>CM029455.1:43438297-44090546 GCA_017140165.1 Eucalyptus shirleyi
GATCGGGGCGTGACATGTTGCATGTCTTGGTTGGTTGTCTAGCTCTAGGAGTTTTCGCTCGTGGGCAACAAAATCCAGGTTCTGTACAAAATCCAGGTTCTATCTCCCACATACACGCGTGCTTACAGTGATCATTGAATTGTGAAGAGTTAGAGACGTTAAATAAAAGGGATTTTAGAAAACAGCACGGTGATGATTTAGTGTCTACCTTTCTTTCCATTGGCAATCGACCTTGCAAGCGGAAGACAAAAAATAGTCATACTTAAGTTTGTCTTAGAAAATGAGTACTGAGTATATAAGCGGAGTTGAGCTCAAGGAGTTTTAACGTTTTTTAAATTACACATAGCAATAATTTGTACACAACTTTAGGAATTTAGCAAAGTTAAGGCCGTTCTACATTCTCTACGAAACATCCACAGATCCTCCTTTATAATGGAGAGTTAGTAGTGTATCATCCTCTAGCTTACTTTGTTTTCGCAATTGATATCTCTGTTTTCAAGCTTTTCGTATGCCTTTACCATCCGATTATCCATCAAAACTTCTTTTCAACTAACAATTATCAAGTCAGTTCTGAAATACGTAATTTTCATTGCTGAAATGTCCTTCTAGTTGATATAGTTGTCAAAAATTAGATAAAAAAGTTTAGGGACATTGCAAAGCATCAAGAAATTTATAGCACTATTTGAATTTTCGAATTAGAAGTGATGCATGGTGAAAAGCAAGTGACAATCTCTAGTTACCCCTCGATTTAGGTTTCATAAGCATCGATTGTGGTGCACCTAATGATTACCATGATGACCAGCTCGACATATACTACAAGGCCGATACAAGGTTTGTAGATTATGGGACAAACATGCAGGTGTCTACCGGGTCATCTACCAAAACAACACACAACAATCAAAGAAATCTTAGGATCTTCCCCAATGGAAAAAGGAATTGTTACATTAATGCCCGATAAAGGAAAGGGCAACCCATATTTGGTCAGGGCTTCATTTTGGTATGGAATTATGATGGGAAGAATCAAACCCCTGCATTTGACCTCCATATTGATGTTAACTATTGGAACACGGTGAACTCTTCGTCTTAAAGATAAGCAAAGAGATTTTTTACACTCCTCCAAGAGATTATATGCAAGTTTGCTTGGTGAATACTGGCTCAGGAGTTCCATTCATATCAGCTCTCGAGTTGGGATTGATGGATAACTCGACTTATCAGATCAATCCGGGCACTTGTAACCAACTGGAGATATAATTTAGGGGAGCCTAAACACATATAGGTGATTTTCTTTGTTATTGCCTATGATATCCAGACGTTGATGCATTCATCAGTCTGTAAATGACATGTTGGTGTATACACATTTACTAAACATTTTCACATTATGCAAAGCATGAACAATAGAAAACGTGCTATTATTCCCAAACCAATTTGTGCCCGGCTTGTTCATCCCATCTTGCACTTATTGTTATGATTATTTTTGCGTCGGCATTAACAGCCATCCAGAAGGTGTATGTGATCGCATCTGGAACAGTGAGACTTATAGTGGAGGTTTGTCGTCAGTCAGCAACACAACGGCCATTGCGACAAGTACAAGCAATGATGCCTATAAAGTTCCGCCTGAAGTTTGATGACCGCCATACAAGCACAAAATGTCACTGATCCTCTGAGTTTGTTTTGGACCTCAAACAACTCCACTATTGTCTGGTATATATACTTCCACTTTGTGGAATTGCAAATGCAAAAGGATCAATTCAGAGAACTCACAGTGTACGTACAAGACACATTCGTGAAAACTGTCATGCTCGAGAACCTAAAGCCAGTGACCATAGCTTCATTGCCCATAAGTGGACATAATTTGAGCTTCGCCATTAATGCGACAGCCCACTCTAGTCTACCACCGCTCCTCAATGCCATCGAGTTTTTCACTACGATGCAGCTTCCAAATTCACCCGACTTTTCTTGATGACTGTATGTATATATCTATGCTCTCACCTAAGTTTTTACTTGAACACTCTTTGATTTCCTTATGATCGTAACTCTTTATTTGGTGGTTTAGTCAATGCCATGTATGACATCAAGAAAAACATATGGGGTGATTAGAGCAAGCTGGCAGGCATGCATTCCTACAGTACTCATGGAATGGTCTGAATTGTAATTCTAATAGTTCTCCAATAATCATCTCATTGTAAGTACAAAAACATATTTTCTGTGACACAATGCTGCATTGGAACCGCACAAGTCTCGAAAGATAAGATTACTTGACAATAACTATAGTACAGATTGGTAATACATCATGCGAAAAGGAAGATTTTGAAAATTAAGTCTCTAAATTGATGCCTTCCATGTTAAAAGTTTTTTACCGAAAAAAAAAAATTAAGCGGTGGATTTTACTCTAATCGAGATAGCTGCTGATGTGCAGGAACCTGAGCTCTAGTGGACTGAAAGGACTGATAGCTACATCGATCTCCAATTTGACAGCAGTTGTATCCCTGTATGCATTAGCAGTTTTTTTTTTTTCATTTTATTTAATTTGAACAGAAAGAATGAACGACACTAAGCCCAAAAGCGACACGCTTCTTTATCATTAGCATGATGTTCATTATCTACTGACCCTGTTTTATGCATTTCAATAAGTACATTCATATGAAGTTTCTTAGCACTTTTGAAAAAGCTTAAATTGTGGATTTACCCAACAATTCATTAACTGGGTCCGTGCCAGATTTTTTAGCACAAATGCGAGCTTGAAAGTTCTGTGAGTCACTGAGGCTTTTAACGGAAGATTATGGGCGGTCATCTAGCTCGAGTAAATGGCTATCAACTTCTAATCATGGATATTTGCAGGAATTCAAGTGGAAAACAACTTGAATGGCTCTGTTCTCAAACTCTCTTGAACAGACGACAGATGGATCGTTACTACTTAGGTTCGCTCATTGCCATGCTATCGTAACACTTCATTTAATCACTGATTATTATCTATATAATCTGCTTTCTTTCCGTATGTTGCTGATCACTAAAGAATGAACAGGATAAAAGTGATAACTGCTTTTGTAGTTTTCTCTTTGATCAACTTATTGTTGACACCTAATTTTGGAAAAAATAAAATTACATTTTGAAAAGAAAAAATAAAAAAGGGGAAAATTCAGTTCGATTGGTTATCAATGGAATGTGGAAATTCTGATTAACCATCCTTGCTCAATAAATATGAAAGCAAATTCTCAATCAAAGAAATAAGATAAATAAAAAATGGGAGTTTGATAAAAGGAAGGAATCGAAATATCAAAGAAAAATCAAAAATTGATTGCAAGATTTTGCTCTAATTTACATGAATTGAGCAAACGGAAAATGAAGCTCGAAAATTGCCATAAAAGAGGGTGGTCAGGATCACTACTCAAGGAGACCAAAAATTTCCAAGCAAAGCGGGAGAGGAGAATCCGCTAAAAAATTTCGTGAAAGGAGCTGAGAGGATTCGGTGAAAGTAAAAAAAAAAAATAAAAATAAGAGAGAGGGGACCTCATTTTCTCGTCCAAAAAAGTCTTTTTCTTTTTTTCCTTCTACAACCTGCAGAAGAAAAGAAAAGGGAAAAGTCAGCAAAAGAAAGAGAAAAGGTGCAGAGAAGTGACGTGTGGCCAGTAGAAAAAAAAGAAGAAGAAAAAAGGAAAAAGCAGCAAAGAAAGAATCGTCTTCTTCGCGTGGACACCCCTGTCACGCTCGCGTCCACACCTCCTCCGTCCGTGAGCACTACACCAGCACCACCCACACGCAACCGAGACGCCGACCACGCACCTCCGCGCGCGCCTCCCTACTGCCTTGCGACGCTCGCATCGGCGCTCGACGTTTGGCACTGCTGGGCTCCGGTTGCAGCCGCTCGAACCCGACATCGTCGCCACGATCGCATCAGCCACTCCTTCAGCCGCTTCGCGCCGCCCCGCGGCACCGGCCGCCTCGCGACCCGAGCGCGCCTCCGCTCGCTCTGCGGCGCGATGCGCACGGAGACCACACCAGCCGCGCTTGTGCGCCCAGCGTGAGCACCCGAGGCACCTTCAGCCCCTCGCCGCCTGCAACAGCTGCCTCTTGTGATCCGACACTCCTGCTTAGTCCTGTGCACCCCACCGTTTGAAGCCCGTGACCCGACGACCTGCGGTCCGCGATCCGCACCCCCAGCTTCGTCGCCCCTCCTCTGCCCCGCGAAGTTGCCGCCCTTTGCCAAGCCAAGATCCAGGCTGGGCTCCACATGCGCCCACCCGGCTTCGCCCGGGCCGACCACGCGCCTTACCCCGTCCACTGCGGCGCCCCACGGCTGCCAAAGAGCCCAATTTTGAAAAAAAACACATTAGGTAACTTTCTTTAGTTTGTTTTATTGTATCTTGTTCTTTTTAGTATAATTAGCCTTTGGTATATGATTGGAAATTCTAACATATCACTTGATTCGCAACTTCGCATTAGGATTTTTTATTTCATCTATAAGGCCTTAGATGAAATAATTAATTGCCGGAATAAAATTGATATTTTGATCTTTAAGGCTTAAGATCAATTTGTCGATTTTATCAGCGAAATATTACCCATTGATCTGAACGATGTGTAATATTTTTGATGATTTAGATGATCTATTTTGTCTTGATTACTTTATTTATCTTGAAATGTGTTTGAGCTATAATATTGCATGATTTAGGGTTCACATATTTAGAATAGGAATTTTATTTCGAATTTTAAAATAAAAAAAATAAAATCAATCCATCTAGGTTGCTAGATTTTAATTTGAATTGCATGTTTAATTATTCAGCAATTATTATTTTCGAAAATTAAACAAAAATCATCATGCACTTGTCATAGAATTAGGCATATTTTTGTACCTAATTGCATATTAGGGTTAAATTGCACTTGGTTTAATTTTAGATAATGTTTTTCTTAATTTATTATAAGTTTAGGCATTTTCTTAAATAGATTGCATTTTAGGATTATTTGGGTTAAGATAATATTTTAGTTTAGATTAGGATTTAGCTCAACCTTATTCCTAATACAAATTGAATAGGATCTTAATCTAATTAGATAATTTTCACATTTTTCTAATTTTGAAATTTCATAAAAAAATACAAAAAAATGTCTTAGAATAAATTAGTTTCAATCTCTATGATAGATTGCATTCTTTTAAGGAAAAAGAAAATAAAAGATGTCATGTGCATGTCATTAAGATTAGATTCATGAAATGCATGTCATTTAGTGATTGTTGCTAGGTCCATTCAATTAGTAATTTCATGTTATTAAAATTAGGTCATTTAATTAATATTGCATTGCATATTGCATAATTTTCATTAATTAAGTGAAAATAAATAAAAAGAAATTGCGTGTTAATTAGAAGCCCATATCTAGGGTTGTTGGTATGGATTTTAATTTAATATTGCAGATGCTAAGTTTTTGCAATTTATTTATTATTTATCTGGATGTTAAATTTGTGATTGCGCACCCGCATGATCACCTTTAATGTTAGGGAAATAGACCTAAAATCAATCCAAACTTGCTTACAAAACATTTTTGGAAATAAAAAGAAATGGTACCCGAAAGGGCATTAGAGAAGTCTAGTGTAACCAAGTCCTGCGTACCCAAATCTGCGGTTCGTAGGAATAAAAATACTTCTTCCGTTACTTCACTTGGGTTTCTAATCGACCCACCAAAAATAGATTAGTGGCGAATCCTAATTGAAAATCAATTGCATGTTAAGAACTTGAACCTAAGTCGCGAATTGGTATGGGCTTGTGAGAGCCCAAGTTAAGTCTAAGCTTAACAATCCATTAACCAAACCCTAGGTGATTCACACCAGAAAAAATTTGGTCGCGACACTTATGTTTGTAATATATGCACGGTCGGATATCCAAGAATTCATGTGCTAATCTTTTGGCATTGACATGTACCATCGACCTTTTCGACAGCTTAGATGGAAATCTAAATCTTTGCCAATCGTGTAGAACCGGCTGCATCGGACCAGCAATGTGCAGCCGAAGAAAAGGACATCTCTATTGCTCCAATCATTGCATCAGCTTGCAGCCGCTCGGGTCTTGATTTTTGTGGGAGCTCTTGCAGTATTGTGGATAATCAAAAGAAGACAAATCCAAAGTAACTCTCTTGCGTATTGCATATACAAGAGAAATCAAAGTTTACATGTGATTTTCTCAATCCGGGTTGGGTTTTCAACCCCAAAGCTAGTTTAATCGGTCCAATTGCTCATGGCCCTTTCGACAATCGGGCCTGGAAAAAGTGAACATGATAATCTTGCTTCGTGCATCACTGTTTCACGTTAAAAAACCTAGGCACGCATTATTTGTTGATAGTACCATAATCGCGTCGGCCAGCGTCACCCACATCTCGTGTAGATAAAGGCACGAATAATTCCTCATTTGGTTGAGGTAACTCGCTTCGCTCTTTCTGGTTCATTTTTCATAACATGGTCTCTTCTTTATTTAAGTCATTACATACTTCTTCAAGAAGATTCTATTTGCGGTTAAGGCATATGATATCGACTGAAGGTCTGTAACCGCTTTTTAACTCGTTAGGTTATGTAATTTCCTTTTCATTTCTCCAGATGTTACTACTACTACTACAACGACAAACTCTACTAGAGAATCTACTGGGACATTAAGGTTGTCAAAAAATCAACTTTTTACATCCACCGAGATTACAAGAATTACTGATAACTTTTGAACAATAATCGGATAGGGAGGATCTGGGAAAGTTTACTTGGGCAAACTTGACAATGGCACTAAAGTCGCGGTAAAAATGTTATCTCGATCATCCAAGCAAGGCTACAAGGAGTTTCATGCAGAGGTTCGAAACATTACTAGAATCAATATGTCATGTTTTCGATTTTTTGGGTGTTCTACTCATGACAAGCTCTGAAACCTTGATGTGCGGCGAACTCTAATGGTTGTTCACCATAGAAATCTAGTTTCACTTATCGGATATTGCGAAGAATTTGAAAACATGGCACTGATTTATGAATTCATGTTCCATGGAAATGTTCAGCAACATTTGTCGGGTTTGTCACATATTTCCTTCTCTAAATTCTAACTTGAGATAAAGCTTCACTTGGACTCTCGCAACATGACAGGACAACACATGTCGATTTATATTTTATCTCAACTGTGTTCTGTAATAGTTCAGGCTTTGGGAATCGGTCAAGTTACATAGTCATAAATAGCACAATGGAGATGAAATTAACTTTCTTAGCGAATGAATAAGATGGTGAACAAGATTTTATATCTTTTCGATTGGAATACTTCCTTAATCCTCTACTTTCAAGCAAAGCACAAAACCCGAATGTTTTGAGTTGGAGCCAGAGACTACAAATCGCAATCGATGCAGCTCAAGGTACATAAAGTAGACTGATGAAATCTTTGTTCACGTATCCACAAGTCAAGCAATACGGTACACTTCATTAAGTTTTCTTTTTTGTTGGTGGTGCAGGGTTGGAGTACCTACATAATGGTTGTAGACCTCCCATTGTCCATAGAGATTTAAAGACGCCCAATATTTTACTAAACGAAAACATGCAAACGAAGATTGCTGATTTTGATTATCGAAAGCATTTGCAACGAGAGGATGATTCTCACATTTCAACTCACATAGCAGGAACTTTTGGTTATCTTGAGTCAGAGTAACCAACTCGAACCATCAATTCTAAATACAAAAACCATTCCACCTTGGAAGCAAAGGGCGCGTTTGGTAACGTTTCTGTTTAAAAATTGTTCCAGGGAACAGAAATAGAAAAAAGTGTTTCTGTTCCTGGGAACAATTTCTGAACAAAAAAGCGTGTTTGGTAAACTTGTTCCGGGGAACAAAAAATAAACAGAAACATGTTTGGTAAATTTGGATAATTTTTTTATTTCTTTTATTTTTTCTATTTTTTCTTATTTTCCTTTTTTTCTTTTTTCTTTTTCATTTTTTTCTTCTTTTGGCCGGTCGCCAAGGCCTTGGCCGCGACCGGCCGCGAGGGCCGAGCTCCGCCCGGCGCGGGAGGCGCGGCCTCGCCGGCCACCGCGGGGGCGAGGCCGAGGCTCGCGGAGCCACCGCCCGGCGAGGCCGAGGCTCGCCGGCCGCCGGGCTGGCGAAACTCGGCCTCGCCGGCCCGGGCGAGCTCGAGGCCGGATCGGGCGAGATCGGCTCGCCCGGGCGCAGGTCGGCCTCGCCTTGATCCGGCGAGGCCAGCTCACCCGCCCGCAGGCGCGGCCCTCGCCGAACCCACCCCCCGAGTGAGGCCGAGGCTCGCGGCCGCCGGGCGAGCTCGGCTTCGGCCTCGCGATCTCGGGGCGAGATCGAGCTCGCCCGGGCAGTAGCCCAGTCGGCTCGCCATGCCGGGGCGAAGCTCGAGCCGCCAGATCGAGCGAGGCCGACCTCGCAGCCGGCGAGCCTCGGCCCGCCGAGCCACCCCGGGCGCACTGGCGGTGGCTCGGCGAGGCCGAGGCTCGCCGGCCCGGGCCGGGCGAGGTCGGCCTCGCCGGATCTGGGCGAGCTCGAGCTCGCCCAGCCATGGCGAGGCCGACCCTCGCCCAGCTACGGCGAGCCTCGGCCTCGCCGGGGGACGGCGAGCGTCGGCCTCGCCGGGGGACGGCGAGCGTCGGCCTCGCCGGGGGCCGGCGAGCCTCGGCCCCTGCGCTGGGCGGGCCGCCGGCCCTCGTCGGCCGGTCGCCGGCCATGGCCGAGGCCGGCGACCGGCCAAAAGAAAGAAGAACAAGAAAATAAGAAAAAAAAGAAAAGAAAAAAAAGTGTTTGATTTGTGTTCCGAAACAAGAAACAAGTTTTTCTTGTTTCTTGTTTCTGTTTCTTTTGTTCCTGGGAACAAAAGAATAAAAAAGGAAAGAAACGCACACAAACGCGTTGCGTTCCTTTTGTTCCTGAACAAAAGAACAGAAATTTCTGTTCCTAGGAACGAGAAATAAAGTCCAACCATGCAGGCCCAAAATAACAGTACTTATTTAGACCGATGCGACAGTCCATACATTTTTTTGGGAGAATTGTCCAAAAAGTCCTAAACCTATTGCGGTTTGCCAATTTAGTCATAAACCTTTCAATCTTGCCGATTGAGTCCTAAACCTTTTGTCGGTTGCCAATTGAGTCAATTCAGCCAATTTTAACAGGAAAATGCTGACGTGGACGCGCGGTGCACACGAGGACTTGAGCGCTGATGTGGATAATTTTTAATAATTTTTAATTTTTTTTTTTAAAAATTGATTTTTTTAATAATTTCTGTTTTTTCCCTCTTTTTTTTTTTTTCTTTTCCCTTGTCCTTTTCGGTGGCCGGCCACCGGCCTCGGCGACGGCGGCCACCGCCAGCTAGCCTCACCCCGGAGGGCGAGGCCCGGCGGGGTGACGGCGACGCCCGGCAAGGGGAGCCCTCGCCGGGCTCGCCCTCGCCTAGGCGAGCATCGGCCTTGCCCCCTGGCCGGGGCGAGGGCCGCTGGCCCCGCCACAAGCCGACGCCCGGCTGGCCGCGGGCGAGTACCGGCCTCGCCCAGATCTCGTCTGGGCAGGTCGGCGCTCGCTTGGGCGAGGGTGAGCCTCGCGAGGGCTCCCCTCGCCGGATCCGGCGAGGCCCGGCCGGGCGACGGCGAATGGCGGGCAAGGCCAGCACTAGCCCGGCGAGGGCCGGCCTTGCCCATTGAGCGAGGGCCAACGCCGTCGGGCGAGGGCTCACCCGACGGCGAGGCCAGCCCTCGTCGGGGCGGGGCTGGCCTCGCTCGTGCGGCGAGGCGGGCGGCGGTGGCCGTGGACGGTGGCCGGCCCACCGAAAAGGGCAAGGGAAAAGCCAAAAAAAAAAAAAAAAAAGAGGGAAAAACAGAAAATATTAAAAATATTAAAAAAATTAAAATTTTAAAAATATTATTAAAAATTGTCCATGTCGGCGCCGTAGCTACGTGGCACCGCCGCGTCCACGTCAGCATTTTCCGGGCCAAAATTGGCCGGATGGACTCAATTGGCAAACTAACAAAAGGTTTAGGACTCAATCGCAAGATTTAAAGGTTTAGGACTAAATTGGCAAAACTATAATAGATTTAGGACTTTTTGGACAATTCTCCCCATTTTTCGTAGATGTTTATGTTGGATACACGTTTCTAGGTACGGTTTTGTAAAGGCAGTCTCGGCAATTATTGTCCTAATTAAAGCAACAATTCCTTTTGAATCCTCAGGTTTTATACATCTGGAAACTTGAGCAAGAAGAGCGATGTGTACAGCTTTGGCGTAGTTTTATTTATGCTAATCACGGGACACCCGGCCATTATGAGAAGTCCAGAGGGCAGTAGCATGCACATACTTCACTGGGTGACTCCACTCATAGAAAGAGGGGACATCCAAAGCATTGTCGATCCCAGGTTAAATGGCCAATTCAGCATCAATTCTGCATGGAAAGCGGTGGAAATGGCCATGTCGTGTGCCGATTATGGCAGTCCAAAGGCCGGACATGAACCATGTTATCGAGAACTAAAAGAATGCTTGACAGCAGAGATCGGTTCCGGCAAAATTGAGTCTTTTGAGATGACCTCAATTGACGTTGATATCGCTCGAGTGCTCGTTAACCATGCTTCATCTATAAGGTTATCATGTCCAACTTCCTTGTATAAGTTGTTGATTATTACATAGAACGGATTTGAAAACTTTTGTGCAAAGTCTGCGCTTGTGACTTTAAATCGCGAGCGATGCATTTGGGGTTGTTGCTTTTCTAGCTTAGTGAATAAATGAGTGAATGGAGAGTTCACTTCACACTTTGGCCCCTCTTTACAAGGCTACAAACTGTACTGATGGATTTATAAGATGGGCTTAAGGTCCATCCGCTCAAATTGGGCCCAAAAGGGCCCGGCCCACGGGAATAGGGCCCTGGAAGGGAAAGGTATAAAAGGGAGGAGAGAGAGAGAGAAGACACCTCTTGGAAATCAGAACGTACGTACGTTCCTCTCCCTCTCTCCCAGAAAAGAAAAACGCTCTCTTTTTCTCCCAAACGCTCAAGGCGACGCCGTTTCCCTTTCAAGGCGAATTGACATCATCGGGGCCAGAATTTCTTCCTCTTCTTCGGCATTGGTGTTTAATCTGTGGCTAACAAGGTACGCTCGAATCCGTGGTGTGCTTTACGACGTGATGCGTGTTTTTCCCGGCTTCGTCTTCCGCATTGATTTAGGGGTTCGATTCGGTGTCGAATCCGGTTTTCGGGGATCCGTTAATCCCAACATTGGTATCGAGCCCTAGTTCACGTTTTCCTGATCAATTCTGATGTTTTTGATTGATTTTTTGCAAAATCCCTTCGGCCGTACGGAACCGGGCGAAAATCCCACACCCGAGCGCTTTTCGGCCTTTTTTCTGAGTTTTTGTAAGTCGAAATCAAATTCCAAAGGCACCGGGAGAAGCGCGGCGTTGAGACGAGTCCGGCGTGTCGGCCGACCGCGGCCGGAGCCGCCGCAGAGCGCCCACACGCGCACTGGGCCGGAAGGGCGCTGCGCGTGGGCGCAACGCGCTGGAAGCGCCGGGCGCCGCCCGGCGCGTCGTCGCCACACGCACGGTGGCGAACCGGGCGCGTGTGCGCGGCGGCTGGTGGTGCCCGGCACCGGCCGGTCCAGCGGTTCGGCACGCGTCCGACGCGTCACCCGGGCCGACGTCATAGTGGCGTCACCAACGGTCGATAACCGTCGAGGATGACGTCATTGATGACGTCGAGCGCCGGCGGCGGTTTGGCGGCCGTCACCGGCCGGCGGCCAACCCGACCGACGGCGGACCGACCCGACCCGATCAGCTGGCCTCGGCGCGGCCGCGTCACCGTGCGGTCGGAGATCCGCGTGACGTCGGACGCTTACGGCGGCACGTGCCGGTGACGTGCGCGTGACGTCGGAACCGCACGTAGCGCGTGCAATCGGTCGTCCTGACCCGGCCGACACGGCGGTCCGACCGGCGCACCGTCCGACCGGTCTAACCCGGTGCGCCGCTGACCGATCGTTGACCGTTGACCGACGACCGTTGACCGACCGCCGTTGACCGTTAACCCTCGAAAAAAAAAAAAAGGAGGAATTTGTTTTCTTTTTCAGTCATGCCTATGTGGGTTATAGTAATCCATTTTTAATTCTGCATTTGTTGCATAAATTTTGGAAAATTATGTATTTTCTCTTATATTAATTATGGATTATAAGTGATCCATTTTTATTTCCGCATTTGTTAGAGGAACTATGATGCGTTATGCAAGAATACCCGCAATCCCGAGAACGGACGAGGGAAATGCAAGACTTAAGAGGCTGATGACAAGAGTTAGGCCGATTATCGGTGGCATGACGGTGATTTAGTATCACATGTGGTCGGGTCAATCGATGATACAGAAATCATCTCGGAATGGTTATCTTATGCCGGATTTTGAGAAGGTGCCGGCTTTGATGAACACTCTTCCACCGAATGGCAAGCGGTGTTGGATCGACTATGGGAGGTCAACGTGGTCCCGGGTTATAAGAGGCTGGTGGAAGCTTTTGTAAAGAGAGCACTATAGGATTGAGTTGGCCAAAACTTCAACCCTTAGATTGAGCGCCACATGGCGCCGAGTGAATGCGCCTTGGAGGCGACATGAAAGCTCTCCAAAAGTTTTTCCATGGTTGGCAAATATGCCTTCAAATTTCTCAGATATTTTGGTGATAGATTAGAAGGGACATTTCCTATTTATTTCTTTGATTGATTATGTAATGATTACTACCTAATTGTGTTAATTGAAAGCATTATTGTTTTTGATTGTATGTCAATTATCTGTTTTTCTGTTATTGCCGGTTACTTGTGGGTAATTAGCTGTGGGTAATAGAAGTTTTTGTAACTTCATAGAATTTATTTGCATAAGATAATTATATTGATAATAATTTTAAGTTAGGATTTTTGGAGGATGACTGGAAACAAAGTGACCTTTTTTGATTCTGAAGCCTTACTTGAAATTATTTATTAAAATGATGGGTCTATGCAAATAGGGATGCATAAATAATAGGCATTAATTATTCGTGCATGTATGTACGATGTGTTGAGACGATGGTTCAGCAATTAAGAATGTAATTGCTGATATGAACGGTAACAATTGTGAAATATTGAATATGAAGATTCAATATGTGATTGGAAAAGCAAGAAGCACTAGAAGCTCTTGACCACATTATGGAAGATCTTGAGGGTGTCGTGCACCACCTTGAGCTAGTAGAAGACCGCTTAACGGTATTTGAGCCGAAGATAGACATTTGTTATGCTGGTTCTAGCTCAGAAAGGGCTTTGTGCTATAAGCGCAAATGTATTGATTCGTTCAATATGTGGGAATGCAAAGGATCAAGTCCTTATTGTAAGAAATCAAGAATTAACCAACAAGAGAGAGGAAAGCGTCCTTAAGTGAAGAAAATGTCAAGGGTGTGATGTTACAATTGTGACAAGAGAGGTCACTATGCTCGCGATTGTCGTGAGCCAAAGAAGCTATACACCTCTTGTACATTTGAGAACTTTGCTTATGTGTCAAGTTCTGCATTATAGGCTGAATCCAATCCTTTATGGAATGTAGATTCGGAGCGACAAACCATGTAGCAAAGGATAGAGGATCCTTCGTGGAATTCCGACGATACCAACTGGAACTAAGTGAATCTATATTGGAAATAACTCCAGAGCTGAAGTTAAAGGGATTGGCACCTGCCAATTGAACATGCATGGTGGACGCATCTTGATGTTCTATATGCTCTGGAGATTCGTCGAAATTTAATGTCTGTCTTAATGTTGGTTAAGCTTGGTTTTGGTATGAACTTCCATAATAAAGGTGTAGATTTGTGTTTAGATACAAACTACTATGGTTGTGGTCACTTTCTAGATGGTTTTATTGTACTAAATGTTGGTGTGTGGTGATGTCAATATGTTATCCCCTTGTTTCACGCCTTCTATCTTATATGATAAATGATGTGAATATGATGGCATGCTTGACTTGGTCATATGGGCCAACAACATATGAAAAGACTAGCCAAAAGGGCTTGTTGGACAATATTGAAAAAGTTGATTTGTCCATATGTGAGCATTGTCTAGTAGGGAAATGACAAGGAGACCATTTGGAAAAGGTAAAAGAGCTGAATTTCCTCAGCATTTAATCCATTTGGACATCCGTGGTTCAATGAATGTGAGAGGAAGGCAAGGGGCTGTTTGTTTCATCAATTTTATAGATGATTCTACTTGATTTGGATATGTCTATTCGATTTCTCATAAATCTGAAGCATGAGTTGTTTTTAGAAGGTTTATGAACCTGGTAGAAAATCAATTAGACAAGAAAATAAAGATATTTAGATCCGATCAAGGTTGAGAATATTTATCCGATAAGTTCAGAAAATTATGTGATGAAAAAGGAATAGAAAGATAGTTGTCTATTCCATATACTCCTCAACAAAATGGTGTTGCGGAGAGAAGAAACAGAACCCTCTTTGGAATGGTTAGGTCCATGATGGCGCATGCTAACTTACCCATCACTTTTTGGAGTGATGTATTGTTAACACTGCCAATATACTTAACATGATGCCTTCCAAATCGGTTATTTCCACTTCATATGAGTTATGGACAGTTAGAACACCGGACTTAAGTTTTCTTAAGCCATGGAGTTGTGCTGCCTATGCTCATGAGTCCTCTCACAAGTTTGGGAAATCGCTTGGGTCCCAAAGAAAATAAGAGTATTTTCATGAGATACTGCGAACACTCAAAAAGGTATGTGTTCATAGGTGAGTAGGAAAGTGGGAGTATAACTGAATTTGAATCACGGGATGTCACATCCTTAGTGGATGAATTTTCTAAGAGGGGCGAAATAAGGGAAAATAACTCCCTATTTGAAACCTTGGATCAAGATAATGATGTCCGTGGAGTTCGTTCAAGTGGGAGTAATATGAGATGTAATGAATTGAATTCAACTCATTCTCAATTGCAACCACCTGATGTGACGACATCATCATTACCTAATCCAAGTGGGAGCATGATGAGGAATGATGTGTTAAGTGTACAATTTCTCATACGGTGAACAAGTCGCCAAAGTATGCCCCGTCGATGTTTTGACATTGAAAGGGAAACTTTATGGTTGCTCCACAAGATGAGGATGAGCCAAGAAATATTAATGAGGCTCGAATTGCCCTAATAAGGAAAAATGGATTCATGCAATGAAAAAGGAAATTGAGTCAATGAAATCAAACCAAGTCCGGGAACTGGTTGATCTTCCAAAAGGACGCGAGTTATAGGAACAAGTAGGTTCTCTAAATAAAGCAAAAGGCTGATGGCTCAATAGAAAGGCATAAGGCTCGCCTTGTGGCAAATGGGTATAATCAACAGGAAGAAATTGATTATGAAAATACATTTTCTCCTATAGTGAGATTTACCTTGATTCGCATTATTCTGGCAATAGTAGCTAGTCTGGATCTTGAGTTACATCAAATGGATGTAAAGACTGCTTTCCTCAATGGAGAATTAGAGGAAGGAACATATATGGAACTACCTATTGGTTTCATAATGAAAGGCCAAGAAGAAAATGTATGTCGACTTTGTGGGTCAATATATGGCCTTAAGCGAGTCATCGAGACAAAGGTATATACATTTTCATAATGCCATAGTGGCATATGATTTTACAATGATTGACGAGGATCATTGTGTATATATCAATAAATCCAATGATCAATTTGTGATCATATCATTATATGTTGATGATATACTAATTGCTGGAAACAATATGGAGTTTGTTAATACTGTCAAGAGTTGGTTATCTTCCAACTTTGATATAAAAGACATGGGTGATGTTATATACATTCTTGGAGTTAAGATTTCAAGATTATAAACCCATAGATACTCCTATTGCAAAAGGTGAAGGATTGAGCCATAGACTGTGTCCAAGGACTCCACAAGAGAAGGAACAAATGAAACATGTTCCTTACGCTAGTGTTGGGAGCTTGATGTATGCTATGATGTGTACAACACCCGACATATGCTTTGCAGTCGGAATAGTGAGCCGTTAAGAGAATACTAAGGTATCTAAAGGGGACTGCTGATCATACGTTGAGTTATTAAGGAAAGGATCTCGCAACTCAAAGGTTATTCTATTTGATTGGAGAGGAGATTTAAATGAAAGGAAATCTACCTCTGGGTTTGTTTTCTTACCGAATAATGGCACCATATGTTGGAGCAGTAAGAAACAAAAGTGTATAGCCTTGTCCACGATGTAAGTTGAGTTCGTGGCATTATCAGCAGCAGTGTAAGAAAGTGTTTGGCTTAAGAGATTTTTGGATCATTTAGGTATTATTAGAAGTGCTGCAGATTTATTGTTGGTTAACTGTGGTAGCCAAGCAGCAAAAAGCGTATACCAAAGATCTAAAATATCATGGCAAGACCGAACATATAGATACCAAGTATAATCTTGTCAAGGATATGGTTGCACGAAAAGATGTGAACTTAGAGTACATACTACGCATGGAATGGTAGCAGATCCTATGACAAAGCCAATACCTAGATATGTGTTTTGTGGCCATATGAAATCTCTAGGATTGCGTAGAGCGATGTCTTGAATAAGTATTTTCCCTAAGTGTTCACAATTTGATGAATTTGTGTTTTTCATCATTAATGCCTATGAATCTTTGTTTAATCCTTATGCATCTTAATACTTAGTGCATTACTTTAAGTTGATAAGTATGTCGGACAGATATAAGATTAGCCCACTCACACGGGTAATCGCCTCTATTTACTGTGTGATAAATAGAGATGAGACAGTATTTAAGCTTATTATCTAGGTGATAATCAAGAGCTCACGCTCAAAATACGCATGTCGCCTTAACTAAGTGTTAAGATGAGGACATAATACTTGTGATGTCCGAAAGTAAAATACCCCCACACATTTTACTTGATCCGTCTATGATGCCGATGTGAGTTCGATGAATTTTGTGAATAAGTAGATACGTGAACTCAAGTTAGACATTCAAGTATGTCTGAACTATCATCTGTACGGTATTGAAAAGTGTAGACATACGATTCATGGGAAAAGAGTTAATGCCGTAATACGTATTTCATACTACGTATGCATGAGGCGACCAATGGGAGTGGCAAAATTTTTGATCTCAACTTTTATGTCGTGTGAGACTCTTGAGGAAAAGAGTTCCTCAATTTCTTAGTCCCCTCATGACTCTTACTTATTCTCTAGATTTCTATTTAGTGTTTGCTATCTTAGGATGTTGCCAATGGTCATGAGTTTGATTCGATCTAATGGGGCATTTCTAGAAAAGCAAGCTGGACTGAAATTGAGAGTTTGAAGGAAAGAGGAAGATCGATTTTGGAGAATCACATTGTAGTTTTGTATTCACCGGTTAACCAATTATGACTGTCTTTGTGATAATCATAATTGTGAATACAATATATATATCATTGTTTAAAAAGAGATCAAGAGAGATATAAATGTGATCGATCGATCTAGGGTACTCGCATACTAAATCTACTCGGAGTGTGATGCCCATTATGAGCTGCTATATATTCCTAACGGATGTATAGCAATGAGCTCTCAAAGTATGCTAGTCGCACGGATTATTCACCGGTATGAATGTTGAATAGAGGAAAAGAGGATTATGTTCGGCCCACCATGTTAAGTGAGAGTCTATGATGGATTTTCTACGATGGGGACCGAGTAGGGCTGTCCGCCCATGTTGGTTTTGCACCACCATGTGCGAGTGGGAGATGATGGATTTATAAGATGGGCTTAAGGTCCATCCGCTCAAATTGGGCCCAAAGGGCCCGGCCCTGGGGAATAGGGCCCGTGGAAGGGAAAGGTATAAAAGGAGGAGGAGAGAGAGAGAAGACACCTCTTGGAAATCAGAACGCACGTACGTTCTCCCTCTCTCCCAGAAAAGAAAACGCTCTTTTTTCTCCCAAACGCTCAAGGCGACGCCGTTTTTCCCTTTCAAGGCGAATTGACATCATCGGGCCAGAAATTCTTCCTCTTCTTCAGCGTTGGTGTTTAATCTGTGGCTAACAAGGTACGCTCGAATCCGTGGTGTGCTTTACGATCGGTGATGCGTGTTTTTCCCGGGCTTCGTCTTCCGCATTGATTTAGGGGTTCGATTCGGTGTCGAATCCGGTTTGGGATCCGTTATTCCCAACATGTACAGTTATCAAGATGATTATAGCTAGCCTTGCTCAGCCATCCCATGTGAACCCATGTATAACGCAGCGGAGGAGAAATGAATTTCTTTCGTTGTTATACCATCCGTTTTATGAACCAAAGTCATCTTTTGACAATCTTTGCCACCCACAACCACCAAAGTAATAGCCACCGGGCCAAAATGAGAAGCCCAAAGAGCAAAGCACTCCCGTCACCCAATCGGCGTTGCCTCAAATCGAACGAGAGGATATAGAGAGCATCATGGATCAGAGGCTACACGGGCAGTTCGGCACCGCATCTGCTTGTTAACTAGTCGAGGCAACAATGTCGTGTGTGGTCGTGATTGCGAACGAAAGGGCGAGCATGAACCCGCATGCTGTCGGAGCTGAAGGAATGCTCGACTCTTTCTAGGCGTCGTACCTGATGAACTGAGGGATTTTGTTCTACTTCACCCTTCACGATCGCTGCTTATGATTTGGATAAACGTCTCTAAAAAAGTCCCACGCAGCAGTACTGAATGTGCTCCAAAACCTTCCTTTGGGCTCTGTAATTGTGGACGATGTGATTTTCTTTGATGATATGATAGCATTTCAAGGTTTTGCATGTACCGTATCCTCCTATGAACTCATAGCGAGAGATGATATTGAAGAAAGGAAACTGCTGCTTTGCCCTGAAAGAATCTTTGATTATATCTGTCGGCCGAACGAATCTTTTACCACATGCCATGTAAGCTAGCAAATTTGCGCACGTATTGCGTGTTCCCAAAAAAAAAAAAAAGATCAACGAACTCCCTAATGTTATATTAAGCCACCTTAACATGAGAAAGTTAAATTTCCAAATAATGAATTCCTAAGAATCTACAAGGATATTGTTTCAATATACAATGAAAGAGAAATATGGGGCAAGATTCGCTCTGATACCATGATGTGCAAGCGCAACTCCTGATGCCCTTCATCGTAGAAATCTGGTTTCACTTATCGGATGTTGCCAAGAACTCGAAAGCATGATGTTGATACGAATTCATGCCCGATGGAAATGTTTGGTCACATTTGTCGGTTTGTCGATATTTCTTTTTGCAAATTCTAACCAGATAAAGGATCTCTTAAACGCCAGACGACACGTGTGAAGCTATATATTGTCTCAACACCGTTGTTTGATAGTTGGGCTTTTGCATTAATTGGTCAAGTTACATACTCATTAATAGCACCGTGGAGATAAAATTAACTTTCTCAGCGGATGAGACAAGTAGTGTACAAAGGCTTCCACATCTTACATGTTTCCTGGAATGCTCCTCATTTCTCTACTTGTCCAGCAGAAAGACACCACCCTAATGTTTTGAGCTGAAGCCAAAGACTACAAATCGCAATCGATGCAGCCCAAGGTACATAAAGTAGATCGATGACATCTTTGTGCACATTTCCACAAATTGAGCGACGCAACACATTTCATCAAGTTTTTTTTTTTTTTCTGCCGGTGGTGCGGGGTTGGACTACCGCATAAGGGCTGCAAACCTCCCATTATCCATAGAGACAACCAATATTTTACTAAACAAGAACAGGCAGGCAAACATTTGTGATTTTGGATTATCGAAAGCATTTGTAACAGAGCATGATTCTCATCTTTTGACTCGTCCAGCGGAAACGCCTAGTTATCTCAATCCAGAGTAAGTGACTCGAAAATCGCCGAATACAAAGACTATTCCACCTAGGAAGTAGAATAACAATAACTGTACTAATTTAGACCAGCATGAGAGGCCCATACATCTGCTCATACACATTTATGTTGCGTAGACCTATGTAAGTACATTTTTTTGTGAAGGCAGCTTTGGCAATAGTTGTACTAATCAAAGCAACAATTCCTCTTGAATCCTCGGGTTTCATATATCCGGAAGCTTGAGCCATAAGAGCGTGTATACAGCTTCGGTATAGTTTTATTCAAATTAACCAGAGCCGCCCCCACCATTATAAGAAGTTCGGAGGGCAGCATGCACATACTTTACCGGGTAACTCCATTCGTAGAAAGAGGGGACGTCCGAAGCATTGTCAATCCATGGTTAAATGACCAATTCAACATCGGTGTGTACCAATGAAAGCGGTCCAAAGGGCACACATAAACCGTGTTTTGTCGGATCTAAAAGAATGGTTGACCGTATAGATCAGTCCAGCAAGAAGCCAAAGAATGAAAAATAGTAAGAGAAGAAGTGATTTTGAGATAACCATAATGAAGGTTGATAGTCCTCCATATGTGCGTAACTATACTTCGTACATAAGTTTATCATGTCCAGATTTTTCTTTTTCTTTTTATTCAAATTAAAATGTCCATAGAAACTTGCCCAAAAAGTTCTAAATTTATTACATTTTTCTCAATTCAGTCGTAAACTTTTTAATTATGCTAATTGAGTCAAAAATATTTTCATATTTTGTCAATTGAATCCATCCGGTCAATTTTAGTTAGAAATCACTAACGTGAATATCAACCGTCCTACATGACATGACTGGCATTGAAATAGATCATTTTAATTTTTTAATATCTTTTGTTTTTATTCTTTTGTTTTTTATTTTATTCTTTTCTTCTCTTCTCTTCTCTTCTCTTCTCTTTTCCTTCTTTTCTTTTTTTACGACCCTCACCTACCATAATAAAAAAAAAAAAGTAAAGCAGGAAAAAGAAAATAAAGTAAAATTAATAAAAGAAATTTGAAAAATATATACGTCAGCGATTTCTGACCAAAATTGACTAAATTAATTGAAAAAAATATGAGAGGTTTACGACTCAAGTGGTATAATTAAAAGATTTAGAACTGAATTAATAAAAGTACAATAAATTATTACTTTTTGAATACTTTTTCCAATTGTTGTTAAAATAGTTTGTTATCTGGGAAAAAAGGTGACTCTTGGTCACGAATAGAGTGACTCTTGGCGATGAAACAATGTGATTCTTAGTTTTTTTTTTTTTTTTTTTTTTTTTTTTGGTCGTAGTGATTCTAAGTTATGAAAAGAGGTAATTTTTAACATGAAAAGTATTGATAGTTTATCATGAAAAATGGTGTGAGTGGGGATAAAGTACTAACTGCCAAGAGATGTATTGAACGGTTGTCTATAAATATAATCAAATCATTTATGTTCATAACAACCGTTCAAAATAACAATTTCTTCTTCGTAACTCTCTTCCTCTCTTATATATGCCAACTATGATAACACATTCAAGGTAAAATTTCAAAAGAAAAATTAAGTAATTGCTGAACTTGTTTCTCTATCGCTTTGGTGTGTATCTTGAAGGTACCTTTTTTTTTAAGCCTCGCAAGAATAATAATAAGGGGTAAATAGTACCTTAAGGATAGTAATCTTCATCATACATCGAAGTGTCAAACATCTATAAATTATTGCTCTATTTTCATCAACATTCAAATTTCCCCAATAATCTTGAGGTATTATTATTTTTACAGAGATGGAGATAGTAGCTGCATCAACTACTCACAATCTTCACAGATAAGCATTATTGAAACTTTTGTTTCTATTTATATGCTTAAGTTATTTTTGTCACAACCTACTATTAAACAATGATTTACCTAAAGTTCAACTAATGGATTATTAAGTTTAACCTTATTTTGAGCTCCCAAGCCTATACAAATTCGCAACTTAGGTCAAGTCATTAGTATGTAAATCAATTTCATTTGGAATCTCCACTAATTAATTTATGGTGGGTCAATAAAAACTCAGGTAATACATCGAGAAAAACACTATACCTTACGAACTAGAAATTGTGGATGACACAACATGACACTGTAATTTAATTATTTTATTTACAATTAACAAATTTTTAGTATAATGTTGACTCCTATATATTTCACAAGGAGGTAAAAATGCGCTATTTGTAGAATTTTTTTTTTTTGGAAATCATTTAAAAAAACGACAATATTTTCCGATGGTTGAGACTTGAAAATAAACTAGAAAATATTTTCCCTTCTTTGGAGGAAATTCTTATTTGATTTTTCTAAGTAAACATACGCTATTCGGGTACTAATGATTTGCTATGGGTACATAAGGAACCCAGCACGAGTATAGGAGTCTCAAGCCCAGATACCAACTCCCAAGCACGAGCATGGGCACTAGTCTTGGGTCATCAAAATCAAACTGAGAACTCGATGCTTGTACCCAACTCCCTCATGCCCTAACCCACGAAGGCTAGGCCAAGTCCCCGACACCTAGGCTTGGGCCATCGAAGCCAAGCCCCATACCTTAGCACCCGGATGGGAACCCCAAGCTAAGGACAATTGAGGCTAGCCCCAGGACTTTGATACCGGTGCATGCTTCTTGGTCCATCAAGGTCGGGCCTCAAACCCCACGCCCAAAATCCGGTTCCCTACACGGACTCAGTGTCTATTAAGGTTGGGCCCGAGACCTTAGCACCCATACCTAAGTCCATCGAGGCTAGGCCTTGGTCCCTAACACCCAAACCCAACCTCGACATCAATGGACAATGGCATAGGCTCGGGGGACTTAGGCTTGTGCATAGGAGTCCGAGGCTAGCCTCAATGAACTTGGGCTCAAAAGCCAAGGACTCGGGCCTGGGCATCGTGGTCAAGGGCCCATCCACATGGTCCATGAACTCGATGCAATCAACCACAACCCTCTACCAGGATTGGTCCAGACACTTAGCTAGATCGATTGACTCGACCACGAGAATAATCCTCGAATGTCTAGGATCGATGCACTTGGTCCATGGACACGATGCAAGGCACGGTACACCCAACCTTGATGGACTCTTACAAGGGCACTAAGGACCGAGGCACTGGACTAGATGGACTTGGTCTGGCCTGAGCCTGGACTTGGGCTCGAGTCAAGGAGCTGCCCCACTATCAAGGATCTAAGAAAAGCGTTAAGGATATATATTTTTTTTGTCTATCTACTTAAATTTTGAGAAAATAAACTTTGATTTAAAAAAAAAAATCCATTTTTCTAAATTTAAGTTCGGATAAAAAAATATTTTTTCTTTAAATAAAGAAATATTCGTTAATAAATCAGCTTCCTAAACAATTTAAAGGCGAAAATTTTTTCTGCCAAATAAGCTTGAGCTCCTTAACCTGCGATCCTCTGTATCCTTCCCCGTCCGAAGGGCCCTTGACTTTTGAACTTCGCGGGGTTTTGCGCTGACTTCTTCGTCCTCCCCTCGCACTGAACTCTGCAAGTAAGCCCTAAAGATTCCATCTTTCTTAGATTTTCTCGCCCCTCCCTCTTTCCATGTCATGCAAGCATCGGAAATGAGAGCCTTGAGAACGCTCTGCACCCACAATCACCTCCTCCATCCCACCTCCAAACCCACATCCCTCGCCTCCTTCAAGCCCCTCCAGAACCCCCGTCTCTACCGCGGCATCCACTCCACGAATCGCCGCCTCCTCTCTCGAGACCCCGGCCTCGCGCCCTTGCCCTCGGGCTCCGAGTCGGAGGCCAGCGACGCCGCCCCCGCTGTCGGCAACGTCTACGACCCTTCTGCCCGCTGGGTCAGAAGCAGCGGCGGGGAAGCTGGGTCGAGTCCCGAGAGCGAAGCAAGGAGCAGGAATGGCGAAATCCCCGAAGAAAGGAAGTATTTTGGAGGTGGTAGGAGCTCGTATGGTGGGAGCGGTAAGAAGGGGAAGAAGAGGAGTTGTTGGGTTTGTTCGGAATGTGGGTACACGGATGGACAGTGGTGGGGTTCGTGCAGGTCGTGCCGTGCGCCGGGACGATGAAGCAGTTCACGGTGGAGGAGAACGGCGGCGGGAGCGAGAAAGTGAGGGGCTTCGAGGTGTCGGAGAATGCGGTGAGGACGTGGCTGCCGCAGCGGGCTGGCGAGGTGCGGCCGGTGCGGTTGACGGATGTGAATAGGGGGTTGAATCAGTTAGAGTGGCGGATTCCTTTGTAAGTTTGTTCTGTTCTGGGAAATTAGTAACTGGTCAGCTTTGGACCCTATATGCAGCTGCTACAGAACGATAAATAGTTGAAGAAAGTCGTTGTCGAGTTGATTTTATTGTCTTATCTACATTTGACATAATTTACTTCGAAACATCTTTCCAGGAGTTGGATCATAGAGCGTGTCTTGTGATTCTGATGAAATTTTGCTGGAATGATAGTATATTTCCTTTTCTTTAGTAATACGAGAGTGATGATATGACCTTTGGTCCTGATGACAATCTGTTGTCCACCTCGATGAAACCATTCATGCTGGTTATTCTAACACATTAGTACTTCTGTTAATTTATTTTGAAAGAAATGTGCATGTCACCTTAATTCCTTAAAGTAAATGATCTCTTGGGGTGCTTGATGTGGTATGGACCCTTTGGAGAGGAGGTTTCGAGAGTGCTAGGCGGTGGTCTTGTGCCAGGTTTGACCTACTTTTTGGTTGTATGGTCTGCACAAAGATCTTAATTTTATCAAAGCTATTGATTTTGCTGCATTGTGGCTCTAAAGGTTCCTTAATTTTGGTGGGAGGTGATCCTGGTGTTGGCAAGAGTACCCTGTTGCTGCAGGTAATGTACTTAGATGATACATTAAATATTCATAAAATACTGGAAGATGGCCGCAATGATTGCCGAAGGGCATGATCTTCGGAGATCAGCTCCAGTAGTATATGTCTCTGGAAAAGAGGTAAATGGATTTTTCATGTTAGCCTTCTGCTGGTCTTTGCTGTCATGCATATTCATTCTTGTTGCCAGATCAAATTTGTTATTGCTTTCGGAAAGTTTTTCTTGTTTGTAAACATAGGCTCTTGAGCATTTTCTGTCTTAGGATTTCTCTGGCTTGTACCTTAAGAATTAGCCATGAGACAATTTTACTCAAGGAGTCTTGATAGAAATGAGGATACAGATTTTCTCTGATAGGCATGTGCCATATGTGTTGCTTATCTTTTTTTCTGGCCAACCTGTATGTGTCATTGTCATATCACACTTAGAATCTACCTTTTCCCTTCTGAGGACTCTCTTTTATTTTGTATTAGAGTGTGGAGCAAATTGGAAGCAGAGCTGACCGTCTAAGCATTGGAACTGAAGAACTGTATTTGTACTCAAGCACTGATATTGAGGTGAGTGCAAACTCAGGAATTTTGCACTGAGCAGCTATTCATACCTCTCAAATTGCTTATACAATTTTGTCCTGATTTTTCATGTGTAAATTGGTTTGGACCTTGAACTGCCATTAATAACCTGAAAGACCCAAAGTTCAATGGGGATGATAATTCCTCAGAAAACAATTGAAACATGTGTTTGTTAAAGGAACCTTTTTATGGGTTGTCTACATTCAAAAATTTCTCTATGTTTGGATATAGAGAGTCCAGGTCTGTCACAAATTCAAAGGTGCTGATTATGCATCTGCTCTGTGTGAGGTCTGACATGCGTTTTGTTCTGCAGGACATACAAGAGAAAAAATTCAAGCTCTTTCACCTCGAGCTTTGATTGTCGATTCAATTCAGAAAGTTTATCTAAAAGGAGTGGTTGGAAGTGCTGGAGGTCTCTCGCAGGTAACATCTTTGCAATCTACCCCCTTGCAAGAGGCAAAATTGGATCTGAATTCAGGAGATTGGTGATTGAGTTTAGGGCACTCTAATTTGTTAAGTGATCTCGTGTTGCCAAAAGTTCTTTTGCCTAAATTTTTTTCACTTCTCTCATGAGATTGACCGGCATTAGTGGCATGTGGTCGTCATCACATATTTAAATAAGCTTTTCTGAAAAATTCTATTGGTTAACCAAGCAACTTTACCCAATATTTAAGGGTACTGATATTGATTGCTTCATCTTGACTATGGGTGTATGGGTGTTAACCGTCTGGTGTTAGAAGTGAAAATTGATGGTAAATCGGTCTGGTGATTGCAGTCCGGTGATGGGCGCATATTAATTCATTCACTGTGAAGCTTGGCGTTCGGTCATGGTTGGGCGTGGTCACTTTTCTCACGTTTATGTTGAAATAGAACAGAGAAGGGGGTGGTCAAGAGGTGAGTGTTGTGGGCTTAGCTAGGCATAGTGGACTTTAGGCTCATTTAGGCTTAATGAATCTTGGGCTGAAATAGTAATGAAAGAACAAAGGGCTTGAGTAATGGGCTTTGTGTTGCTTTAGGGAGAGTGGGCTTTTGAAGTGTCAATTAGAATTGGCCTAAGTAGTAACCCAATTTAAAGCATGTTCTTGAATAGCTCATGTTCTGACCCCGTCCCTATTTTCGTATTATAAATTAAAAAATAATAAAAATATGCTAAAAAATTAAAAGTTTCCGAAAATTCTTTTTTTCTTCTAAAAGTCATGAAAAAGCTTAAAAATGAGCTTTTGAGTAGTTTTCTATTAAAATGTATGAAAATCCTCTAAAAAAATTGTGCTCAAAATTGAACAAATTCTTAAGGCTTTATAATAGGGTTTGAATGTTCCTTTTTTAGACCAATGCTCTTGATTCCACATTTTTAGTATGTTGATTAAGGTTTTCCTTTAGCCTAATCAGGAATGGCATGTTCCTTATTTTGTAGCGTTAGATTCTTGTTTTTTCTTGTAACATATTTAATACTTCCTTAATTTTTGATTGTTATCTTAATAATTGTGTACCCGCATTATCACTTCACATGTTACTTGGATAGGTTTAAAATGAATCCAGACTATCTAACAAATCTTTTTTTTTTTTTTAAATGAACATGATTATGTATGGAAAGAGCACTGGTTGATCAATTAGTATAACTAAGTCTCGGGAAAAGTGTTGGAAACGTTCTAAACTTTTTGTATTTGTGTCAATTTTGTCCTAAACCTTTTAATAGTGCCAATTTAGTCCTAAACTTTTTAACTCGGTATCAATTTAATTATAAATATTTTAATAGTGTCAATTTAGTCATAAACTTTTTAAATTAGTGCTGATTTAATCATAAACATTTTAGTTTTGTGCCAATTTAGTCCATTCCGATTTATTTTAGTCGGATTTTACTGGCATGAACATGGTCTCATTAACATGGCATTACCGACACTGACTTAAATAATTTTTAATAATTTTCTGATTTTTTTAATTATTTTTTTGATTTCTTTCTTCTTTTTATTTCCTTCTTTTTTCTCTCTCCTCCCTTTCTTATTCCTTTTGGTGGTGGCTAGTCGACAGGCGATGATTGGCCACCAGCCATGGCCAGGCGAACTGGCCTCGCCTGGCCAAGGTGAAGGCAGGCCTAGGGACATTGGCTGTTGCCGAGGCCAAGGCAGCCTCGCTGGAGTTGGCGAGGGAAGCCCTTGTTAGGGCTGCCCTCACCCAAGCTATATCCGGTGAGAGTGGCCCTTGCCTAGGCCAGGGCGTTCTCGCGGGGTGTTGCCCAGTGAGGCTACCCTAGCCTAAGCGAGGGCCAACCTCACTAGATTTGGCGAGAGGAGCCCTCACCAAGGCTACCTTCGCCCAGGCGCAGGTTAGCCTCAACCAAGCGGGATCCGGTGAGGCCGGCCCTCACCAAGGCTTAGCCTTGTCCTAGTTAGGTGAGGCCAACCCACTCAGCCATCACTTGCCAGTTGGCCACCACCAAGAAAGGAAGAAGAAAGGGAGAGGAGAGAGTTAAAAAAAAAAGGGTAAAAAGGAAAAAAAAATCAGAAAAATAATAAAAAATTAAAAATATTATTAAAAATTATCAACGTCGTAGACCGGTGTTAATGTTAGCAAAATCTGACTAAAATTAACTGAAAAAACTAAATTGGCACAAAACTTAAAGGTTTATGATTAAATTGGCACTAGTTCAAAAGATTTAAGACTAAAATGGCACCATTAAAAGGTTTATGACTAAATTAGCATCGAATCAAAATGTTTGTAACTAAATTGGCACAAATGCAAAAGATTTAAGACTTTTTTAACACTTTTCCTCCAAGTTTCTGACCATAGATTCTCTAATTGCGTAGAAAGTAAAGTACATTCCAATGCCTTATTTGATTTTTAACCAACCGATTTTTAACCAACCTCAATATACTAGTGGCGACTCCTCCTTATGTAGAAATTCACACGGGATTAATCAAATCAAAATCGAATGTCCAATGTCACGTTGGGTATAGGTTTGGGAGAGCTCGCATATAAAATTAGGGCCGTAGGCTTATTTTTTAGGCAATACCTCTAAATCTCTCTCTCTCTCTCTCTCTCTCTCTCTCTCTCTACTGAGGAGTAGGTCGCAACAGTCATAGTGGGTATACCTTAGTGGGTATACCTTGAGGTTTTTTATGTCAAAAAAGAAGTTTAAAATAAATGTGTCGTAATAAACTTAATTTGAATTTTTTTTTTTTGTGATGTTTTTTTTAATACAGAGCATGAGAAATTATGGACATTTGATTCCGGCATGGTAGTATAAGTCAATCCTTTCTTTAGCCACCTCAAGATCAATACGCACCCCTTGATTTGCGGCATGGTAGTAGAAGTTAATTTGAGATTTTTATTGTGACTTGACTGCCCTCATTATAGGAAACGAAATCTATTCTTATGAATTCACATCATGCTGGACTTAGTGTGAAGACTATTCAAAACAAATAGTAAGATTTTACCAGCAGCCGGGGGTCCCACCGAAATCATGTTTTTGATTGGAAAATATATGTACAAACAACTTTAATAATGTGATGGGACCACACAGTTTCTGTTCTCATAAATAAGGCGATTCACCATGGGGTCTACATTCCGTGTTATTCCATCAATTCTAGTGCAAGTTAAGTCTCCTCCATCATTTAAGCTTGAAAAATCTTGACAAATGGATTGCTTTCTTCACGCGGGATCGTACATTTTGGCAGCAAATGTAGATTCCATCTCCATTGCAAAGATTTTTCATACCTGGGGTAACATTCTTGTCCATTCCTATTAATTGTTGAATATCAGATTTTGTTAATTTAAAAAAAAAAAAATGGGCAACGTTCTTTATTACTATCATCAATAACTTGTCAGTCGACCTCATAAATGAAGGTTAGTACATACTCGAGGTACCTCTTTCCAACTGAAGGGCCCAACAAGTTTGAATAAATGTAATCTATTGTGCCTTCGTCCTGTGAATTGTTGTGCTGAGCTGTATTCCGTGTTGCTTGTCAAACACGCAATGTTTGCAAAAGTCCATCTTCCAAATTTCATGCCCACACAGAAAACTCTGCTCACTCGAAATGTTCATACCTCTCTCAGACATGTGGATGAAATTGTAGGAGTTGAGCCTATAATTGTCTGTCCCTAGAGGTAGTAGAGATCGCTTGCCCGCTTCCCCTTCATGACCATAAGCGCAACTATGATAACCTTCAAAGTTTGAGACTCTAAAATAAATCGACATCAATAGATTAATAATCTGAAAATCAATCCCTATATGATGTCATGTAATGTGAATCCAGAATTCATGATCCACTCCTCTCTAGTCGAACCAGTAGTCCCACTCAAAACATATGACTCCTCCCCTCTAGCCCGCGTGACATTCACGTCACTTCGATCTCTCTACTTTCTTTAGCTATGGACAATCCACCTGCAATGTGCCCCTCTTTTTGATAGCCGTAACATCTTAACGGCTTTTTCATTACTCTAAACTTTAATTTAAACTTACGTCTTTTATAAGAACTCATCTTTGGGTTTTTGCCTTTGATCGACAAGCCATAGCGCCACTTCTACGTTCGTTTGCCCTACAATTTCTTCTATCATTCTTTTGGAAAACAGCGCAGAATTCACTTACTCCTGTTAGATAACCACGAAATTACTCATCAGAACTGGACAAAGAATAAAGTGACATTATAGTCATCCTGGATTGACAATCCTCTTTCATCTTGGAGTGAAGCACCGTCTAATTAAAAAAAGTTTCTTCAAAAGAGATCTTGATATATACAATGCTTCAAGTTTCACCTGAACTGCATCTACACTTGTCTGGTTTATCTCTTCAACCAAAACATCATCCCCCAGATTCAGCAGTATTATACACCTAGCCATTTTCAAAATATCAACTTTTTCTTCTGCTTTCATAGTTTGAGGAAATTTATCAATCTCCCTCCAATGCTAAATCCAAACACTATGGCTTTAACATCACACACATCTTAATGCACCACAAATTGAAATCGTTCCTGCCAGTAAATTTCTCCAACTTGAATTTAATAAAATCCATAACGATAATTGCATACAAACAAAATTTCTGGAATAATCAATCAATGATAAATTCTTGCAACTAATGTGAACAATTCAAGTGCGAAATAAATTGCAAAAATAAAACCTAACTACATCGGATCGAGATGGCTCCATAATTTTTAGCAAAAAGAATATTACAATTGCTCAAACACTCAACTCTCAAGTGTTCCCAATCTTAGATACCAATCCCCAAGGAACAATCATAAGAAAGGAGTTTTTCTTACGCTGTCAACTCTCTTGGATAATAGCTCTAAAAAACTCTATTGAGTTGTCACGAGTTGTGTTTTGAAATTGCTTAAAACAAGTTTGGATTATGAGTGATCAGTTCCTAGTCCAATCTGGTCCCACTCAGGAATCGAGAACCGGACTGGGAGGACCGGTTTCAAAACTAGGAACCACGGACTAGATCGGCTAGTCTTAGGACTAGAAATCTGACCAGACCACTGATTTTGGTTTAGTCCAATGAAACTGGTCACATAAAAGTGCTTGCTGTTCTAAAACTTCATTCTATCCTCTACATTAAAACTTCATTCTATCCTCTGCATTAAGCAAATTAAATATCTACCAAACTTGGTTTTAAAATGCAGAGGATATAATTAACTTAAGTCATTGGACCAGTGATCATTAAGCAAATGAAATATCTACCAAACTTTTACAAGTGATCATTAATAATGTGAGCGTAGAAGCTTTCAAGTGCACTCCAAAATACATCGTTCCCCAAATTTCAAAATAAGTACTCGTCTCACCTAATTAATTATACTTTATTTCACTCGAAGACTTAAGTTAATTATATCTTGGGTAAACAAATATAAATTGACAGGCGATTTGATTTGATTATGATAACATGGAAATATTGCATATAAAAAGTTTGTGAAATCAACGTTAACTCTTAAAAACTTTCAACTGTTGTTGTAAGACATTGTTTAATATTTAAATATTGTAATAGAGTCACGGTATACATGAAGCTAGTGGAACAACAAGAGATGGCCCAAAGTCTAAACCTGTCATTTATACTTGACCAGATCAAATTTAACTGAAGAGTGAACTTTGATGTATTGTTGTATGTCCATTGTGGATTTTTCCTATTCCCACTACCTCATAGCTTTTATTTAGAGAGGGGCTAGCATCACCGTGTCACGGTGTGACAGTCAAAGAATGTCAACAACAATTTTCCTTCCTCAAACACAAAGTACTGGGAAGTTTCCAAGCAAGACACAAGTCTCCCTCTCTCTCATTCAAAATGTGTGGCTGAGGATTGACCCTCCGTTATCCAAGCTAACGGTACGGTTAGCTAAGCATTGTTCTTTTATTAATATGGATTGCATGCACTTATGTACATTGGCAAGAGACCTTTCTCTTTCTTCTGGACACTGAAGATGGGAAGATCGGTGTTGCTCCTCCTCTGGTGTGTTTCCATTGCTTCTTCATTAGCCCGGGATTGAAGCTGCTGGCTCTAGCCCAACAAAATCCAGGTCTCTCTCTCTCTCTCTCTCTCTCTCTCTCTGAAACGGCGATGGTTTGATATGCCATGAAGATCCTGGAGATGTTGCATGTCTTGATTGGTTGTCTAGCTCTAGGAGTAATTGCTTGCGGGCAACAAAATCCAGGTTCTCTCTCTCTCTCTCTCTCTCTCTCTCTCTCTCTCTCTCTCTCTCTCTCTCGCATAGTGATGATTGAATTGCGAAGTGTTGAGACATAAGGAAAGAGGACTTTCTTTCCGTTAGCGATCCTCCTTTTTCAAGCAGAAGACAAAATGTAGTCATGCTCCAATTTGATTTAAAAAATGAGCGCCTACTATTTAGTCAGGGTGGAGCTCAAGAAGTTTTAACGGTTTTAGAGCCACATAGAGCAATCTTTTGAACTAAAATGTAGCAATTTAGCAAAGTTAAGGCCGTTTCGAGATTCTCTAGGAAACATTTACAAATCCTAGGCTCCATTTATTTTTTCGAAAATAGATGATATGAAAAATATTTTCCTAAAAATGGTCTCTTGTATCGCTTGAAAAATATTTTCATTATCGAAAATAGTATTGTGTAAATAATTTCATAAAGATGAAAATAGTTTTTGTTCATTCATTTTTATAAGTAATATAAGCGATTATTTTTAAAAGAATATTTTCGAAATAATTTATTTTATGCTAAACAAACGCATCCCTAGTGTATCACCCTTTAGCTCACTTTATTTTGCAAATCACATCTCTATTTTCAAGCTTTTCACAGATGCCTTTACCATCCGACCATCCATCAAAGCTTCTTTTCAACTTACAATTCTCAACCCAATTATTACCGATGTAATTTCCATTGCTGAAATATCTATCTAGTTGATACGGTTGCAAAAAAGTTAGATAAGCAAGTTTAAGGGACATCACAAAGAATAAAAAAAAAAAATAAGAACATTGTTTATATTTCGAATTAATGAATAGTGAAGAGTAAGTGACAATCTCTGGTTTCCCCTCAATTTAGGTTTCATAAGCATCGATTGCGAGGCACCTAATGATTACCTTGACAATGACCTTGACATATACTACAAGGCCGATGCTGGATTTGTAGATTCCGGAATAAACATGCAGGTGTCCACCAAGTTCATCTACGAATATATCCAACAACAATCGAAGAATCTCAGGATGTTCCCCAATGGAACAAGGAATTGTTACACATTAACGCCAGATGAAGGAAGGGGCAACACATATTTGGTCAGGGCTTCATTTTGGTATGGTGATTATGATGGCAAGAAACAAAGCCCGACATTTGACCTCCATATTGATGTTAACTATTGGATCACGGTGAACTATTCGACTTGGTCATATGAAGAGATTATTTACACTCCTCCAAGAGATTATATACAAGTTTGCTTGGTGAATACCGGCTCGGGAGTTCCATTCATATCAACTCTTGAGTTGCGGTTGCTAGATAACTCGACTTACCAGATCAATTCCGGTGCACTTGTAACCTGCTGGAGATATAATTTGGGGAGCCTAAACACATACAGGTGATTTTCTTTGTTATTGCCCTTCGATTTTGGATGTCGACCACATTCATCAGTCTATAAATGACGTGTTAGTATATACACATTTACTAAACATGAGTTTTTGCATTATGCAACAGCATGAAGAATAGAAAACGTGCTGTTATTCCCAAACCAATTTGTGTCGGTCTGTTCATCATGTTGCACTTACTACTATGATTATTTGATTGGCTTCGGCATTAATAGGCATCCACAAGATGTATATGATCGCACCTGGAACAATATGACTTATAGTAGAGGTTGGTCGTCAGTCAGCAACATGACGGCCATTGTGACAAGTACAAGCAATGATGCCTATGAAGTTCCGCCTGAAGTTCTGATGACTGCCACACAAGTACAAAATGTCACTGGTCCTCTGAGTCTGATTTTGACCTCAAAGAACTCCACCACTGTCTGTTATATATACTTCCACTTCATGGAATTGCAATTGCAAGAGGGTCAATTCAGAGAACTCACCGTATATGTACAAGACGAATTCGTGGAAACTGTCATGCTCGAGAACCTAAAGCCAGTGACCGTAGCCTCATTGCCCATAAGTGGAAATAATTTGAACTTCACTATTAGTGCGACGGCCCGCTCTAGTCTGCCACCACTCCTCAATGCCATCGAGTTTTTCACTGTGGCGCTGCTTCCAAATTCACCGACTTTTCTTGATGATTGTATATTATCTATGCTTCCACTTAATTTTTTTTTTGTTTTGATAATCTTTGATTTCCTTATGATTGTAGCTATTTATGTGGTGGTTTAGTTAATGCCGTGTATGACATCAAGAAAGCATATGGGGTGATGAGAGCAAGTTGGCAGGGTGATCCATGCGTTCCTACACAGTACTCATGGAATGGTCTGAATTGTAGCTATGATAGTTCTCCAAGAATCATCTCATTGTAAGTCTACAAAAACATATGACACAATGATGCATTAGAACTGCACAAGTCTCGAAAGATAAGTTTACTTGACAATAACTATAGTACAGATTGGTATACATCATGTGAAAAAGGAAGATTTTGAAATTTAAGTCTCTAAATCGATGCCTTCCATGTTGAACGTTTTAAGCGGTGGGATTTTACTCTAATCGAGTTAGCTGCTGATGTGCAGGAACCTGAGCTCTAGTGGACTGAATGGACTTATAGCTACATCGATCTCCAATTTGACAGCAGTTGTATCCCTGTATGCATTAGCAGTTTTTCTTTCATTTTACTTAATTTGAACAGAAAAAGAATGGAAACACTAAGCCCCAAAAAAGCAGCATACTTCTTTATCATTAGCACGATGTTCATTATCTATCTTATCCTGTTCTATACATTTCAATAAGTACATGCAAATAAAGTTTCTTAGTACTTTTTTGGCTTGTATTCAGGGATTTATCCAACAATTCATTAACTGGGTCCGTGCCAGACTTTTTAGCACAAATGCCGAGCTTGAGAGTTCTGTGAGTCACTGAGCTTTTGATGGAACTATCATGTGTGGTTATCTAGCTTGAGGAAATGGCTGTCAACTTCTAATCATGGATATTTGCAGGAATTTAAATGGAAACAACTTGAATGGCCCTCTTCCTCAAACTCTCTTGAAGAAGAAGGCAGATCGATCGTTGCTACTAAGGTTCGCTCATTGCCACACTAATGTAACACAACATTTAATCGCTAATTATTGTCAATACAATCTACATCTTCGTTCTGTACGTTGCTGCTCACACTGAAGAATGAAAAAGATGAAAGTGATACTTGCCTTTTTTTAGTTTTTTATTTCATCAACTTGTGTATGTAATACACACACAGGGTGGGATATCCATGAATTCATGCCCTAATCTTCTGGCATTGACATGTACTATCGACATTCTTCGACAGCTTAGATGGAAATCCAAATCTTTGCCAATCAGACAATTGTCCAACCAACAATGTGCAGCCAAAGAAAAAGGGCATATCTGTTGCTCCAATCATTGCATCGGTCGCAGCTGTTCTGGTGTTGATTTCATTGGGAGCCCTTGCAGTATTGTGGATAATCAAAAGAAGACAAATCCAAAGTAACTCTTTTGCATATTGCATGTGCAAGGAAAATCAAAAGTTTTACATGTGATTTTGTCAGTCCGAGTCGGGTTTTGAACCCCAAACTGGTTAGCTAGTCCAATTGCTTGTGGCCCTTTGCACAATTGGGCCTGAAAAAAGTACACATGGCACACCGACTTGACCTTACTCACGTAATCATGTTTCTATGTCATCATTGTTTCATGTTAAAAAACTATGCACATGTTATTGGTTAATGATATCATAATTGCAACAACGCTTACTCACAAGTCACGTAAATGAAGGCATTTCAAGGTATGCTTCATTTAATTGAGGTTACTTGGTTTGCTCTTTCTGGTTTGTTTTTCACGACACAGTCTCTTCTTAGAATAAGTCATTACATATTTTTTCAAAAAGGCTCTGTTTGCAGTGAAGATATATGATATCAAAGTGAAGATCATGACCTGATAACTTTTTTCTCCAGAGGGTGCTGCTATTACTACTACCACCACTTTTGGAGGATCTACCGGGACACTAAGGTTGTCAAAAAATCAACATTTTACATCCACTGAGGTTGCAAGAATTACTGATAACTTTAGAACAGTAATTGGAGAGGGAGGATTTGGGAAAGTTTACTTTGGCAGGCTTGACAATGGCACTGAAGTCGCAGTAAAAATGTTATCCCAATCATCAAAGCAAGGCTACAAGCAGTTTCACAGAGAGGTTCAAAACATTACCGCAGCTAGAATCGATGTGTCATGTTTTTCAATTTTTTGGGAGTTCTACTCATAGCAAGTTCTGATATCTTGATGTGCAGGCCCAACTCCTGATGGTCATTCACCATAGAAATCTGGTTTCACTAATCAGATATTGTGAAGAATTTGAAAACATGGTGCTGATTTACAAATTCATGTCCAACGGAAATGTGCGGCAACATTTGTCAGGTTTGTTTGATATTCCCTTTTCCAATAGCACGATATATGTCGAGATAATTTTATCTCAATACCGTTCTTTGATAGTTCAGACTTTTGGATTAATTGGTCAATTTAGATATTCAGAATAGCACCATGGAAATGAAATTGATTTTCTCTGCGAATGAATACAATAGCGAACAAGCTTTACATCTTTCATGAATACTCCTTAATTCTCTACTTTCAAGCAGCACAAAACCCAAATGTTTTGAGTTGGAGCCAGAGACTACAAATCGCAGTCAATGCAGCTCAAGGTACATAAAGTAGATCGATGACATCTTTGTTCACGTTTCCACAAGTTAAGCTACTCGATAAATTTCGTCAAGTTTTTCCTGTTGGTGTGCAGGGTTGGAGTACTTGCATAACGGCTGCAAACCTCCTATTATCCATAGAGATCTAAAGACGCCCAATATTTTACTAAACAAGAACATGCAAGCAAAGATTTGTGATTTTGGATTATCGAAAGCATTTGTAAGAGAGCAGGATTCTTATATTTCAACTTGTCCAGCAGGGACGCCTAGTTATCTCGATCCGGAGTAAGTGACTCAAAATTTCTGGATACAAAGACTTTTCCATTCCACCTATGATGCAGAATAGTTTTACTAATTTTGACCAGCACGAGAGGCCCATACATCTATTCATACATGTTTATGTTGGATAGACATACGTAAGTTCATTTTTGTGAAGGCAGCTTGGGCAATTGTTGTACTAATCAAAGCAGCAATTCCTTTTGAATCCTCAGGTTTCATATACTTGGACACTCGAGCCAGAAGAGTGACATATATAGCTTCGGCATAGTTTTGTTCGAGTTAATCACGGGCCACCCCGCCATTATAAGAAGTCTGGAGAGCAGCATGCACATACTTCAGTGGGTAACTCCACTCATAGAAAGAGGGGACATCCAAAGCATTGTTGATCCGAGGTTAAATGACCAATTCAACATCAGTTCTGCGCAGAAAGCAGTGGAAATAGCCATGTCGTGTGTACCAACGAAAGTGGTCCAAAGGGCAGACATAAGCCATGTTCTGTCGGAACTAAAAGAATGCTTGACAATAGAGATCAGTTCAGGAAGAGTAAGAGAAGTAGTGAGTTTGATGCAACCCCAATAGAGCTTGATAGTCCTCCGTCTGCACGTTAACTATACTTTTTACATGAGGTTATCTAGTCCAGATTCTTTGTAGGGAAAATTATCTAAACAGTCTTAAACTTATTATATTTATGTTAATTCAATCTTAAACTTTTTAATTGTACCAATTAAGTTAGAAACCATTTTCACATTTTGATAATTGAGTCAATTCGGTCGATTTTGGCTTGAAATTGCTAATGTGGACACCGGCCTTCTTATGTTGCATAGTTGGCATTGAGATGGACAAGTTTAATTCTTCAATATTTATTTCAATTTTTTTCTTTTTTTCTTTTCTTCTCTTTTCCTTCTTTTTTTTTGGGACCCTCACCTACCGCATAAAGATAAATGTAAATAAGGAAAAGAAAAGAAAAAATAATTAATAAAAATAATTAATATATATGTCAGCGATTTTCGATCAAAATTGGCCAAATCAATTGGAAAAACATGAAAATGTTTATGACTTAATTGACATAATTAAAAAATTTAGAACCCAATTGACAAAGGTGCAATAAGTTATAACTTTTTGGACAAATTTCTCAATTGTTAAAATAGTTTGTTATCATGAAAAAATTTAACTTTTGATCATGAAAAGAGTGACTCTTGGTAATGAAAAGAATATGACTCTTAATTATGAAAAGAGTTAATTGTTAACACATAAAATGGTGATAGTTTATCATGAAAAATGATGATTGTGGGGATAAAGTAATTATTACCAAGAGATGTATTGATTGGTTGTATATAAATCAAACCAAAACATAGTTATTCGTTACAACTCTTTAAAACAACAATTTCTTCTTCATAACTCTCTTTTTCTCTTTTCACACACACAACTTCGAAAACACATTCAAGGTGAAATTTCAAAAAAAAATAAAAAATTGAGCTACTGCTTTGGTGTATATATTGAAGGTATATTTGTTCTAAACCCAACTACAATGATAGTGAGGGGCAAATAATATATTAAGGAAAATAATCATCAAATATCTATAAATTATTGCTCCATTTTCATCAACATTCAAATTTTCCAAGTAATCTTAAGGGATTATTTTTTTTTTTCTTATGGCAATGGGGACACTGGTTGCGTCAATTGCTCGCAATCTTCACAGCTAAACATTATCGAGACTTTTGTTTATGTTTATATGCATGAGCCATCTTTGTCACAACCTACCTTTGATTTTGATTCACCTAAGGTTCAACAAATAGATTATTAAGCCTAAACTTAATTCAGGCTCTCCCAAGCTCATGCCAATTCACAACTTAGTTTCGAGCTAGCTTGCAAATCATTTTCATTTGAAGTCTTCACTAATCAGTTTATAGTGAGTCAATGAAAAATCCAAGTAAAGCATCAAGAAAAACACTTTACTCATATGTATTAGAGATTGTGGATGACATGACATGAAATGGTGATCTATTTTTATTTATTTGTTTATAGTTAACAATCTTTTAGTATAACATAACTCCTATATATTTCATAGGGAAGTAAAAATGTGATTTTTTCAGAATATATTTTTCAAGAAATCATTAGTTAGAATAATTATAATAATTTTCGATGACTAATACCTAAAAAAATATAATGGAAAATATTTTCATTGTTTGGAGGAAAATCTTATTTGATTTTTCCATGTAGACATACATTATTTGAGGGCCAATGGTTCGCAAGTGGATAGATAAGGAACCCGACATGAGTGTGAGAGTCTTAAGCCTGGATATCGACTCTTAGGCATGGGCACGGGCACTAATCTTGGGTCATCAAAACCAAACTTGAGAGCTCGGTGTCCATGCCTAACTCCCTCACACCTCGACCAAGGTCTACAAGGTCTAGGCTAGGTTCCCCACACCTAGGCCTAGGCCATCAAAGCCAAGCTTGAACCCTAGTGCCCAGGATGGGGACCTCGACACCCAAGCCTAGGTCAATCGAAGTTGGGCCTGAGACTTCTATATTGGTGCCTGCGCCCTAGTCCATCAAGCTAGGCCCCAAACCTAGTGCCCACGATCCGGTCCTTTGTGCTCAAATCTAGGTCTGTTGAGGTTGGGTTGGGGACCTTAGTGCCTATACCTAAGTCCATTGAGGCTAGGTCCCAATCCCTAGCGCCTGGGCCAACCTTAACATCAATGGACCATGGTGTTGGCGTAGGAGACTTAGGCTTGCGCATAGGAGTCTTGGGCCATACTTAATGAACCCGAGCTCAAAAGTCGAGGACCCAAGCATCGGCAACCTATGTAGCATCGACACGGGACATGACACGAGTGTCCGACATGACACGACACTTCGACACGTCATTTCTAAAAAACAGAGAATTCCGACACGTTGCGACACGTTATATATTAAATAAATATTTTTATTTTTAATTAATTTAATTCAAATTCATAAATAATTAATTAATTAAAAAAGAGCCTATAATAAATTTATACTAATAATATTAACAAATCAATTCATTTGAAATTCAAAAGATATATTCATAATTAATGCGAAACATTATTTTAATTTTAACAAAAGTTATTGATGAAACTAAAAATTAATAAGAAATTCAAATCAATTTATTTAAATAAATTCATGATTTTCTACAATAACCAAAATTTATCATTATTTAAAATTTAATATTTTTATTTTTCGAAATCATTTTTTAATTTCATTTATTTAATTTTCCGATTAAAAAAACAATCCCCAAAATCCACTATTTCTTTCGTTCGTCCTTTTCCCTCCACACCCACGTTTATTTTACTTTTTTCCCTCCCCCCACTTGACAGTGACAGGTGAGCTGTCACTTCCCTCCCCCCTCTCACGACGCCATCAAACCTCATTTATTATTATTTTTTGGATTTCTTTATGAAAAACCCTAGCGAGCCGTGAACCCTCCTTTTCCTATCCTCCTTGCCGCACCGCACGACCCCCTTCCCTCCTCTCCTCTTCCTCTCGTCGCCGATCCATCGCAACAATGGCCGCCCTCACCTCTCTCTGGCCGTCTCTCACCGTCGCCGTGGTCCGTTCGTGGCTTCGTCTCGCCAGCGGGAGTTTGTCTTCTCTCTTCTTTCTCTCTGTTTGGCTCTTTCTCTAGCCGTCTCTTGCCGTCGTGGTGGTCCGTTCGTGGTTTCGTCTCGGCGGCGCTCGAGGCCTCTGCTCTGTCTCGCCGGTGCTCGCGACCTCTGCTCCCTCGCCCTCCCTCACCTCCACCCTTCATCAGTGTTCTGGACACGCGTCGACACGCGTGTCGATAAAAGTTGACTGCGTGTCGGAAAATCCGACACGCGTTGACCGCGTGTCCGACCGTGTCCGAGCGTGTCGAACACATCGACACGCTCCGACACGGAAGCATGGACAACGTGTCCGTGCTTCATAGTCGGCAACAGGTTCCATAGCTCGGCCCTGATGGACCCTTGTAGGGGCGCTGAGGATCAGGGCATGGCCTAGATGGACCTAGGCTGGCTTGGTCTGGGCTCAAGCATAAGGGACCTCGCCCCACTATGTCGAGAATTTGAGACAAGCATTATGATTTGTTTTTTTGTCTATTTATTCATATTTTGGAAAATAATCTTTGATTTAAAAAAATTCATTTTTCTAAATTTAGGTTTTGATAAATAAAAAATCTTCTTCTTTAATTAAAGAAATATATTTTTAATAAATCATTTGCCTAATAAATCCAAACACCTAAAAAAAAAAATTCACGAAACAAGCTTATGCCTTGAGCTGCGATCCTCTGTATCCTTCCCCGTCCGAAGGGCCCTTGACTTTTGAACTTCGCGGGGTTTTGCGCTGACTTCTTCGTCCTCCCCTCGCTCTGAACTCTGCAAGTAAGCCCTAAAGATTCCATCTTTCTGAGATTCTCTCGCCCCCTCCCTCTTTCCATGTCATGCAAGCATCGGAAATGAGAGCCTTGAGAACGCTCTGCACCCACAATCACCTTCTCTATCCCACCTCCAAATCCACATCCCTCGCCTCCTTCAAACCCCTCCAGAACCCCTGTCTTTACCGTGGCATCCACTCCACGAATCGCCGCCTGCTCTCTTGAGACCCCGGCCTCGCGCCCTTGCCCTCGGCCTCCGAGTCGGAGACCAGCGACGCCGCCCCCGCTGTCGGCAACTTCTACGACCCTTCTGCCCGCTGGGTCACAAGCAGCGGCGGGGAAGCTGGGTCAGGTTCCGAGAGCGAAGCAAGGAGCAGGAATGGCGAAATCCCCGAAGAAATGAAGTATTTTGGAGGTGGTAGGAGCTCGTATGGTGGGATCGGTAAGAAGGGGAAGAAGAGGAGTTGTTGGGTTTGTTCGGAATGTGGGTACACGGATGGACAGTGGTGGGGTTCGTGCAGTTCGTGCCGTAGCGCCGGGACGATGAAGCAGTTCACGGTGGAGGAGAACGGCGACGGGAGCGAGAAAGTGAGGGGCTTCGAGGTGTCGAAGAATGCGGTGAGGACGTGGCTGCCGCGGCGGGCGAGAGAGGTGCGGCCGCTGCTGTTGACGGATGTGAATAGGGGGTTGAATCAGTTAGAGTGGCGGATTCCTCTGTAATTTTGTTCTGTTCTTGGAAATTAGGACTAAAATCAAGTCTTCCTATAGTTCGAATTTGTGTTTGTGTAAAAGACCGGAATACCCGAAGGCTATTCTTGTATGTGTAATTATAGATATTGAGAGAGCACTATCTTTCAACATAGTCAACTTTATTGATGGTTGTAAATCGTTCATGTCCTTCCTAAATTATAGTTAGTAATCAGGTTACCAGTTACATGAATTTACAACAGTGATTTATGCTGCGCATGACAAAATTTTTGAAACAGAAATCTGTTTGATAACAGAACAAAATTTCTATTTCTAGGAATAGAAATTGATTAGATAACAACATATGATATCCTCAAATACAAAATAATAGTCGAAATAATACTAAAATAACATTGGAAATCCTCAAATACAAAATAATAGTCGAAATAATACTAATACATTATAAAAGTTGAAAATACAATTTCATGGAATTTACGGCATATTATTATCCCTTGTCATTTTATTAGCAATTGTTTTCCTAAACGTATTTATTTGGTTTCCCTCCTCGGTCAATATATCGTTTGCAAGCTCATCCTGCATAGGTTCAGACAAGTACTGCGGAAGCATGAATATGGGTGCCATCAATGGCGCCTATACAGCCTTGTCATTTTAGGGCTAATTCCATAAAAAAAGCATCAACTTTAGCCATTTTCCCAAATTTGACCCGAACTATATTTTGTTCCAAAAAAAAGCCCAAACTTTTAGTAGCATCCCAAATCTGACCTCCGTTACCATCCTTCCATAGTCACCGTTAGTCATCTCTGAGGCATTTCCACGTCACCCAGAAAATTTGTTCCCATTATTTTCCATTTTCTCGAAGATTTTCCGTTCGTTTTTGTTCGGAATTGAGCCGAGAAATCACCGGTTTCTCGTCCCGGTGAGCGTGAGGTCATGATTGCGACGATGGATTCCGATGAGGAGGAGGAGATCGAGTTCGAAGAGTACGAGAAAGTTAGGGTTGTGAAGGAGGCCGGTGTCCCCGTCGCCGTCGATGAGGACGGCGAGGAGACGACGAGGAAGAAGAGGAGGAAGACGGCATGCAAAGCCAGGAGGAAGCGAACGGTGAAGGAGATGGGCGCGGCGGCGTGGGCAACGAGAACGACGGCGAGGAAGAGTAGGACGACAAGGACGACGGTGGGTTATCGATCCACCAAAGTCTTTCTTTTTTTTTTCCGTCTCTTCCTCCTACTTCGACCTCGCTTGTTGCAGCCATGGACGGGGCTTCATTTCAGATCTAGAGTTGTCCGTCGGGAAGATGAAGACAAAGACGAATAGCCTCGCAAGCAGATTGTGAATTTCTGAATCAACTTTAGCATTCAAGTATTGGTTTCTCTTTTCTTTTTCTTTTTTTTTCCTATTCCAGCGATGAGCTGCAATGAATACAAGGAAACCTTTAGCATTCAAGTTTGTGGGTTTCCTTTTCTTTTTCCCCCAAGATTCCATAGATTTCCCATAACCCAGCTTCCATAGATTTCGCATAACTCGAGTTGTTTGCGGCCATGTCTTCCATGTTTGGCCAAAAAAACAAGCCAAGAGACCACTGATTTTTGACCCACGTTGCGCTGTAAACTCCTCTAAATATCAGATCTTTTGGCTAAAAAGACAAGCCAAGACACCATTGCCCCTTCCTTGTCTCAAAGATTTTTCCCCAGATTTTTTCTTTCTGAAGATTTCTATTTTTTTCAGATTTTTGGCCATTTGCTCAGGCCAAAAACGGGTAAAGATGACCACAAAGACAATGGGGATGGAGGACTTCTTTCGGCGAAGATGAAGCTAACAACAAGGACGACGGAGGGGTGGTCTGGTTTGGACGTGTAGTGTTGGCTTGGACGGGCATCGGCGGTGGACGCGCAGATGTCAAGCTTGGCGGTGACTCTAGTCGGAGGATGTCAGAGAGAGTGACTTGATGAGCAGAAGGACGAAGAGAACGCTACTAACGGTGACTATGGAAGGATGGTTAACGGAGGCCAGATTTGGGATGCTACTAAAAGTTTGGGCTTTTTTTTGGAACAAAATATAGTTTGGGCCAGATTTGGGAAAATAGTTAAAGTTGGTGCTTTTTTATGGAATTAGCCCATCATTTTATCAAAAACTAGTATTATACAAAATTATCAACAAAATAAAATTAATGGTGTAAAGGAATATATGAGAATTCTACCTTAAAGTAACGTTTATGGTTAAGAACCAATCGGGGGAAGGTCGGTTTATTTTGATTCTCGAATTGAATCAGTCCAATTGCTCATCCCTAATTTCTTTATTGTTGCTCAATGAACATTTAATGGCCCTTGCATAGCAAAGAGAGAGATTCTCTTGAATCTCTTGCCTTTAAATTAAAATTCAAGATTGTGTAACAATCCAATTATTTTGATTTTTCAAGAATTTTGAATCCGTTAAAAAAATAAGGTTAAATTTCTAGGCACATTTTTTATTCATCTATTACGTAAGAACTTTTTCTTCAAGCGGCCATGCGTATGCCTTTTCTAGAAGGAAAGAGCCTCATTGTTTTTAAGTAAGTATTTAAGAACTTTGGTTGTTTTTTAAAATTGGGAACCCATTCGATTGCCTTTCATCCTAAAGAGGAAGTTATAAAAAAAATGCAAAAAAAAAAAAAAAAAAACACAAGCAAAATGAGCAAAAGAAAATTAGCAATAATTTGTGAAGTTGTGGTTATGAGTGAATTAAGTTAGCAAGACAGCGCAAGGTTTTTTTATATGGTTTGATTTCAGTTTATGATTTCTATTTCAGAAACTGAGAAGTTAAAAATTTCAGCTTCTGATTTCTTCAATTTCTCTATTTCTGGAATAGAAATCTGTTTCAGAAATAGAGAAATCAAATTGCGTTACCAAACGGATTTCTGTTCCAAACCTGTTCCGGGGAATAGAGAAACAAAGAAATTGAAAAACAGAAATTTTATCATGCGCGCCCTTAGAATCTTGCGACCAAAATTACATGTTTACCTAAAACCGGAAAAAGTAAAATAAAATAAAAGTTCATTTTCTAATACAAAATTTAAGAAATGTCCCCAAGAAAGACAATTGTGGAATGATAAATTCTGTGTACCATGGGAATATTGTCTATACTAGCTTAAGCTGTAAAGCTAAATCATGAAATCAACCAAGTGCACTCGAAAAATGTGAATAGATAGGTAGAAGTTGATGTGTGAATTCGCAATCAATCCAAGCATTTTCTGATTGACTGTAATTATAACAAGTAATCTGAGTTTGTACTGTTATTAGAACGATGAATAGATTTAGTACCTAGATGAATGAAAGGAAAACAAAGCATTTTGTGCTTGTGACACCCACAATCAAGTTCCTCCTTTCCAATGGAACAAATTAATTGAACTATACGAAGAAAAACATGCATTAAACATTGACCCCAGCGGCATGACATCATGCCTTCATGTTGACGAGGAGTATGAATCATAACTCAACACAACTTTTTTCTGATTAAGTTATCAATTAATTTTGATTTACCAACTCTCATTTTAGTTGCTTTACAAACATTTAGTTTGTATTTATTTACCAACTTATTTATAGAGTTCTCACTTTTTTTTGTCTTACTAACTTTTTAGACATATCAAATCTTTTAAGATATTACCGATCTCAATTAGAGTGATTACCAACTTTCCTTATTCTAAGTTAGTTGCCAATGTTATTTTGTCTTTTCTTAAATTACAAATTTTTGTCTCTAACAAAAAAAAAAATTCTCTATATCATTTACTAACTTTTATTTATCTTTATCATTGATGGCTTAAATTTTCTAACTAAATTATGGTAATTCATTTTGAAAGCCCAATATTAATGTGACAACCCAAGGAAGGGGAGGAGTTCTCTCTAGTTCCACATCGCTTAGGGGGGAGTCTTGGGCTAGTTTATAAGGCTTGGGGTCCTTTTAATCTATATAACGTGTTTTAAAGCCGTGAGAACTCAGTGTCCAAAGTGAACAATATTATACAGTGGGGCCTAGGTCGTTACAAATGGTATCAGAGTCGACTTTCGACCGCGTGTGGGGGCCACAGCGAGGACGCTGTGCTCTTAAGGGGTGAAGAGCGTGACAACCCAAGGAAGGTGAGGGTCCTCTCTAGTCTCACATCGCTTAGGGGGGAGTCCTGAGCTAATTTATAAGGCTTGGGGTCCCTTTAATCTATGTAACGTCTTTTAAAGCCGTAAGGACTTAGAGCGCGTTTGGTAACATTTCTGTTTAAAAATTGTTCTAGGGAACAGAAATAGAAAAAAGTGTTTCTATTCCGGGGAATAATTTTTGAATTAAAAAACGCGTTTGGTAAACTTGTTTTGGGAATTAAAAAATGAACAAAAACACGTTTGGTAAATTTGTGTTCTTTTTTTGTTCTTTTAATTTTTTAATTTTAATTTTATTTCTTTTTCTTTTTTCTTTTTTTCTTCTTTTGGCCGGTGGCTTCGCCTAGCCTTGCCCTGCGCCGGCAAGGCTCGGCCTCGCCTTGGCTAGGAGAGCTCGAGCTAGCCCGGATCCGGTGAGCCAGAGCTCGCCCAGCCACTGGCGAGCCACCGCCAGGCCGACGAGCCTCACCGATGGCTGGGCGAGCTTGCCAGGGGCCGGTGACGCTTGGCCTCGCCGGGGGCCGGTGAGGTCGCTGGCCCTCGACGGCTAGTCGCCAACCATGGCTGAGGCCGGCGACCGACCAAAGAAAAAAGAAAAAAAAAAGAGAAGAAAAAGAGAGGAGAGAGAAAATTTGTTCTTAAAAATTGTTTCGAAACAAAAAATAAGTTTTTCTTGTTTCTTATTTCTGTTCCAAATGTGTTCCTGGGAACAAAAAAATAGATTTGGAACAAAAATGCAAACAAACGCGTTTTTGTTCTTTTTTTGTTCCCTGGAACAAAAAAATAGAAATTCTATTCATAAACAGAAACAAAGAACATTAACAAACAGGCCCTTAGTGTCCAAAGCGGACAATATTACATAGTGGGGCCGGAGTCGTTACAATTAAGTTGTAATTTAATGGAACAAAATTTAGTGATTCATGGTAATTAAGCTGGCTATAGAGTTAGTAAACGGCCCTCTAACCAAGGCATATAAAAGCTGATAAATCAATAAAAAAAATTGGTAAATTCAAACGGAAACTATAAAAACATTGGACAACAACTTAAATGAGAGTTGGTAACCCACAATTAGAGATAATTTAGGTTGATAATTTAGTCCCAAAAGGTTTGTTGCCTTATGTGGTCAAATTTAGTCCTCCTTTCAAGTGGTTGGCCTCAGTGGATCGGATCAAATAAAATTGTTACAAATGATATCAACACAATACTTCTTTCAGCAAATTTGTGTTTCAAGGTCAGACTGGGCTCTAGCCTGACAAGATGATAGAATGACAAAGTGGGAGAAATAGACCAAATCACACATTCAATTGTGGGAGTAGTGCCACTCAATATGAGCTGACGGTAATGAGGACATCGCTACTTTACGTCAAGTAGTTTGTGACTCTCAAGTCCCACATCAGATGTGAGAGGCATTCCAAATCGATTCATAAGAATCACCCCATATGCTTACTATTTTACATGGTCACACATGAACACTTCATTTAAAGACCTGACTCAAGTTATGGCATTACTTGGACCATGTCTGATGCATGATTTAATTATTTTACAAAAACCAGTAGGATTCAACAAAGAAGGAAGACCTTTATGCTATGTCTGATTTCAAGCATAATCATAGAAACACTGATCAATCTGAGTTTGCTTCCTTCTATTAATTCCAAGTTTGCCAAGATATTTTAACTTGGCTTTGATTAAGTGAAAGTTCTCCAGGAGTAGTACTGGTTGTTTGAGGACGAGACAAATCAAGCACTCTCTCTCTCTCTCTCTCTCTCTCTCTCTCTCTCTCTCTCTCTCTCTCTCTCTCTCTCGTGACTTTGTCGGTCTACCATGAGAATTGACAAAAGCTTTAATGATCTCTATTTATTCAAATGATAAGGGGAGAGTCGAGTAATCAAAGCCGAGATTAAATTGGCAATTACATAAACTTTCTTGTCTCACGTCAAGGGGCTAAATCCTGCAAAAAACCAGAAGCAGCTTCCGTCAATATTATTTACATATATCGCATACAATTCTTGGGTCCAATAATGCAAAGGTGGTGGCTTTAGTGGGCTCTTCTTGTCTATTTGCGAGTGGGAAAGAGCTTTGGCACTCTTTCTTTTTCAGTCTCCAACAGTATTTTCGCAAAAACCTTTGCTTTTGTCTGCTAAAACAGGTAAACCCTGTGGAGAACTTTCCAAGTCTATGGTTATTATAATAATTTTCTTTCGCTTCTAGACAAGCAAGGTACGAACCCCAATTCACGTCCTAAGATTTCCGTGGTTATAGGTATTGTCCATGGAGTTCATGCGATCCATTTGTCTATCATCCATTTGTCCATCATAACTATATGTAATTAACACCATTATTGTGATATTGAAAGGAAATAATAAAGATATTCCAAGGAAATACTTAACATAAGAGTTACGTAAAATTACAAGATTTTTAATAGTATCGCTCTAGCTAAGACATCGTGAAGACCTAGAGGACTAATTAAATATTGAAATAGAGATATGGTTTGATATAAACAACGAAGAAGATACACGGTCAACAGATGAAAGGAATACATCAGACTGCCAATATATTGGTTCGGAAATTTAAAGAAGACATTAGAAAAGATCATGTTGTTGTTTCATAATAGATGATAGACCCAAGATCCGGTCAACTCCTTGCCATTTTAGTTTCTTTCTTAATAAGAGAACATCTAGTGTTAGCATAAGAAGAATACAGCAGATCAGATACGACTAACAATTAATAATGACCCTTCTTCTCGGGATCACCCCCAGAAAAAGAATATGACCTTTGTTTAATCATTAAAAGAAGCACTAGATTTTAATAATCTTAATCGTTGTAACTGTAGTAATTATTACTCTGTCAATATGAACACAAAAATCAAAACCTTGAATTATCACAAATGAAACCACTGGGATTCGCTCCAGTGGCCACCCTTCAAACATGAAAGGGGGATGTAAGGAGTTTAAATCCCCACATTCTTAGTGGGGGATGGGGTGGGGACGCGTAAGTTTCAGGAGTGGGTTTCGACTCCCACGCCCTGCAAGAGGCATAGCAAAAGTTTGAGAGTGAGTGTAGAGTAGGACTGACAAAAAAAAAAAAGAATTATCACAAATGAATCATGGACGACCCCGCTTTCATATTCAACTTTTTCTCCTTTTTGAAATGAGAACCGTGTTCCACAACAATATTCTCTTTTTGAATGTTAAAAACACAATGAAAATCACCAAAGTTCTAAATCTACTTTGCGGATGCCAACTCAATCTTAATTTTTCAATTTTGCTAATGTACTTCTAAACCTTCGCAAGAAATTATAATGTAGACCTAACTAAAGCATTGACGTGGTCATCCATTTAAAACGTCATTTCGAATAAAGTTGTTCACATTAGAATGCCACATAGAACGGTAGGCGATGACTAGACACTACATCAATAATTTTATTTGTAGTAATTTGCTAAAAGATTACGTTGAAATTTTCGTTTAAAAGTTTAAGATTATATTGATAAAATTGAAAAGTTTAAAACTGATATTTGAATAATAGATTTATCATTGATTTTAAAATGGGCTTTGGCATCTTTTCAACCTAAAAATGTGAAAGCAAAACTCACTTTTTACTACAGCAAAAGGACTTTTCCTTTTAATTTCTTTAATCTTAGTGCGATGTGCCAGAACAACTCATTTATATTGTTCTCGAGTGCGGTACACCGTGTAATTAGGTCAGTGCTTTTCTTGTTCAATTCAAGCACTCGGGAATTTTTTTGGCCCCCAAAAACGAGAGTAAGGAATGTATGTGAATCATGTGGCAAGTTCTTTGCTGCCATAACGAAAGAGATCGCGCCCCATGCACTTGGATTGAAGAAAACTAAAAGTGATTTTCGCTTTAAAATAGTCTAATTACTTGCATCTAATATCTTTAATCCTAAATTGGCAAGAGACCTTTCTCTCTCTTCTGGACCTGAAAAATGGGAATGGCCATTAAGTTACCTAGCTTAATTAATTCAGTAAAGTTTGTCGAAAAATTACTAATGTACTTTCCACTGCAATCATTGATCATCAACTAATTTCTTAATCAGCAGAAAATAAAATACTGTTTTTATTACCATTGGTGTTTATAGATAGTATAATAGTTCCATTTAAGTATATTTTAGCTTATGATCTCTATATTAGGAAAAGTACAACCTCATTTACAATTGAAATGAAAAGATATTTTAAAATATGGGCCATATTATAATTATGAAAGCTTGTGAATAATACCAAAGGACCGATTTTGACTTCGCTATGGAAAGTTATGGGTTGAGGGTGCACACATTGAAAGTTTAGAGATTAAATTGAACATCTAGGAACGGTTTAGTGACTATATTGGGCAAATTAAAAGTTTAAGGACTACTTCACACATTGAGCCAAAATTTGGAAGCTATTAGTGTCATATTCCCATCTTTTTTCTAACCAAGTTCATCATAGACTTGTATTTAACACTTGAATGGAATACATAGGCAACGGAAATCTTTCTAAAATTGTTAATATCCAAGCGCATGCATTATATTATAGTTGTGATTGCTCCACAGTCAAACTCTGTAATTTGCGTTCGTTAACTCTTTATTAATTCAACTAACTTTTTATATGACATCCATTTAATGATAATCTTAATTTGGCTGGCACATCATAATAAACCAAATATCATCAATTAGACCCATTAAGTTAGCCTCTAGTGATAATAGTTCAAATTTGGGAAAATTCCCGATAAGAGCTTGACGTACTATTATTTTCTCAAATAAAACCTGAAGTAAACATTTTTTTCAAATAAAAGCTTGAAGTGTTATTATTTTCTCAAATAAATGTTTGAAATAATTCTTATTTTAAATAAGAGCATGAATTGCCATGTTAGTCTCAAAATAGGGCCTGACCTCATAAGCTGATCAAGGGTATTTTCGTCATTTGCTTTTTTATTTTCCTTCCTTTTTTATGTCTTTTTTTTTCCTTTTTCTATTATTTTTTTTCCAAAAAAGACTAATAAAAAAAAGGCTAACATTTAAAACAAAAAATATACAAGGAGAGGGTTGGCAACCCTTCTATTGACGTTGGGGCATTCGTCATGGCCGATGGGATCACAGGCACCTCGACGAGGGCCAGCGACCCTTGTTGACCAGAGGCGAGGGCCACCAAGCCCTAGCTAGAATTGGGAGAGGGCTGCAACCCTCTCCTTCTCCTGCTGCTGCCGCTGCTGCTTCTTCTTCTTCTTCTTCTTCTTCTTCCAAAAATGCCCTCAATTAACTGATGAGGTCAAGCCCTTTTTTGATACTTACTTCAAGCCCTCATTTGGAAAAATGAGGGCACTTCAAACTTTTATTTTAGACAATGTTCACTTCTGACTCTCATTGGAGAAAATGAGGCACTTGATGCTCTTGTTTGGAATTTTCCCTTCAAATTTTATTTCTTTAAAACAAGAGGTAACATTTTCTTAGAAAAATACTGAATGTCTTTGATAAATAATCTTTATTGAGCATGTAAAATGCGTGATTATAAAGGTTGATAAACAATTGGTTAAAAAAATATTAAAAGTATATACAAGCGCACAAGAACTTCTATGGTACACTTGTTGTGCAAGAAAAGTATCAAAAAAGTCATAAACTTATTGCATCAATACCAATTTAGTTCGAAAATTGCAGACTTGAACATTGGCTCCCTATGTGGCACGGTTGGTGCTAACATAGAATTTTTATAAAAATTTCAATAATTTTTATTTTATTCTTAAATTTTTTGATGTTTTATTAAGTTTTTCATTTCATTTGTCTTCCGTTTTTCCTTTCTTTTTATTTTATTTTTATTTTTTTCCCTTTGGCCTGTTGCCGGTAATCAATCATGCCCTACAATAGGTCATAGGCGAGGGCCAATGAGGGCGTTGAGGCTCTCTCCAAATTTGGCAAGGGCTTGACCCTCACGACCTAGGTGAGGGACCTCGCCAAATCCGACGTGGGTGGCCCTAGCCTGAATCAAGCCCTTGCCTTTGGTGAAGACCACGACACCCTCACTAGTCCTTGCATATGACCAATCGCTGGCCATGGTCAAGTACCAACCACGGGCCAAGGGAAAAGAAAAGGAAAAGAAGGAGAACAAAGGAAAATTTAATTAAAAAAAATTGAAAGTATATTTAAAAATTTTAAAAATTGTCCACGTCATTACCAGTCATGCCACATAAGGCAGCCAATATTCATGTCAATAATTTCCGACCTAATTTGGCTGAAAGGACTCAATTGGTATCAATGTAAAAAATATTAGGATTAAATTGATCTAATTGAAAGGTTTATGACTGAATTAGTAATGCAATAGCTTTAGAACTTTTTTGGGTACTTTTCTTCTTGTTATGCCATACCATATTACGGCTGACTTATTTACATGGCAATCATTTAAAAATGAGAATTTTAATTTGTTTGGCCCCAAAATTTGAGTTTGAAAAATTAGTGTCATCTAGGTAATTAATTGTTCTTCCAACTCCTTTGCGAATCTTGTATGTATGTATGTATGTATGTATGTATGTATGCATGCATGCAGAAAATAACATTAAAAGTATGAGCCCACAAAAATTTCTATGGTACACATGCCGTGCCATACAATTATAGGTGTATTTGTTTTGAATTACGCTTATATGGTACAGCTGCCGTGCCAAACAATTGTAGCGTCATAATTGATATATAGCGTTATAAGTTTATTGTTGTGATGAAATGCAAGAATAGAAAATTATGTGGTAACACCTTTAGAATTTGTTTTACCTACTTACTATTTTCTATTGTAAAGAAGCAATTTGCATCCAACAAAAGAGAAGAGAGTTAAATCTCTTTAGAAAACGGCCAAAATGCCTCTTTCTTTTCTCGCCAAACGTCAATTGGGACGACTCATGGTCGCCATTTTTTCCCTACTTCATTTTTGTAGTCCAATTTGTTTTTTTATTCAAAATCTAGGCCATTGTGTATATCCAAATAGAAATTCCGGGTTAGGCATGAAGTAATAAAATATGAGAGTGAAACAAAACGTGAAGTTCATTGAGATTACAACAAACAAACAAAAGAAGAAAAAACCATGACATGAAATTACTCTGGCATCGTTTGTTGACGACATATATCCACGATAGTCCATCAATTTGTGTAAACTAGAATACATCTATAGAGTGAAATTTAGAGATATACAGAAATAGTGAATAAAACTCTGTTGATTCATATCTATTGTGAACGAAAAAAGAAAAAAGAAAAAAGATCTTGGCATAAAATCAGATAATGTTTTTGTCCGGTTAAGCAAGCTCTTCTATTTTCTTTTCCTTTTTTTTTTCTTGGTCGATTTCATTAGCATAAAAGAAAAGAGCAATGTTCGGAGCTGGTCAAGCAATTCACAATTTACTTTCCAAGATGCCAAATCAAATCCAACTTCAAGGGAAAATACTTTAAACCAATGCCAAAGTTGGTGGAATGTGGAAAAGCAAGGATTAGATCATCATCTCGGTCCCAGCATGAACTGACTCTTGATGACCCTCTTGATCTCGTGTTTCACATCGAATCATCCATTTTTCCATTGCCAAAATATGGGCCAACACGCTTTGCTTTTGCTTTATTCTCTCGTGCATTAACTTTGTGAGAAAAAGATGAGCAGGCATCTACTTTTTATTTCATCCATCCAAGCGCAAGTCAAAGTCCCCTCCACAGTTTACTAGTGGAAAAATCCTGGCAAGTCCCCATGCATTCGTTGCTCTTTTTTACGTTGTGTAAGTCCCATATTCATCTGCAGAAGAGGAAAAAATTACCTAATTATTCTAAACTTATTGTGCGGATATCAATTTAGTACGATAGATTTAAAACTGCAAACAAGCATTGTTTATTTATGTATTTACTTTTTCTTTCCATGGTAATTGGACCTATGGAATCCATCAAACAATCAAAGCAACCATAATTCGCAACTAGAAAGCATTTATTGCAAAAGGGGGATTATATGAGTAGGAGTCGACGTTTGTGAACAAAGAATGATGGAGAAAAGGAAATAATTTCTATTTTTATTTCAGAAACTGAGAAGCTAGAATTTTTAGTTTCTGATTTCTCCTCCAAATCAATTTCTGGAATAGAAATCTATTTCAGAAATAGAAAAATCAAATTGCGTTACCAAATGGATTTCTATTCCAAACCTATTCCGGGAAATAGAGAAACAGAGAAATCGAGAAATAGAAATTTTATCATGCGCAGCCTAGATTTACACTACAATAATATGGGTCAAAACGGGTTAAATGGGTCAAATATGGGTCGACCCATTTTTGACCCGACCCACCCATTTGCCACCCCTAGCATATGGAAAGCTAGGTGCCAAAACTTCAATCCTTGCCCGGATTTTCCCTTCCCAGAGGTTGACTTTTTATGACCCAATTCGAGTTATCTTGGGGAGATTTTCCTTCAAAGTCTACTTGGAAATCTTTGAAAGGTATAGTCTTTTACTCCCATAAGTTACTTTATTTTCTCCCCTTTGATCACACAATTGGTGATTTACCTTCAAAGTCTACTTGGCAATCTTTGAAAGTCATCATAGATTACTCATTGTAAGATTGTATGCAAAATCCAATATTTGAAAAAACAAGAACCTTCAAGTATGGAGATATTTCAAGGATAACCAAGAGTTTTGAAATAGTTATTGGCGAAGGAGCATCTGGAAGAGTGTATCTTGGTGAATTAGAAGACACAAAGTTGCTGTGAAGGTGTTCTCTAAATCATCCGGCGCTGAATCCTCAGGGCAGCCGGACAAGCCATTTCTAGCTGAGGTTAGCAAGAAAGATTCCATCAGATGCTTATTTGACAGCTCGATCCCATGCTTCGAGAATGTCAATATGAAAATCACATTCATGATATTGCAGGCACAACTCTTAACAATAGTCCACCATGGAAACTTGGTTTCCCTTAAAGGATATTGTGATGACTCCAAAAATAAGGCGTTGATATATGAATTCATGGCTAATGGAAATTTAAAACAACACTTATCAGGTACTTCATCATGTTTTTGTATGTTTCTATTCTCTAGAATGAATCCCACAAACAACCATTTCTTTCTCGATAGACCAGGATGTCGGTGTAACAGAGGCCAAGCCAAATGTCCTGACTTGGGATAGGAGACTACGAATTGTTGTAGAAGTGGCACAAGGTACATAAATGAAATATGCATAATTCTGAATCTTGCCCCCACTTGGCATTGGCATGGTTTAAGGAAATTTTGCAAGAATTGCTGGTTTAGATTATCTCCATAACAGTTGCATCCCCTCCATCATCCATAGAGACATCAAGACTACAAATATCTTGTTGAATGAAAACATGCAAGCCAAAATATCCGACTTCAGTCTGTCAAGACCTTTGGCAGCTGCAAATGGTTCTTACATGTCAACCAGTCCTTTGGGCACTCCCGCGTACCTCCCCCCTGAGTAACGGCTTACACTTGATCTTGTTGAGATGGTTCTCAATCTCTATTCTCGTAGAAGATCCGACGGTCCATGTTCTTATTGTATGTTATGCAGGTATAAAGCATTTGCTTATGAATTAAACAAGAAAAGTGACGTCTACATTTTTGGGATTGTGCCCCTTGAGCTAATTTCAGGACATCCAGCAATCAATACAAGTGGAGATGGAAAAAGCGTGCTCATACGTGAATGGGCAATTCCGAAGTTCAAAAATGGAAATATACAAGGACTTATAGATCCAAAGGTGGAAGAAAAATTCGACATCGACTCGGCCGAGATAGCAGCGAAGGTTGCGGAGTCTTGTACACAAGAAAAACCAGATGCAAGGCCGGACATAAATCGTGTTTTGATAGATTTGAAGAGGGCGATTGAACTGGCATCCAAGCACAAGTATGTGGACGGAAATCAAGAGGAGCATATAGAAGCGACCTCCTTGGAAGTTAAATTAGATAATGCACCCCGGTAAGGGTAGTTCATTCGATCCATTAGTATTCATCCCGTCGATTGTGAAACTTTGGCAACTCCCAGGACTAAGATCAAGTCTTCCTATATTTCGAAGTTGTGTCTGTGTAAAAGATCGGAATACCCATAGGCTATTCTTGTCTATGTTATTATAGATATTGAGTGAGCACTATCTTTCAACATAGTCAACTTTATTGATGGTTGTAAATCGTTCATGTTTTTCCTAAATTACAGTTAGTAATTAACAGGTTACCAGTTACACGGATTTACAACAGTGATTCAGAATCTTGCGGCCAACATTACATGTTTACCTTGAACGAAAAAAAAAAGTTCATTTTCTGATACAAAATTTACGAAATGTCCCCAAGAAAGACAACCGTGGAATGAGAAATTCTGTGTACCATGGGAATATTGTCTATACTAGCTTAAGCCGTGAAGCTAAATCATGAAATCAACCAAGTGCACTCGAAAAATGTGAATAGATAGGTAGAAGTTGATGTGTGAATTCGCAATCGGTCCAAGCATTTTCTGATTGACTGTAATTATAACAAGTAATCTGCGTTTTTACTGTTATTAGAACGATGAATAGGTTTAGTACCTAGATGAATGAAAGGAAAAACAAAGCATTTTGTGTTTGTGACACCCACAGTCAACTTCCTCCTTTCCAATGGAACAAATAAATTGAACTATACGAAGAAAAACATGCATTAAACATTGACCCCGGCCCACTCACTAGGAGGCAAGACACCATGCCTTCATGTTGACGAGGAGTATGAATCACAACTTAACACAACTTTTTTTTTTTTTTAAAGTTATCAATTAATTTTGGTTTACCAACTCTCATTTGAGTTGCTTTACTCACATTTAGTTTGTATTTATTTACCAACTTATTTATAGACTTCTCACTTTCTTTTGTCTTACTAACGTTTTAGACATATCAACTCTTTTAAGATATTACCAATCTCAATTAAAGTGATTACCAACTTTCATTATTCTAAGTCAATTACCAATGTTATTTTGTCTTTTTTTAAATTACAAATTTTTGTCTCTAACAAAAAAATTCCCTATATCATTTACTAACTTTTATTTATCTTTATCATCGATGGCTTAAATTTTCCAACTAAATTATGGTAACTTATTTTGAAAGCCAAATATTAAGTTGTAATTTAATGGAACAAAATTTAGTGAGTCGCGGTAATTAAGTTGGTTATAGAGTTAGTAAAAGGTCCTCTAACCAAGGCATATAAAAGCTGATAACTCAATAAAAAAGTTAGTAAATTTAAATGGAAACTATTAAACGTTGGAAAATAAATTAAATGAGAGTTAATAATCCAAAATTAGTTGGTAATTTTGGTAGATAATTTTGCATAAAATTTAATAAACTTGAAACATTCGTGAGTTATGTAGATTAAAGTTGGGCAATCAGTATAGAAATTCATAATTTGCAAATTATATAAATAATCATTATTTCATCAAGGTGTTGGTAAATTACCAACAAGTTACCTAGAAAAAAATTACTGATAATTTTTTAATCAACATTTTCCAACACTCACCAATAACTATTGAAATTTATTGTCACGGAAAAAATCCATATTTTTCCAGACATGAAAAAAAAAATATTGGAAAACTCTTTTAGCATAAAAAGAAGGGATAAAGCCACCAAAAACCTAAACTATTTTCATTTTGACATAAATACCATGTATTTTAATTTGATTTTTTTTTGTGACTTTTGTCTAATATGAAGCATGAGAAATTATGGACACTTGATTTGTGGCATGGTGGCATGGTAGTAGAAGTCAATTTTTTCTCTAGTCACCTCAAGATCAATATGCACCCCATTGTCCTGTGTAAATCCATCATTTGGGTTTGGCGTGAAACACCAACAATTTGAAAAGAAATGATTATCCCAAATAGACAAGTCGTTGATGACTTGACTGCCCTCATATAATACTCCTACTTTTGTCTTATCACTATCCAAAGCAGTTACACCAATTACCAGGACAATGACCTAGGGCTTTTGTTCTTGAGAATCTTTCACTTTGAAAAGTCGAAAGTGATGAGCACCACTAAGCTAAGAGCAACAGAAAAAATTTCCTTCATTATTCATCATAAAGTAGAGAAATGGAGAATTTCGAACTTACTTTTTAGTGTAGGAAAGGAAATCTATTATTATGAATTCACGTCACATTGGACTTAGTTCGAAGATTATTCAAAACAAATAGTAAAATGTTAACTTGAGTCTGATTTTACCCTGCTCTCAAGGGCCCCATTGAAATCATTTTTTGGTTGGAAAACATTAATGTGATGGGCCAACAAAGTTCCTGTTCTCATCAACAAGGTGATTCACCGTGGGGTCTACAATGTGATTCACATGTAAGTCAAGTCTCCTCCATTATTTAAACTTTAAAAAATCTTGATAAATGGATTGCTTTGTTCACGTGGGATCGTACACTTTGTCAATAAATGTAGATTCCACCTCCATTGCAAAACATTTTTCATATCTAGGATAACATTCTTGTCCATTCCTATTAATTGATGAATATGAGATTTTGTTAATTTGAAAAGAAAGTCCATAGATTCATATTTCTTCAAGTTAACAAAAAAAGAAGAAGGAAAACCGATGTTTTTTTATAAGTATCATCAGTAATTGACAAGTTTAGTCAACCTCATAAATGAAGGTTAGTACATAGTCAGGGTACCTTCTTTTAATTGAAGGGCTCTACAAGTTTCAATAAATGTAATTTATTGTACCTTGGTCCTGTGAACTGCTATGCTAAGCTGTAATCCGTGCTGCTCGTCAAGCACGCAATGTTTGCAAAAGTCCATCTTCCAAATTTCATGCCCATACAAAAGACCCTACTTGCTGAAAATGTTCGTTCCTCTCTCAGACATGTGGATGGAATTGTAGGAGCTGAGCCTATAATTGTCAGTCTCTAAAAGTAATGGAGATTGCTTTCCTGCTTCCCCTACATGACCATTAGCACACCTATGAAAAGCTTCAAAGTTTGAGGGTCTAAAATAAATTGACATCCTCAATAGATTAATATTCTGAAAATTAGTCCTTATGTCATGTCATGTGATATGTGAATTTAGAATTCATGATCCACTTCTCTCCGGTCGAATTGGTAGTCCCACTTAACTCCTCCCCTTTGGCCCTAGCAACATTTGTCTCGCTCTCCAATCTCTCTACTTTCTTTTGCTATGGACAATTCACTTGCAATGTGTCCCTCTTTATGATAGTTGTAATATTTTAATGGCTTTTTCATTACTCTAAACTTCAATCTAGACTCGCGTCTTTTTGATAGTCATGCCCCGACCATGGCTTGGAAAGTAGTATGTGAGATGCACATGCTTCTTGCCTGGCAAGGATTTGTTGATATCTAAATTTTGCCATTTTATTTATGACTCAATTGCATACAAAATTAGGAATTAGTCACTAAAAAAAAAAATACAAAAAGAAAAAAAAAAGCAGAAAAACGCTTAGGGAATCGGGTCGGGCCGGATCCAGCCTTGGCCCGGCCCGCCGCCCGCCTCCCTCTCCCCTGCGCGGCCCAGGCCCGTTTTACCCCGCGCGGCCCAATCTCTTTTCCTTTAAGCCCGCCCGCGCCCCAGCTGTCTTCCTTGTCCTGTCTTCGCGCGCAGACCTCCAGAGGAGGGGAGACAACAGCAGGACAGCAGCAGCACGCCAGAAAAGAAGCAGAGCAGAAAGCACACGGCACCGGGGAGGGAGAAGAAAGAAAGCAGAAGAGAGAAACCGAGAAGGAGAGAGAGATAGAGAGAAAAGCAGGGAGAGTCTAGCAAGCCAGAGAAGGAGCGGGCCTAAGAGGAAAGCGAGCTCGAGGGAGTGAGGGAGGCTCGGTTTTTGCCTTGGTCGAGAGAGAATCCAGAGAGAGACCGAGGATGGAGAGCTAGCAGGAGGAGAGATCGGGAAGTAGAGAGAGTTTAGAGGGCCGAGAACAAGAGAGCCTTATCTAGCGACTCAGCCACAATCTACCACTCTACACCGACCACATCCACAGCCCCAGCCTCGCTCTGGCTCTTGCGAGGTTCCGAGCGCCGCTGCTCCCTTTGGCGCCTTCGGCGGACGCGGCAGCAACGGCGGCGGCACCACGTTCCTGAGGACGTTCTCGCCAGCACACTTCTAGCACGGGGACTGGACTGACGGGGGGAGCTGCCCAAAGACGCGGCCGTTCGGGAGCGACGAGAAGAAGCTGGAGGGCTACGACCAGGAGTTCTCCGTGGCGCAGGAGGAGTTCCTGGAGCTAGAGATCGGGGAAGCAGGGAGCGACAGATCCAAGCGACTGAGAGACAGAGAGAGTGGGAGCCTCAGCCAACGCCTCAGCCACGCGGGGACCCATTTGACAACCTTCCCAGCGACGTCCTCAAGCTGAACAAGTAAGCTCGGCTCTCCTCGCGTTTGTTTCGGGCTTGCTGGGCCGGGGCTCGTGGCCGTTCGGCTCACACGTGCTCCGGCCCTCGTCGCTTTTATATTTTGTTTCCATAGCCATTGTATGTCGTGCGGCGAGGCCCCCGGTGCACATTTTTGCTTTGTGTTCTTATTTTGGCAATACTCGAAACCGCTAGCCAGCTAGTGGTCAGCGGCGACCCGTGTCGGTCGGACCGAACGACCGTCGCCGGACAGTGACTCCGGTGCCTCAAAATCTATTCCCTCCCCCCTGAGGGTAGGTCACGACAGGATTTGGCTAGCTAGTGCCTTTATTTGAGATTCAGTTATCATTTCAAACCCGAGATAATATTTATTGGAATTTTTTTTTTTAAGAAAACAACCGTGCTTCACCCTTTTATTCAAAAAAAATTTTAAATTTGGATGACTCCACTCTCATATTCTTTTTTTTTTTCTAAAGAAAAAATTTCTACGAAAAAAATCTCTTTTTGAATGGAAAAAGCATTCAAACTACGACAACCAACATTCTTTTTCTCGACGAATGAAATGGGTTTTGGCATCATTTCAATCTATCAATGTGAAAGCAAAACTCACTTTTCCTAAAGCAAAAGTCGTTTGCTTTTTAATTTCTTTAATGTGCATTATTGAAGCAAAAGTCTTTTTTTTATTGTTCTTGATGGTGCATTGTGTAACTAGTGCAATGATTTTCTTGATCAAGCTATAAATAAAAGCACTATGGAATTGTTTTTGGTCCCCCCAGAAGAAAAAATAAAATCATACGTGAATCGCGTGGAAAGTTCTTTGCTTCCATAATGAAAGAGATTGTGTCCCATGCACATGAATTCGAGAAAACAAAAAAAGTGATTTTCACTTTAAAGTAGTCAAATCAATTCGCTATTGCTCTAATCATACTATGAAAAGTTGTGCATTGTGATCGTGAATCATGAGTAGTATTCCCCCCATGGAAAGACATTATCAATGGGGTTTATATCGCGTGTGCATATCTAATAGAGTAATTATCTAAGATGTTCTTTTTGTCAATGATTGAACTTCATCCATAAGAGAATTTGACCATTATTGGTTATGCTGATGAAAAGGGAATATGGAAAATGCGTAGAAAGAAATATTTGTAATTGTGCGTAAATGAAATAGAATTTAATCTCTTCTTTCTACATTTTGTTAGAATCCTATACAATATAAGTTGCTCATACTTGGTGCTAGGAATGGATACTGAATGAATCACTCTTATTAGGGATCATTTATAATGTGAGCGTACGAGCTTTAAAGTGCAATCCAAAATACATCATTCCCTAAATTTCAAAATAGGTACCCGTCTCACCTAATTAATTAGACTTGGTTTCGCTAAAGACTTGAGTAAATTACATCTTGGGTGAATAAACATAAATCAATAGGTGATTTGATTTGATTACGATAACATAGGAATATTGCATATAGAAAGTTTGTGGAATCAACAATAACTATTCTAAAACTTTCAACTGTTGTCGTAGGACATCGTTTAATATTTAAACGTTGTAACAAGAGCCACAATATACATGAAGCTAGTGGAACAACAAGAGGTGGCCCAAAGTCTAAATCTGTCAATTATACTGAACAGTCAACTTTGATGTATTGTTGTATGTCCAATGTAGATTTTTCCTATTCCCACCACTTCAGAGCTTTTATTAATATGGGTTGCCTTTAATATCTTCACTTTTGTACATTGGCAAGAGACCTTTCTCTTTCTTCTGAACACCGAAAATGGGAAGATCAATGCTGCTCCTCCTCTGGTGTGCTTCCATCGCTTCTTTATTGGCTCGGGGATTGAAGCTGCTGGCTCTAGCCCAACAAAATCCAGGTCTCTCTCTCTCTCTCTCTCTCTCTCTCTCTCTCTCTCTCTCTCATTGAGGATAATTAGTTACCTGTAGAACATCCCGGCATATGCAAACATGAAATTTTATGTGGAGAAAGCCATCTGATAAAAACAAAAGAGAGAAGCAAAATGATAAACATGAAAAAGTTATAATTTGCAAGGTTTGATCTGTCGATCGCATTGATATGTGAACTAGCCCATGTCGCAGCTTAATTTCTTTTGTTTTTTTCTTCGAAAGTTGATCGCAAGGGCACGCAATGGTGAATAGTAGGTTTGTTTACCCAATGACAGCACATGCAATAGATAAAAGAAAGAGAAGAAGCGGCAGAAAGGATAAGATTAAAAGGATGATCATAGGCATGGATAGGAAAAATGTTCATGCATCGTTTGTTCACAATGTATATATTATATATATGTCAAGATCAATCACACCTAATTTATTATAGTAGTTGAGGTACGATAAGAGATGACCGCTTCCGAATTCTCGAACTAGCTATATGGGCAAGTTTGAGAATATATCGACTATTTGGTTCTAATTTATCTCAATTTCAAGGTTTCATAAGCATCGATTGTGGGGCACCTAATTCATATCCTAATGGCAATCTCAAGATATATTATGAGACAAACAACGGATTTACAGATTCTGGAGAAAACAAGCAGATCGCCATAGAACACATCTACGAAGATTATCTGCAAATATCCAAAAATTTAAGGAGCTTTCCGCATGGAATGAGGAACTGCTACACGCTAAAGCCTGATCGAGGCAAGAACAGCCTTTACTTGATCAAGGCCTCCTTTTGGTATGGCAACTATGATGGAAAAAACGAAGTACCCATGTTCGACCTATATATAGACGTTAATCATTGGGCCACCATCAACAGCGATCGTTATATGTCCGAGGAGATTCTGTATGTCTCCCAAGCAGATTATATACAGGTGTGTCTTGTGAATAGGGGAAGTGGAATACCTTTCATTTCAGCTCTGGAATTAAGAGTTTTGAACAATAGCATTTATGAAACTGGATCTGGGTTCTTGGAGAAAATTTGGCGGCGTGACATGGTAGCAAGCCCTGAATCATATACAAGGTGAGTCGTTTTGGAGAACACAAGTTAGCTTTCACGAGAGCAATTCCTTTTAGATAGGACACTTGTTCAAAATATACTAAACCTATTTTATATCGGCCAATTCAATTTTAAAGTTTTCAATTTGACTAATTTAGTTTTAAACATTTTTTTGCCAATGTAATCGTTTAGGCCAATTTTGACTGGAAATATTATGAACACCAACTATTCTATATGACATAACAGCTAATGTGGATGATTTTTTCTAACATGCGTATTATAATTTTGAATTTTTTTTCTTTTTTTCCTTTACTTTTCTTTCATTTTTCCTTTTTGTTTCTTACTATTTCACTCTACCCTTTGCTTTTTTTTCTTTGCTTGGTTTATTGCTACGCACTATGTAATAATTAAGATGATTAAGAATTCACTAATAATTTAATTTTTGGTGCATGAAAATTTTATGACTAAAACACAAAATTTTCTATGAGAATCTCTTAAGAATATACTCATTCAAGATTGAAAATGTTTGCATCTAATAATTTAGTTAATTCGTACATGAGTTTCAGATATAGGGTGTGATAATTTCTTATGTAACATTTTATCAAACCAAACAACTCTCTTTGTTGACAATCACTTTTTTCATTATAGGTAACATGTCATTCAAATAACCATTGTTTATATCTCCGACGCTTGTTGAACATGCTAAATATGAATTAATAACTCAATTCTCAATATTGATTACAGCAAACACGAGTGGATTGAACCAGCAGTTGCTAATTAAAGATCCACCTAATATGAGGTACTAATTCAATTTTAAAATATTGATTATAAAAAACACGAGTGAATTCAAGGAAAAGTTACGAAAGAAATTGTATTTATCGTACAGATCATTGAAGCAATATAGTTGCGATATTGCTATTCTTTTTTTTGCTTGGTTTATTGCTATGCACTATTTACTAATGAAGATGATAAAGAATTCACTAATAATTTAATTTTGGTGCATAACAATTTTATGACTAAAACACATAATTTTCTATGAGAATCTCTCAAGAGTATAGTCATTCATGATTGAAAATGTATGCATCTAATAATTTAGTTAATTCGTACATGAGTTTCAGATATAGGGTGTGATAATTTCTTGTGTAACATTTTATCAGACCAAACAACTCTCTTCATTGACAATCATTATTTTCATTATAGGTAACATGTCATTCAAATAACTAATGTTTATACCTTTCGACGCTTGTCAAACGTGCTCAGTACGAATTAATAACCCAATTTTTAAAATATTGATTACAAAAAAACACCAGTGTATTGAACTAGGAGTTGCTAATTAAAGATCCACCTAATGTCAGGTACTAATTCAATCTTAAAATATTGATTATAAAAAACATGAGTGAATTCAAGGAAAAGTTACTAAATAAAGAAATCCACTTAATATTTCAATACGCGGTCCACTTAATGATTCTAGAAAAGCACATGATGTCCCATATTTATCAGGTACAAGAGTCTGATTGATAGTAGGAGTACAATAATCAAAGACTTACACACTTGCAATTTTGCAAGTTTATTGATTTCTCAGTGTATCAACTGTTTGTGAAAATTCCTCAACCAGGTACCCATTGGATGCTTATGATCGCATCTGGTGGGGCTATGATAATTTCTCCCAGCTTTCGCCCAGCACGGGAGCATCTGCCACGTCCTTGTCCAACAACAACGACGCGTACGAGGTTCCTGGGGAAGTTCTTATGACGGCTGCAACCAGCCGTTATTCCTCCTTGAGTTATAGTTGGACACCACGGAAGTCATACGTTCTTCCAGGTAACTGGATCTTGTACTTCCATTTTGCCGAAACCCAAATTTTGCGGAGTGGCCAACAAAGGGAGTTCACGGTTTCCATCAATGGTAATCAATTCACGAAGAGTGTGACGCTCGAGTACTTAAAGCCAGTGACTGTAGTCTCCACGCCTGTTACCGGTTCCCAGATCAACATCTCGATCAGTCCCACATCAAACGAATCTACATATCCGCCAATCCTCAATGCCATCGAGGTCTATAACATTGTTGGACTCCCCAATCTACAAACAGCCGAAGATGATGGTATTTCCCCTACTTCCACAAGTTTTTCTAGTGCTAATTCCAATGTTGTGCTACCAGAAGTCTTCTAAAATGGACATGAACAATAAATTGGTTAAAAAGCGACTCATTACACATCTGATCATATTGGTTGAATTCAGTAAAAAGTACTGCCACATAAACTGGTCAACCTCCACTCCGTGTGTTCTCATATTCTTAAGGGGTCGACACAAATGCTAGACGGTTTTAGTGATTAACTGTTGCATTGATTTATGTTCATCTAACTCAATTTTAGGAAATGCTTCTTGCATAATCTAACTTGACTAGTTTCGTTTTGCATGGCTAATGAAAGTAAAACGTGATTAACAAAAATAAGGATTTGTTGATCAAATTGATGACTATATTGGATAAAGAGTACTCTTTCAGTAACCTGGGAGATTATAATGCTTACTCTTCCTTAGAAACCTCATTTGCTCTTACAAGGCAATAATTTAGATTCACTTGCCTTGGTTGCTCCATCAGAAGAGAATTGACGTTGGATTGGTTAAGTAATTATTGGTGGTGAGGTTTGGTAGGTAAAGATTGTGGTGACAGAAAGGTTGTAAGATAAGTTTACAAAAATGTAAGGTGAAATTGAGCTTCAAGAAGCTTAATTTGAAAAATCTAAGAAGCATAAGATAAGAGTTTTCTTAATTTATCTCTAGAAGATGCAATTTTAATGGTTAATAGGTTACTCTTAAACTAGTTTTATCTTGAAAGTAAAAGGCTACATTTTGCTTGGCATACTTCATTTCTCAATTTTCACAACGTTACAATTCTTTAAAAAGAAATGATATTGTTGTGGTATACACTACAGTGAAAGCTATCAATGATACCAAGGCAACATATGGAGTGAATAAAGAGAGTTGGCAAGGTGATCCGTGCATCCCTAGCAACTATACATGGGATGGTTTGAATTGTAGTTATGGAAAACTTCCAAGGATTATCTCACTGTGAGTGCCTTTGAACTATTTCTTGAAGTATCATCCAGCAGTGAAATTCTAAAAGAACTCTCTCTCTCTCTCTCTCTCTCTCTCTCTCTCTCTCTCTCTCTCTCTCTCTCTCTCTCTCTCTCTCTCTCTCTCTCTCTCTCTCTCTCTCTCTCTATGTGAAGAAGTGAAGTTTTGTTCTCATTCTCCCTGAAAAGTTGAAAGTTTGCTCCCCTGCATGACTACATTGTCTTTCACTGTAAGTCTCCTTGCACTATTTCTTGTAGGATGATGCTGGTGCAGTTGGTGAAACTTCAAAAGAATTCTCTTTTCTTCTTAAAGGCTCCGTTCGTTTTGTGGAAAATAATTTTCAGGAAATATTTTCTAGATTTTCTTACGTTCATTTTACGGAAAATTAATTCCGTGGGAAAAAAGTTTTCCATGAAAGGAAAAAAGTCTTCTAACTTAGGGGAAAATGTTTTCCACTTTTAAAAAGTGGAAAATATTTTCTTCAATTGATTTCTCTTATTCCACATTTCTACAAATCCTCACTTCCTCCTCCCCTTCTTCTTGTTCTTTTCTTTTTTTATTCGAATTATTTTTCATTTTCATTTTCATTTTCAATTCAAATTATTTCTTGATTTTCTTTTCTATTTCTTTTTTTTTTCTTTTCCTTGTTTCCCAACTTTTTCTTTCTTGGTTAGTAGCCGGCCACAGTGACGGCTTGCAACTAGCCATAGGCAACCCTTGAGCTCACCGGTGAGCTCAGGCTCGCCGCTTGTTGACCACAAGCTCATGCTCGCCGATCTGGTGAGCCTCGACCTCACTGGACTCGGGCGTCGCCAGATCGACGAGCCATGTGCTCATCGGTGAGCTTGAGGCTCGCTTGTGGCCGATCACTGGCCATCATCATGGCCGGCAATCGGCCAAGAAAGAAGAAGATAGAAAACAAAGAAAAGAAAAAGAAAAAATTAAATGAAAATAAAAATGAAAAAATAATTGGATAATCAATTTTAAAAATAAAAATAATTAAAAATCGATTTTAAAAAATGAAAAATCGATTTTAAAAAATAAATAAATGAAAAAGAGTATATGGAGGAAACATTTTCCTTACCAAATAGTGAAAAATATTTTCCACTTCATTTTCAAAATTCATCAGAACATTGGAAAATAACTACATTTTTCTGGAAAATATTTTCTAGGAATGCCACATTTTCCGCGAAACGAACGGAGTCAAAGAATTGAAGGCTTTTCCTTATTCTTCTTGAAAAATTGGAAGTTTGTTCCTCTATATGACTACATTAATCTATAGAAACTCCTTCATCAGTTGCGTGCTTCTCAATTTTACTATTAGGTAACATTGTGTTCTCTACAGTTGAGTGCACAAATATTTATGTATCGAACCAACATTACCGCCTTTGTGAACACAGCAATGACACAGCTTCCTCTCATGTGATTGATTATGGGCAGGAACCTAAGCTCTAGCAATTTGAGGGGCAACATCCATTCTTCACTATCAAATCTATTGGAATTGAAGGCCTTGTAAGTATTAGCCTAGTGAGGCCCTTATTGAGGTGATGGTGTTTTAGGATTGAGTGACTTTAGACCTTCGTTGTATTAATCTTGCATTTAAATGTCTGCCTAAGACAAATTTGAAAAAAAGGTATCACAATGGTGATTTAAGTAGTGTTTTCAACTTTAAATTTCCATGGTGGTCAACTTTTGTTGGGAGGATTTAGGTAGTGTCTTAATGGCGCAGAATTTATAATTTCTGTTTGAATGTGTTGGGTCATCCTAGTTTTTGCTAGAGAGCTCGTTTTTACTTATTTTGAAGAAAAAGTTACTTCGAAGGCTTCAAGAGAGAGCCTTTGCTGGAGGAAGTTTATGTGGAGCATCAATTTTAAAGCAGTGCAACGATATTTTTGGCCTCTTTGGCTCAAAACGTTTGTTGTTTTTCTTATTCATAATTTCAAAATTTCGGATGAGATCTATTGAATTGTTAACTACCCAGACTTGCTTTTGTTTCAGAGATCTATCCAACAATGAACTTACAGGAGCCATACCGGAAACATTGGCAAATTTGCTGAAGTTGAGAATTTTGTAAGTAAATGTGCCTTTGTGGCGCCCTGAAGAATTGACAAAGTATGAGTCTTTATACATGGTTATGCTTTGCAGGAATCTAAGCGGAAACAAGCTAAATGGTTCAGTTCCTGAGGCTCTTAAAAGGAGGGTTACGGACAAGAAATTGGACTTGAGGTTTCTCTCTCTCTCTCTCTTAGAGCATTCTAACATGTTTTATTGTGATTCAAAGCAAGTAAGAAGGCCGCTTGTGATCAACATGTGGGCAAAGCAGTTCGAGAAACGTAACTTTACCTACTTACCTTTTGTCGCAGTTTTAACGACAATCCTGATCTTCGCTGGGCAAGTCCTTACCCAAAGAATAAAAGCTCCATCTTGGTCCCGGTTGTTGCATCGGTTTCAGGCATAGTCATAGTTATCTGTTTGGTCACAATTTGGTTGATCAGAAGGAAACAGATAAGAGGTAACTTATTTTTCGACTTCTCGTCCATAGCATAGTTACATGAAAATACAATTGTCTCTGATTAGTCTAATGCTTCCCAAGGATTGATGACCATCAAAGTGATTGTCTCTTAGCATATGGAGAGCTAGGTGCCAAAATTTCAATCCTTGCCTGGATTTTCACTTCTCATAGGTTGACTTTTTTCGTATCAATTGGAGTTATCTTAGGAGATTTTCCTTTGAAGTCTACTTAGAAATCTTCGAAAGGTTGAGTCTATTACTCATTGGTAATATATTGGTTATTTATTGAAGGAATGGTGAGATTAAGATCTTTCAATTATGGTGAGATCACAGGAATAAGTCATTACATATTTCTTCAAAAAGGCTCTGTTTGCAATGAAGACATATGATATCAAAGTGAAGATCATGACCCGATAACTTTTTTCTCCAGATGTTGCTGCTATTACTACTACCGCCACTTTTTGAGGATCTACCGGGACATTAAAGTTGTCAAAAAATCGACATTTTACATCCATTGAGGTTGCAAGAATTACTGATAACTTTAGAACAGTAATTGGAGAGGGAGGATTTGGGAAAGTCTACTTTGGCAGACTTGACAATGGCACTCAAGTCGCAGTAAAAATGTTATCTCGATCATCAAAGCAAGGCTACAAGGAGTTTCACACAGAGGTTCGAAACATTACTCCAACTAGAATCGATGTGTCGTGTTTTCAATTTTTTGGTAGTTATACTCATAGCAAGCTTTGATACCTTGACGTGCAAGCCCAACTCCTGACGGTCGTTCACCATAGAAATCTGGTTTCACTTATCGGATATTGCGAAGAATTTGAAAACATGGCGCTGATTTACGAATTCATGTCCAACGGAAATGTGCGGCAACATTTGTCAGGTTTGTCTGATATTCCCTTTTCCAATAGCACGACATATGTTGAGCTAATTTTATCTCACTACCGTTATTTGATAGTTCAGACTTCTGGATTAATAGGTCAATTTAGATATTCAAAATAGCAACATGGAAATGAAATTGACTTTCTTAGCGAACAAATACTAGCTAACAAGCTTTACATCTTTCATGAATACTCCTTAACTCTCTACTTTCAAGCAGCACACAACCCAAATGTTTTGACTTGGAGCCAGAGACTACAAATTGCAGTCGATGCAGCTCAAGGTACATAAAGTAGATCGATGACATCTTTGTTCACATTTCCACAAGTTAAGCTACGCAATACATTTCGTCAAGTTTTTCCTGCTGGTGTGCAGGGTTGGAGTACCTGCATAATGGCTGCAAACCTCCTATTATCCATAGAGATCTTAAGACGCCCAATATTTTACTAAACGAGAACATGCAAGCAAAGATTTGTGATTTTGGATTATCGAAAGCATTTGTAAGAGAGCAGGATTCTTATATTTCGACTTGTCCAGCGGGGACGCCTGGTTATCTCGATCCGGAGTAAGTGACTCAAAATTTCTGAGTACAAAGACTTTTCCATTCCACCTATGATGCAGAATAATTGAACTAAGTTTGACCAGCACAAGAGGCCCATACATCTATTCATACATGTTTATGTTGGATAGACGTACATAAGTTCATTTTTGTGAAGGCAGCTTGGGCAAGTGTTGTACTAATCAAAGGGGCAATTCCTTTTGAATCCTCAGGTTTCATATACTTGGACACTCGAGCCAGAAGAGCGACATATACAGCTTCGGCATAGTTTTATTCGAGTTAATCACGGGCCACCCTGCCATTATAAGAAGTTCGGAGGGCAACATGCACATACTTCACTGGGTAACTCCATTCGTAGAAAGAGGAGACATCCAAAGCATTGTCGATCCGAGGTTAAATGACCAATTCAACATCAGTTCTGTAAGGAAAGCGGTGGAAATAGCCATGGCATGTGTACCAACGAGCGCGGTTGAAAGGGCAGACATGAACCGTGTTCTATCGGAACTAAAAGAGTGCTTGATGGTAGAGATCAGTTTAGGAAGAAGCCAAAGAATGGGAAATAGTGAGAGAAGAAGTGAGTTTGATACAACCACAATGGAGCTTGATAGTCCTCCGTATGCGCGTTAACTTATTGTTTAGATTATCATGTCCGGATTCTTCATAAGGAAAACTGCCAAAAAAGTCATAAACTTATTGTATTTTTATTAATTTAGTTTGTTGTGATCAAATTTTCAAGTGCACCACTTGGCTAATAGATTGCTAAGACTAGACTTAGCTCGGACTCTCTCAAGCTCATATCAATTCGCAATTTAAGTTCAAATATCTAGCATGCAAAAGGGAGCTGCCGTTAATCGGTTTATGGTAGGTCGATTAGACATCTAAGTAAAATAATGGGAGAATTATCTTACTCCTATAAACTAGAAACTCTAGGTAGGGGGACTTGGTTACACTAGATTTCTCTAATGCCCTTTCAGTACCAATTTTTTATTTTCAAAAATGTTTTTGCAGGCAGCTTGAATTGATTTTAAATCTATTTCCCTAACATGCAAGGCGATCATGCGGGTGCGCAAATCACCAATTTAACATCCAAAAAAGTAAATAGAAAATGCAGGACTTACCTCATAGCAATGAAAACATCTGCGTTGTTAAATCAGAATTCACATCAACAGTATTAGATATGATTTCTAATTAACACGCAATTTTTGTTTTTGTTTTTGTTTTTCACTTATTTAATGAAAATTATGCAATATGCAATACATGCTACTAATCTAACATGAAATAATATGACATGGTAATATGACTTAAACTATATGACTTAAATAAAATGTAGTCTATCCTAAAGAATGAAATTGATTTATTCCAAGGCAATTTTTTTTTTTGGTATTTTCATGAAATTCAAAATTAGAAAAAAATGTGAAAATTATCTAACTAGATTAAGATTCTATTCAATTTGTATTAGGAATTAGGTTGAGCTAAATCCTAATTTAAACTAAAATATTATTTTAACCCAAATAATCCTAAAATGCAATCTATTTAAGAAAATACCTACACTTATAATAAATTAAGAAAAATATTACCTAAAATTAAACTAAATGCAATTTTACCATAATATGCAATGATGTGCAAAATAAGCCCTAACTTTACATGACATATGCATGATGATTTTTTGTTGTATTTCCTTTTTTTTTTTAATTTCGAAATTAATAATTGCCAAATAATGAAACATGCAATCCAATTTTTTTTTTTAAAAAATAGCAACCTAAATTAATTGATTTTTTTGAATTTTTGAATTTTTTGAATTTTTATTTTTAAAATTCATAATAAAATTTCTATTCTAAACATGCAAACCCTAAAACAAGAAATAAACCTAATTCTAACCTACATTTTTTGGATTTTTTAAAAAGAAAATTAACTTAAGTGACACCACAGCAAATCAAACAGTATTGATACCCAAATTGACAAATTATATCTCACGCATGAGATCGGGTTGGCCAATTTCGCATAAATCGCGAGTCGAATCTCAGATGGGAGATTGTATTGGCGATTTTTTAAGTAATTGCGAGTCGGATTTCAGGCGCGAAAATCAAACTGACAATCACTAATTTCAAGGCAATTTCATATCATGCAATTTCAATTTCACATTAAAAGGATAATTACATTAAAAAGAGCAAGTAATATGAAATATCAACAATAATAATAAAAAAACAAAAGATAAATAAATAAAAGAAAAGAAAAACAAAATTTACCTAAATTAATTTTTGGTTTTTTTCTTTTTTCCTTTTTTTTCTTTTTTTTCAAAAAGAATAAAAGAAAAAAGAAAGAGGGGCTAGTAGGCAGTCCGGCGAGGGGGGTTCGCCGGCTAGGGTTCCGGCGAGGGCTTCGACGAAGGCTTCGGCGAAGGGGGTGACAGGGGTCGGCACGGGGCTGACGTCGCGAGGGCAGTGGAGCTGCTCATGTCACGGGCTTCGAACAACGGAGTGCTACAGGGACGGCGGAAGGCCTCGGGCGGCTGCGGTGAGGAGCTTCGGCATGATCTCGATCAGCGTCGCGCGCGGAGCACGAGCGTTGGCGTCAGATCTGGGTGCGGGCGTCGTGGACGGCGGATTGTGCGGCGAGGAGACTCGAGGTAGAGGTGGCCGGCAGCAGGGCATCACTTGGCCGTGCAAAAACTCGGCGTTTGATAGCATCGTGGGTTAGTCCAAGCGGAAGCAGGGGCCGATGCCTTCGGCTTCGGGTCGCAGCTCCAGTGCAGCTTCGCTTGGAGGAGGCTCGTAGCGGATCTGCAAGGCGTCGGAGCAGCGTGCAGGGCAGCAGTCGCAGGTCAGCAGACGCAGGTGCTCACGGGCGGTTTAGATCTACCGGCGTCGCGAGGTGGCGACGACTTCACTAATTAATGGTGTTGTGGCGGTGCTGGTGTAGTAGACGATGGGGTGCTTCGCGGGCTCCAGGCGAGGCAGGGCGTGGCGGAGGCGCAGCGCGGAGGTGGCGGTGGCTTGGTGGGTGGCAAGCCAACCGGAGGGGGGGGCGTCGAAGAAGACGATGAATAGTGCTAGGATTTCTCTTTTTTTTTTTCTTTTTGCTGCCGCCCTTTCTCATGCTTCTCTCTACTGTACTTCTCTTTGCTTTTACTTTTTTTGACCTTTTTTTTACCGAAAGAAGCCCCTCTCTTGTGTGGTCGTATATTCAACGTGTGGCCTTCTCGAAAACCCTATACGACTAATCTATTTATAAGCCTCAGACTAGTGTCACGGGCCGATCGATCAACTCTCGATCACACGTACGCTGACCTGTGTAGCCTTAAGGTTTTACCCCTAAGCAGCCTTTCAATACTCGACTCATAAGACTCGTATGTAGAGAGAGAAACTCTTAGAAAGAGAAGCTTTGGTTTTTGTATTGCTTGTGAATGAATTACAATGAGGGAGGAGACCCCTTTATATACAAGTATAAGACAAACCGTATCCGTAGATCTCCCTTAGATCTAACGGTGGAGATTGCACCTCCCCATCTACCAACTACCAGCATTAATTGCCAACTACCAGCTATTTACATTTATAATGTATGCGTACAAATACAGTATCGTTCGCCCCTAGGAGAATATTCTATGTCTCGGGGACATAAGCCGATGGTCAGAAGGTGTCACGCCCGACTCATAGAAACCTCTTGGACATACTAACTTTCGGGCCATGACATTCTTCCCCACCTAATCAGGCGACGCCCTTGTCACGTCTTCGATGTGAAAAGGCTTCTATCTCTTTCTTCAACTGCCAAAGACTCTCATCGGGCTTCCAACTAGCTTCACTCTCCGGAAGACCCTTCCATTGGATCAAATACTCATGCTTGGCTGCACAATACTTCTTCCGTATGACTCGATCCGCCAAGATGCTCTCGACTTCTTGATCGTACGAGGTCTTTGCCCCGAGCGGTGCTCGTTGTGGCTCCCCATGATCCGGATCTTCCTCATCAACTTGGAAATGTTTGAGCATACTTACGTAGAACACCAGATGCACCTTGAGTTTTGGTGGTAGCTCCAGCTTGTATGTGACCTTTCCAACCCGTTGTAGCACTCGAAATGGCCCCTCGTACCGACAGATCAACCCTTTATGCATGTCCTTGTATTGAAGAACCACGTGCAGCTTGGCCAATACTTGGTCTCCAACTTGGAACTCCACGTGCCGTCGCTTCTTATCTGCCCATTTCTTCATGCGCTTAGAGGCTTTGTGTAGACACGCCCGTGCTAAGTCTGTCTCTTCTTGCATGTTCTTGGCGAACTTGTACACGGGCAAGCTACTCCCCCGGTAACCCGAAGCAATTGTGCTCGGGGTGTTCGGTTGCTGCCCAGTTGCAACCTCGAACGGACTCTGGCCGGTCGACTCGCTCCGTTGCAAGTTGTAGGAGAATTGGGCTACGTCGATCAACTTCGCCCAATTCACTTTCGTTGTGCTCACATAGTGCTGGAGGTAGATTTCCAAGAGTGCATTAACCCACTATGTTTGACCGTTGGTTTGGGGATGTAAACTCGTTGACATGTTTAGCTCCGACCCCAGCAGCTTGAACAACTCGGACTAGAAACAAGTCGTGAAGCGGGGATCCCAATCGCTCACGATCGTTTGTGGCACCCTCCAGTACTTCACCACATGCTTCATAAATAGTTTGGCCGCCTCCTCAACCGGGCAATCCTTTGTCGCAGGCACAAAGGTTGCATACTTTGAGAATTTGTCAACCACCACCATTAGGGTCCGACACCCTTCGGACTTCGATAGGTTGACGATGAAATCTATGGAAATACTTTCCCATGGATGAGTTGGGATGGGAAGTGACTCCAACAAACCTGGCAATGACTGTTGCTCCAGCTTGTCTTGTTGGCACACCAAACAAGTCTTCACATACACCTCCACATCGTCGCGCATTTGTGGCCAATAGTACCGATCTTCGACGAGGGCCAATGTGCGGTGGATCTCTAGATGACCCGCCCACTTCGAGTCGTGGCACTCGCACAAGATCCCCTTCCTTAGCTTCCCATAGAAAGGCACATACAACCGCCTTCCCTTGGTGTAGAGGAGCTCGTCCTCACACCAAAACTGTCGGGTCTTACCTTCCTTGGCATACCCGATGAGGGCTTGGGCTCTTGAATCATGCTTTAGCCTCTCCCTTATGCGGTCGACCCAAGAACAGCTCGATCGACTCATTGAGCTACTCATTAGCTCCATCTTCCTACTCAGCATGTCTGTCACGGAGTTGGCCTTCCCCAGCTTGTACTCCAGCACATAGTCGAACTTCGCTAGGAAGTCTTGCCATCGAGCTTGCTTTAGACTCAGCTTCTTTTGGGTCTAAAAGTAGCTCGTGGCCACGTTGTCCGTACTCACAATGAACTTTGATTCTAGGATGTAGTGTCTCAACATCCGAGGGCAGTGCACCACCGCGGTCATCTCCTTCTCCTGGACGGTGTATTGACGCTCGGTGTCGTTCAACTTTCGGGACTCGAACGCCACCGGATGTCCATCCTGTGTAAGAATGCCATCGATAGCATAATCCGATGTGTCCGTCTCTAGCTCGTAAGGTTTGGTGTGGTTGGGCAATATCAACATCGGCTCCTCGGTCATGGCTCGCTTCAATCGATCAAAGGCTCTTTGACATCGATCTGTCCACTCCCACGCCTTTTCCTTTTTCAGTAGGTCCGTGAGTGGCACAGTGATACTCGAGTAGCTCTGGATGAATTGCCAGTAATAGTTGGTGAGGCCCAGGAATGACCTCAACGCCGGCACCTTCGTTGGTGGCTCCCATTCGATGATTGATTGAATCTTCACCTTATCCATGCACACTCGTCTACTTCCGACGATGTGTCCCAAGAACGGAACTTCTTCTTGGACAAAGGCACACTTCTCGCGCTTAACATATAACCCGTTCTCGCGCAAGGTTTAGAAGACCTGCCTTATATGTTCGACATGCTCTTCTAACGTTCGACTATATATGATAATATCATCTAGGTAAACCACTACAAACCTATCTAAGAAAGGGTGGAATATCTTGTTCATTATTGTGCAAAAGGTAGCCGAAGCGTTGGTCAAACCGAACGACATTACTAGGAACTCGTAGGATCCATACCATGTCACGCAGGCTGTCTTCGGCTCGTCCCCTTCAGTGATCCAAACTTGATAGTAGCCCGATCAGAGATCTAGCTTGGTAAACCGCTAAGCTCCACCAAGTTGATCGAAGAGATCTGCGATGAGCGAGATTGGGTACTTATTCTTCATAGTCAGTTTGTTCAGTGCCCGGTAGTCGATGCATATCCGGAGTGACCCATCGTGCTTTTTTTGAAATAGTTTCGGCGCACCGAACTGGGCTTTTGACGGCCGTATGTAACCCGCGTCGAGCAGCTCCTTGAGTTGTTTCCTCAACTCTTCCAACTCGGGCGGCACCATACGGTAAGGTGCCATGGCAGGCGGTCGAGCATCAGGTACTAGCTCGATCCGGTGATCCACCTCTCTCTTGGGTGACAACTTCTTCGGTAGCTTCGAAAGCATAACATCCTTGAATGAGTTGAGGATTTGGGTTGCTTCTGTTGGGACTTCCTTTCCTTCACCCTTGTCTTCCTCAACCTTCAAGGTTGTTAGGAAGGTCATTTCGCCCCTCCTTGCTCCTTTGGTGAGTCGCATGGTCGAGATTATCTTCCGATCACGATCCGACTCACGATGGACCGGAATCACGCATTGACTATTCTTGTCCAACACGCATATGCATTCGGCAAAGGAACTATAACCGCATGGATTCTATCTAGGAATTTGATTCCAATGACAATATCGTAGTTGTCAAGTGGAATTACCTCTAGAGTTTCTTTGCCTTTTCATGATCCGAGTTATAGCTCCACGTCCCTTGCAACACCGATCGCAGGGACTTCCTTCGAGTTCACCGTCTTGAGCCAACCAGCTCCCTTCTCAACCCGTAGGTTAAGTTTCTTCGTGGCTTCCTTTAAGATGAAGATGTCAGATGCTCCTGTGTCCACGAGCGGATTCATCGTGGTCACTCCGATCTTCACGTCCGCAAACATCAAGCCTTTAGGCTCCTTCGCCTTCTTGGCCTTGATCATGCTAAGGAGTTGCAGCGATCCCAACTATGCTTCCCCCCTAGGCTCATCCTTTTTACAAAGAGCGACCAACTTGGCCTTGTTCGGGCAATCCCGCACCATGTGTGGACCGTCGGAAAAGAAACAGCTGTACGAGCGTACCTTCCTTTGCCCTCCTCCATTGGCCTCGCATGAGCTCGGTGAGGATGAGGACCAGTCGGTGGTGGTCTACCTTCGGTCGAGCGATTGTATCTCCCCCAATCTCCCTCACCAATGGCTTTGTCCCTTGGATGAGTGTCCAATCAGGATGTGGAAAGCGACGCCTTGTACTCCATGAGCGACTCGGCTATGGTCATGGCCGTAGTAAGAATTCCTATGTTGTACCGCTTCAACTCTTACTTTGTCCATGGCTTGAGACTGCCCATGAACTAGTGAAACGCTTCAACTTCATTCATCGAGAGGATTTGGAGCAGCAACTCTGAAAACCGCTTGATGTAGTCGCGCACATCACCTTTCTGCTCGAGACGCTTCAACTCGTCACGAGCTTCCTCCTCCGAGTAAGCGGGGAAGTAGTTCTGTCGGAACTCCTCGACAAAACCACCCTAGGTCGCGATAGGGTTCCCACACCTATCATTCGACCGACGACGCCATTACAACAAAGCACTATCCGCTAAATACATAGATGTAGTGTTTACCTGTGTTTGGTCGTCGTTGATTCCCATAGCCTGGAAGTACCGCTCCATGTACCACAGAAAGTTGTCCACATCCTTGGCCACTCGCGAGCCTCGGAACTCCTTTGGCTTCGTCGTGTCCACTCGTGGACCTTGCACCGTGATCACTCCGTTCACGTGTGCAGCTTGTGATTCAGCGAGCTTACCCGTAAGCTTCGCTATCTCCACACGCATGGCCGCCATCATGGCCTCCAAGGGTTCGCACCGTTGTGTGAGTTCCTCCTGTAGGGTCCCCAGCAACTCATGTCGGTCTTGAGCTCTTGCACTTCTGTAACCAGCTCTTGCACTTCCGTAACCAGCTCCTCCCTTTCGGCGTCAACTCCGTGCACGGTCTAGGTTAGGTCATCGATCGATCCTTGGACATCGAAGACGAACAACTCTAGCTTCGCCATCCGTTGTGCAAAATCCCCCGTTGGATCCCTCGAACCACCACAGGTCTTCTTCCCCTTGGCACCAGCCTTCTCGGCGTTCCGCCCACGATCAGCGCAGTCACCACCCATGGCCAACGCCTCATCAGATCGTGGATTAGCCATTGCACTTGCGCTTGGATCACAAATTAGCTCCGATACCACTTGTCACGGGCCGATCGATCAACTCTCGATCACACGTAGGCTGACCCGTGCGGCCTTAAGGTTTTACCCCTAAGCAGCCTTTCAACACTCGATTCACAAGACTCGTATGTAGAGAGAGAAACTCTTAGAGAGAGAAGCTCTGGTTTTTGTATTGCTTGTGAATGAATTACAATGAGGGATGAGACCCTTTTATATACAAGTATAAGGCAAATCGTATCCGTAGATCTCCCTTAGATCTAACGGTGGAGATTACACCTCCCCATCTACCAACTACCAGCATTAATTACCAACTACCAGCTACTCGCATTTATAACGTATGCGTACAAATACAATATCGCTCGCCCCTAGGAGAATACTCTATGTCTCGGGGACATAAGCTGAGGGTCAGAAGGTGTCACGCCCGACTCATGGAAACCTCTTGGACATGCTAACTTTCGAGCCGTGATATTAGAGTTTTAGTTTTTCCAAATTGACATCCAGGAAGATTCTTTTTTCCAAATGCAACATTTACTTTTCACATATGCCTTATCCGAAAAATTCATCATATCTTGGAAAATTTGAAATTCTTATTTTCTCACAAGATAATTTCCGATTACTTAAAAAAAAGGGCTTTGGCCAATTTGCTCACTTCATAGGCTTAGTCCGGCCTGTCAATTTAAAGTTCAGAACCACTAATTTAAATCCACCCATCACCGGTCCAATAAATAAATGCAAAACATGTAAATTAAAAATAAATGCACCTACATCTGTATGCTATGCAATTAATATTTTTTCAGGGATAAGATTAACCCCTTAATTTTCTATGCAATAAATGACCAGATCGCCAAAATTTAGATGTCAACATAGTTCTAAACATTTTAATTGTGTCAATTGAATCATAAACATTTTTACGTTTGTCAATTAAGTCCAATTGGGCCAATTTTAGTCAGAAATCAATTGTCTTACATGACATGACCGGGACAATTTTCATTTTTTAATATTTTTTTGTTTTTTATTCTTATCTTGTTCATTTTTACTTTTTCTTTTCTTCCTTATCTTTTCCATCTTTTCTTTTTTTACGACCCTCACCCGCCACAATAAAAAAAACTAAAGAAGGAAAATAAAATAAAATAAAATTAATAGCAAAAATTGAAAAAATATATGTTTGTGATTTCCGACCAAGTTGAATCAATTAGAAAATCATGAAAATTTTACAACTCAATTACCCTAATTAAAAGATTTAGGATTAAATTGACAAAAGTGCAATAAATTATAACTTTTTGGATAATTTTTTCAATTGTTAAAATAGTTTATTATCATAAAAAAATGTGACTCTTGGTCATGAAAAGAGTGACGCGTCTGGTGATGAAAAATATGACTCTTACCTATAAAAAAGGTAATTGTTAACATGAAAAGTGGTCATAGTTTATCATGAAAAATGGTGATGGTGTGGATAAGGGGCCGTTTGGTTTGGCTTTAGGGAAATGGGTTTAGGAAAATGCAAATAACTTTGGGATAAAGAGGTTTTCCGAAATGCTATACCATTTAGTAAATTGTAACTTCAAATAGCATTAGAAAATGGTTTTGGTGTAAATACCGTTTGGTAAAATCCACATTTATAAAGGACTTTTGCTAATTTTTTTTTTTTTAAGTTTGAAAATTAAATTCGGCAAAGGGCGCTACTGGTCGACTACCACGGGCCAACCACTGGTGGCCAGATTAGGCGTCCCCTGGGTCGGCCAGATCTAGCGACCTTAGGTGATGCCGCCCGAGTCTCGGGTCATGCCACCCTAGGGGGTGGTCGATGAGAAGGCATGACCCCCAAGCGGCAGTGGCGGTTACTAGAGAAGCCTGATCTTTGACGGCAGATCAAGGAAGCTAAGGCCCTGTTTGGTAACCATCCAAATAGGGCCAAATTCTGATTCTTTGTTCCCAGAATCAGTTTGGGCCTAGAATCGCGTTTGGTAAAATTTTTGTTCCCGGGAACAGATTGGGAATAGAATCAAGAACCAAAAAAAGTTGATTCTTGTTCCGGGAACGAATTTGAGAATCAAAATCAAGAAAGCTTCTTCTTCCCTTTGGCTATCTCGCGACCGCCGTCCACCACTGCCCGCCAGTGTCCGCCGTTTGCCGCCGCCGTCGGCCGCCGGTTCGGCGAGCTCACCGGAGGCAAGCCCAGCCACCGGCGAGCTCGCCGGAGGCTTGCCCAGCCACCGGCGAGCTCGCCGGAGGCTTGCCCAGCCACTGGCGAGGCTTGGCCTCACCAGATCTGGTGAGGCGGAGCCTCGCAGGGGTTGGGCAGGGGTTGGGCAAGCCTTGCGATGCCCAGCCCCACCGGTGGCCAGGCGAGGCTCGCTTGGTTACCGTCGAGGCTCGCCCAACCTCGGTGAGGCCGACCTGGCCACCGACGGGGCTTGGCCTCGCCAGATCTGGCGAGGTTGAGCCTCGGCGGGGCTAGGCGAGCCTCGCCCCACTGCCGTCGAGGCTCGGCCGACGAGGGCCGGCCTCGCCTAGGGCCGGCGACGCTCCGGTGAGGTTGCCGGCCAAAGAAGGAAGAAGAAGGTGAGAAAAAGGAAAAAAAGAAAAGAAAAAAGGAAAAAAAATAAAAGAAAAGGAAAAAATGAAAAAATGAAAAAGAAAAGAAAAAAAGGAAAAAATGAAAAAAATTATTTAAAAATGAAAAGAAATTGATTTGGAACAGAATTAATGAGTACGGTACCAAACGCAATTGTATTCCAGAATCAGAAATTGTGGACAGTTATCAAACGGCTTAAAATTCTTAGAATCAGTTCCCGGGAACGGAATTAAAAAGAATCAGTTCTGATCAGAATTTACTCCTGGGAACAGAATCGTTACCAAACGCGCACTAAATGGTTGTGGATGAATGAGGAAGAAAATGAACAGTAATGAATGAATAGTGATCGATGAATAGTAGAGTTTGCATTTCCAAAATATTGAAAGCCCAAAGTAGGTCCCTACCTACATTGGGCTTTCAGGCCTATATTGGGTTTTCAGCATTATGAATTTTCAACATTCTGAATGCTAGCATTTAGCCAAGGAAATCTAAAAAACACTTGCCAAAATGCTTTACATTTTCTCCAAGGGGCTTTGGAGGCCCAACACTTATTGCAATAGTTGAACCAAACGGGGCCAAAGTACTTATTGCCAAGAAATGTATTAATTGGTTGTCTATAAAAAGAAAAAAAAAACAAAGCATTTATGTTTAGTACAATTGTTCAAAATAACAATTTCTTCGCTTAACTCTCTCCTTCTCTTTTTATATGGACAACTTTGATAACACATTCAAGGTAAAAATTTCAATAGAAAAATTGAGGAATTGCTGAACTTGTTTCTCTACCGCTTTGATGTATATCTTGAAGGTACATTTGTTTAAAGCCAAGCAAGAATAATAGTGAGGGGTAAATATTGCCTAAAGACCCATAATTGTCATTACACATCAAAGCATCAAAGATCTATAAATGATTGCTCTGTCTTCATTGACATTCAAGTTTTCCTAATAATCCTGAGGTATTATTAGTTGTCACAGAGATGAAGATAGTGGTTGCATCAACTATTCACGATCTTCACAAATAAGTATTACTGAAACTTTTGTTTCTGTTTACATGCTTAAGTCATGTTTGTCACAACCTACCCTCGAACAATGATTTACCTAAAGTTTAACTAATGGATTATTAAGCTTAAACTTATTTCAGGCTTTCCCAAGCCTATACCAATTTGTAACTTAGATTCAAGTTATTAGTATGCAAATCAATTTCATTTGGAGTCTTCACTAATCAATTTATAGTGGATCAATTAAAAACTCAAGAAATACATCGAGAAAAACACTTTACCTTACAAACTAGAAATTGCAGATGACACGACATGGCACAATAATTTAATTATTTTATTTACAATTAACAATTTTTTAGTATAATGTTGACTCCTATATATTTCACAAGGAGGTAAAAATAAGCTATTTATGGAAAATATTTTTTGGAAATTTATTTTTCAAAAAAAGATAATATTTTTTGGTGATTAAGACTTGAAAATAAAGTGTAAAATATTCTCCATTGTTTGGAGGATAATCTTATTTGATTTTTCTAAGTAGTCATATGCTATCCGGGCACTAATGATTTGTGTGTAGGTACATAAGGAACCTAGAATGGATACAAAGGCCTTAAGCTCGGATACAAACTCCCAAGCACGAGCATGGGTAGTAATCTTGGGTCGTCAAAACCAAAGCCAAAAACTTGATGCCTGTGCCCAACTACCTCACACCTTGACCAGGGTCTACAAAGGCTAGGCCAAGTCCTTGACACCTAGGCTTGGGCCCTCGAAGCCAAGCCCCAAACCTTAGTGCCCAGCATGGGGACCCCAAGCCAATGTCCATCGAGGCTTGGCCCTGAGACTTCAATACTAGTGCCTGCTTCCTAGTCCATCAAGGCTAGGCCTCAAATCCCATGCCCAAAATCCAATCCCCTACACCTGGACCTGGGTCCATTAAGGTTGGGCCCAGGACCTTAGTGCCAATACCCAAGTATATCGAGATTAGGCCTCGGTCCCCAACACCCAAACCCGTCCCCGACGTTAATGGACCATGGTGCAAGATCAAGGGACTTAGGCTTGCGCACTGGAGTCCTAAGCCAGCCTCAATGAACCTGGGCTCAAAAGCCAAGAACCCAAGCTTAAGCATTTTGGTCAAGGGCCCATCCACATGGTGCATGAACCCGATGCACTCGGCCACGACCCTTGGCCAAGATCGATCAAAACACTTGGCCAAATCAATCAACTCGACCACGAGAATGATCCTCAAATGTCTAAGATCGATGCACACGGTCCATGGACACGATGCAAGGCACGATAGACCCAACCTTGATGGACTCTTACAAGGTCACTAAGGACCGAGGCACAACATAGATGGACTTGAGCTCAAGTAGAGGACCCTGCCCCGCTAACAAGGATCTAAGAAAAAGTGTTAGGATATGTTTTGTTGTCTATCTACTTAAATTTTGAAAAAAAAAATTATTTTTCTAAATTTAAGTTCAGATAAAAAAATATTTTTCTTTACATAAAGAAATATTCGTTAATAAATCAGCTTCTTAAACAATTTAAAGGCAAAAAAATTTTCTGCCAAACAAGCTTGAGCTCCTTAACCTGCGATCCTCTGTATCCTTCCCGGTCCGAAGGGCCCTTGACTTTTGAACTTCGCGGGGTTTTGCGCTGACTTCTTCGTCCTCCCCTCGCTCTGAACTATGCAAGTAAGCCCTAAAGATTCCATCTTTCTTGGATTCTGTCGCCCCCTCCCTCTTTCCTGTCATGCAAGCATCGGAAATGAGAGCCTTGAGAATGCTCTGCACCCACAAGCACCTCCTCCATCCCACCTCCAAACCCACATCCCTCGCCTCCTTCAAGCCCCTCCAGAACCCCCGTCTCTACCGCGGCATCCACTCCACGAATTGCCGCCTCCTCTCGAGAGACCTCGGCCTCGCGCCCTTGCCCTTGGGCTTTGAGTCGGAGGCCAGCAACGTCGCCCCCGCTATCGGCAACGTCCATGACCCTTCTGCCCGCTGGGTCAAAAGCAACGGCGGGGAAGTTAGGTCGGGTCCCGAGAGCGAAGCAATGAGCAGGAATGGCGAAATCCCCGAAGAAAGGAAGTATTTTGGAGGTGGTAGGAGCTCGTATGGTGGGAGCGGTAAGAAGGGGAAGAAGAGGAGTTGTTGGGTTTGTTCGGAATGTGGGTACACGGATGGACAGTGGTGGGGTTCGTGCAGATCGTGTGACATCCTGAATTTCTCAATTTGTTTTCTACTAAATTAATCGGGCATTTCGTTGATGCGTTTATAGGGCTATTCTCAAAGCCGATCACTCTTGAGATAACTAGACTGTCTGGGTAAGTAATTAAGAAAATTTAAGGCAATAAACTTGAGAGTTTGATCAAGAGTCGGCTTCTCAACCATGTTCATCTTTAGAGGCCATTGCGGCACAGTTAAAAAAAAAATCGATTTAAGATCAGAGATAGGTCTGTTCGACTGAGATGTATGATCGATCGTGGGTGACTCCACTAAATTGGAAAATTCTCGTCGACCGACACTAATTTGATTTTACTGTCCTTTTGGTACCCTGTGTCCGTAATTGAATCCTCGAGATTTTCACGATAATCGAGAGTCGTCATTGAGTCGAATGGGTTCATAGTGGTTCGAAGAAAATCGACCACGGGTTATTTGCCTTAAAAAGTTCTGAAAACCACCCGGTAGTCTAGGTTACGCTAAAAACGCGCCAAATGGAAATTAACCGTCGATTCGAGTCCGATTTCAGAAATTGAAGGTTCTGTCATGTCACAATAAATTCTAGGATCCACGACTCAGTCTCAGAAGATTTTCTGACAACAGAGACTTTTTGGGAAAAAGTCAGGTTAGGGCCGTTTTCGTTCAGTTGAAGCCGAAGATTAATTTTGATGGTGAAATTGAGGAGTGTGGGGGAATTTTGGATAAAGAAAATAATCAATTTGATAATGGAAATATCAATTGATTTTTGGAGAGTTATTTGAGAGAAATTTGAGAGAGATTTTGGATGCAAAATGTCAGGGTAGACCAAGTGCTTTAATTTGGATCTTCCTTAGTTATCTAGGCGCCAATTCAAAAGAATTTGGGATAAGAATTTCTTAATTGAGGAAATTCTTTTCTTTAAAAATTTCTTCCCAATTCTTTCCCTTTTTGGCCAAGCATCCAAGCACCTTTTTCTCTTTCCCCCCTTTCCTTTTCTTTCTTTCTTTTTTTTCTTTCTCTCTCTCTCTCTCTCTCTCTCTCTCTCTCTCTCTCTTTCCCCACATGCGAGAACCTCCACCGACCCCCTCCTTGCCGGTTTCAATTTTGCTCCTTCTTCTCTCTCTTTTTCTTTTTGACTTTTCAACTCTTATCTCATTCTCTCTCTCTCATCTCTCCTTCTCTCTCCCTCGACTCTCTCTCCCCCTCACGGTTCGAACAGAAAACAGAAGACAGAAACAGAGGCAGCACGATTGGGACCAAAGAAGCTCGTCGTCGCCGCCCGCGCTCCGCCACCCGCGTGCCGCTCGTGCTGCGCCTTCCGCCGCTCGCGCTCCGCGCCTCGCCTTTGTCCCTCTCACCCGCCCCCTCAACCAATGTTGCCGCCCTTCCTCTCTCCTTCTCCCCTGTTTGTGCGAACCAGCGAATACAGCAAAGCAGAAGCAGCAACCACCGTCGTTTGAAGATCAGAGCCGCTCGCCGTCGCACCGGAGCTGCCGCACCGCCGCCCGCGCGACGATGCGTGCTCCGCCTGGCCGCGTGTGCCGCTTTTCCCCTGCATCCCGACCCCTGCAACTTCTGTTCGGCCTCTGTTCAGCCACCGTCGGACCGCCGCCTAGCTCCGATCGGCCCTTCGATCGGCCACTGCGTAGCCTTCCCGGAGCTCCGCCCATCTTTCCCGACCTCTTGCCGCCCCCATCCCTCTCTATTTCTCTCTGTTTTGCAGCGAACCAGCAACCCCGTCGTGTGGGTTTCCAGCCGGTTCGTTGTTGATTTCGGGCCGTTTCCGGGCCCCGAACCCGAGGCCCGCTTTGGAGTTTGTTGTTCCTCGCGTCGCCCCCGTCGGATTGATCCGATTTGCGCGCGATTTGGTGAGTAATCTCACTAATCCTTGCTTAGTGGGCTAATTACGCTTAAGGGTTATTTAGTTTTAATTAATTATGGTTATGTGGTTAGATTAGTATGGATTAGTGTTTATTAGTCAATTGTGGAGCGAATTAGTTAAATTGATTGTGCAATTAGCAAGTATACGTGGTCTACTATTTATTGGAAGTATCTCGGGAATTTTCCGACCCCTAATCGGGCTTCAATTTGGCGATTCGGGCCTAAGTGAGATTTTTGGTATTTAAATATTAATTTTCGGAATTAAATTAAATAATTATTTATTTTTCGAAAATTCAACTAAGATGGCCCTTGATCGGAATATTATGCTAATGACCGTGGTGAAGTCCTTTATTTAATTGGGCTTTATTTTAAGATAAATTGAAATTTTAATATTTATTAATTAATTTTCGAAATTAATTAATTAATTATTTATTTTCGGAAATTAAGGCTGAGATAGCCAGTGACCGAAATTTCGTGCTGATTGTCATGGCGCAGTTCGTTTATTTAATTGAGCTTTATTTTGTGCTCAATTGAATTATTTGTGAAATTGAGAATTGTCCTTTAATGGAATAATCTTTGATTATTAATTGGAAAATAACCGGTTGTCGGTTGAAAGGCACCAAAAGTGTTTTGGTGGGCTATAGAGAATGGTAGGAATTATGAAAAAGGAAATTATAATATTTTGGCTAAGGCCGATCGTGTATCCACACGACTATTTTATCGTGTATGATAAAAATAATGGGAATATTGGACGGTGGAGATGGTATACTATATCAGCCTTTGGGCGATATGTCAGCTTTGGGTGAGCAGTATACCGATATATTATATCGACCTACGAGCGATATGTCAGCTTTGGGTGAGTAGTATACCTTATTATCAGCTTTGGGCGAGCAATATATTATCAGCTTTGGGCGAGCAATATATTATCAGCTTTGGGTGAGCATATGGTATACTATATCGGCCTTCGGGCGATATGTCAGCTTTGGGTGAGCAGTATACCGGTATATAATATCGGCCTTCGGGCGATATGCCAGCTTTAGGTGAGCAGTATACCTTATTATCAGCTTTGGGTGAGCTATGCTATCTATTTATCAGCTTTGGGTGAGCAGTCCTGATTTGATAGGACTTTATAGATAGTATTGAATATGCAGACCAAGCATGGGTAGTGATGTCATGTAATCGACTAGGTCGATTGATCATTGTTTTGATATGATGCTGTGAATTGATTGATTGGATGGAAATGACCGTGAGTGGTCTTGTTGATATGTAATCGACTAGGTCGATTTAATCGATGCTTCGATCTGTGATGTGATTGCTTGGGTGTCTATTTAAGCTGTGCTAACATGCAGGTGGGATCTGAGACCAAGGTAAGTCCTTTAACTCGTGCTGTGCTTAGGCGACCATGTGGTGTATTGGTTCCCTAATTGAGTCTTAGTGGGGTAGAACTCGCTGAGACGTAGTCTCATCCCGGTTGTGGGATATCATTTCAGGCCCTTAGAATGGCAGGACCTCCACCTTCTCGTCCTCGTATGCACTATGGTATCCCCGAGCATATTTCTGAGTTTGAGACCCATTTCCATGTCCACCCTCATCCGGAAGGATTAGTGTACGTATTAGTTCAGTCGACTATTTGGGTTAATGTGGGAGAGGAAGATCAGAGGCCCCACAAGTATCGGTCTTGGTACCGTGATTACCATGATGGACGCAGAGAAGGTCCTATTCCGGAAGAGGATGTGCCTTTTGACGTGATGGAAAAGGCATTTGGAGAGGGAACAGCCGATCGAGTGGATGGATCGGTAGTGGACGCGAGGGACCCACAACAGGAGGCCGAGACTAGTGCTCCTGTATATTCGACTGAGGAGGACAATGGGCATGAAGGTAACGGTGAGATGCCACAACAAGAGGTGGGAGGACTGGAAGAGGACGAAGACTGGGGAGCAGCTGAGGAGATGCCTGAAGATGAGCCGGCGTCTAAAGCTGAGGACGAAGCTGAAGAAGAGGATGATGATTTGGAAGAGAATGATGTGAGTGAAGAGGAGTTAGAGGAGGATCAGGATGACCCTGAGTATGACCCAGATGAGGATTGAGATCCCATCTCTTTGTGAAGCCTTTGTATATGTGTAGATAGAGTGAGACTTCGAAGTTTTGTGAATAGTTAGTGAAGTGCTCTGTCTAATGCCATGTATAAGAGTTTGGTTGTAGATTTCAATATGAAAAATATAGCCTGCTTTTCTATCCCATTGTTTTATTGTCTGGGGATTTATAATTGCTTCCGCATGTGCTTAATAAATGAAAGGGTCGGCGATACATAGTCCTGGGATATCGCATTTTAAAATCGACCAAGTAGAAGGATGTGTGCGTGCCCGAGGATCGGGGCGTGACAGGTCGTGCCGTAGCGCCGGGAGGATGAAGTAGTTCACGGTGGAGGAGAACGGCGGCGGGAGCGAGAAAGTGAGGGGCTTCGAGGTGTCGGAGAATGCGGTGAGGACGTGGCTGCCGCAGTGGGCTGGCGAGGTGCGGCCGCTGCGGTTGACGGATGTGAATAGGGGTTGAATCAGTTAGAGTGGCGGATTCCTCTGTAAGTTTGCTCCGTACTTGGAAATTAATAACTGGTTAGCTTTGGACCCTATATGCAGCTGCTACAGAAAGATAGATAACTGAAGAAATTTGTTTAGTTGATTTTATTGTCTTATCTACATTTGACATGATAGGTTTAGTACCTAGATCAATGAAAGGAAAAACAAAGCATTTTGTGCTTGTGACACTCACAGTCAACTTCCTCCTTCCCAGTGGAACAAATAAACTGAACTATACAAAGAAAAACATGCATTAAACATTGACCCCGGGCCACTCACTAGGAGGCAGGACACCATGCCTTCATGTTGACAAGGAGTATGAACCATAACTCAGCACACTTTTTTCTAATTAAGTTTATCAATTAATTTTGATTTACCAACTCTCATTTTAGTTGCTTTACTAACATTTAGTTTTTATTTATTTACCAACTTATTTATAGAGTTCTCACTTTCTTTTGTCTTACTTACTAACTTTTTAGACATATAAACTCTTTTAAGATATTACCAATCTCAATTAGAGTGATTACCAACTTTCCTTATTCTAAGTCAGTTGCCAACGTTATTTTGTCTTTTCTTAAATTACAAAATTTTGTCTCTAACAAAAAAAAGTTCCCTATATCATTTACTAACTTTTATTTATCTTTATCATCAATGGCTTAAATTTTCTAACTAAATTATGGTGATTCATTTTGTAAGCCCAATATTAAGTTGTAATTTAATGGAACAAAATTTAATGAGCCGTGATAATTAAGTTGGTTATAGAGTTAGTAAACGGCCCTTTAACCAAGGCATATAAAAGCTGATAAATCAATAAAAAAGTTTGTAAATTCAAACGGAAACTATAAAAACGTTGGACAACAACTTAAATGAGAGTTGGTAACCCAAAATTAGAGATAATTTCGGTCGATAATTTTGCATAAAAGTTAATAAACTTGAAATGTTCATGAGTTATGTAGATAAAAAGTTGGCCGATTAGTATAGATATTCCTAATTTACATATAATATAAATAATCATTATTTCATCAAAGTGTTGGTAAATTACCAATTACCTAGAAAAGAAAGTTAACGATAATTTTTAAATCAACATTTTCCGACACTCACCAATAACTATTGAAATTTATTGTTAGGGAAAAATCCATATTTTTCAAACATGAAGAAAAAATATTAGAAAACTCTTTTAGCATAAAAAGAAGGGCGAAAGCCATCAAAAACCTAAACTATTTTCACTTTGACATAAATACCATTTACTTTTTTCTGTGGCACTAAAAATTTAAAAATTGCACTTGCGTGACATATTAAAATTTGTCTACATTGATTACGTTGTTTTGACAGAAAAATCATCTAACGAAATCTTGGTACCTAAATTTTTGGCAACCTATTTAATCATTAATTAATTACATAAAAATTTTAAACCCTAGCAAAAATTCTCACTAAATCATATAGACATTAGGAGCATTTGCATTACTAGTATTAAAAATTTAAGAAAAATATTTTAAAAAATAATTATATAATAATAACTTTTTTTATTAAAAAGAAGAGAGAGAGAGAGAGAAGGGGAAAAGCGTGACCGGGCCGAGGGGCAGGCCACCCCGGCCTCTTTTTTCTTTTCTTTTTCCCTCCCGCCTGGGCCTTGCCCAGCCCATTTTTGTTCTTTCTTTTCAGCCCAAGCCGACCTCTCCTTCCTCCTCTCCCTCACCCTTTCACACCTTCCGCAAAAAAGAAGACAGAGAACCCAAGGACAGAGGCAGAGGAGACAGGCGCGAGCGTCGCACCGGAGTTGGTGGTCGGGGGCAGACCGGCAGCAACAGCTGGCATCGCAGGAGGCCATGCACGCTGTGTAACTTAAAAGGGAGAGTGGAGAGTGAGCGAGGGAGGAGATTCGGACGAGGGGATTCGAAGAGAGAGATGGCTGAGAGCGAGAGGGTTCCTCCCGCCACGGATACGCTTGAACCCCGGCCGATATCCCACCAACGTTGCCCCACTTCCCGTGTCGAGCCCACGGTAAATCCGGGTTCTCGTTCTTTTCTTGATTTTCCTCAGGTCGATCGATTTCCCGAGGATCCCGCCTCGGAGATGCGCGAGGCGAACCGACGTTGCGCGATCTACCGAGCTCACCCACCGCCTGCCGCCGCCGAGCCGGGTGGGGAGTACTACCGACGCCCCTGGTTTTACCTTCTTACGCCTCGTCTTGCCCAGTTTCGGGCTCGCCGGACCGGGTGGCCTTTGTCCGGTTCGCGAGAGTTCCGGCCCCCATCCGTATGTGTGAAGTGTTTTTTTTTTTTTCCTTTTTTTGGGTCATTGCTTGTTGATGGCATGAATCTCGGCGCGAGTTTGGGTTTAGTACATTCCTTTAGCCAATGTACCTCACCTGTTCGATGAAATGCTCGAACTGGATTCCGTTTAGAACTCCTCTGATTTTGGGTCGATTCTGGGTGTTCATTGGTCCTTAGACGCGGATTTGTAGTTTTTCTTTGATCCGTTGCTTGATGTGTCGTTTCTTTGTGCGTATTGTGTCTTTTCCGTCTGTTGGGAATAACGGATCCCTGAAAAACGAATTCGACACTAAATCGAACCCCTAAATCAATGCGGAAGACGAGGCCCGGGAAAATCACGTATCACCGATCGTAAAGCACACCACGGATTCGAGCGTACCTTGTTAGCCACAGATTAGACACCGACGCCGATAGAGGAAGAGAAACTAGGCCCTGTTCAATCCGAGGAGGCAAAATCCTTCGAGCGCTTCACTGGTTTCGCTTTGAAGAAAAACGAGAGAGAGAGAGAGAGTACGTAGAGAGAAATCATACGTCTTTTTCTAAAAACAAAACGGTGTCTTTTTCTCTCTCTCTCTCCTCCCTTTTATACCTTCCCCCATCCACGGGCCCTATTCCCGTGGGCCAGGCTTTTTGGGCCCAACTTGGGCGGACGGGCCAACTTAGGCCCATCTCCATAAATAAAACTATCACCGTCTACTGCAATGGTTGGCCAGAGTGACAGAAGTAGATTTGCTTTTTCGACGGTGAGTCAAGGTGGAGGCCGACCGGGACGATGGACGTTAGTTGCTGACTTGCTATGGGTGTATGGGTGTTAATCATCTGGTGTTAGAAGTGAAAATTGATGGTAAATCGGTCTGGTGATTGAAGTCCGGTGATGGGCGCATATTAATTCATTCACTGCGATGCTTGGCGTTCGGTCATGCTTGGGCGTGGTCACCCTTCTCGCGAGACGTTGAAATAGAACGGAGAAGGGGTGGTCAGGAGGAGTGAGTGTTGTGGGCTTAGCTAGGCATAGTGGACTTTAGGCTCATTCAGGCTTAATGAATCTTGGGCTGAAATAGTCATGAAAGGAAAAAGGGCTTGAGTAATGGGCTTTGTGTTGCTGTAGGGAGAGTGGACTTTTGAAGTTTCAATTAAAATTGGCCGAAGTAGTAAGCCCATTTGAAGCATGTTCTCGTATAACCCATGTTCTGAGCCGGTCCCCATTTTCGGACTATCAATTAAGGAAAAATAAAAATATTTAGTTAATTTTTTTCTAAAAATCATGAAAAAGCTTAAAAATTAGCTTTTGGGTAGTTTTCTTTTAAAATTTACGAAAATACTCTAAAAAATTTGTGCTTAAAATTGAACAACTTCTTTAAGCTTTGCAATAGGGTTTGAATGTTCCTTCTTTAGACCAATGCTCTTGATTCCGCATTTTTAGTATGTTGATTAAGGTTTTCCTTCAGCCTAATTAGGAATGACATGTTCCTTATTTTGTAGCATTAGACTCTTGTTATCTCTTGTAACATATTTAATACTTCATTGGTTGTTGACTGTTATTTTAATTATTGTGTACTCACATTATCGCTCCACATGTTACTAGATAGGTTTAAAATCAATCAAAATTGTTTGACAAACATCTTTTTAAAATGAACAAGATTAAGTATCGGAAGGGCACTGGTTGATTAATTAATATAACCAAATCTCCAACCGTAGATTCTCTAGTATACTCTCATACATTAGTTGGTTTCTAACCAATCCCAATGTACTAGTGACGACTCCTTATGTAGAAATTCATATGGGAATAATCGAATCAAAATCGAATGTGTAATGTCATGTTAGGGTATGAGTTTGAAAGAGCCCGCATCAAAAATTAAGGCTGTAGGCCTATTTTTTAGGTAATACCTCTAAATCAATCTTCATCCCTATCGATGGATGGGTCACAACAGTCATAATGGCTATAGCTTGAGGTTTTTGATGTTAAAAAAGAAATTTAGGATAAATTTGTCACAATGAACTTAATTCGAATTTTTTTTTGTGACTTTTTTATCTAATATGAAGCATGAGAAATTATGGACACTTGATTTGCAGCATGGTAGTAGAAGTCAATCCTTTCTCTAGTCACCTCAAGATCAATATGCACCCCATTGTCCTATGTAAATCCATCATTTGGGGTTGGTGTGAAACACCAACAATTTGAAAAGAAATCATTATCACAAATAGACAAGTTGTTGATGACTCGGCCGTCCTCATATAGTACTCCTACTTTCATCTTATCACTATCCAAAGTAGTTTACACCAATTACAAGGACAATGACCTAGGGTTTCCGTTCTTGAGAATCTTTCACTTTGAAAAGTCTGAAGTGATGAGCACCACTAAGCTAAGAGCAACAGACAAAATTTCCTTCATTATTCCTCATAAAGTAGACAAATTGAGAATTTCGAACTTACTTTTTAGCATAGGAAAGGAAATCTATTATTATGAATTCACATCATGCTGGATTTAGTTTGAAGATTATTCAAAACAAATAGTAAAACATTAACTTGAGTCCTATTTTACCTTGCTCTTGAGGGCCTCATTGTAATCATTTTTTGGTTGGAAAATATATGTCCAAACAACTTTAATAATGTGATGGGCCAACAAAGTTCCTATTCTCATCAACAAGGTGATTCACCATGGGGTCTACAACATGATTCACGTGTAAGTCAAGTCTCCTCCATTATTTAAATCTAAAAAAATCTTAATAAATGGATTGCTTTGTTCACGTGGGATTGTACACTTTCTCAGTAAATGTAGATTCTACCTCCATTACAAAGATTTTTCATATCTAGGATAACATTCTTATCCATTCCTATCAATTGATGAATATGAGATTTTGTTCATTTGAAAAGAAAGTCCATAGATCCGGTCGAACTGGTAGTCCCACTCAAAACGTACGACTCCTCCCCTCTGGCCCAAGCAACATTCGTGTCGCTCTCCAATCTCTCTACTTTCTTTAGCTATGGACAATCCACTTGCAATGTGCCCCTCTTTCTGATAGTCATAACATCTTAACAGCTTTCTCATTACTCTAAACTTCAATCTAGACTCGCATCTTTTATAAGAACACATCTTTAAGTTTTTGCTTTTGACCCGCAAGCCATCGGTGCCACTTTTGTATTCGTTGCCCTACAATTTCTTCTATCATTCTTTTGGAAAATAGTGCAAAATTCACTTCCTGTCGTTAGATAATCACAAAATTACTCATAAGAATTGGATAAAGAATAAAGCAATATCATAGTCTGCCATTAGTTAGATATCTTCTCATCCGCATTGCTCAGAATATTAATGACTTTATTTAACTCGTTTAAGTGATCCTAGGTTGACATTCCTTTATCATCTTAGAGTGAATAACCGTTGAATCAAGAAAAGTTTCTTCAAGAGAGATTTTGATATGTACAACACTTCAAGTTTTGCTCGAACTGCATATACACTTGTCAATTTTATCTCTTCAACCAAAACATTATCCCCTAGATTCAGTAGTGTTATACACATAGCCTTTTTTCAAAATATCAACTTTTTCTTCTGATTTCATGGTTTGAGGAAATGTATCATCTTCCCTAATGCTAAATCCAAACACTACAGCTTTGACATCACACACATTTTTATGCACTATGGATTAAAATCATTTCTGACAGTAAATTTCTCAAAATCAAATTTAATAAAATCCATAACGATAATTACATATAGACAAAATAGCTAGAATAATTGATCAATAATAAATCCTTACGACTAATGTGAAAAGTGTGAACAAACAAATGATTCAAACAAGAAATAAATTGTAGAAATAAAACCTAACCACATTGGATCAAGATTGTCCAAGTTTTTTAACCCTATAGTCCAAGTATTTTAACCTTCCATTTAATTTCATTTAGGAATCATCACTAATCGATTTATGGTAGGTTGATTATATATTCAAGTAAAATATTGTACTTTTGCCCCACTAATTACACTTGTTAATCAACTGATGTCATTTCGGTATCTAATCTCTCTTAGCATTTCAATCCATGCATCATAATGGCATAACTGAGATAAAGGAAATTTGCAAACAACAATCCATCTGCTTTTGCATACTTAAGCACAATCTCTCTTCTTTTTTTTTTTTTTTTTTTTTTTTTTTTGAGGATTTTCACACATCTTAAGAAAAAACCACTCAAATATAATTTTTAAGCTTTTTCTGATTTTTTAAAATAATTTTTTTGGGGATTTTTCTGATTCTTTTATTTTTATAAAAAAATTTAAGAACAGTAATATAATATAAACTGACACGGGGTCAGTTAAACCCGCGCGCCGGCCTGATTCGGCCCGACCCGGGTTCGCGCCTTCGAATGGCCAGGGAAGAGGGCCACCTTTGGTCCTCTCTCATTTTCTTTTTATTCCCTTTTTTATTTATTCTTTTTTTAATCTCCCTCCCTCTCTCTCTCTCTCTCTCTCTCTCTCTCTCTCTCTCTCTCTCTCTCTCTCTCTCTCTCTCTCTTCTCCCTCACTGCACGAACCAAGCTACGGCGGCCTAGTCCGGCGAGCCCGAAACAGGGCGTGGGCACAAAAACAGGGGCGGTCGGCCCAGAGTCCCTACCCGGCTCGCGGCGTCGGACGGCGGACGAGCTTGAAGACCGGGCTACGTCCGGCCGCCTCGCGTGCCTCCGAGCCGAGATCCTTGGGAAACCGACCACGAGTTGTGGCAATCAAAGAACGATGGGAGACGAAGCACCACCCACCGTAGGTTGGTTCGGAAAGGGGGAGGGCGAACGCCGGTCAGCCCCTGGCCGTACTCGTCGCCGAAGGATGCTCAATTTCTCACTCGGCTTTCTCTCACCGCTCACCCCTTCGATATCCTCTGTCTGTCTCCCCCCCAAACCCATTCTGTCTCGCCCAAGACCGAGAAGGCTTCGGCCGCAATGTGCAGCCAAAGAAAGAGGGCATCTCTATTGCCCCAATCATTGCATCCGTTGCGGCCATTGTGGACAATCAAAAGAAGACAAATCCAAGGTGACTTTCTTGCGTATTGCATGTGCAAGAAAAATCAAAAGTTCTTACATGGAATTTTGTCAGTCCAGGTCATGTTTTGAACCCCATACTGGTTTTGCAGATCATCAACAGAACGGACGCTTTTGTCTCATGACCAAATTAGCTCAAAAATGTTTACAAGTTAGTAAGATACCATATAGTTTTCAAGAACATATAAAAATAATAAAAATATCTCATGAAGTGGTCAAAAAAACTGAATTTTGCAAATCCTTAGAGTTTGAATTTATTTCCACACTAATACCAGAACCTCTGAAACTCACTTTCCAGCAATTTTTATCGTAATCATGGACAAATTTAGCATTCGAATCAGTGGAGACATTTTTAGACATGTAAAAATTAATTTAATTTCGAAAATTTTCCATATACACTACTATATTTGTTTAAAAATACTTTAAAATTTCGAAATTTGCCCCAATATTATAATGCGAAAAACAACGATGGGAGACAAAGCACCGCCCATCGTAGGTTGGTTCAGAAAGGGGGAGGGCGAACGCCGGTGAGCCCCTGGCCATATTCGTCGCCGGAGGACACTTGCTCACTCTCAATTTCTCACTTGGCTTTCTCTCACCGCTCACACCCCCCCACCCCCCAAAAAAAATATTCTCTCTAACCGAAGACCGGTTGGGGGAGGCGCTTTGGCCACTGGTCCTTGGAGCGCCTGTTGGAGAAATCTTTCCAGAATATTTTGAAGCTGAAAAAACGTTTCTATCAGTCTAAGTCTGGATGTTCGGAGCCTGACAGTTTAAAGTCTGAAGACTTTGTATTCACAAAACTCAAGACTCAAGACTCAAGACTCGAGACTCAAGACTATTCTCACTGACAGTCTTTCTAATCCAGTGACGAAGGAAATCCAAAGCCGAAGTATATGGTTGAGGATTTGATCCTATTCTCTGGAAAAGATTCTTTGGTTGGATAATCATTTCGGATTCTTTGATTCTTATCTAAGATCGATTGAAGATCCGATGGTCGACGAAACATTCTTGGAATGTTCTATTCTTGGAAACCAAGATCCTGATTGTATGGGCGAACAGGATTGATGGGCTATCATCAGATTCCTTAAATAGCTCGGATGATCTTCTTGATTGATTCCATCCAACGGGTAGATTGGAGGAATTCCTTTGGTAAGTGCCAACGGCTATGATGGCATAAAGGAGTATAAAAGGAAGACGTTCTAGTTGTTTTAAGTGTGTGATTGATAGAAAAATTCTAGAGTCTGAAGAACCTTGATTGTTAGTCGATACAGTTCGAGCGAAATTGTATACACAGAGAGTGTTTATACTTGGTGACACCTTGAGCGAGTGTGGTAGATCATCTACATCTAGAAATCAAGGAAGATCAACACTGTAACATCTCTTTGATCATAGTGGAATCCAGCCAATTGGCTATCAGTGCAGAAGAGTGGACGTAGGCTTGAATCAAGCCGAACCACTATAAACCGCGTGTTTAATTCTCTCTTTCCTTCACTTAGTCTTACGTTGATTATTACTCTTTGCAAATCCTTCAACTGTCTAAGTATTGCGCAAGTATACAGAAATTATCAAGAAAAATCTTTGTATACCTATTCACCCCCCTCTAGGTACTCATACTAGCAATATCAGCGCCGACCGGCGTCACATCACCCGTTGCCTCCATCGCCGCCTGCTCCTGCTCTGCTCTGCTGACGCAGCGTACTCGGTGGCTGAAGGAAGGAGAGGAGAAGAGAGGACAGAGAAGGCCAGGCCGGGCCGGGGTAGATGGGTGAGATTGGGCCTCAGCCCGAATGGGGAAAGGAGGGGAAAGGGGGCCGGGCGAAGGCCCAGCCCTTCAGATTCCCCGAGGCTCTCTCTCTTTTAAAAAAAATAAAATAATGTTTTTAAAAAATAGTTTTATCTATCCAAAATGCAGTAAAAATAATGGAAATTAAAATTAAAATAAAATTTAGTTGATGAAAGTAATATTAGTGCCCATATGATGTGAAGATCCTTTTCGTTAGGGTCGAATTAATCCCTAATTTTTTTTATGAAATTTAATCATAAACTTAGCCAAAATTTATGTGTCAATATATAGAAGTCAATGATGATAGAAAAAAAGCCACAACAAACTCCAAACTATGTCCATCATGACACATTTATTTTAAACTTTTTTTTTTGTGATATACTCACCGTGACACATTTATCCTAAAAAATTTTGCGTGACATAAAAAACCCTAAATTTATACTTATGTAACACATTTACAGAGTTTTAATTATGTTAATTGACGGAACCTTAATGAACGGTAAATGTGTCATACAGGTATAAGTTTATGATTTTTCATGTCACAAAAAAAAATTAAGGTAAATATGTCACAATGGCATAATTTGGGATTTTTTGTGGCTTTTGTCCATGATAATAATGGGAATTACATCAACTTTTTTCACCCCTCCGTGGCGGCCTCAAATCTTTTCACAATCTTTGATGGAATGGATCAAGTCAAACTAAGCCTGGATCGATGTTAGCCCTCAGCTAAATCCTAACGAGTACTTGAGACACTCGAAAAGGCAATAGAAGTGATATCTCTTCTAATTGATCTATACGCGTTAGGTTAAGGACATCTCAATTATTATAATCTTGTCTGCGAATTTCCTTGTTCTGATTTGTCTGAATTCGACGCCTTCTAGAGTTTGTTAGGCACATAAGGCATGTCCTTGTCATGACACAGCTGGGACATTCTTAGTAGAATGAGGGATTCTTCAGAATTATGCAGTTGCCATCGTTTAATATGCATTATCCGTGTTGACTTTGTACTGTAATTGCTCAATTAGTTGGTAGGCATCGAGTCCAGCTGCGAGCTTCTTGCCTGTCCAAAAGGTGATAGTCAATTCTTGATTCTTTATTTGTTAGTTCCTAACTTCTATTCTCTATAACTGAGTTGACCTTTGGTGGAGAAATCACTCCCCCACTACTAATTTACAAGTGCACGTCTGGTCCATGAACGTGCCCTCATTAAAGTACTAACATATTCTTATGAATCTTGAAGACGTTGATTTTCTTCTTCTTCGCCTTGAGATGATAGAGCCCTCCTTTCCTCACTAGAGTGGAGAAACCGATGTGAAGAGAGGTTTGATATACCATAAAGATCTTGAAGATGCTGCATGTCTTGATTGGTTATCTAGCTCTAGCAGTCATTGCTCGCGAGCAACAAAATCCAGGTTCCCTCCCTCTCTCTCTCCCTCTCACGCTCGCACGCATAGTGATGATTGAATCGTGAAGAGTGTTGGAGAAATCTTTCCAGAATATTTTGAAGCTGACAAAATGTTTCTATCAGTCTAGTCTGGATATTTGCAGACTGTCTGTTTAAAGTCTGAAGACTTTCTGATCACCAGACTCAGCACTCAAGACTCAAGACTCAAGACTATTCTCATTGACAGTTTTTCTAATCCAGTGACGAAGGCAATCCAGAGCCGAAGTATTTGGTCGAGGATTTAGTCCCATCCTCTAGAGAAGATCTCTTGGCTGGATAAAAATAACGGATTCTTTTATACGTAATCTAGATCGTTTGAAGATCCGATGGTCGACGAAATATTCTTGGAATGTTCTATTCTTGGAAACCAAGATCCTGATTGTATGGGCGAACATGATTGATGGGCTATCGTCAGGTTCCTTTAATAGCTCAAATGATCTTCTTGATTGATTCCGTCCAACGGGTAGATTGGAGGAATTCCTTTGGTAAGTGCCAACGGGTATGATGGCATAAAGGAGTATAAAAGGAAGACGTTCTAGTTACTTTAGAAAATGATCGATAGAGAAATTCCAGAGTCTGAAGCATCTCGATTATTAGTCGATTCATTCTAAGTGAAATTGTATATACAGAGAGTGTTTATACTTAGTGAGACCTTGAGCGAGTGTGGTAGATCATCTACACCGAGAAATTAAGGAAGATCAACGCTGTAACATCTCTTTGTTCATAGTGGAATCCAGCCAATAGGCTGTCAGTGCAGAAGAGTGGATGTAGGCTTGAAATAAGCCAAACCACTATAATCCGCGTGTTTAATTTTCTCTTTCCTTCTCTTAGTCTTACGTTGATTATTGTTTGTCTCAAATCTATCAACTGTCTAGTATTGTGGAATTATCGAGAAAAATATTTTATATACCTATTCACCCCCTCTAGGTACTTATACTAGCTATATCAATTGGTATCAGAGCTCGTGTACTCACTTTATTTGAAGTGTTTTACTTCAGAGTAAAAGATCCATGGCTAGTATGCTAGCACCAGGGCTGATGGAAGGGCAAAGCAATACCAGACCACCCTACTTTGATGGAAAGGATTACAATATCTGGAAGAACAAGATGAAAGCTTTCCTACGATCAAAAGATCCTCTGGAATGGGACGTTGTAGAAAAAGGAATTACTCCTACAACTGCATCAATCTCTGAAAGAGGGAAAGAAATTGTTGAGACCAGCGGAATGACTCAAGAAGAGATAAACAAGAGACAAGCACTCAATGCAAAAGCAATTTACTCTTTATATTGTGCTTTGTCACCAACTGAATATAACAGAATATCTTCTTGTGTTACAACAAAAGAAGTTTGGGACAGATTACATATCACCTATGAAGGAAAAGATCGAGTGAAGGAAACCAGAATTAACATTCTCCTCGGTTAATATGAAGCCTTCAAAATGAAACCAGGAGAATCTATAACTGACATGTTTAGCTGTTTTACAGATATTGTCAATGGTCTTGAGAATCAATGATAGAAAATTTCTGATCCTATGAAGGTAAACAAGCTATTGCGTGGACTCTCCAAGGATTGGAATCACATAAAGACTTCAATAAGAGAGACGCAAAGAATTATGCCACTATCTGTCGACGAGCTGATTGGAACTCTTCAGTCTTATGAAGTGGAACGAATTAATGAAGACGAAGATCCAAGAGGTAAGAAATCCATTGCATTAAAATCAAATGATGATTCTAATGATACAGATTCTAAAGATGATATGGACGATGAGGAGCTTGCTCTCATGATAAGAAGATTCAGAAAACTGAATAGAAAAGGAAGAATGTTCAACTCAAAGAAACAAAGTTTCCAAAGACAGCAGACCAAGTCTGTTGATGATGAGGAATCAAACAGAGATGTAGTTTGCTTCGAATGTAAGAAAAATGAACACATCAGACCCAACTGTCCTCTTCTGAAGAAGAAAAGAGGAAAAGCTGAAAAGTTTCGAAAAGCTTTCAAAGCCGAAACCTGAAGTGATACAGAGTGTGAAGAAAGTGATAATGAATATGCCAACCTATGTCTAATGGCACATTGAGACTCAGACTCAGATTCTGGATCAGACTCAGACAGTGAATTTGAGGTAAGTGATTTTAAAATTCTTGTCAAGGTCTCTAAATACATTGATGAACTGTGTTTTAGTCTTAAGACTTCTCTTAAAAGAATTTCCGAACTTAAAAAGGAAAACTAAGCTCTAAAATAAAAGGAAAACATTTTAGAAGAAAGAGTTAAAAGTTTAGACTTGAATGTTTCTACTCTTAAAGAAAAAGAAGATAATCTTTTGAAAGAAAATGCTTTTTTAAAAACTGACTTATCAAATATTTCAAAGAAATTTTCGATAAGGTCCGAAAAACTTGAAAAAGTTCTTTCAGTTCAAAGACCTTACTTCAATAAGTCCGGTCTAGGCATGACAGCAGAAACAATTCCTTTGATTGATTTTCCTAAAGTAAAAGAAAGAATTAAGAAAAGACCCTCGAGAGAAGCTTACAAAAATCATTTCAAGAAAGTTTTTGTAAAGTCTGTAGGTCGAAATGCCCTCAGGTGTTCAAAGTGCAACAGTCCGGATCACTTTGAAAAAGAGTGTTCTATGGTTTGGAAACCTGTTAAGAAAGTATGGGCTAATACTGTTTATCTTACTAACACCAAAGGACCCAAGAAAATTTGGGTACCAAAGAAAGCTTAAGACTCTCTTTTAAATGTAGGTCTCCGTCAAGAAAAAGGTAAAGTGGTATCTTGACAGCGGATGCTCAAGACACATGACAGGAGACTCAAATTGCTTCATAAAGCTTGTTCAAGTAAATGGTGGAAAAGTTTCCTTTGGAGGAAACAGCAAAGGAAGTATTGTGGGATTTGGAACTGTGAAAATTGGAAATCTCACAATAAGTAATGTTTCCCTAGTGGAAGGACTCAATTACAATCTTCTCAGCATTAGTCAATTGTGTGACACTGGTTTTAAGATCTTCTTTCAAGAAGGAACATGTTCTGGAACCAGTAGAAACTCTACTAAGTCTTTCATGGGTCGAAGACATAGAAATATCTATCTTCTGGATGTGAAACCGAATGAATCGCAATGCCTAATCTCAATCCAAGACGAAGCAAGCTTATGGCACAGAAGCTTGGTCATGTCAACATGAAGCAATTAGCCAAAATCTCATCGAAGCAGCTTGTTCGAGGTCTACCCAAATTACTATTCCAAAAGTCCGATCCATGCACACCATGTATTCTGGGAAAGCAGGTAAGAAATTCATTTAAGCCAATAAATCATGTCTCTACTAATCATGTACTACAGTTGCTGCATATGGATCTCTTCGGACCAACCAGAATCCAGAGCATTGGAGGTAAGAAATATTGCCTAGTAATTGTGGACGATTTCTCCCGCTTTACTTGGGTATATTTCCTTGCAAGTAAGTCAGAAACCTTCTCGTATTTTGAAAAATTTGCTAAAAAGGTTCAAAATGAAAAAGGATGTATTATCTCAAGTATATGAACAGATCATGGAGGTGAATTTGAAAATCAAGATTTTACAAAATTGTGTGATGAATCTGGCTTTAAGCATGTGTTCTCCTCTCCATATACTCCTCAGCAAAATGGAGTTGTGGAAAGAAAGAATAGATCTCTTCAAGAAATGGCTAGAACTCTTTTAATTGAAAGTAAAATTTCTTCACAATTTTGGGCTGAAGCTGTTTCAACAGCGTGCTATATCATCAATAGAGTCTTCCTAAGACCTATTCTAGAGAAAACCCCTTATGAGTTATTCAAAGGTAAGAAGCCCATTGTTTCATACTTTCATGTGTTCGGTTGCAAATGCTTTATATTGAAAAATGCAAAAGATCGAGTTGGTAAGTTTGAAGAAAGATCAGATGAAGGCATCTTCCTTGGATATTCTACATCAAGCAAAGGCTACAGAGTCTATAACAAGAAGAGCCAGTCTGTGGAGGAGTCAATGAATGTCAAATTTCAAGACTCTATGCAAGATGAATCTAGTCAGACTCAGTATGAAGAGTCTGAACCTGCTCCAGACCTTCCAAAGCTTACAACTCAAGAAGCATCTCAGACTCTGGAAGACTAGCATCAAGCTGTTCATGAAGATTCAAATAAAGAAAGAGATCATCATCCAGACAAATCAACCAGTAACTGGAAGCATAAGTCCAGTCATCCCAAAGATCTCATTATCGGCGAAATTAATGAAGGAATTCGCACCAGATCCAAAAGATGTGAAGAGTCTAGTGTTGTGGCTCTCATTTCTGAAATTGAACCAAAAAGCATAAAAGAAGCTTTATCTGATGAAAGCTGGATTGAAGCTATGCAAGAAGAGCTCAGACAGTTCAACATTAATGATGTCTGGGAATTGACATATAAACCAAAAGGTAAAACTGTTATTGGAGCCAAATGGGTGTTCAGAAACAAGATGAATGAAAAAGGAAAAGTCGTACGAAATAAAGCAAGACCCGTGGCCAAAGGATATATGCAAGAAGAAGGAATAGACTATTATGAGACTTACGCTCCAGTAGCAAGATTAGAAGCTATTCGACTATTACTTGCGTTTGCTTGTTATAAAAATTTCAGGTTATTCCAAATAGACGTCAAAAGTGCCTTCCTAAATGGATTTATCCATGAGGAAGTTTATGTGGAACAACCACCTGGGTTTGAAGACCCAAAGAAGCCAGACTCAGTCTTCAGACTGAAAAAGGCCTCGTATGGTTTAAAGCAAGCATCTCGAGCTTGGTACGACAGACTAAGTAAGTTCTTAATACATAATGGTTTTGTCAAAGATAAAGTAGATACTACTTTATTTATCAAAAAGGAAAACAAAAGATTTTTACTTGTTCAAATATATGTGGATGATATTATTTTTGGATCCTCTAATGAAAGTCTATGCAAGAAATTTTCTAAGTCTATGCAGGATGAGTTTGAAATGAGTATGATGGGAGAATTAACATTCTTTCTTGGTCTTCAAGTAAAGTAATTGAAGGAAGGAACTTTCATTTACCAAGAAAAATATGCTAATGATCTTGTCAAAAGGTTTGGATTGGAAAATTGCAAAAAGACTGATATACCAATGTCAAGTTCTTTGAAGATAGACAAAGATGAAGAAGGGAAGAAAGTTGATCAAAAGCTGTACAGGAGCATCATTGGTTCACTTCTTTATCTTACTGCTTCTAGACCTGACATTTTGTTGAGTGTTTGCATCTATGCTAGGTTTCAATCAGATCCTAGAGAATCCCATCTCAGTGCTGCAAAACGTATTATTAAATACGTTGCTTCATCTTCAAGCATCGGTCTTTGGTATCCTAAGAAGGGAGACTTTAATCTTCTGGGATATTCAGACGCAGATCCGGCCGGTTGCAGAGTCGATAGAAATAGTACTTCAGGAAGTTGCCAATTGCTTGGAAGCAGGACAGTGTCTTGGTTTTCAAGGAAACAAAGCACTGTGGCTCTCTCAACAACAGAAGCAGAGTATGTAGCTCTTGGAAGTTGCTGTTCGTAAATTCTATGGATAAAACAATAGCTACAAGACTTTGAAATTGAAGACTCATGCACAGAAATCAGATGTGACAACACCAGCGCAATCAATCTCACTAAAAATCCAATCCTTCATTCAAGAGCAAAGCATATAGAGATTTGACATCATTTCATTAGAGATCATGTTCAAAATGGAGAAATCTCGATTCAATTTGTTGATTCAAAGAGTCAACTAGCGGATATATTCACAAAGCCTTTGGAGAAAAATCAATTCGATTTTATCCGTTCCAAACTCAACATTTTGAAGCTCAAGGAAGTTAAAGTCTAGAGACTCTCCAACCCTCAGACTCTAAACCCTCAGACTCAGACATTCATGGCTATAGACTGTAAGTTGCTATTATATCTAAACTCGAAAAGGTACGATCTTTCGTTCAGTTAATTTATAATTTCTGTGAAAAATGGAATCTTGTCTTTTCAAAAGTATTAACTTCTATTTGGCAGTTAATGATTTTAAAAAGAGGTGTCTGTTCACTTTCCTTGTGCCGATTGATCTTTCCTTTTTAAACTGAGTTAAATATATACAGTTTTCTTTTTCACCTAATCTTCAAAACCCTAAAAGACACTCTCCTCCCAATCCTGTCTCTACTTCGTGTTCATGTTCGAGAAAGTTGTCATCTTTTCTTGGGAAAGCGAGTAAAGGAATCTTTCAGCGACAAGGAAGGATGTCTTCTTCGAGGAAGTCTTCAAGAATCGCGAACAGGGGACCACAGAGAATGAGGGAGGGGCCTACCCATTTCGATCTAACCGAAGAAGAAGATTTATCGAGTCAGCAATAGAGCCCGATTCACTCTCCACAACGTCACTCAACATCATTTACCCCACAAGGTGTGGGTCAACGACCGGAGGAAGAAATAATCGAGGATGCAGACCCTGTAAGAGTTCAAAAACCCTCTTTTATTTACAAGCTTTACTGTGCGTTGAAAAGCACTGGGACTTCGCTGAACTACGTAGATGATTTCCTTAAGGATAAGAATTATGGAAATGAGTATATATTTTTGCGACAAATGGAGGATTTGGGAATTGCTCCCAAAGGAAAGGCTGAGGAAACACTTGCGAATATACCAAGTGACCCTCGTGTATCGGGACAGAATCCGACTGATGGGAACGATGATGATAAAATGTTCAGTGAATTTCAACCTAGAATGGGTATTGCTGCAAAGGTGAAAGGAAAAAGAATGGAGTTGTTTAAATCGAAGGAACAGGAGAATTTGTTCTTCAAACTGTTAAAACGAGGGGTGATAAACCCTAGGAGTGTTGATTTCGATTTCTTGGATGCCATTAATGTGGACTTAAGGGAGAAGTTCAATCTGCTTCAACTTGAGCAATTTTGTACCGATACCACAGATGGTTATGCGCAATTAACAGCATACTTCTATTCGAATCTTAGCTTTTTAGATGCGAATAGAATATCATTCAGTGTTCGAGACCAGGACTATGTGATAGATGTGGACATGTTGGCTGACATAATTGGAGTTGAAGCTATCAACCGATCAAAGTCTCAATTGCTCGTGCTTCATTGGAGCTTGTCAAAGATAGGGATACAGAGGGAAGATCTATTCAAGGATGCGAGCCATCAATATCTTGCTTCACAAAATTGTGATCAACTGTATCAGGCCGAAGTCTACATCCAAGACTGACGTGTCTAATTCCGAGGCAAAATTGATGTACGTAATCAACTCAGGGAAGAAGTTCTCTCTCCCTCACACCATTCTCTTTCACATGTACAAAGCAATGTCGAAGGACAAAGGCCAATTGCCTTACCCAAGTCTGGTGACCAAGATCTTCAGACACTTGAATATTGAACCGCCACATACTCTTTGTGTTCGACCATGCGATAACATGGTGGTAGGTTTGAAGATGCTGACTAAAAGGGAAGGAGGCCATTGGTGCCCCATCCAAAAAGAAGAGAACTCTCATCTTGGAGGATGAAGATGAAGAGGAAGATCTCACAATCTCTGCCTTGATAAGGACCAGACGTTCTGTACCCGAATCGACGAAACTTCAGAAGAAACAGAGAGAAGAAGAGGAGCAAGCCAAGAACAGAGAAGAAGAAGAGCAACGAGAGAAGGAGAAAGAAGCTGAAGAAGAAGGAGAAAAAGAGAAAGAAAAGTCTGCAGCTGAAGCTGGAGAGAAGGGGAATCAAGATGCAGAAGAGCATGATCATCACTCTTCCCCATTTGAGGTCCTAGAGACAGGGGGAGATGGCGAGCAAGGAAGGTCCACACCTCATGCTGCCAATAGTGAAGGTCTAAGACAATCACCAGCAGATCCAGAAGAGTTTCAGGCTTCTCAATTGCCTAAAGAAGGACATGATACGTCAACACCAAATCTACAAAATTATACAGAAGCTCCATCGTCTGCATTCACTCCATCCGAGAAAGCAAATGCAAGCACACAGACGGACAATTCAGCAGATTTTCGTCGTATTCTTGATGTTCTTCTGGAAATGCGGGGCCAAATCTATGCTCTGGACTGTGAAATTCAAGTCATGAAGAATGCTGGACAAGCATCTTCGGTTACCCTGGAGGACAAAATGAAAGACCTCGCTCTACAAATTCAAGCCAATGCCAAAGGAGAGGAGGTAGCTCATCTAAGGGAAGACTTGAAGAGGCTAGAAGGCATAGTCCAGTCGATGGGAGATTTCCAGATCGTGCGCATTCCCAAGCAGACCTGACTCTTTTCTCACCTTTTTTTAATGATGACAAAAAGGGGGAGAATTGCAAATTTGAACGAACTCTCTAAACTTTTGACTTTAAATTTCTTTTGAGTGTTTGAATGTTTGTTTTTGAGTATGACTTGAGTGAACTTGGGTGTGAAATTAAATTTGACTGACTTATGTGTAGATTTCAATGCTTGACTGTTTGCATTTATATCAAGTGTTGTCGTATGGTATTACTCATGAAAGACTAACCAATTTTCTGTGGATGCAGAGTCTAGTTGTTTTATTAATCTTTATGAGATAGCCATATTGCTTGAGAAATGTTTTTGCAGGTCAAAGTTGTTCAAATCTACGGGGAAAGTTTTGTCACCATAAAAAAGGGGAGATTGTTGGAGAAATCTTTCCGAGAATATTTTGAAGCGACAAAATGTTTCTATCGGTCTAGTCTGGATATTTGCAGGTATGCATTTAAAGTACGAAGACTTTCGATCACCGAGACTCAGCACTCAAGACTCAAGACTTAAGACTATTCTCATTGACAGTTTTTCTAATCTAGTGACGAAGGCAATCCAGAGCCGAAGTATTTGGTCGAGGATTTAGTCCCATCCTCTGGAGAAGATCTCTTGGCTGGATAAAAATAACGGATTCTTTTATACGTAATCTAGATCGTTTGAAGATCCGATGGTCGACGAAATATTCTTAGAATGTTCTATTCTTGGAAACCAAGATCCTGATTGTATGGGCGAACATGATTGATGGGCTATCGTCAGGTTCCTTTAATAGCTAGAATGATCTTCTTAATTGATTCCGTCCAACGGGTAGATTGGAGGAATTCCTTTGGTAAGTGCCAACGAGTATGATGGCATAAAGGAGTATAAAAGGAAGACGTTCTAGTTACTTTAGAAAATGATCGATAGAGAAATTCCAGAGTCTGAAGCACCTCGATTATTAGTCGATTCATTCTAAGCGAAATTGTATACACAGAGAGTGTTTATACTTAGTGAGACCTTGAGCGAGTGTGGAAGATCATCTACACCGAGAAATCAAGGAAGATCAACGCTGTAACATCTCTTTGTTTATAGTGGAATCCAGCCAATAGGCTGTCAGTGCAGAAGAGTGGATGTAGGCTTGAAATAAGCCGAACCACTATAATCCGCGTGTTTAATTTTCTCTTTCCTTCTCTCAGTCTTACGTTGATTATTGTTTGTCTCAAATCTATCAACTGTCTAGTATTGTGGAATTATCGAGAAAAATATTTTATATACCTATTCACCCCCCTTTAGGTACTTATACTAGCTATATCAAAGAGTCGAGGCATCAGAAAATGGGATTCTAGAAATAAGCACAGTGATGATTTAATAGCTATTTTTCTTCTCATTAGTGATCAACCTTTCAAGCATAAGTCGAAAAAACAGCGACACTAAAATTTGATATAAAAATCGAGCACTGGGTAATTAGGTAGTATCTTGTACTCCAACTTAGGAATTTAGCAAAGTTAAGCCTGTTCAAGAGTCTCCAGGAAACATCTCCTAATTATTGCAGAGTTAGCAATGCATCATCCTCTAGCTTACGTTATATTTGCAGATGACGTCTCTGTTTTCAAGCTTTTCATGGACGCCTTAATCATCGGAATAACCATCAAAACTTCTTAAATAACAATTATCAAGCCAAATCTTGCACATGTAATTTTCATTGCTGAAATTTGTATCTAGTTGATACTGTTCTAAAGAAGTCAAATAAAAAAAGTTTAAGGGACATCGCAAAGCATCAAGAAATTTATAATATTGTTAAATTTCAAATTCGTGATGTGTGGTAAAAAGCAAGTGACAATCTCTGGTTTCCCCTTGATTTAGGTTTCATAAGCATAGATTGTGGAGCACCTAATTATTACCATGATGACCAGCTCAACATCTACTACAAGGCTGATGCAGGATATGTAGATTCCGGAACAAACGTGCAGGTGTCTACCCAGGTCATCTACCAAAACAACCAACAACAATCAAAGAATCTCCGGATCTTCCCTAGTGGAGAAAGGAATTGTTATACATTAATGCCAGATGAAGGAAAGGGCAGCACATATTTGGTCAGGGCTTCATTTTGGTATGGTAATTATGATGGCAAAGATCAAACCCCAGCATTTGACCTCCATATTGATGTTAACTATTGGATCACGGTGAACTCTTCGGCTTGGATATACAAAGAGATTATTTACACTCCTCCGAGAGATTACATACAAATTTGCTTGGTGAATATCGGCTTGGGAGTTCCATTTATATCAGCTCTGGAGTTGCGGCTGCTGGATAACTCGACTTACCAGATCAATTCCGGTGCACTTGTAACCAACTGGAAATATAATTTGGGGAGCCTAAGCACATACAGGTGATTTTCTTTGTCATTGCCCTTCAATTTTGGTCATTGACCACATTCATCGGTCAGTAAATGACAAGTTAATGTATTTACATGTTACGAATCATGCATTTTTACATTGTGCAACTGCATGGACTATAGAAAACATGCTGTCAATTACAAACTGATTTTTGTCGGCTTGTTCATCATCTTGCACTTACTGCTATGATTATTTGACTGGCTTCGGCATTAATAGGCATCCGCAAGATGTATATGATCGCATCTGGAACAATAAGACTTATAGTGGAGGTTGGTCATCAGTTAGCAACACAACGGCCATCGTGACAAGTAAAAGCAATGATGCCTATAAAGTTCCGCCCGAAGTTTTGATGACCGCCACACAAGTACAAAATGTCACTGATCCTTTGAGTCTGTTTTGGACCTCAGAGAACTCCACCACTGTTTGGTATATATACTTCCACTTTGTGGAATTGCAATTGCAAAAGGGTCAATTCAGAGAACTCACCGTATATGTACAAGACGAATTCGTGGAAACTGTCATGCTCGAGAACCTAAAGCCAGTGACCGTAGCCTCATTGCCCATAAGTGGACATAATTTGAACTTGACTATTAGTGCGACGGCCCGCTCTCGTCTGCCACCGCTCCTCAATGCAGTCGAGTTATTCACTGTGGCACAGCTCCCAAATTCACCGACTTTTCTTGATGACTGTATATTTATATCTATGCTCCCACTTAATTTTTTTGTTTCGATAATCTTTGATTTCCTTATGATTGTAGCTATTTATGTGGTGGTTTAGTTAATGCCATGTATGATGTCAAGAAAACATATGGCGTGTTTAGAGCTAGCTGGCAGGGTGATCCATGCATTCCTACGCAGTACACATGGAGCGGACTGAATTGTAGCTATGATAGTTCTCCAAGAATCATCTCATTGAAAGTCCACGACTACATATTTTCTCTGAAAACATGCTGCATACGAACCACAAAGTCACAAAAGATAAGTTTTCTCAACAACAACTATAGTGCAGGTTGGTAATATGTCATGCGACTGAGGAAATGATTTCAATATCAAGTCACCATATGAACGCCTTCCTTATAGAAAATGTAAACCGGTGGGATTTTATTCTTATACAGTTAGCTGAGAATGTGCATGAACCTGAGCTCCAGTGGACTGAAAGGACCGATAGCTACATCAATCTCCAATTTGACAGCAGTTGTATCCCTGTATGCATTAGCAGTTTTTCTTCATATTGTTTACTTAATTTGCAGAGAGAGAATGGAGAACACTAAGCCCAAAAAAAGCGACTTGACTTCTTTGCCACTAGCATGTTGTTCATTATCTACAATATCCCATTTTATGCATTTCAACAAGAATATGCATATGAAGTTTCTTAGTAGTTTTTTGGCTTAATTTCAGGGATTTATCCAACAATTCATTAACTGGGTCCGTGCCAGACTTTTTAGCTCAAATGCCGAACTTGAAAGTTCTGTGAGTCACTGAGCTTTTGATGGAACTATTATGTGTGGTTATCTAGCTTGAGTAAATGGCCATCAACTTCTAATCATGAATACTTGCAGGAATTTAAGTGGAAACAGCATGAATGGCTCTGTTCCTCAAACTCTGTTGAAGAAGAAGGCAGATGGATCGTTGCTATTAAGGTTCGCTCATTGCCACACTATCGTAACTCCGCATTTAATCACTTATTATTATCCATACGTTCTGCTTCTTCTTTCTACGTTTGTTCTCACTCTGAAGAATGCAAAAGATGAAAGTGGTACTCGGTTTTTTTTTTTTTTTGGTGAAAAAGTGGTACTCGGTTTTTCATTTTCTGTTTGATCAACTTATGCACGTAATACATATAGAGGGCGGGATATCTATGAATTCATGCGCTAATCTTTCGGCATTGACAAGTACTGCTGATGGTTTTTGATAGCTTAGATGGAAATCCAAATCTTTGCCAATCAGACAATTGTCAGACCAGCAATGCGCAGCCAAAGAAAAAGGGCATCTCTGTTGCCCCAATCATTGCATCAGTTGCAGCCATTCTGGTCTTGGTTTCATTGGGAGCTCTTGCAGTATTGTGGATAATCAAAAGAAGACAAATCCAAGGTAACTCTCTTGCGTATTGCATGTGCAAGAGAAATCCAAAGTTCTTACATGGGATTTTGTCAGTCCGGGTCATGTTTTGAACCCCAAACTGGTTAACCGGTCAAATTGCTCATGGCAACAATTGGGCCCAGAAAAAGTGAACGTGATAATCATGCTTCTATGCACCACTGTTCAATGTTAAAAAACTGTGCACACGTTCTCTGTTAATAATATCATAATTGCATCAATGCGTATCTATATCTCGGATAGATAAAGGCGTGAATACTTCCTTTGGTTGAGGTAACTAGCTTCGCTCTTTCAAATTTCATTTTTCAATGACTCGGTCTCTCCTTATAATAAGTCATTACATACTTTTCCGAAAAGGTTCTGTTTGTAGTGAAGGCATGTGATTGTCAAACTGAAAATCATGATCCACTGCTGTTGAGATTATATAATTTCCTTTTAATTTCTCCAGACGTTACTACTATTACTACAACTACCAACTCTAGCGAAGGATATACTGGGACATTAAAGTTGTCAAAAAATCGACCTTTTACATCCATTGAGGTTACAAGAATTACTGATAACTTTAGAACAGTAATTGGAGAGGGAGGATTTGGGAAAGTCTACTTTGGCAGACTTGATGATGGCAATGAAGTTGCTGTAAAAATGTTATCTCGATCATCAAAGCAAGGCTACAAGGAATTTCACGCAGAGGTTTGAGATATTAGTGTAACTAGATGACGTTGCATGTTTTTGGTTTTTTGGATGTTCAACTAATAGCAAGCTCTGATACCTTGATGGGCAGGCACAACTCTTGATGGTCGTTCACCACAGAAATCTAGTTTCGCTTATCGGATATTGCGAAGAATTTGAAAACATGGCACTGATTTACGAATTCATGTCCAATGGAAATGTTCGGCAACATTGGTCAGGTTTGTCTGATATTTCCATTTACAAATTCTAAACAGATAAAACTGATATAGCTAGTACAAGTACCTAGAGGGGGGTGAATAGGTATATAAAAGATTTTTCTCTTGATAATCGCGCAATACTTAGATAGTTGAAGGATTTGCAACAAATGATAATCAATGTAAGACTGAGTAAAGGAAAGAGAGAATTAAACACGCGGTTTATAGTGGTTCGGCTTGATTTAAGCCTACGTCCACTCTTCTGCACTGACAGCCAATTTGGCTGGATTCCACTATGAACAAAGAGATGTTACAGTGTTGATCTTCCTTGATTTCTAGGTGTAGATGATCTACCACACTCGCTCAATGTATCACCAAGTATAGACACTCTCTGTGTATACAATTTCGCTCAGACTGTATCGACTAATAATCAAGATGCTTCAGACTCTGGAATTTCTCTATCGATCACGTACTCAAACAACTAGAACGTCTTCCTTTTTATACTCCTTTATGCCATCATACCCGTTGGCACTTTCCAAATGAATTCCTCCAATCTACCCGTTGGACGGAATCAATCAAGAAGATCATTCGAGCTATTAAAGGAACCTGACGATAGCCCATCAATCCTGTTCGCCCATACAATCAGAATCTTGGTTTCCAAGAATAGAACATTCCAAGAATACTTCGTCGACCATCGGATCTTCAATTGATCTGGATACAAACAAAAGAATCCGTTATCTTTATCCAACCAAAAAGATCTTCTCCAGAGTATAGGATTAAATCCTCAACCATATACTTTGGCTTTGGATTTCCTTCGTCACTGGATCAGAAAGACTGTCAATGAGAATAGCTTTGAGTCTTGAGTCTTGAGTCTTGAATCTTGAGTCGGTGATCGAAAGTCTTCGAGACTTTAAACTAGACGATCTGCAGATATCCAGACTAGGCGATAGAAACGTTTTGGCTTCAAAATATTCGGAAAGATTTCTCCAACAATCTCCCCCTTTCGATGGTGACAAAACTTTCTGTAGATTTGAACCACTTTGACCTGCAAAAACATTTCTCAAGCAATATGGCTATCTCATAAAGATTTAACAAAACAACCAGACTCTGCATCCATTGAAAATTGGTTAGTCTTTCATGAGTAATACCATATAACAACACTTGATATAAATGCAAACAGTCAAGCATCTAAATCCACAGCCAATTCAGTCAAATTCAAGTTCACACCCAAGTTCACTCAAGTCATACTCAAAAACAAACACATTCAACCACAAAAATAAATTTAAAGTCAAAGAAAGTTGCTTGGTTGGTTCAAATTGCTTCTCCCCCTTTTTGTCATCATTAAAAAAAGGTGAGAAAGGAGTCAGGTCTGCTTGGGAATGCGCACGATCTGGAAATCTCCCATGGACTGGACTACGCCTTCTAGCCTCTTTAAGTCCTCCCTTAGTTGAGCTACCTCCTCTCCTTTGGCATTGTCTTGAAGTTGTCGAGCAAGGTCTTTCATTTTATCCTCCAGGGTAACTGAAGATGCTTGTCCAGCATTCTTCATGGCTTGAATTTCACAGTCCAGAGCATAGATTTGGCCACGCATTTCCAGAAGAATATCCATAATACGACGAAAATCTGCAGAATTGTCTGTCTGTGTACTTGCATTTGCTTTCTCAGATGGAGTGAATGCAAATGATGGCGCTTCTGTATAGTCTTGCAGGCTAGGTGCTGACGTATCGTGTCCTTCTTCAGGCAATTGAGAAGCCTGAAATTCTTCTGGGTCTGCTGGAGATTGTCTTAGACCTTCACTATTGGCAGCATGAGGTGAGGACCTTTCTTGCTCGCCAACTCCCCTTGTCTCTAAGACATCAAGAGGGGAAGAGTGATGATCATGCTCTTCTGTATCTTGATTCCCTTTCTCTCCAGATTTAGCTGCAGACTTTTCTTGCTCTTCTTCTCCTTCTTCTTCAGCTTCTTTCTCCTTCTCTCTCTGCTCTTCTTCTTCTCTGTTCTTGTCTTTCTCCTCTTCTTCTCTCTGATTCTTCTGATGTTCTTTTGATTAGGGAACAGAACGTCTGGTCCTTATCAAGGCAGTGATTGTGAGATCTTCCTCCTCATCTTCATCCTCCAAGATGAGAGTTCTCTTCTTTTTGGATGGGGCACCAATGGCCTCCTTTCCTTTTCTCTTTGAAGCAAACGGAACTGGAGTCTTCACTCTGAATTTCTCCATTGCCTTGGAAAGTTCTTTCAGACGCATCTTTGTTAACATCTTCAAACCTACCACCATCTTATCGCACGGTCGAACACAAAGTGAATGTGGCGGTTCAATATTCATGTGTCTGAAGATCTTGGTCACCAGACCTGGGTAAGGCAATTGTCCCTTGTCTTTCGACATTGCTCTGTACATGTGAAAGAGAATAGTGTGAGGGAGAGAGAACTTCTTCCTTGAGTTGATTGCGTACATCAATTTTGCTTCGGAATTAGACACATCAGTCTTTGATGTAGACTTTGGCCTAATGCAATTGATAACAATTTTGTGCAACACAATATTGATGGCACGCATCCTTGAATAGATGATTTTTCCCTCAATATCTCTATCTTCGACAAGGTCCATTGTGGCACGAGCAATTGAGACTTTGACTGGTTGATAACGTCCTCGTTCAACTCCAATTATGTCCGCCAACATGTCCACGTCTACCACATAATCCTGATCTCGAACACTGAATGATATTCTATTCGCATCTATAAAGCTGAGATTCAAATAGAAATATGCAGTCAGTTGTGCATAACCGTCCGTGGTATCAGTGCAAAAACGTTCCAGTTGAAGCAGGCTGAACTTCTCCCTTAAGTTCACATTCACAGCATCCAAGAAATCGAAATCGACACTCCTAGGGTTTATCACCCCTTGTTTCAGCAATTTGAAGAACAAATTTTCCTGTTCCTTCGATTTAAATAACTCCATCCTCTTTCCTTTCACCTTCGCAGCAACACCCATTCTCGGTTGAAAATCACTGAACATTTTGTCATCGTCGTTCGCATTAGTCGAATTTGGTCCCGACATACGAGGGTCACTGGGAATATTCGCAAGTGCTTCCTCTGCTTTACCTTTGGGAGCAATTCCCAAATCCTCCATTCTTTTCAGAAAGATATACTCATTCCCATAATGCTTATCTTTGAGAAAATCATCCACGTATTTCAACGGAGTCCCAGTACTTTTCAATGCACGGTAGAGTTTGTAAATATAAGAGGGTTTTTGGACTCTTACAGGGTCTGCGTCCTCGATTATCTCTTCCTCCGGATGTTGACCCGCACCTTGTGGGGTAGATGGCGTTGAGTGACGTAGTGGAGAGTGAATCGGGCTCTGTTGCTGACTCAATAATTCTTCCTCTTCGGTGAGATCGAAATGGGTAGGTCCCTCCTTCATCCTCTGTGGTCCCCTGTTCGCGATTCTTGAAGACTTCCTCGAAGAAGACATCCTTCCTTGTCGCTGAAAGATTCCTTTGCTTGCTTTCCCAAGAAAAGATGACAACTTTCTCGAAGATGAGCACGAAGTAGAAACCGGATTGGGAGGAGAATGCTTTTTAGGGTTTTGAAGATTGAAAATGAAAACTGTGTATATATAACTCAATTTTGAAAAGGAAAGTTCAATCGGTACAAGGAAAATGTACGAATACCTCTTTTCAAAATCAATAACTGCCAAAATTAATCCTTTTGAAAAGACAAGTTTTTCGATTTTCACGGAGACTACAAAATAACTGAACGAAAGATCATACCTTTTCGAGTTTAGATAAAATAACAACTTACAGTCTATAGTCATCAACGTCTGAGTCTGAGAGATTTGAGTCTGACGGTCATCAACTTTCTGAGTCTGAAGGTTGGTGAGTCTCTAGACTTTAACTTCTTCGAGCTTCAAAATGTTGAGTCTGGAACGGATAAAGTCGAATTGATTTTTCTCCAAGGGCTTTGTGAATATATCCGCTAGTTGACTTTTTGAATCAACAAATTGAATCGAGATTTCTCCATTTTGAATATGATCTCTAATGAAGTGATGTCGAATCTCTATATGCTTTGCTCTTGAATGTAGAATTGGATTTTTGGTGAGATTGATTACGTTGGTGTTGTCACATTTGATTTCTATGCATGAGTCTTCAATCCCAAAGTCTTGTAGCTGTTGTTTTATCCATAGAATTTGCGAACAGCAGCTTCCAAGGGCTACATACTCTGCTTCTGTTGTTGAGAGAGCTACAGTGCTTTGTTTCCTTGAAAAACAAGACACTGTCCTGCTTCCAAGCAACTGGCAAGTTCCTGAGGTACTCTTTCTATCGACTTTATAGCCGGCCAGATCTGCGTCTGAATATCCCAGAAGATTAAAGTCTCCCTTCTTAGGATACCAAAGACCGATGCTTGAAGATGAAGCAACGTATTTAATGATACGTTTTGTAGCACTGAGATGGGATTCTCTAGGATCTGATTGAAACCTAGCACAAATGCAAACACTCAACAAAATGTCAGGTCTAGAAGCAGTTAGATAAAGAAGTGAACCGATGATGCTCCTGTACAGCTTTTGATCAACTTTCTTCCCTTCTTCATCCTTGTCTATCTTCAAAGAACTTGACATTGGTATATCAGTCTTCTTGCAATTTTCCAATCCAAACCTTTTGACAAGATCATTAGCATATTTTTCTTGGTAAATGAAAGTTCCTTCCTTCAATTGCTTTACTTGAAGACCAAGAAAGAATGTTAATTCTCCCATCATACTCATTTCAAACTCATCCTGCATAGACTTAGAAAATTTCTTGCATAGACTTTCATTAGAGGATCTAAAAATAATGTCATCCACATATATTTGAACGAGTAAAAAGCTTTTGTTTTCCTTTTTGATAAATAGAGTAGTATCTACTTTACCTTTGACAAAACCATTCTACGTAATAAGAACTTACTTAGTCCGTCGTACCAGGCTCGAGGTGCTTGCTTTAAACCATACAAGGCCTTTTTCAGTCTGAAGACTGAGTCTGGCTTCTTTGGGTCTTCAAACCCAGGTGGTTGTTCCACATAAACTTCCTCTTGGATAAATCCATTTAGGAAAACACTTTTGACGTCCATTTGGAATAACCTGAAATTTTTGTAACAAGCAAACGCAAGTAATAGACGAATAGCTTCTACCTTGCTACAGGAGCGTAAGTCTCATCATAGTCTATTCCTTCTTCTTGCGTGTATCCTTTGGCCACGAGTCTTACTTTATTTCGTACGACTTTTCCTTTTTCATTCATCTTGTTTCGAACACCCATTTGGCTCCAATAACAGTTTTACCTTTTGGTTTAGATGCCAATTCCGGACATCATTAATGTTGAACTCATCGAGCTCTTCTTGCATAGCTTCGATCCAGCTTTCATCAGATAAAGCTTCTTCTATGCTTTTAGGTTCAATTTCAGAAATGAGAGCCACAGCACTAGACTCTTCACGTCTTTTGGATCTGATGCGAATTCCTTCATTAATTTCGCCGATAATGAGATCTTTAGGATGACTGGACTTGTGCTTCCAGTTACTGGTTGATTTGTCTGGATGATGATCTCTTTCTTTATTTGAATCTTCATGAACATCTTGATGCTGGTCTTTCGTAGTCGAGATACTTCTTGAGTTGTAAGCTTTGGAAGGTCGGAGCGGTTCGACTCTTCATATTGAGTCTCGATGGATTCATCTTGTGTAGAGTCTTGAAATTTGACATTCATTGACTCCTCCACAGTGGCTCTTCTTATTGTAGACTCGTAGGCTTTGCTTGATGTAGAATATCCAAGGAAGATGCCTTCATCTCGATCTTTCTTCAAACTTACCAACTCGATCTTTTGCATTTTTCAATATAAAGCATTTGCAACCGAACACATGAAAGTATGAAACAATGGGCTTCTTACCTTTGAATAATTCATAAGGGGTTTTCTCAAGAATAGGTCTTAGGAAGACTCTATTGATGATATAGCATGCTGTTGAAACAGCTTCAGCCCAAAATCGTGAAGAAATTTTACTTTCAATTAAAAGAGTTCTAGCCATTTCTTGAAGAGATCTATTCTTCCTTTCCACAACTCCATTTTGCTGAGGAGTGTATGGAGAGGAGAACACATGCTTAAATCCAGATTCATCACATAATTTTGTGAAATCTTGATTTTCAAATTCACCTCCATGATCTGTTCTTATACTTGAGATAACACATCCTTTTTCATTTTGAACCTTTTTAGCAAATTTTTCAAAATACAAAAAGGTTTCTAACTTACTTGCAAGGAAATATACCCAAGTAAAGTGGGAGTAATCATCCACAATTACTAGGCAATATTTCTTACCTCCAATACTACGGGTTGGTTGGTCCGAAGAGATCCATATGCAGCAACTGTAGTACATGATTAGTAGAGACATGATTTATTGGCTTAAATGAATTTCTTACCTGCTTTCCCAGAATACATGGTGTGCATGGATCGGTCTTTTGATATGGTAATTTTGGTAGACCTCGAACAAGCTGCTTTGATGAGATTTTGGCTAATTGCTTCATGTTGACATGACCAAGCTTTCTGTGCCATAAGCTTGCTTCGTCTTGAATTGAGATTAGGCATTGTGATTCATTTAATTTCATGTCTAAGAGGTAGATATTTCCATGCCTTCGACCCATGAAAGACTGAGTAGAGTCTTTACTGATTCCAGAATATATTCCTTCCTGAAAGGAGATCTTGAAACCAGTATCACATAATTGGCTAATGCTGAGGAGGTTATAGTTGAGTCCTTCCACTAGAGAAACATTGCTTATTGTGAGATTTCCAATTTTCACAGATCCAAATCCCACAATGCTTCCTTTGCCATTTCCTCTAAATGAAACATTTCCACCGTTTACTTGAACAAGCTTTATGAAGCACTTTGAGTCTCCTGTCATGTGTCTTGAACATCCGCTGTCAAGATACCACTTTACCTTTTTCTTGACGGAGACCTGCATTTAAGAGAAAGTCTCAAGTTTTCTTTGGTACCCAAATTTTCTTGGGTCCTTTGGTGTTAGTAGGATAAATATTATTAGGCCATACTTTCTTAACAGGCTTCCAAACCATAGGACACTCTTTTTCAAAGTGATCCTAACTGTTACACTTTGAACACCTTAGAGCATTTCGACCTACAGACTTTACAAAAACTTTCTTGAAATGATTTTTGTAAGCCTCTCTCGACGGTTTTTTCTTAATTCTTTCTTTTACTTTTGGAAAATCAATCAAAGGAATTGTTTCTGCTGTCATGCCTAGACCAGACTTATTGAAGTAAGGTCTTTGAACTGAAAGAACTTTTTCAAGTTTTTCCGATCCTATCGAAAATTTCTTTGAAATATTTGATAAGTTAGTTTTTAAGAAAACATTTTCTTTCAAATGATTATCTTCTTTTTCTTTATGAGTAGAAACATTTAGGTCTAGACTTTTAACTCTTTCTTCTAAAATGGCTTCCTTTTGTTTTAGAGCTGAGTTTTCCTTTTTAAGTTCGGAAATCCTTTTGAGAGAAGTCTTAAGACTGAAACACAGTTCATCAATGTATTTAGAGACTTTGACAGGAATTTTAAAATCGCTTACCTCAAATTCACTGTCTGAGTCTGATCCAGAATCTGAGTCTGAGTCTGAATGTGCCATCAGACATATGTTGGCATATTCATTATCACTTTCTTCACATTCTGTATCACTCCAGGTTTCGGCTTTGAGAGCTTTTCGAAACTTCTCAGCTTTTCCTTTTTCTTCTTCGAAGATGACGGTTGGGTCCGATGTGTCCCTTTTTCTTACATTCGAAAGCGAGACTACATCTTTGTTTGGTTCCTCATCATCAACAGACTTGGTCTCGATGTCTCGGAAACTTTGTTTCTTTGAGTTGAACCTTCTACCTTTTCTATTCAGTTTTCTGAATCTTCTTATCATAAGAGCAAGCTCCTCGTCGTCCATATCATCTCCTGAATCTGTATCATCAGAATCATAATTTGATTTTAATGCAATGGATTTCTTACCTCTTGGATCTTCGTCTTCATTTATTCGTTCCACTTCATAAGACTGAAGAGTTCCAATTAGCTCGTCGACAGATAGAGGCATAATTCTTTGCGTCTCTCTTATTGAAGTCTTTATATGATTCCAATCCTTGGAGAGTCCACGCAGTAACTTGTTTACCTTCATGGTTCAGAAATTTTTTGTCCTTGGTTCTCAAGACCATTGACAATATCTGTAAAACGACTAAACATGTCAGTTATAGATTCTCCTGGCTTCATTTTGAAGGCTTCATATTGACCGAGGAGAATGTTGATTCTGGTCTCCTTCACTCGATATGTTCCTTCATAGGTGATATGTAATCTATCCCATACTTCTTTTGCTGTAATACAAGAAGATATTCTGTTATATTCAGTTGGAGACAAGGCACAATATAAAGAGTAAATTGCTTTTGCATCGAGTGCTTGTCTCTTGTTTATCTCTTCCTGAGTCATTCCGCTGGCATCAACAGTTTCTTTCCCTCTTTCAGAGACTGATGCAGCAGTAGGAGTGATTCATCTTTCCACAACGTCCCATTCTAGAGGATCCTTTGATCGTAGGAAAGCTTTCATCTTGTTCTTCCAGATGTTGTAATCCTTTCCATCAAAGTAGGGTGGTCTGGTATTGCTTTGCCTTTCCACTAGCCCTGGTGCTAGCATACTAGCCATGGATCTTTTACTTTGAAGTAAAACACTTCAAATAAAGTAAGAACACGAGCTCTGATACCAATTGATATAGCTAGTACAAGTACCTAGAGGGGGGTGAATAGGTATATAAAAGATTTTTCTCTTGATAATCGCGCAATACTTAGATAGTTGAAGGATTTGCAGCAAATGATAATCAATGTAAGACTGAGTAAAGGAAAGAGAGAATTAAACACGCGGTTTATAGTGGTTCGGCTTGATTTAAGTCTACGTCCACTCTTCTGCACTGACAGCCAATTTGGCTGGATTCCACTATGAACAAAGAGATGTTACAGTGTTGATCTTCCTTGATTTCTAGGTGTAGATGATCTACCACACTCGCTCAAGGTATCACCAAGTATAGACACTCTCTGTGTATACAATTTCGCTCAGACTGTATCGACTAATAATCAAGATGCTTCAGACTCTGGAATTTCTCTATCGATCACGTACTCAAACAACTAGAACGTCTTCCTTTTTATACTCATTTATGCCATCATACTCGTTGGCACTTTCCAAAGGAATTCCTCCAATCTACCCGTTGGACGGAATCAATCAAAAAGATCATTCGAGCTATTAAAGGAACCTGACGATAGCCCATTAATCCTGTTCGCCCATACAATCAGGATCTTGGTTTCCAAGAATAGAACATTCCAAGAATACTTCGTCGACCATCGGATCTTCAATTGATCTGGATACGAACAAAAGAATCTGTTATCTTTATCCAACCAAAAAGATCTTCTCCAGAGTATAGGATTAAATCCTCAACCATATACTTCGGCTCTGGATTTTCTTCGTCACTGGATCAGAAAGACTGTCAATGAGAATAGCTTTGAGTCTTGAGTCTTGAGTCTTGAATCTTGAGTCTGGTGATCAAAAAGTCTTCAGACTTTAAACTAGACGATCTGCAGATATCCAGACTAGACTGATAGAAACGTTTTGTCAGCTTCAAAATATTCTGGAAAGATTTCTCCAACAAAAACATCTGTTAGACTCTCCCAATGTGACAGCAAAGACGTGTGTCCAAATATATTTTATCTCAACACTGTTCTTTGATAGTTTAGGCTTTTGCATTAATCGGTCATGTTACAAATTTATTAATAGCATTATGGAGATGAAATTAACTTTCTCAGCGAATGAGGACAATAGTGAACAAGCTTTTACATATTTCATGATTGGAATACTCCTTATTTCTCTACTTTCAAGCAGCACACAACCCTAATGTTTTGAGTTGGAGCGAGAGACTAAAAATCGCAATCGATGCAGCTCAAAGTACATAAAGTAGATTGGTGAAATCTTTGTTCACATTTCCACAAGTTAAGTTACACAATACAATTCATTAAGTTTTCCTTGTTGTTGGTGGTGCAGGGTTAGAGTACCTGCACAATGGCTGCAAACCTCCCATTGTCCATAGAGATTTAAAGACGCCCAATATTTTACTAAACGAAAACATGCAAGCGAAGATTGCTGATTTTGGATTATCGAAGGCATTTGTAACAGAGCAAGATTCTCATATTTCGACTCGCCCAGCAGGAACGCCCGGTTATCTTGATCCGGAGTAAGTGACTCAAACTAACATTTTATTCGTGCATGTTTATGTTGGATATATATGTGTAGGTACTTTCTAAAAGGCAGTTTTGGCTATTATTGTACTAATCAAAGAAACAATTTCTTTTGAATTCTTAGGTTTCATACATCTGGAAACTTGAGCAAGAAGAGCGATGTATACAGTTTTGGCATAGTTTTATTCGAGTTAATCACTGGCCACCCCGCCATTATAAGAAGTCCAGAGGGCAGCATGCACATACTTCGCTGGGTAACTCCACTCATAGAAAGAGGGGACATCCAAAGCATTGTCGACCGGAGGTTAAATGGCCAATTCAACATCGGTTCTGCGTGGAAAGCGGTTGAAATAGCCATGTCGTGTGTGCCGATGACAGCTGTTCAAAGGCCGGACATGAACCGTGTTCTGTCGGAACTAAAAGAATGCTTGACGGTAGAGATTGGGTCAGGGAGAAGCCAAATAATGGGAAATAGTAAGAGAAGAAGTGAGTCTTTTAAGATGACCTCAATTGATCTTGATATTGCACCAAATGCTCGTTAACTGCACTTGGTATGTAAGGTTATCACGTTCAGCGTTCGTGTAAGTTGTTGATTATTGGGTCGTATAGATTGAAAACTTCTGTACAAAGTCTGAGCTTGTGACTTTAAATTGTCATATTGTTGTATGTTGGGGTTGTGGCTTTTCTACCTTATAATTATAATGAATGAATGTCGAGTTCAATTCATTTTGCCCATCTTTATAAGCTTACAAACCGTGCAGTTATTCAGATGTTGAAAGGCAGCCTTGCTCAGTCATCCATGTGAATCCCTATACAATGAAAGAAAGGAACTATGTATTTCTTTCATTGTCAAACTATTTGTATTACAGACCGAAGTCATCGTTTGACGATCTTTGAGAACCACAACCACCTAAGTTCTGGGTTTTGCTCGAACATCCATAGAAACAGCTCGATCCTTTAAGCTTCATGTTTCATCTTCTGTCAATCTTGAGAGTCGTAAATCGATTCTTGAAAACTTCTCGGTGCTAAGAAATTTCAGCAAGATGTCTGTCGACATCAGTTGCTAGCAACTAAGTATGCGAGTGTCCACTTAAACCAACAATCTGTTCCTTTAGCTGATTAAGTCAGAAATCAATCTATCGGCAGCGACTTGCCATTTATGGTGCACAGGCTTTAAACTTGTAGAATAATTGAATAAACTTTGCAGTTCTCTTTCATGGGACATGTCTGAGTCAAGGTCATGACAATTACTTGCTATAAGCGTTATCTTCACAAAAAAGTTGCAATCAATCTGACGAGGACTCAAATTGACCAATATTGACTGATGCAAATTGCGCCATATTTTGCTGGTCAGTATTAGCACAAGTAATAATAACAATGATCACACTTGTATTTAAGTGTTTGCCATCATCATAAGAAAAACAGGGAAAAAAAAAATTGACCAAGACATTAGAATTTATAAACGTGAATTTTGATGATGTCAACCCCAATAATATATATTGAGTAAACGGCTTTTGTTTACGATATCACATAATTTTAGTATATAATCCATAAGTTTTGGACTGATACATCTATAAATTATAGGGACATGTACTATTCTATGGGGTTAATTGTCCAAAAAGTCTTAAACCTATTGTTCATTGGCCCATTTAATCCTAAACCTTTCGGTTATGCTAATTTCAACAATTTGCCAATTTAATCTTAAACCTTTCGATTGTCTCAATTTGGTCCTAAACATTTTTTAAATTTGGCAGTTTAGTCATAAACTGATTATTTGAATAATTGGCTAGAATGACTAAATTGACAAATTATTAAAAGGTTTAGGACTAAATTAACAAATTATAAAATTGTTAAGGCTTAAAATTGTGTAATTGAAAAGTTTATGACTAAATTGGCGAATCGTCAAAAATTTATTACTAAATTGATATTATTGAAAGGCTTATGACTGAATTAATTGTTGTACAATAGGTTTACAACTTTCTGGACAATTTCCCCCTATTCTACGTATATTAAAGACCCCCAAATTGAATCCACAAAGCTAGAATTCATTCTAATTCATAAATATTGGTGTGTGGATTAATCACACGACACGAGTTATGCTCAATCTTATATACTATCAAGGGCATCTTTCTGTATTTGGGCTCAATTCGTATCTTAGGAACGATGGTAAACATAATTGAGATATCTCATGATGCCAAAATTTGCTTACGTACGATGGACTTTTCTGTTTAAAACCAAAATGAATCTGACGTATGAAAGTGTATTATCAGTGTTGGTCAAATAATGGAAGCTTAGAAACATTGGCAATGTGGCTGAATCGATCAATTCTAAGGCATGGTCTATTACCTTACTAATTATGTGATCATATGCAATGTAAACATCCGGAGGGTACAATGTAATCCAACACCAAGACGTTGGCTCATCCTTAAGCACCTTCATTTTCCAAAATTATACGTAGCTTATATTTTTCTCAGAGAAATGTTATGCATGGGTGATAATTAACACTTAAATGTATATTTAGATGTTTGATCGACACAAGTTTATATTAAATATTCAATTTATAATTAATGAATTTGATCGATCAACATAAGATAATTTTTATCAGCGTAAATTTCAAACAACTCTCATTGGACGTAATTTGCAAATACGATAACTTAACTTCATAATAGCCATTTCAAACCTCCCGGAATTCATTTTCTAGGTGGTCTCCATTTTGCACCAAATATTTGGACAAAGCGCTCTACATGTTTTTTTAAGGACATTAACCCCTTTTCGATTCAAGTTAACCAAAAACCTGTTGAATTACTCTTTCGTCCAGTCAGTTCTAAGAAAAAAAGCTAGGTAAAGTTATTTATTGTTCCTAATTACCATGGATAAAATATTAACACCTCCTACAAGTTTGAGTTTGCATGTAATGCAATACTAAAGTAATATTTAGTTTTTAGGTGTACCAAAAGAGACATGAAAATTAGTCAAATTAATTAAAATATAATACCAACTGAACCTGAACTTCTTAATAGTAGACCCTTTGGTCAAGGGAAGAGGATAAGCTCCATACATGCTACTATCGCAAGTTGGTTGAATGAAATATTATGTTATTGATATATGTTACTCCTTACGCACAAGCATGGCCTATTATAACAAAAACAACTTCATATATATATATATGTGTGTGTGTGTGTGTGTGTGTGTGTGTGTGTGTGTGTATGCATGTATATATGCATGTATGTATGTATGTATTCTCGCCTTCATCAATTGACCCAAACAAAATTGACACGATCTTATATGTCCTTTTCATGTTTCATCCTCACATTCTTTTAATTTTTCTCAAAAACCCTGTAGCTTTATATTCTTGAGATATTTATGAATATTGGCAATCTTTTAGTGCTGTATAAAATAACCTTAGAAACATTCGTGCTTCTATCAGCATCCGCAAGTATACCTAAGTAATGTGACATAATCTTTACAAGGTCAAGCGCATGTATAAGTCAATGGATGTGCAAGATAGCGAACCGAGTCTCTTTGTTAACTCTCTATATCAATGGCTTTACCTAGGCTTCATGTCGTAATGTACTCAGAAATCTCTCTCTCTCGCTCTCTCTCACTCAGAGGAAGACAAAGCTGGCAAAATCGTACTTGTGAAAGAACAATGAAGACTCAATCTGTGTCATTTCTTTGTCTTGCTCTCGGACTTTATGTTCAAGGACAAGACAACCCCGGCTCTCTCTCTCTCTCTCTCTCTCTCTCTCTCTCTCTCTCTCTCTCTCTCTCTCTCTCTCTCTCTCTCTCTCTCTCTCTCTCTCTCTCTCTCTCTCCCCCATATATATCATTTGGTTTCAAGAAATGAATGTAAACTAGAGTGGCTTGCCTCAACCAAATCTTGTACGGGAAGCAATTATATATTCGTATCATCAGTTTTTCCAATAAGCGATACAATTTTATCTAATATGCACATAACATATCATGTCAATTTTCCTTTCACACACGATTCTAAATAATATTGATATTTTCTCTCCAGTGTTTTTATTTCTATTTGTCAATTAACCATTCAAGATAAGGTCATCAAACTAAACAAAGGCTGATATGGTCTTCTTCTTCTTCTTCTTCTTCTTCTTCTTCTTCTTCTTCTTCTTCTTCTTTTCATCATCAAACTAAACAAAGGCTGATATTATAAGGTCTTCTTCTTCTTCTTCTTCTTCTTCTTCTTCAAGTCTCCAATAATCTTGTTAGAGAAATCTTTCCAGAATATTTTGAAGCTGACAAAACGTTTCTATCAGTCTAAGTCTGGATGTTCGGAGACCGACAGTTTAAAGTCTGAAGACTTTGTATTCTCGAGACTCAAGACTCGAGACTCAAGACTCAAGACTCAAGACTCAAGACTCAAGACTCAAGACTATTCTCGCTGACAGTCTTTCTAATCCAGTGACGAAGGAAATCCAAAGCCGAAGTATATGGTTGAGGATTCGATCCTATCCTCTGGAAAAGATTCTTTGGTTGGATAATCATTCCGGATTCTTTAATCCTTATCTAAGATCGATTGAAGATCCGATGGTCGACGAAATATTCTTGGAATGTTCTATTCTTGGAAACCAAGATCCTGATTGTATGGGCGAACAGGATTGATGGGCTATCATCAGATTCCTTAAATAGCTCGGATGATCTTCTTGATTGATTCCGTCCAACGGGTAGATTGGAGGAATTCCTTTGGTAAGTGCCAACGGCTATGATGGCATAAAGGAGTATAAAAGGAAGACGTTCTAGTTGTTTTGTGAGTGTGATCGATAGAGAAATTCCAGAGTCTGAAGAACCTTGATTACTAGTCGATACAATCTGAGCGAAATTGTATACACAGAGGGTGTTTGTACTTGGTGATACCTTGAGTGAGTGTGGTAGATCATCTACACCTAGAAATCAAGGAAGATCAACACTGTAACATCTCTTTGTTCATAGTGGAATCCAGACAATTGGCTGTCAGTGCAGAAGAGTGGACGTAGGCTTGAATCAAGCCGAACCACTATAAACCGAGTGTTCAGTTCTCTCTTTCCCTTACTCAATCTCACGATTGATTTTTAATTATTGCAAATTCTTCAACTGTCTAAAGTATTGTGCAATCTTCAAGAAAAATCTTTGTATACCTATTCACCCCCCTCTAGGTACTCATACTAGCAATATCAATTGGTATCAGAGCTCGTGTTCTTACTTTGTTTGAAGTGTTTTACTTCAGAGTAAAAGATCCATGGCTAGTATGCTAGCACCAGGGCTGATGGAAGGGCAAAGCAATACCAGACCACCTTACTTACAACATCTGGAAAAACAAGATGAAAGCTTTTCTACGATCAAAGGATCCTCTGGAATGGGACGTTGTGGAAAGAGGAATCACTCCTGCTGCTGCATCAATCTCTGAAAGAGGGAAAGACACTATTGAAACCAGCGGAATGGCTCAGGAAGAGATAAACAAGAGACAAGCACTCGATGCAAAAGCAATTTACTCTTTATATTGTGCTTTATCTCCAACTGAATATAACAGAATATCTTCTTGTGTTACAGCAAAAGAAGTATGGGATAGATTACACATCACCTATGAAGGGACAGATCGAGTGAAGGAGACCAGAATTAACATTCTCCTCGGTCAATATAAGGCCTTCAAAATGAAACCAGGAGAATCTATAACTAACATGTTTAGTCGTTTTACAGATATTGTCAATGGTCTTGAGAACCAAGGACAAAAAATTTCTGATCCCATGAAGGTGAACAAGCTTCTGCGTGGACTCTCCAAGGATTGGAATCATATAAAGACTTCAATAAGAGAGACGCAAAGAATCATGCCATTATCTGTAGACGAGCTGATTGGAACTCTTCAGTCTTACGAAGTGGAACGAATTAATGAAGACGAAGATCCAAGAGGTAAGAAATCTATTGCACTAAAATCAAATGATGATTCTGATGATGCAGATTCTGAAGATGATATGGATGATGAGGAGCTCGCCCTCATGATAAGAAGATTCAGAAAACTGAATAGAAAAGGCAGAAGGTTCAACCCAAAGAAACAAAGTTTTCAGAGACAGCAGACCAAGTCTGTTGATGATGAGGAACCAAACAAAGATGTAGTTTGCTTCGAATGTAAAAAGAAGGGACACATCAGACCCAACTGTCCTCTTCTGAAAAAGAAAAGAGGAAAAGCTGAAAAGTTTCGGAAGGCTCTCAAAGCCGAAACCTGGAGTGATACAGAATGTGAAGAGAGTGATAATGAATATGCCAACATATGTTTGATGGCACATTCAGACTCAGACTCGGTCTGGATCGGGACTCGACTTACAGTGAATTTGAGGTAAGTGATTTTAAAATTCCTGTCAAAGTCTCTAAATATATTGATGAACTGTGTTTCAGTCTCAAGACTTCTCTCAAAAAGATTTCCGAACTTAAAAAGGAGAACTCAATTCTAAAACAAAAGGAAGTTATTTTAGAAGAAAGAGTTAAAAGTCTAGACCTAAATGTTTCTGCTCTTAAAGAAAAAGAAGATGATCTTTTGAAAGAAAATGTTTTCTTAAAAACGGACTTATCAAATATTTCAAAAAAGTTTTCGATAGGATCTGAAAAGCTTGAAAAAGTTCTTTCAGTTCAAAGACCTTACTTCAATAAGTCTGGTTTAGGCATGACAGCGGAAACAATTCCCTTGATTGATTTTCCTAAAGTTAAAGAAAGAATTAAGAAAAGACCGTCGAGAGAGGCTTACAAAAATCATTTCAAGAAAGTTTTTGTAAAGTCTGTTGGTCGAAATGCTCTAAGGTGTTCAAAGTGTAACAGTAAGGATCACTTTGAAAAAGAATGTCCTATGGTTTGGAAACCTGTTAAGAAAGTATGGCCTAATAATGCTTATCCTACTAACACCAAAGGATCCAAGAAAATTTGGGTACCAAAGAAAACTTGAGATTCTCTTTTAAATGCAGGTCTCCGTCAAGAGAAAGATAAAATGGTATCTTGACAGCGGATGTTCAAGACATATGACAGGAGACTCAAAGTGCTTCGTAAAGCTTGTTCAAGTAAACGGCGAAAATGTTTCATTTGGAGGAAACGGCAAAGGAAGCATCGTGGGATTTGGAACTGTGAAAATTGGAAATCTCACAATAAGCAATGTTTCTCTAGTAGAAGGACTCAACTATAACCTTCTCAGCATTAGCCAACTGTGTGATACCGGTTTCAAGATCTCCTTTCAAGAAGGAATTTGCTATGGAATTAGTAAAGACTCTACTGAGTCTTTCATGGGTCGAAGACATGGAAACATCTACCTCTTAGACATGAAATTGAATAAATCTCAATGTCTAATTTCAATCCAAGATGAAGCAAGCTTATGGCACATAAAGCTTGGCCATGTCAACATGAAGCAATTAGCCAAAATCTCATCAAAGCAGCTTGTTCGAGGACTACCTAAATTGCCATACCAAAAGTCTGATTCATGCACTCCATGCACTCTGGGAAAGCAGGTAAGAAATTCATTTAAGCCAATAAATCATGTCTCTACAAATCATGTACTACAGTTGCTTCATATGGATCTCTTCGGACCAACAAGAACCCAGAGCATTGGAGGTAAGAAGTATTGTCTAGTAATTGTAGACGATTACTCTCGCTTTACCTGGGTATATTTTCTTGCAAGTAAGTCAGAAACCTTTTCATACTTTGAGAAGTTTGCTAAAAAGGTTCAAAATGAAAAAGGAAGTGCTATTTCAAGTATAAGAACAGATCATGGAAGTGAATTTGAAAATCAAGATTTCACAAAATTATGTGATGAATCTGGTTTTAAACATGTATTCTCTTCTCCATACACTCCTCAGCAAAATGGAGTTGTGGAAAGAAAGAATAGATCTCTTCAAGAAATGGCTAGAACACTTTTAATTGAAAGCAAAATTTCATCACGATTTTGGGCTGAAGCTGTTTCAACAGCGTGCTATATCATCAATAGAGTCTTCCTAAGATCCATTTTAGAGAAAACCCCCTATGAATTGTTCAAAGGTAAGAAGCCTATTGTTTCATACTTTCATGTGTTTGGTTGCAAATGCTTTATTTTGAAAAATGCAAATGATCGAGTTGGTAAGTTTGAAGAAAGATCAGATGAAGGCATCTTCCTTGGATATTCTACATCAAGCAAAGCCTACAGAGTCTATAACAAGAAAAGTCAGTCTGTGGAAGAATCAATGAATGTCAAATTCCAAGACTCAGTGCAAGATGAATCCAGCCAGACTCAATATGAAGAGTCTGAACCCGCTCTAGACCTTCCAAAGTCTTCAACTCAAGAAGCATCTCAGACTCTAGAAGTCCAACATCAAGATGCTCATGAAGATTCAAATAAAGAAAGAGATCATCAACCAGGCAAATCAACTAGTAACTGGAAGCATAAATCCAGTCATCCTAAAGATCTCATTATCGGCGAAATTAATGAAGGAATTCGTACCAGATCCAAAAGACGTGAAGAGTCTAGTGCTGTTGCTCTCATCTCTGAAATTGAACCAAAAAGCGTAGAAGAAGCTTTATCTGATGAAAGCTGGATCGAAGCTATGCAAGAGGAGCTCAGATAGTTCAACATTAATGATGTCTGGGAATTGACATCTAAACCAAAAGGTAAAACTGTTATTGGAGCCAAATGGGTGTTCAGAAACAAGATGAACGAAAAGGGAAAAGTCGTACGGAATAAAGCAAGACTCGTGGCCAAGGGATACACGCAAGAAGAAGGAATAGACTATGACGAGACTTACGCACCAGTTGCAAGGTTAGAAGCTATTCGTCTATTACTTGCGTTTGATTGTTACAAAAATTTCAGGTTATTCCAAATGGACGTCAAAAGTGCTTTCCTGAATGGATTTATCCAAGAGGAAGTTTATGTGGAACAACCGCCTGGATTTGAAGACCCAAAGAAGCCAGACTCAGTCTTCAGACTGAAAAAGGCTCTGTATGGTCTAAAGCAGGCACCTCGAGCTTGGTACGATAGACTAAGTAAGTTCTTATTACAGAACGGTTTTGTTAAAGGTAAAGTAGACACTACTCTATTCATCAAAAAGGAAAACAAAAGCTTTTTACTCGTTCAAATATATGTTGATGACATTATTTTTGGATCCTCTAATGAAAGTCTTTGCAAGAAATTTTCTAAGTCTATGCAGGATGAGTTTGAAATGAGTATGATGGGAGAATTAACATTCTTTCTTGGCCTTCAAATAAAGCAATTGAAGGAAGGAACTTTTATTTTCCAAGAAAAATATGCTAATGATCTTGTCAAAAAATTTGGATTGGAAAATTGCAAGAAGATTGATATACCAATGTCAAGTTCTTTGAAGATAGACAAAGATGAGGAAGGGAAGAAAGTTGATCAAAAGCTGTATAGGAGCATCATCGGTTCACTTCTTTATCTTACGCTTCTAGACTCGACATTTTGTTGAGTGTTTGTATCTCGTGCTAGGTTTCAATCGATCCAAGAGAATCTCATCTCGTGCTGCAAAACGTATCATTAAATACGTTGCTTCATCTTCAAGCATGGGTCTCTGGTATCCTAAGAAGGGAGACTTTAATCTTCTGGGATATTCAGATGCAGATCTGACCGGTTGCAAAGTCGATAGAAAGAGCACTTCTGGAACTTGTCAACTGCTTGGAAACAGGACAGTGTCTTGGTTTTCAAGGAAGCAAAGCACAGTAGCTCTCTCAACGACAGAAGCAGAGTATGTAGCTCTTGGAAGCTGCTGTTCGCAAATTCTATGGATAAAGCAACAGCTACAAGACTTTGGGATTGAAGACTCATGCACAGAAATCAAATGTGACAACACCAGCGCAATCAATCTCACCAAAAATCCAATTCTTCATTCAAGAGCAAAGCATATTGAGATTCGACATCACTTCATTAGAGATCATATTCAAAATGGAGAAATCTCGATTCAATTTGTTGATTCAAAGAGTCAATGGCGGATATATTCACAAAGCCTTTGGAGAAAAATCAATTCGACTTTATCCGTTCAAGACTCAACATTTTGAAGCTTGAAGAAGTTAAAGTCTAGAGACTCACCAACTCTAAGACTCTAATCTCTCAGACTTTAAATCCTCAAACTCAGACATTCACGGCTATAGACTATAAGTTGCTATTTTATCGAAAAGGTACGAATTCTCGTTTAGTTATTTTATCTAAATTCGAAAAGGTACGATCTTTCGTTTGGTTATAATCCGTGTGAAATTCGAAAACTTGTCTTTTTAAAAGGGATTAATTTTGGCAGTTATTGATTTTGAAAAAGAAGTGTCCGTACACCTTCCTTGTACCGATTGAACTTCCCTTTTCAAAACTGAGTTATATATATACAGTTTTTTTCTTCGCCCAATCTTCAAAACCCTAAAAGGCACTCTCCTCCCGATACTGTTTTTTTTTCTACTCCTTGTTCGTTGTCGAGAAAGTGGTCATTTTTCTTGGGAAAAGCAAGTGAAGGAATCTTCCAATAGACAAAGAAAGATGTTGTCTTCGAGGAAATCATCAAGAATCGCAAGCAGGGGACCACAAAGAATGGAGAAGGGACCGACTCACTTCGATCTTACTGAGGAAGAAGACTTATCAAGTCAGCGACAAAGTCCGATTCGCTCTCCTCCACGTCATTCAACGTCTCCTGCCCCACAAGGTGCAAGTCAATATCTGGAAGAAGAGATAATCGAGGAAGCCGACCCAGTAAGAGTCCAAAACCCTCCTTTATCTATAAGCTTTATCGTGCGTTGAAAAGCACCGGTACTTCATTAAAATATATAGATGACTTCCTTAAGGACAAAAATTATGGGAATGAGTATCTTTTTCTGCGGAAAATGGAGGAATTGGGAGTTGCTCCTAAAGGAAGGGCAGAGAAGGCACTTGCGAGCATTCCAAGTGACCCTCGTATGCCAGGACAGAATCTGATTGAAGGGAACGATGATGACAAAATGTTCCTTGAATTTCAACCTAAAATGGGTGTGGCAGCAAAGGTGAAAGGAAATCGGATGGATTTGTTTAAATCCAAGGATCAGGAAAAAGTGTATTTGTTTGTTGAAAAGAGGGGTGATAAACCCTAGAAGTGTTGATTTTGACTTCCCGGACGCCATCAACATGAACTTAAGAGAGAAGTTGAATTTGCTTCAACTTGAGACTTTTTGCTCGACTCTACGGACGGGTATGCTCAACTGACCACTTATTTCTATTCAAATCTTAGCTTTTTGGATGCGAATAGAATTTCATTCAGTGTACGAGACCAAGTCTACGTGGTAGATGTGAATATGTTGGCGGACATAGTTGGAGTTGAACGAGGACGTTATCTTCCAATCAAAGTCTCACCTGCTCGTACTACTCTGGAACTTGTCAAAGATAGGGACGCAGAGAAGAAAATTACCTATTCCAGGATGAATGCCATCAACATTGTGCTTCATAAGATAGTGATAAACTGTCTCAGACCAAAGTCTACGTCAAAGACTTCTGTGTCTCTTTCTGAAGCAAAGTTGATGTATGCGATCAACTCAGGACGGAAGTTTTCTCTACCGCACACTATTCTCTTCTATATGTACAGAGCAATGTCGAAAGACAAAGGACAATTGCCTTATCCTGGTCTGGTGACCAAGATCTTCAGACACATGCATATTGAACCGCCACAATCATTTTGTGTTCGACCGTGTGATAAGATGGTGGTAGGTTTGAAGATGTTAACAAAGATGCGTCTGCAAGAACTTTCAAAGGCAATGGAGAAATTCAGAGTGAAATCTCCAATTCAGTCTGCCTCACAGAGAAAGGGAAAGGCGGCCATTGGTGCCCCATCGAAAAAGAAGAAAAGAACTCTCATCCTGGAGGATGAAGATGAAGATGAAGAGGATGAAGATCCCACTATCCAAGCACTGACAAGAACCAGACGTTCTGTGTCTCAACAGACAGAACTTCAGAAGAACAGAGAAGAAGAAGAGCAGAGAGAGAAGGAGACGGAAGCTAAAGAAGAAGGAGAAGGAGAGAAAGAAAAATCTGCTGATAAATCTGGAGAGAAGGGAAATCAAGAGCATGATCATCACTCTTCCCCTTTCGATGTCCTAGAGACAGGGGGAGTTGGAGAGCAAGAGAAGTCTACACCTCATGTCGCGACAAAGTGAAGATCTACGACAATCTCCGAAGACCCGGAAGAAGTTCAGGTCTCACAATTGCTCGAAGAAGGTCACGATACGTCGAACCAAATCTGCAAGACTTTACGTGAAAGCGCCATCGTCCGCATACACACCATCCGAGAAAGCCAATGCTAGTACACGAGACGGACGATTCTGCAGATTTTCGTCGTATCTTGGATATTCTTACGGAAATGCGTGGCCGATATATGCTCTAGACTGTGAAATCCAAGCCATGAAGAATGCTGGACAAGCATCTTCAGTCTCCCTGGAGGATAAATTCAAAGACCTCGCTCTGCAACTTCAAGCCAATGCTAAGGGAGAAGAGGTAGCTCAACTGAGGGAAGACCTGAAGAAGCTCGAAGGAGTAGTCCAGTCCATTGGGGATTTCTAGATCGTGCGCATTCCCAAGCAGACATGACTCCTTTCTCACCCTTTTTAATGATGACAAAAATGGGGAGAACCAATTTGAACCAACATCTTTTAAAACTTTGACTTTTGTAGTTATGTTTATTTTTGAGTATGACTTGAGAACTTGAACTTGAGTGTGAATTTAAACTTGACTGAATTGGCTGTGGATTTTGATGCCTGACTGATTGCATTTATATCAAGTGTTGTTATATGGTATTACTCATGAAAGACTAACCAATTTTCTGTGGATGCAGAGTCTGGTTGTTTTATTAATCTTTATGAGTTAGCCAGCCATATTGCTTGAGAAATGTTTTTGCAGGTCAAAGTTGTTCAAATCTACAAGAAAGTTTTGTCACCATCAAAAAGGGGGAGATTGTTGGAGACATCTTTCCAGAATATTTTGAAGCTGACAAAACGTTTCTATCAGTCTAAGTCTGGATGTTCGGAGACCGACAGTTTAAAGTCTGAAGACTTTGTATTCTCGAGACTCAAGACTCGAGACTCAAGACTCAAGACTCAAGACTCAAGACTATTCTCGCTGACAGTCTTTCTAATCCAGTGACGAAGGAAATCCAAAGCCGAAGTATATGGTTGAGGATTCGATCCTATCCTCTGGAAAAGATTCTTTGGTTGGATAATCATTCCGGATTCTTTAATCCTTATCTAAGATCGATTGAAGATCCGATGGTCGACGAAATATTCTTGGAATGTTCTATTCTTGGAAACCAAGATCCTAATTGTATGGGCGAACAGGATTGATGGGCTATCATCAGATTCCTTAAATAGCTCGGATGATCTTCTTGATTGATTCCGTCCAACGGGTAGATTGGAGGAATTCCTTTGGTAAGTGCCAATGGCTATGATGGCATAAAGGAGTATAAAAGGAAGACGTTCTAGTTGTTTTGTGAGTGTGATCGATAGAGAAATTCCAGAGTCTGAAGAACCTTGATTACTAGTCGATACAATCTGAGCGAAATTGTATACACAGAGGGTGTTTGTACTTGGTGATACCTTGAGTGAGTGTGGTAGATCATCTACACCTAGAAATCAAGGAAGATCAACACTGTAACATCTCTTTGTTCATAGTGGAATCCAGCCAATTGGCTGTCAATGCAGAAGAGTGGACGTAGGCTTGAATCAAGCCGAACCACTATACGAGTGTTCAATTCTCTCTTTCCCTTACTCAGTCTCACGATTGATTTTTAATTATTGCAAATTCTTCAACTGTCTAAAGTATTGTGCAATCTTCAAGAAAAATCTTTGTATACCTATTCACCCCCCCTCTAGGTACTCATACTAGCAATATCAAATCTCATCTACAACAACATGCAACAATTGACGAACTTGAAAAGCTTTCCTAATGGTACTAGGAATTGCTATACTCTTCAACCAGAGCAAGGCATAACTTTTACTTGTTCAAATAACAATTAAGGTAATGCAGCAAGAACGAAAAATATTTGATAAGGGGAACCTTTTTCCAATGGGAATTACAGTAGTAAAGGAATGGCCCTAGTGTTCGATTTGCACGTGGACACAAACTACTGGGCCACGGTGGAGTCACCAAACTACACGTGGAGCAAAATCATATATGTTGCCCCAAGAGATTACATACAAGTATGCCTAGTGAATAAGGGTACGGGAAAACCTTTCATTTCAGCCATAGAATTGCGACTTTTGGACAGCACAACTTACCATATTAATTCGGGTGTTCTTGCGACCAAATGGCGAGAGGATATTGGATCCACCGTCACATATAGACGATCTTTTGTTTTCTTATTCCAATAAAAATATCCAAAACTTCATTTTCTTATATATATATTCTATAATGAATCGACTTGAATTGCACATGTCGAATTTCCGAAAAGGAATCTCAGAGAGTGAATTTATACATGGAGTTGCCTTCTCACTAATTAGTCGGTCACTTTATCTTTCAAATAGGCACCCACAAGATGACTATGATCGCATTTGGGATGCCCAAGAGTATGATGCTTTCACATCAATTACCTCCACCACGGTCATCGACCTAACCAGCTGCAACGATGCTTATGTTGTTCCAGCTGAAGTGCTGATGTCCGCACAAAAATAAAACAAAGTCCGTTCTTTCATGTACATTTATTGGTCGTCCAATCCCGGCGAAACGTGGTACATCGTCTTACACTTCGCCGAGATCGAAGTTCTTCGACCGGGCCAAGTGAGGGATTTCACTGTGTCGATGGAAGGGAACTTGACCGCCATGCTCAGGCCACAGTACTCGACCCCGGTGACTGTTGTTTCGAAGCCCACCACCGGTCAAACCGAGATCAACTTCACTCTCGCCTTGACGTCCCAATCCACCCTCCTGCCAATGATCAACGCCCTCGAGATTTTCAACATTAATGATCTACCGATCTCTCGGACGGCACTCAATGATGGTAATTTTATGCATGCCTTGTTCCAGTTTCCATGCGACACATACATTTTTCCGTCTGTATGATTCATCTATATTGGTTAATAATTTCGTTCCGATTGGAAATATCGCAGTCAACACAACTGTCAGCATAAAGAAAACATATGCAATTCTACAAGATAGCTGGCAAGGTGATTCATGCACTTGACAAGATTATTTGTGGAAAGGATTGAGTTGCAATTACGGTAGTCCTCTCAGGATCATCTCATTGTAGGTGCAACTATTTAAGTAATTCTTGTCATTTCGTTTGACCAAACTTGAATCTTGATGCAATCGGTCAATCTTTGTTTCCGTATTGATTGAGATCTCGTTTAACAAATAACAAGCCTTTGGTAATGAAAGTGGCATTTGTACAGGAATTTGAGCTCCAGCACGTTGAAAGGGGGGTGTATCCGATTCCTTCCCCAATCTCACCGATTTGGCCATCTTGTAAGTTTGAATATCTTCTAATATATCTCCCAATTTATGCAAATTAGGATTTTGATCTTTCAAGAAAAAAGAGTATAGATACACGTATACAAGAAAAAGAACACTTTTTGATATGTAGAAGCTACCTCTGTGTGAACCGAAAATTCTACTAACATTGGACATAATAAAAATTCAGTGAATAAATATCCATTCGCATACAATCGTCTACACATATAGTGTTGTTAATCGGCGTCGCAGTGGAAGCGGATCGTATATTTTTGCAATTATGTCGGGAGCTATAGAAATCGATCGAAATAAAACGAGGAACAATAAAAATAAAGGCCTCAAGAAATTTACGTGATTCGGTCCGAGTGTCGGAACCTACGTCCACGGGGAGAGCCAGCAAATCAATCCACTATAAATCAGAGAATTACAAGATTACAATCACACATATGCACTCAAGTGTTTTCCAGCCCTACTTTATACCCGATACCCACGGTGTTTAACAACTCAACTCACTGGACTCAACTCAGCACAAAACCTCTCTGAGCTCTCTCGTCTCTCACACTCTCTCTCGAGCTCTTTTAGCGAGGAGGGCAGAAAAAACAGGACAAAAGAAGAAAGTAAATGGCCTCATTAAATGCAGCACAGGCGCCCACAAGACAATCCCACAATCGGCACCGAACGCCCACCATATTTGAAGGCATGCATGCGGATCGTGCATGTGCATGGGAAAGCATTTAATGAGGCAGAGGAGAGTCAATAATCGTGTGCCTTCAATCCGTGAAATGAGGTGAGCCAAAGTCTTCAAATTTCTTGTTCTCGGAGAGAGAGGCATGCGTAAAAGAGGAGTCATCTTCATGCATTTGCAGCAGGTGGTGGGTCCAATATTTAATGCAGAAGATTGTGGACTTCCTCTTTCGGCAGAAGACAATCTCTCTTTTCTGACTTTGTTTGCATGCTTGAAGAATTTAAAACCCCATGCAGTTTTCTCTGGTTTCTTCATTCCACGCATACGCATGAAGAGACGGGATTAATGTCGGAACAAAATTCGAAGACATCACAAGGCCAGACTTATGCGTATTAATCCCACGGGCTCAAACTTGAGACATAATATAACATATAGCCTCTCAGGAGGGACGATTCGACAAAAATTATTATTGAGAGTTTTAATATGCACTTTGCTCTCTCCATTTGCAGAGACTTAAGCAAAAACAATTTAAGCGGTGCGATTCCTTAAGCCCTTATGAAGAAGGAGGCAGATGGAACGTTGAAGCTGAGGTACATGACCCAAGACTTGAAGTTAATCTCAAACTGACAATAGAAATTTTAATTATTATGGGAAAATGTCACAAATGGTCTCTGAAGTTTCATCTAATGTTCAATTTCATTCATGAATTTTCGATTTACTCAATTTAGTCCCTGAACTATAAACAAATGTTCCATCTAGTCCTTCCATTTGTTCAAACCGTTAAGTGATGACGTGGAGCATTAATTGATGATGTGGAACTAAGTTGGATTACTAGAATTATAAGTCAATATATATTTTTAAAAAGGAAAACAAATTAGGGGTCAGCTAGAAATGAGAGCACTAATTACAAAAGCAGAGAGATGAAGGGGTCTGTATCTCTTTTTTGGATGGTGGCCACAATTTGACTTGTTTTAAAGGTAACTTCCATGTGGATATTCCACATGTCCTTTTTTATTTTATATTTAAGAGACTAAAAGCCATGTAAGCCAAGTCCGTTAACTTTAACTAACGGAATGACGAAATTGGTCAATTTTTAGATAGTCAGAGACTAGATTGGACATTTATTGATAATTCAGGGACTAAATTGAACAAATTAAAAGTCTAGGGACAAGATCGCACATTGAGTAAAAGTTTAGGGACTGTTTGTGACATTTTCCTAATTGTTATCTAAGTTTAAGGCCACAGTAAAGAAAAACATAATATTAATCCCCAAAAAAGTCAGGATTTCTCCCCAGTTATCTTAATCTTTTTTAATGGATAACTAGCTACAATATTGCAGAGTAGAAGGAAATCCATATACGTCTCAAAATATGTGTCCGAGCCAGATCCCAGTCCTAGCGCAAAGGGCCAAGCACAGAACAAGAAAAATTAAATTGTGCCGATTATTATAATTAGTTCATCCATTTTAGCCCTAATCTTCGTATGCTCTCTCGTCATCATAATTTGGAGAACCACAAGGAGAAGACGAAGGTGATTTTCATTTCTTTTTTCGAGTATAATCTCTACCCAATGATCACTTGTGGTAATCAATTAGTCTTCGTTTGTCTAGTTAACGCAAGAGAGCCAAATGAGGGTACATTCAAAATGATGAAAAACGACCATTTCGATGCAACGAAGTCCTGCGCATCACTGAGAATTTTAAGGTGGTGATCGGAGAAGGCAGATTTGGGAAAGTCTATTTTGGAACTCTTCATGATGGCTCCAAAGTTGAGGTGAAAATGCTTTGCCGGTCTTCACGGCAAGGTCACAAGGAATTTCTAGCCGAGGTTAGAACATGAAATCGAATTGATTTTCTATGAATGGATAACACCATCTAGAAATATTATTATTATTTGTTTCTTTTTGCACCAACCGTTATATTTAACCTTGACGAGTCTATGATTCTTCTTCTTTTTTTCCATGCTGAGTGCAGGCACAACTTCTGATGATTGTTTACCATAGGAACTTGGTTTCTCTAATTGGATATTGCAATCATGCTCGTGGCATGGCACTAATTTTGCGACTTCATCTATTATGGAAATCTCAGGCAACTTTTATCAGGTATGCAGTACTATAGCAATATCGTGTTTCCAAATTGGTTGCTCAACGAACTATATATAACAGTTATAAGAGATGTTCATAACTAGCAAGGCAACTATATAGAGTACTAGTAGAAAGTGTAACTTGTCTCCTTCAATGTTTGTAATACGATTAAGTCCGAAAAGCATTAATTGTGGTGACTTTCTTGAGCTTATTTCTTCATGTCTACAGAAGATAATGTGAATGTCTTGAGCTGGTCACAAAGATTGAACATTGCAATCGATGCTGCTCAAGGTATAAATTGGACGAAGCAATAATGATCGATTTGCTTTCATTAGACAAAACATGCAAGCGAAGATAGCAGATTTTGGGCTATCCAAAGCTTTCGCGACCAATCCAGGACTCTCACGTTTCAACTCGCCCAGCTGGCACGCCAGGTTACCTTGATCCCAAGTGAGTGATCTCAAGACTCTATTAACCTTGAAACTAGACCTAATAATAAGTACAGTGATTTTAACAGTATATCACTATCACAGCTGGGGCTAAATTTTTGCCTATTAGGCTCCACAAGACACTACCCTAAGAATAAGATAATTTGGTTGAAGCAGGCTTGAGCAATCTCTTCTCCCTCTAGCGGACCCTCAGATTGTTAGGTGAATTTCTGTGATATATAACAAATAAGATGGCTTGGGCATCGGCTAAAGCTCGATCTTCAGCTCAACCAATTGCTAGGCACCTGTCTAAGTTAGGCAATTGGGATTAGGCCTGATTCCAACAATTTAGAAATACCAAAGAAAAGCTTTAGCTCACAATTTTTTAGTATCTGTTATGCCTCCGGCGCTCCATGGTTTTGCTGAACAAATATCGCTTTCCGACTTTCAGATTTCAATCATCCGGCAATCTTCGTTGGAAGAGCAACGTGTGCAGCTTTGGGATCATACTGCTCGACCTCATCACCGGCAGACCAGCCATCATAAGGAGCCTGAAGAGAAGCACCAACATTATCGAATGGGGGACTCCTCTCATAGAGCAAGGGGTTCTACACAGCATCGCGGATCAGAGGCTCCAAAACCAGTTCAACTCTGCATCAATTTGGAAAGCAGTGGAGACAGCAATGTCCTACGTGAGCCTAACTTCGAAGGCAGGCCTGACATAAACCATGGCTTATCTGAGCTCAAAGAATGCTTATCTCATGAAGCCAATGCTTCTGGGTTGTGACTTCCTGAAATTCGACCCCGTTTCGATAAAGTGAAATGGGCATTTCGTCGGCGTGCCTATGGCCCTTTTTCTCTGAGCTGATCACTCACGAGTTAACTAACCTATTGGGTGAAGCCGTTAAGGGATGTATCAGCTGTAAAATTCCTAAAAGCTACCTAATTGGTTGGATTGAGCTAAAATCACGTCTAATCGATTTTTAACCACGAAATTGAACTCGATTTTGGGAATCGAATTTTAAGCACGTCATAATTCTTATTTTTAGGATCCTGTCTCATCGCTCGTCAATTTATTGACGGGTCCGAAATTTCAATAAAGAAATTATCGGAAGAAAAATTGAAGCTCAAAAAGAAAATAGAAAGGAAAAGGAAAAGAGAAAAGAAAAATTTGCATAAAGGTATTATGTAATTTCTTTTTCCTTTTTCTCTCTCCCCCTTTTTTCTTTCTCTCCCTTTTTCCTCTCCTTTTTCTCTTTTTCTTTCTTTTCTCTCTCTCTCCTCTCCCCTTTTTCCCTCCCCCTCGTGCGAATTGTCCCCCACCGCCCACTTTCTCTCTCTCTTTCTTTTTCTCTTTGACCGGTCAATGCATATCCTTCTCTCTCTCTCTCTCTCTCTTTCTCTTTCTTCTTCTTCTTCTTCCTTCCTCCGCACGTCCAAGCGAACCGAACCAGGAGCAGAAGAAGAAGCCGCTCGATCACAGCTCGTCGTCGCCACCGTCCCGCCGCCGCACCGCCGCCCGCGCCCGCGCTCGTGCGCCCGCCACCCGCCGCCGTGCGCTCCGCCCGCGTCCGTCGCCGCAGCCGCTCCTCCCTCCGCGCGAATCAGCCCTATTTCGCCCCTGTTCCGCACCGACCAGCCCCCGTCCGGCCACCTCCGGCCACCGCCCAGCCCCGCCGGACCTCCCCCGCGTCCCCCTCACCCTCCGCCGGCTTCCCCTCGCCGCCCTAGCCGCCGGAGTAGCCCCGGCCAGCCCCGACCAGCAAGCCCACGTAGTGGGTATCCAGCACTTCGGGCCCGCTTTTGGGCCGTTTCCGGGCCTCGGATTCGTGAGTCGCTTTGGGAACAATCATTCCTCGCGTCGCCGCCGTCGGATTGATCCGATTTGCGCGCGATTTGGTGAGTAATCTCACTAATCCAGGATTACTTGGCTAATTATTCTTAAGGTTGATTTAGATTTAATTAATTATGTTTAGGTTGTTAGATTAGAATAAATTAGCAATTATTAGCCAATTGTGATGCGAATTAGATAAATTGAATGTGTAATTAACAAGTAGACGTGGTCTACTATTTATTGGAAGTGCCTCGGGATTTTTCCCGACCCTTAGTGGGCTCCAATTAGGCTTTTCGGGCCTAAGTGGATTTTTTTGTATTTAAATATTAATTTTCGGAATTAAATTAAATAATTATTTATTTTCCGAAAATTCAACTGAGATGACCTGGAACCGGAAAATTATGCTGATGACCGTGGCGAAGTCCGTTTATTTAATCTGGCTTTATTTTGAGCTAAATTGAATTTTTAGTAATTAATAATTAATTTTCGAAATTAATTAATTATTTATTTATTTTCCGGAAATTAAGATTTTGATGGCCGACGACCGAAATCTTGTGCTGATCGTTGTGGCGCAGTCCGTTTATTTATTTGAGCTCCACGTTGTACAGAATTAAATAAATTGTGATATTTTAGGGATTTACCCCAAATTGATTGGAATTGATTGAGATTGAATTGTTGATCGGTAAATGGCCAAGTATGTTATTCAGCCTTTATAATGCTTCGTTGAGTTGGTTTAATTATTTGATTGAGAAATCATTGGCCATTGGTTGTCGATATTGAAAGTAAATTGGTAACCACTTGAAAGAGGACACGTGGGCTCGGTGAATTGGAATGTCACCTGGAGAATGCACATGAGTTCAGTGGTTGAATATGTCACATTGGCGAAAAGGTTGCCTGAGAGAATGCACGTGGCTCGGAGACTCGGTATATCGTCCTGGAGAATGCACGTGGCTCGGTGACAGAGTTTGGCATCTAAAAGGGCACGTGGCTCGGTGAATTGATGCATCACTTTGGTGAGATAGCACCTAAGAGAATGCACGTGAGGCCAGGCATCTAAAAGGACACGTGGCTCGGTGATCTGATGCGTCACTTTGGTAAGCGAGTACCTTAGAGAATGCACGTGGGTCCAATATTCGGAATGGCATCTAAAAGGGCACGTGGCTCGGTGATCTGATGCGTCACTTTGGTAAGCGAGTACCTTAGAGAATGCACGTGGGCCCGGGCATCGTAAAAAGGACACGTGGCTCGGTGGCTTGATGTACCACCTTGGCGAAGAGGTCGCCTTAGAGAATGCACGTGGGTCCGAGGTTTGAGGCACGTGGTTCGGAGACCTGGAATGTCGTCCTGGAGAATGCACGTGGCCTAGCTTTTAAATATCCCACAGTGGGGATTGAATTGTGTTAAAATATGTCTCGAGTTTAAGCCCAATGCAAAATTACGAATATTCCGAATTGGATATGTTGCGAATGTTCGAAATCGAGCAAAGAAGATCCAAAGATCAACTTCCCAAATTTGAATCTGCGTTGGAGAGTCTGGCTACTAAAATAGGAAAGTCCAACTTTGACTAGGACTTGGATTTTGTTTAAAATATAGATATGTTTTGGATAAGAAACAAAATCCTATGAGAAGTTGGCAAAAGAATAAGGGTTTTACTTATATATAGACTTGAGGCCGTGGGTGATAGACGTGGATCACAAATTGTCTTGAAGCGCCGCGTGAGTGCTTGGTGTTCCGCCGTTGATCGTGAAGAATTGGTCTTGAAGCGCCGCCTCATTGTCGAGTGCTTGGGAGGGATTTTCTTTGTCGTGAATTACATCCAAGAAGTTTTAGTGTTAAAGCCAATTAAATCTTGTGATAAGATTTGCGTGTAATTCCTTCGTGAGATTGAGAGATTATTTCTTGAGGAATTTCGGGGCTAAACACTTTGTGTGTTATTGGGTGTAATTGGGGCTTGGGAAACACCGAGAGAGTGTTTGAGTGACTTGAGTGTGTAATCTCCTTGTATCGCTTGATCTATAGTGAAATTCGCTGCTGCTCTCCCCGTGGACGTAGGTCTTTACGACTGAACCATGTAAATCTAGTGTCCGATTTATTTTTCTTCTTCCGTCTATATTTTGTTCGATCGCTCGCCCCATCGCAACAAGTGGTATCAGAGCCAGGCTTGGCTAAGTTGAAGCGAATTGATGGCGACAGAAGAAGTAAAAGTGAGAATTGACAGATTTGATGGGAAGGATTTTAGTTTCTGGAAGATGCAGATTGAAGATTATCTTTATCAGATGAAACTGCACTTGCCCTTGTCTGGGGAGAAACCAGCGACGATGAAGCAAGCTGATTGGGATTTGCTGGATAGACGAGCTATGGGTGTTATTCGGCTGACGTTGGCTCGTAACGTCGCGTTTAACATCCTGAAGGAGAAGACCACTGCTGATTTGATGCAAGCCCTGTCGGATATGTATGAGAAGCCCTCTGCGATCAACAAGGTCTGTTTGATGCGGCGTTTGTTTAACTTGAAGATGAAAGAAGGTGCGTTAGTTGCAGATCATATCAATGAATTCAATGTGATTGTTAGTCAATTGAGTTCAGTTGAGATTGACTTTGAAGATGAGGTATGTGCTTTGATTCTATTATCCTCATTGCCTGATAGTTGGAATACTACCGTTACTGCTGTTAGTAATTCCTCTGGGTCAACAAGTTTGACGTTTGATGGGGTTCGAGATTTAATTCTGAGCGAGGATATTCGTAGAAGAGAATCTGGCGAATCTGTATCTACTGCTCTAGTAGGTGAAAATAGAGGAAGATCTGTAACACGTGTGGGTAATGGTAGTACTAATATGAACAGACGTAGTCAGTCTAGGATTGCTAATGTTGTCTGTTGGAGCTGTGGCAAGAGGGGGCATCTTAGAAGAGATTGCCTTAAGCTGAAGAATGAGAAGGGTAAGAGAATTATAGTTGATTCTACAGATAATGTTGCAGCTGTAGTAGATAATGCTGATTATGTCTTGTCTATCACTAATGATTCATCGTTTGATGGATGGATTATGGATTCTGGTTGTTCTTTTCATGTCACACCAAATAGAAACTGGTTTATCACTTATCAGTGCACGGGTAGTGGTAAAGTCTAGTTAGGGAACAACGCTGAGTGCGATGTTGTGGGTGTTGGTGATGTTAAAATCAGAATGCATGATGGTATCGTGAGGACATTGACTGGAGTGAGGCATGTTCCGGAATTGAAAAAGAACTTAATTTCCTTGGGTGCCCTAGATTCAGCTGGTTGCAGGTATTCTTCAAAAGGTTGAGTTCTGAAGGTTGTTCGAGGTGCCCTGGTGATAATGAAAGGAATCAAGCATGATGGCCTGTATAAACTTCAAGGTGAGACAGTGATAAATTTCGCTGCAGAGACGTCGGATGCATCTGTTCGAGAGTCTATTGACTGCTCGAGGAAGACTTGGGTGTTTGTGCCAAGGCACGAATTTGATGCTTGTGTCAGGATCTCGTGTCAAGAGCTTTGATCGAGACGGAGACTGGTAAGTCAATAAAGCATGTGCGGACTGACAATAGCATGGAGTTCTGCTCGGAGCTGACAAATAAATTCTGCATGAAAGAGAGCATAGTGAAACACCACACTAGTGCTAGTAAATCACAACAATTTGCAGAATTGATGAGCAGAACATTACTAGAGATGGCCCGTAAAATAATCTCTAGTGCTGGTATTGCTAGGAGAATCCTAGCCGATGTGCTAAGTACAATAAGCTGCCTGGTGAATAGATCTCCATCAACTGCTATTGAATGGCGGACTCCTAAAGAAGTGTGGTCAGGTAACGTTGCTAATTATTCTATTCTTAGAATGTCTGGTTGCCCGTGTTATTTTCGAGTGAGTGATGGTAAGCTCGATGGGAGGGTTAGGTGCATATTCCATGACTATGCACAAGGTGAGTGGGGCGATCAGTTGTGGTGCCCAGATATAAATTCACCTGTTAACAACAGAGAAGTTACCCTTGATGAGTCTCAAGTACTTTTGGCTAGGAGTGATTATAGCAGTGTTAATACGGATTTGAACGGTGTTCAGCTTGAGGTGGAGTTGCAACCAGAAACTCCTGAGGTAGCAAGTACAGGTACTAGCAAAGTAATCGACACAGATGGTGCTCATAGCGAGGTGGAGCCTATAGAGCCAACGATTGCTGTGACTGCTGAAATTAACAAGGTACATGTTCGATCTCCTGACAAATATGGATGCAACAATGGTTTTGCTTTATCTGCGGTTAAGGAGGTTATGTCGGAAAATCCTTGTGGAGCAGTTAAAGGTGCATGTGGAGTTGGTATTCTGATGAGGTACTCGGTTATGGCGAAGTTCAAGCAAGGCTTGGACTTGGATAATATCTGTGGCGGTTGAGCCCATTGGGGGCTAGGGGAAAGTAGCAGTAGAGTTTGAATTTTTACGAAGCGATTGTCACTTAGCTCAAACGTCGAGCCAAGGTGGAGATTGTTAAAATATGTCTCGAGTTTAAGCCCAATGCAAAATTACGAATATTCCGAATTGGATATGTTGCGAATGTTCGAAATCGAGCAAAGAAGATCCAAAGATCAACTTCCCAAATTTGAATCTGCGTTGGAGAGTCTGACTACTAAAATAGGAAAGTCCAACTTTGACTAGGACTTGGATTTTGTTTAAAATATCTATGTTTTGGATAAGAAACAAAATCCTATGAGAAGTTGGCAAAAGAATAAGGGTTTTACTTATATATAGACTTGAGGCCGTGGGTGATAGACGTGGATCACAAATTGTCTTGAAGCGCCACGTGAGTGCTTGGTGTTCCGCCGTTGATCGTGAAGAATTGGTCTTGAAGCGCCGCCTCGTTGTCGAGTGCTTGGAAGGGATTTTTTTGTCGTGAATTACATCCAAGAAGGTTTAGTGTTAAAGCCAATTAAATCTTGTGGTAAGATTTGCGTGTAATTCCTTCGTGAGATTGAGAGATTATTTCTTGAGGAATTTCGGGGCTAAACACTTTGTGTGTTATTGGGTGTAATTGGGGCTTGGGAAACACCGAGAGAGTGTTTGAGTGACTTGAGTGTGTAATCTCCTTGTATCGCTTGATCTATAGTGAAATTCGCTGCTGCTCTCCCCGTGGACGTAGGTCTTTACGACTGAACCACGTAAATCTAGTGTTCGATTTATTTTTCTTCTTCCGTCTATATTTTGTTCGATCGCTCGCCCCATCGCAACAAATTGCATGACATGTAATCGACCGGTTCGATTTGTTTGAAGTGAATGGGTGTTTATTGGGAATTGTACTGACTTGCAGGTGGGATCTGAGGCCAAGGTAAGTCCTCTGTCCTGTGCGTGTTTAGGCAGCCTTTAGTATAATAGTTTATCTAATCGGGCTTAGTGGGATAGAACTCGCTGAGACGTAGTCTCATCCCAGTTTGGGGAAAACCATTTCAGGACCCCGCTGAAGAGCTGAGGAGGAGGAATCCGAGAAGGAGAACTCGGAGGTGGATCTGAAGAAAATGATTTTTGGAAGAAGAAGACAATTCTGAGAGGGGCCTTGAGTACGGCCTAGTTCATCTAAGTTTCTGTCTTCTTTTGAGATCTCCGTTTTGATGTGAATAGATATGGAAGGGTTTGTGGTTTGTATAAAAGTTTGGTTATAAATTTCAATATGAAAAATATGGCCCTGCTTTTCTATCCCATCGTTTTATTGTCTGGGGATTTTAACTGCTTCCGCATGTGCTTAAAAATGAAAGGGTCGGCGATACATTGTCCTGGGATATCGCATTATAAAATCGATCAAGTGAGACGGATGTGTGCGTGCCTAAGGATCGGGGCATGACATGGGTCCTTTGAGTTGACCTCATTGGAGATCGATCAAGCAACGCGTGCCAGGTAGGTTGCAGAATTAACCTGTTTAGGTTTGGGCTCACTACTTACCGAATCCATGTCGGTGAAGTCGGATTATCCATCGGTCTGGGGTTTATTTTCCTAAGGTGGCGTTTTTCGTCATCCAAATAAATGAAAAAAACATGTAAGTTTTTATCATGATGACCCACTTCTTGTTATTAATTTGCATTTGGATTGTATTGTCGTGGAAGTGTGGCGAGGGTGTGCTGTTCTGATATGCTCCAAAAGTGCTTTCTTTGGATCTGTGACTGTGAAAGAATACTTAGTTCTTCCATCTGAGTAATTCCTATGAGCTTGCGTCCTTTGTATCCTCTGTATTCCATAGATAACTATCTCGACTTCTAACTTTAGAGTTAATCAAAGTGCAAAATAAGTAAGTTTCATTTATTCGAACCTAACTCTAGTTTTGTCGCCCCTAAATTTTTTCTTTCTATAAAGTTGCAGTCACATGAGAAATTAAGCGGCTTTAACTACGATTAGGTGTTAAATGCAAAAGATGTATGAAGACCCATATCAATAAAAGGAGAAAATGACAGTAGAAGTGCCAAAAGTTTTGTACGACATTTGCTTTAATGCCAATTTTTTCCCCATATTACTTAGGTACCAATTTTAAAAAAAAAAAACGACCACTTAAGTGCTAACTCCGATTTGGGTAGCTAGAAATTCAACATGATTACATTTTTATTAATTTCTCAATCATATATGGCTCACTGGCGTGCCCGGTCAACATATAACTCACAAACGATGTCGTCTAAAAAATTGTAAAGTCATCACTTTAGTGTCGGTCATTATTAAAAATTAATCACTTCAATACAAGCACATCACGTGGAAATGCCATGCGGACTAGATTTTTTAAATAATATGGTAACTTATATAAAATTTCTAATTATAAAAGCCACGTATCATTTCGGTCCTGTTGACACTTAATTATCATTTTTCCCCAATTTAGCACTTAATTGATCTTATGGAAAATTTTGGTATTAAAGTCAACGCCGTACGCAACTTTTGTCACTTTTAGTGTTCATTTGCCTCGATAAAAGCATCTTTTTCTTTTTCTCTTCTCTTTCATCAACTCTATTTCTACCATTCCATATTTACACAAGTTAAAAAATAATTCTCTTCAATCCCAGAGATGTCGGGAAGAAAAAGTACTTTAGTTATATGGTATCTATATTTTCGTTTTTCAAACTGTGCATGGAGATATAGATGTAGCTTGCATGCAGTTCAGTCAGAAAGGGCACGATATTAGAACTTCACGACTAGTTAGTGTAGAGTAGGGAAGCGTGGCTCTATGGTGACATGGTTTTGATATCAAATGTCTAGTTGAGAAAGTTGCGATGTCCCTTATCGAGTGTATAGATTGGCGGGCGCAGTAAGAAAAAGCATTATTTCATGAACTTAAACATACCAGTTTCGATGAGAGTACGTAGAGAAACGATACACTCAGCCGCAAATGAAGACCGCACTTACACTTAAGATTTCTCTCACTCATACAACTCATGTCACTCACTTCGACACTTGCAGAACTCTCTGACGACTCTCGGATCACAAATCTCCAGCTATAATGTGTACGAATCCAAGCAAATCGATAGATGAAGAGAAAGCCGAAAATAACTGCTTCACTTGAACATTGATCATATCAGTGCTTCCCATACCAGTGCAAGAGGCCAACTTGTCCTTTCAACGGTTTTTGGTGTTAGATAAATCTTAATCTGGCAGGTCAGACTAGCACGGAATTTCAAAGGTGGACACTAGGATAAAAGTTCTCCCTTCATTCTTCCCTGGCAAATCTATCTCTCTCTCAAAAGCGAGGTTTCTCTTCCTTTATGATGGATTCTCTTACTAATCTAGCGTAAATATGAGGTTTCTGTATGCGACATACTACTTTTGTTTTGGTACAATATACTAAAGTGGATCTGCAAAATTAAAATATGTCTCCTACAGGCAGTATGATACAGATTGCTTTATCATTATGGTATCGCATACGTAGTGAGATTTAATAGCTAAGTACGCAAAGACCCAGGCCTCCGAACATTATGATGACAATTCCGGGAATATTCACGAGGACAATATCGAAGCACCAAGCAAAGCAACTGAAAGTTTTAAGAGATTCGGAATCGATGGGAACGAAATTTTTGACTGAGAATGCACTCAATAATCAAGAACAATCGTGCACCGAAAGGAACAAATTCGAATGCCCCTCCTAAACAAGTCAGAGTCTGAGACCAAGCTGGACGGACTTTGTTCGGGCATTTCTTCGAACGCGTAGTGGGCAGCGCGTTGGAGAGCGAATATAGGAGAGCTCGAACTCACACCCACACTCGATAAATCAGCTAGCAACATTCGAACTTGAGAGAAACCGACTCATTCGGGTCCGACGCGGTTGACGACTAAGGAAATCGAGCTTGCTTAGCTCTTTAAAATCAAGCGGGACGCAGAAGAAGAAGGAACGAGCACTCAATCGCAGGCCCCTACCTGGCTTGGCGACGACGTCCGGAAGCCGGTCTTAACGCACATCTAGCTATGGCCAGCCGTCTTAGTGTCGCCAAGCCGGGATCCTCGGGAAAACGACGCATCGAAACCAAAACTCAACTCACCAACGTCGGAGGACGGGGAAGAAGTGGGGATTCGCCAAGCCGGGATCCTCGGTGGCGCCGGTTTGCGTCGAAGACGGCTGGACGACGCTCAGCCGGGGCTAAATTTCGGCCCTCTCGCTCTCTCGGCTGCTCTCGCTCGAACTCCCTTTCGGATCTCTCTCTCCGACACCCCCGCTCACGTCTTGCTTTCTTTCTCTCCCTTTTAAGCTCTCTAGCCGGCGCGCATGGCTTCCTGCTACGCCAGCTGTTGCTGCCGGTCTGCCCTCGACCGCCAACTCCGGCGCGACGCTCGCCCTGTCTTCCCCGTCTCTTGCCTCGGTCCTCCTCGTTCTCCTCCGTCCTCTGTTCTCTGCAGAGGCGTGAGGGGAAACGGGAAAAGAAAGGGAGATGGGGGCCGGGCCAGGAAAGAAAAGGAAAGTGAGCCGGCCCAGTTGGAGAGAATAGAAAAGGAAGGGAAAAAGGAAGAAGGGGCCGGGCAGGCCCAGCCCTTGCCCCGACTTTTTTTTTTATATAAAATAATAATAATTTTTTAGTTAATTTTTTTATTTTTTATTTAGAAATTCTATTACTATTAATGCCAATGCTTCTAATGTTTATATGCTATACAATTTAGTGAATTTTTTTTCTAAGAATTAAAAATTAATCATTAATTTCTATGCCATTAATGAATAATTAAATTGATTCGTCAAAATTTAGGTGTCAATAATATGCCGTGAAGGTGCTCTCTAAATCATCATGGCAGGAAAGCAAGCAATTTCAAGCTGAGGTTAAATAGAATGATTCCATCATATGCTTCTTTGACAATTCAATCCCATGCTACGGCAATGTCAAATATGAAATGCACATTCATGATATTGCAGGCGCAATTCTAAAGGACTGTCTACCACAGAAATTTGGTTTCCCTGATTGGATATTGTAAGGACTCCAAAAATAAAGCATTAGTATATGAATGCATGGCTAACGGAAATCTAAAACAACACTTATTAGGTACTTTATCATATTCTTGTATGTTTTTGTTTTCTCCATAATAATCCTACAAAGCATTCCCTTTTTTTGAAACGCAATGTGAGGATGTCAGTTTAACAGGGGCCAAGCCAAGTGTCTTGACTTGGGATAGGAGACTACAATTTTCTGTAGATGTAGCTTAAGGTATATAAATGAGATGTGCATAATTGTGAATTTTTCCCCACTTCGCATTTATCATGCTTAAAGGAAATTTTGAAAGAATTGCAGGTTTGGATTATCTCCATAACGGTTGCGTCCCGCCCATCATCCATAGAGACATCAAGATCTTGTTAAATGAAAACATGCAAGCTAAACTATCTGACTTCAGTTTTTCAAGAGTTTGGTAGCTGAAAATGACACTTACAAGTCAACCAGTCTTTTGGGCATTCCTGGCTACCTCCCCCAAGTAACGGCTTAAACTCGATATTGTTGAGATGGTTCTCAATCTCTATATGCATAGAAAATCCGATAGTCTGTGTTCTTATTGTGTGTTGAGCAGGTATGGACCATCCACTTAGGGATTAAACAAGAAAAGTGATGTATACATTTTCGGGATCATGCTCCTTGAGCTAATTTCAGGACATACCGCAATCAACAAAAGTGGAGGTGGAAATGGTGTGCCTATACGTGAATGGGCAATTCCAAAGTTCAAAAGTGGATATATACACGGACTTGTCGATCCAACGGTCGAAGGAAAACTCGACATCGACTCGGTCGAGATAGCAACAAAGGTTGCAGAGTCTTGTGCTCAAATAGAACCAGGTGCAAGGCCAGACATAAATCATGTTTTGACAAAATTGAAGGGGGCAATTGAACTAGCACCCAAGCCCAACTATGCGCGTAAAGGAGAATATAGGAGCGACCTCCCTGGAAGTTGAATCGGACAAGGCACCCGTGGCAGGGTAGTTCATTTTATCCATTAGCATGCATCAACGTCGGTTGTCAAACTTTGGCGACTTCCAGTACTAAAATCAAGTCTTCCTATATTTCAATTTTGTATCTGTATACTTCCTATATTTCAATTTTGTATCTGTATATAAAGTTTGGAATGCCTAGAGGCTATTCCCGAATGTTTTATTGTAAGTGTCGCAAGAGCACTATCTTTCGATTTCATCAACTTTATTGACAATCCTAAATAGTTCACGTAGTTCCTAAATTACAGCTAGTAATTTGATTAGCTGGTTACCATTTACATGTATTTACAACCGTGATTTATAATTACATGTTTACCATGAACAAAATATAAGTCCCTTACCACCGGCCTTGGTGGCGAAGTTGGATAAGACCTTGAACCTTGGGGGAAAGGTGCAAGGGTCAAAACCCAGTGGAAGCATCGGCGTCTTAAGCGTGATGTCGGGGTGGTGGGTCCTCCGCTAGCATCACTCCAGGGTTTACTTGGCGGCTATGTACCGCCGTAAGGTGACGAACAGCTGACGGGGTTCCCTGGATTACCAAAAAAAAAAATATATATATATATATATATATAAGTCCCTTTTCCAAGACCGATTTTAGAAATGCCCCTAAGAAAGGCGACCGTGGAATGAGAAATGCCGTGTATTATGGGAATAGCTTAAGCCATGAAGCTAAATCGTGATGGTTTTGCAAATTTTGTTTGTCAATTGTGTAGGGGTTGGTGGAATATGAAAAGCAAAAATCGGATCGTCATCACATTGCCAACATGAAATGACTCTTGATGACCCACACTCTCATATTCCACATCAAAAAATCTATTCTTTTCCATAGAGAAAGTATTCTCTGACATACTTTATTTTATCATATGGCAACCTAATAAGAGGGAGAAAAGCGGCTTTAAAAAAGGTCAGGCCAATTTGTATCCACTGAGTTGGTCATTGTTCTGCCTTTTTGTTTCATTTATCCAAGTGCAAGTCAAGTCCCCTCCATTATTTACAAGCGAAACATCTTGGCAATCTCCATGTGTACATTTTTCTTGTTGGTTGTTGTACGTCGTACGTTGCGCAAGTCCCACTGCCATCAGCAGAGGAGGGAAAATTTTATCAAATTAATTTTGAACCTATTGTACAAACAACAATTTAGTCATAAATTTTTCAACTTTATCAATCGAGTCATAAAACTCTATGCAAAATTCCAATATTAGTCTTTCTGGATAATTTGTGCAAATTTTCCAATAAAGCATACATGTCAACCAGGATTTCATGTTAGTTCATCAATACATGCTAAATTAGAATTCACATAGTCATAGCATTTAAGTTTAATTATGTTCATGTTCAACAAGAAAAATGCAAAAAGAGTAAATTGGCATCTCTTGTTCATATCTAAAAATCATGTCTAAGTCATGCATACATCAAATGGTTCCTTGGTTTTCAATTAATACTTTGCAAAATATTCATTGGAAGCTTTGCTTAGCACATCAAGGTTTTTCTATCTCCTCAAGTAATTTAATAATTGCTCAAATTGTTGAGTGTTAAATTCTTGTTTGTGGGCCCACATGATTATCTCTCACATGTTGTTGTTAGTGGTTAGGCTTAAAATTGACTCAAATTACTTGCAAAATATTTTTGAATATAGAGAAAAGATGCCAAAATGACATTATATTTACCTAGCATAACCAAGTCTGTGTTCACATGAATATCTAGTTCATAAATTGCTTGATTTTCTAATTGACCCATAATGGATTAGTGACTACTCCAAATTGAATTGATTTGCATGGTTAGATGATTAGATTAAAACCCTCAAAAATTACAATTGGTATAAGCTTGGGAGAGTCCGCACTAAGTGTAAGCTTAGTAATCCATTAGCTTTCCCTAACGGTTTACATCTAGGAAAGTCGCAACAAGGAAAAAAAAAATGCTCCAATGCCCCAACAATGGCTTGGAAAATGGCATGTAAGATGCACATACTTGTTGCCTGGCGAGGATTTGGCCAGCTAGTGCCTTTATTTGAGATTGAATTAGTCATTTCAGACCCGAGATAACATTCATTCAGAGTTTTCTTTTGAGAAAGCAACTTTGGATGACTCCACTCTCATATTCTCTTTTTAATTTTTTTAAAGAAAGATTTTCCATGACAATTTTTTTTTCTTGATGCATGAAATGGTTTTGCCATTTTTCCATCAGAAAATGTGAAAGCAAACTCACTTTTACTAAAGCAAACTTTTTGCTCATTAATGTCTTTAATGGGAGTGCGATGTGCATTATTGAAGCAGAAATAATTTTTTTTTATTGTTCTCGGGGAATCCGTCCACTGCCTTTTCTTGCTCAAGCCAAAGCACTTTTCTTTTGGCCCCCCAAAGAGAAGTAAAAATTATCCACAAATCTTGTGGCAAGTTCTTGGATTCCATAATGGAAAAGATTGCATCCCTTATACTTGGATTGAAGAAAACTAAAAGTTATTTTCGCTTTAAAGTGGTCTAATTAATTTGACAATGCTCTGGATCTTGCTATGAATGCGCTGTGATTAGGAGTACTCTGCCCCACAAGGAACGCATTATCAATGGGGCATTGCGCGTGCATATCTAATCAGGCTTATTATTTGGGATATTTTTTCCGCTGGTTTAACTTCATACATAAAAGAATTTGACCATTATTGGTTGTGCTCGTAAAGAGGAAATATGAAAAAATGCATATAAAGAAATATGTGTAATTGTGTGTAAATGAAATAGAATGTAAATTCTCTCTTATGCGCATATAATCTATGGTAGGTAACTCACTTTGATAACCAATATTAAGTTGTAATTTAATGGAACAAAATTTAGTGAGTCACGGTAATTTGAGTTGGTAATAGTTAGTAAATGTAAGGGGCTGCTAAGCGAAAGCTATTAAACATTAGAAAATAACTCGTATGAAGTTGGTACCTCAAAATTATTTGGTGACTTAGGTTGATAATTTTGCATAAAAGTTAATAAACTTGAAACATCGTGAGTGATGTAAATAAAAGTTGGTTAGTTAGTATAGAAATTCTTAATTTGCAAACTACATAAAACAATCGTTATTTCATCAAAGTGTTGGTAAATTTCCAACAAGTTATTTAGAAAAAAAAAAAAGTTACCAATAATTTTTATACGCAACATTTTTACAATACTTACCAACACTTATTGAAATTTATTGTCACGGAAAAAAAAGTCCGTATTTCCTAGACAAGAAAAAAATAATATTGGAAAACTCTCTTAGTGTAAACAAAAGCATGAGAAATTATGGATAGTTCGGCTGCGCCTGACAATGCTTCTGTTCCCGGGAAAAGTTTTTTTTTTTTCAGAAATAGTTCTTTTCTATTTCTGCTCTGAGAAACAATTTATGAGTAAAAGAACCCGTTTGGTAATGATACAAAATTTCTACTCTTGAAATAGAAAAAGAATAGAAATGCGTTTGGTAACGCAACAATTTCTTTTTTGTATTTATTCATTTTCTATTCTTGCTGACGGATTGCCGCCACTGCACGACTGCTGGCTGCCGACCGTCACCGCCGACCGCTGCCAGAAGCCCATCGACTGCCGACGACCGTAGTGGCGGCGGCGGAGGGTGGCGGGCGGTGACGGGTGGTGGCGGAGGCGGTGGTGACCGACAATCAACGGTCGTGCAGTGGCGGCAGCGGCTGGCGGGCGGGCAATGGCGGAGGGCAACAATGGGCGGCGGTGGCAGCGACCGGCAATCGACGGCGACGGCGATGGCCGGTGACCGGAGGCAGCCGGCGATCGGCAATGGCAGCGGCAACCAGCGGCGACGGCGGTTGGCGGTGGCTCCAGGCGGTTGATGGTGGTCACGACAAGAAAAGGAAATAAAAGAAAAATTAAAAAAAAAATCAACTTATTTCTAGAAATTGTTCCCGGCAATAATAAGCAACTTTTTTTTGCTTCTCAAAACTGTTCCTAGGAACAAAAAATTAGAGAAATTGTTCTCAGGAACAAATATTTTACCAAATAGGTTTCTGTTCTTTTTTTGTTCCGGGGAACAAAAGAACAGAAATTAGGAGAAACAGGAGCGTTACCATGCGCTACCTTGATTAGCGGCATAGAAGTAGATGTCACCTCATGGTATTTCCTAGACAAGAAAAAAATAAAATTGGAAAACTCTCTTAGTGTTAAACAGAAGCATGAGAAATTATGGATAGTTGATTAGCGGCATAGAAGTAGATGTCACCTCATGGTGCAGGGTTGGTTTGAAAAGTGAAAAATTGACATCGAAATCATAATCACAAATGGACAACTTGTTGATGAGTTCAACGCCTTCATGTTACATTCCTACTTTAATCTCACCATGCAAGGACGACGACCTTGGTTTATGTTCTTGGGTAGCTTTCACCTTAGAAAGTTAAAAGGGATAAACACCGAGGTAAGAGCAGCGGACGAAAATTCTTTCGTTATTCCAAGTAAAGTAGTTAAATGAAGAATTTCTGACTTTTTAGCTCAGGAAAACTCTACTCTTATGAATTTACATCATGCTGTAGTTAGTGCGACGATTATTCAAAACACGTGTTCCACACAAAATCATCTTTTTGCTGGAAAATATATCCCAAACAACTTTAATAATGTGATAGGACAATATAGGATTCTCTTCTCATCAATGAGGTGAATAGTAAGTATTATTGACCTTGAGGTCTACATTGTGTTCCTCCATCGATTCCATCGATTCAAGTGCAAGTCAAGTCTCCTCCATTATTTAAGCTAAAAATAAAATCTAAGCAAATAGATTGCTTTCTTTGTGTGGGATTGTGCGTTTTGTTTGTTAATGTAGATTCCATCTTCATTGCAGAGATTTTTTATATCTAGGATAACATTGTCATCAATTCCTATTAATTGTCAAATATTAGATTTGTTAATTTGAAAATAGAGTCAAGAAATTCGTAAATATTTGTGTTGACACAAAAAAAAGAAAAAAAGTTATCAACTTTTTCATTATCATCAATAAGTGGCAAGTTCAGTCGATCGCGTCAATGAAGATTAGTATATGCCTAGCACCTCCCTTCAACTATACCTGAGAAAGCCCCAACAAATCTGAATGAATGTAGCTCATTGTACCTTGGTCATGTGAACTATCGTACTGAACTACACTCTATGCTACTTGCCGTGAAGGTGCTTTATGAATCATTGTGGCAAGGATGCAAGCATTCTCAAGCAGGGGTGAGATATAATGCTGCAACCATTTGCTTATTTATAAATTTGCCCTTACACGTAGTAAAGCCACATTCATGACATTGCAGGCACAACTCTTAACAATTGTTTACCATGGAAACTTGGTTTCTCTAATTAGGTATTGTGATGACTCCAAAAATATTGAGTTAATATATGAACTTATGTCTAAGGGAAACCTACAACAACACTTATTAGGTACATCGTATTCTTGCATGTTTTAAATCCCTCTAAAATAATTTCACAAATATCTGTTTCTTTCTCGTGTATGATGCGAAGATATGCTAATCTATAATAGGGGTCATGCCAAATGTCTTGATGTGGAGTAAGAGACTGCAAATTGCTATAGATGTAGCACAAGGTATATAAATGACATATCCATCATTACCACTTTTGCTCCTTTGGATTGGCATTATTATAGAAGATTTTGCAAGAATTGCAGGTTTGGATTATCTACATAATGGTTTATACTTCACTTCTCTAAGGATATGACGGAATATAGGTTAAATATAGATAAAGGGCTCAAGAACTCGAGGAGATTCCTTATCTATGACCTAGAAATTGTCTTCTCATCCACGTTCTGATGTTTCTAATGCAGGAATCAATCATTGGGTTGAACAAGAAAAGTGATAATTGGTGTTTTGGAATCGTCCTCTTACCTATTAAAATTTATTGTTAGGGAAAAAATCCGTATTTTGTGGACATAAAAAAAAAAAACAATATTGAAAAACTCTCTTAGCATAAAAAAGGGCAAAAGCACTAAAAACTCCAAACTATGTCAACAACGATACATTTACCATAATTTTTATTTTTTATGATACAAAAAAAAAAAAAAAAACCCAAACTTGTACCAGTATGAGAGGACCATTAAAAATTTGCATACGTTGATGCCAATTAGCAAACATTGTTGACACAGTGCTAACATAGCTCAAGTGAAATAAAAACAACGTTATTTTGAATGAAAAATTATTTGATGGAATTTCAATGGAGGGCAAATGTGTCATACAGGTACAAGTTTTGCATTTTTTTATATCACAAGAAAAAATTGAAGGTAAATGTATGAAAGTGCGTATATTTTGGGGCTTGGATATAAAAAAGTTGAGAGTAAATATGTCTCATTGAATATAATTTGAGATTTTTTGTGATTTTTTTCTAAAAATAAGTGAGAGAAATTGTAAACACTTGATTAGCAGCATGGTAGTAGAAGTCAATCTTTCTCTAGTCGCCTTAAGATCAATCCATATTTCCATTGTTGTACGTAAATCCATCATTTGGGGTCGGCATGGAACATGAACAATCTGAAAAGCAAATAATTATCACAAATGCACAAGTGATTGGTGACTTGACCGCCCTCGTATTTAATTCCTACTTTCTTTTTTTTTGGGTAAGGGGTATTCTATTCCTACTTTCGTCTTATCACCATCCAAAAAACTCTATATCAGATCCATGGGACCTAGAATTTTTGTTCTTGGGCAGTTTTCACTTCAGAAAGTTGAAAGTGATAAGCACCATCAAGCTATGAGCAGCAAATGAAACTTCTTTCATCACTCCAAAATAAAGCAAGGAAACTAAGAATTTCTGACTTCGTTTTTGCCTCAGGAAAGTAAATACATACTTGTGAATTCACATCATGCTGGACTTAGTGAAGAATATTCAAAACAAATAATCAAATCATTAGTACAATAAAAATTTCTTAATTCTGATTTGCCTATTCTCGGTCTCTCCATCGAGATCATCTTTTTGGTTGGAAAATGTATGTCCAGACAACTTTAATAATGCATGGGCCAACGTAAGATTCTGTTCTCGTCAACGAGGTGATTCACCATGGGGTCCACATTCCGTGTTCTTCCATCCAGTCAAGTCTCCACTATTTAAGCTAAAGAAATCTTGGCAAATAGATTGATTTCTTCATGTGGGATCGTCCTTTTTGTCATTAAATGTAGATTCCATCTCCATTGTAGAGATTTCTCATATCTAGGATAACATTCTCGTCCATTCCTGTTTATTCTCGAATGTTAGATTTTATTAATTTAATAAAATGAAGTCCACAAATTCGTATTTCTTCGTGTTAGATACAAAAAATTGGCCAACTTTCATTATTATTATTATTATTATTATTATTATTATTATTATTATTATTATCATTATCATCATCAATTAGTGGCAAGTTCATTCGACCTCATCACCGAAGATTAGTGTTATACTCGGGCATCTCCTTTTCACTGCACCTGAGAAGGACCCCCGCAAGTTTTATTGGATATAATATTGTACCCTGGTCTTGTGAACTGCTGTGCTGAGCTGCACTTTACTTGTTGAACACGCAATGTTTGCCAAAGTCTATCTTACAAATTTCATGCCCATACATAAGACCCTGCTCACTCAAAATGTTCATGCCCCTCTCAGACGTGGATGATAACCTTCAAAGTCTTTAAGACTTTTTCAAAAAAAAAAAAAAAGTCTTAAGACTTTTTAATAAATCAACATCCTCAATAGACTAATAATCTAAAAACCAATCCTTATGTGATGTCATGTGATGTGTGAATCCAGAATTCATAATACACTTCTCACCAGTCGAACTGGTAGTCCCACTCAAAACATACGACTCCTCCGTTTGGCTCTTGTGACATTCGTGCCACTCTCCAATCTCTCTACTTTCTTTGGCTATGGACAATCCACATGCAATGTGCGCTCTTTCTGATAATCGTAAACATCTTAATGGCTTTTTTCCTTACTCTAAACTTCAATCTAGACTTGCTTCTTTTATAAGAACCCATCTTTGAGTTTTTGCCTTTGACCAACAAGCCCTCAGCGCCACTTCTATGTTCATTGCTCTACAAAGAATAAAGCAATATCAGAGTCTACCACAAGCAGTATCATAGTCTACCATTAATCAATAATCTTGGCATGAAGAACCGTCGAATCAACAAAAGTTTCTTCAAGAGATATTTCAATATGTCTCCAACCTAAACATTATCTTACTTCAAGTTTCACCCGAACTGCATCTTCACTCGTCTCATTTATCTCTACAACCAAAAGATTATCCCCCAGATTCAGCAGCATTATACACCTAGCCTTTTTCAAAATATTAACTTTTTCTTTTGCTTTCATAATTTGAAGAAATTTATCATCTCCCTCCAATGCTAAATCCAAATGCTATGGCTCTACCATCACACACATCTTAATGCACCATAGATTAAAATCATTCCTGTCAGTAAATTTTTCCAACTCAAATTTAATAAAATCCATAGCTATTATTGCATATAAATAAAATTTCTGGAATAATCAATCAATAAAATCCTTGCAACTAACGTGAAAGCGTGAACAAACGCATGATTCAAGCGTGAAATAAAACTTAACCATATTGGATCGAGATGGTTCCACAATAGAAGATGACATTCACTTGAAGGCTCAACTATCAAGTGTTTCCGGATCCTAGAAATCCAATTCACAAGGAACAATCATAATAATGAGTTTTTTTTTTTTTTCCTAATGTTCTCGACTCTCTTGTAAAAACTTTCTAAACGTAAACGTAAAAAGGTCTCTATGTGCCTCACCTTTGTCTACGTAGGGAAGCCCTAATTGGGGGGATCGCTCCCTAGGGGCTTCCCGGGATTGTTCTTGGGGAAGTATAGTGCAGCCTTTTAGGGCGTGCATGACAAAATTTATATTTCTTTATTTTTTTTATTTTTCTATTCCTTGGAACAAGTTTAGAACAAAAATATGTTTGGTTGCAATTTCATTTTTCTATTTCCAGAATATATTTCTATTTCAGAATTAGATTTGGAGCAGAAATCAAAAGCTAAAATTTTTAGCTTTTCTATTTCTGAAACAAAAGTGAGAAATGAAAACTCTTCTCATCGTTTACTCTCGTCACTGCCCACCACTTGTGGCACGCCAGCCACCAGCTCATCGGACACCAATCGTCGCCCCTCTAGAATTAGAAATTTTATTATGTTATCAAACGAATGAAGGTTCCCCATCCTCTGCTGAGCACAAACCCCTAAAGAGGATGAGAGCAATTTAAGGATATACTGAGGTCCTTAGGGTTGTCACAAGTTGTGATTTATAAGGACTTCAAAATAGGGATTAAAACGTGTTTGGATTGAGACTGCATTGTTAGGTCAAGTGTCCAAGCAAAATGCACCCGGACAACTGAACACTATTATTTTTACAAAATTCCTCTTCTTTTTGTCTTTTCTTTTTTTCTTTTCCTTTTTCGACCCTCATCAAGCTTGGAAAGAAAAAAAAAATGGAAAAAAATTCATATATTATATAAATTGTTAGCATTAGCGCTGGTTGTATTATGTAAGATGGCCGGCGTTCATATTAGTAATTTCCAGCTAAAATTGACCAAATAAACTCAATTAACAAAATGTGAAAATATTTAAGACTCAATTGATAAAATGTGAAAAATATTTATGACTCAATTAACGAAATTAAAATATTTATAATTGAAATGACAAAATTATAATGGGTTTATGATTTTTTGGATAATTTTTCACTAGTAACTTAGGTTGATGTAAAATCATCTGGCGGAATTTATCGGTATCGTTCCACTTGTTATGCGTTAAAGAGACTTACCGAAAGAGATGTTCAAGTCAACTCAAGTCAAGGAAAGGGACCATCAAAAGGATAGCCAGATTTTCAAAAGTTTACTCATTACTTTTTTTCTGAATGGCCCAAGTACAGAAGACCCTGCTCATTGAAAATGCTCGTTCCTCTCATAGACATGTGGATGGAACTGTAGGAGCTGAGCCTATAATTGCCAGTCACTAAAAGTAGTAGAGATTAGGGGTGAGCAGCGGTTTAGCGTCGACCCTGGACTGACCCTGGACCGGCCCAACCTTGCCGGTCCTAGTCTGGTTCCCAAGGGGATTGGGTCGGTCCTTGGTCCTGAAATTCTAGGACTAACACTGTGCGGGTTGGTCCTCGGTCCTAAGAGTTTTGGGTCGGTCAAACCCTAGACCAACAATGTATATTATATTATATTATATTATATTATATTATTTATAATTCTTTTTATATATTCAAACCTAAGTAAAATGTTTGTTATATTATATTATATTGAGATGTTCTATTGAGATGTTCTATCAATAGAACTAATAATAATTTCAGTTTAAAACTTTTGTTGAGTATTAATTATGTGTTGTTTGTTTTGTTTTTAGGTGTTTAGAAGTTCAAGTGAATTAACAAGATGTGAAGTTATATATTCATGGTTTATATTAAGTATTTTGAACTTTTTATGGTTTAATTGTATTTTATTAATGAATTTCAGCTGCACTTTGCTTTTCAATTTGTGTTAAATGGTAGAAGTTTTTGAAGAGTAGAGTAGTACTGCAGTTGCTATAGTGATTTGCTAGTCAAGTGGTGTGAAGCTCATTTTTTGGTTGAGTAGACTCTACATGATCAAATGTAGGAAAACGCTTTTGCATATGGTGTTATAAATATTAAAGATAGATGATTACAATAACCTTCCATCTTGTCCCATATTTCAATGAGCGGTTAACAGGTACGAAATTTATATTATTGTGTCATCTTAAATTTGCTAAATATGTATTTGTATTTATAGTTTAGTTGCACAATGCCGCATTGTCGATGGATGTGTAATTTGAATTTGTAGGTTTTCTTTTTTAGGGAGTATAAAAAATAAGACGAAAAAAATTATCGATCGATCCCAGGTTAACCCTGGAACCGGACCGAACCCATTGGGTCAGTCCGGTCCTTGGTCCCAAGCTCAATAGAGTCGGTCCTTGGTCCTAAAAATTGTAGACCGACACTGTACGAGTTGGTCCGAAGGTTAGGGGGTGGCCCGGACCAACCCGAACCATACTCACCCCTAGTAGAGATTGCTTTCCTGCTTCCCCTACGTGACCATCAGCACACCTATGAAAACCTTCAAAGGTTGAAAGTCTGAAATAAATTGACATCTCCAATAGATTAATATTCTGAAAATCAATCTATGTGATAGGTGAATTTAGAATTCAAGATCCACTTCTCTCCAGTTGAACTGATAGTCCCACTCAAAACATATGACTCCTCCCCTTTGGCCCGGGCAACATTTGTGTCGCTCTCCAATCTCTCTACTTTCTTTAGCTATGGACAATCCACTTGCAATGTGCCCCTCTTTCTAATAGTCATAACATCTTAACGGCTTTTTCATCACTTTAAACTTCAATCTAGACTCACATATTTTATAAGAACCCATCTTTGAGTTTTTGCCTTTGACCCGCAAGCCATCAGTGCCACTTCTGCGATCGTTGCCCTACAATTTCTTCCATCATTCTTTTGGAAAATAGTGCAAAATTCACTTCCTCTCGTTAGATAACCACAAATTCACTTCCTCTCGTCTACCAATAGTTAGATATCTTCTCATCCGCATTGCTCAGAATGTTAACGACTTTATTTAACTCATTTAGGTGATCCTAGATTGACATTCCTTTATCATCTTGGAGTGAATAACCGTTGAATCAAGAAATATTTCTTCAAGAGAGATTTTGATATGTACAACACTTCAAGTTTTGCTCGAACTGCATTTACACTTGTCAATTTTATCTCTCCAACCAAAACATTATCCCCTAGATTCAGCAGTGTTATACACCTAGTTTTTTTTCAAAATATCAACTTTTTCTTCTACTTTCATGGTTTGAGGAAATGTATCATCTCCATCAATGCTAAATCTAAACACTACGACTTTGACATCACACACATTTTTGTGCACTGAGGATTAAAATCATTCCTGACAGTAAATTTCTTCAAATAAAATTTAATAAAATCCATAACAATAATTACGTATAGACAAAATATCTAGAATAATTGATCAATAATAAATCCTTATGATTAATGTGAAAAGTGTGAACAAACAAATGATTCAAACAAGAAATAAATTGTAGAAATAAAACCTAACCACATTGGATCAAGATTGTTCCACAATAATTAGCAAAAAAAATATTACAGTCGCTTGAATGCCCAAACTCTCTAGAGTTTCCAATCCAAGATATCCAATCCACAAGGAAAAATCATAAGAGAGGAGTTTTCTTGCTAGAGAAAAAACGTGAAAGCTAAATCAGGGGACGTTGAACTGAAAGAAATGCTTCTTACAGCTCTAGAAAAGGAAGGAGTCTTGTAAAAAAAAATAGTTTAAAGTTAATTGAGCCGAAGGAGAAATGGCCGTGGAAAATTGTATGAAACTTAGGTTAATGTAAACTCATCCAACGGAATTTATCAATATTGTTCCACCTATTATGCGTTAAAGAGACTTACCGAGAGAGATGGGCAAGTAACTCAGGTCAAGGAAAGGGCACTATCAAAAGGATGGCCAGATTTCAAAAGTTTACTGATAACTTTTTTGTTCTGAATGGTCCAAAAAGAGGATGATAAAAGTAGCGTACTGAAGTAAAATTTAAAAAAAAAAAAAGGGTACTGCATCTTTGGGACCGTATGATGAGCCTCGTGATTGAATCTGTGAAACATGATTAAATTGATTGTTAAAGTGCATAATAATAAAAGAATAATAACATAATGACAAGGACGACTATAAATAGTGAAATGATTGGTGACATGATTACTCTTCTCCAACTTTAATTTGAAAGAGGCTTTCCACATGCAAAAATGTTATAAGTTAAAATGTGAATAATAATAGTATAATGGTGACAACCATAACGACTATAAAACGACGTTGACCGCGACGACTATATACAGTAAGAATGTTTGCGACATGATTAGTCTCCTTTAACTTCAATTTTTTTTTTTTGTCAGTCCCCTAACTTTAATTGGAAAGAAGCATTAAAAAATAAGGGTTAATACCACTAAAATCGACAAATTGATTATCAATTTAGAGTTTTCTATGGTCAAAAAATTAATTTTGGATAAATTTATTATTTGTGTATCGATTTAAGCTTTTTCATGATATTAATCTAAAAAATAAAAATAAAATTCTCTTATTAAAATTCAGATTCCTACTTAGCTAGTTTCCCCACACAAGTAGGGCATACCTCCTCTTTTTAAGTGTCAATATGTTGAGACATATCAAACACAACTTACATTATGTGATGTTATGATCTAATTGCACATACAGAGTCGATATCCATATTTAAATCTCAAATTCATGCATGCATGCATATATATATATATTTAGATCATTTTTTTTTCATATGTGACAGAAAAAGTAAAATTTTCATCACTAATAACAGAGACCTAGCTGTGGGGATCTTCGTCTCCTTTCATGACTAAAACCAAGCCTCTAAAAAAAAAAAGAATATCTAACTCGCACACCTCAATAGTATTCTGATACATATTTAATAATTTATATACTGAAGTTTGAGACTATCCATCAACCCAAATTCCAAGTCTCATACTGCACCAATAGTCTCAATCAGAATTCCAACCTATAGATATTTAAGCACAAGATTGGTTAATGAAACGACTATTTACGTGTGATTTGATGAGATTGATCAGTAGATTGGATTATTGATACTTATTATAATACTATTGATGAAATGGGTAATTCTACTATGAATATACTTATGTTGAAGTATTATATAACTCATTTTGATCTTTAAGTTCGTTATATTATGGATTTGGTGTAAATGAGTTACGTTTTTGTGTATTAAATTTGTATGGTGGATGCTTGATCTGCTTAGAAGAGACACGAAATATCTACACAAACCACAAGGGCATCCCATGGCAAAGAACTATGATTCTCCCTTGGCTAGGTCTCCACTTATATTGTTGGTGGCCAGCCCACAAAGATATTTAACATACCCATAAATTCTTCGATAAGCTCACAGAGACACCGAATATCAACACAAACCTTAAGTTTGGGATTTTTTTTGTGAAAACGAAAAGAATTTGGAGTAAATGTGTCACAATAGACATAATTTAAGGCTTTGATGGCTTATTCCCTTAAGTTTATTAGAAAGCCCATTTTTGACCACGTCACAAGAAAAGCCAAGTATTGCATGAAGAATACATCATATCATATATGACTAAAAATTAATAATGACCTTTCTTCTTTAGATTGCTCCCACATAGAGAATAAAACCTTTGTTTAATCATAAAAAGAAGCACCAGAATTTTGATATTTTTAATTCATTTAATGATAGTTTGATAATTATTACTCTATCAATATGAACACAAAAATGAAAACATTTCATTATCACAAATGAACTAACTATGGATGACCCCGGTTTCATGACAAGAATTTCTTTTTGAATGGAAATGTCATCCGACAAATTTATATTATGACGACCAAGATTGTTTTTCTTGACGAATGAAATGGTTTTGGCATCTTTTCAATTAGGAAATGTGAAAGCAAAACTCACTTTTACCAAAGCAAAAATTTTTGCTCATTGATGTCTTAATCGGAGTGCGATGTGCATTATTGAAGCAGCAATCATTTTGTGCATTATTGAAGAAGCAATCATTTTTTTGTTGTTCTCCATGAGGGAATCCGTCCACTGCCTTTTCTTGCTCAAGCCAAAGCACTTTTCATTTAGCCCCCAAAAGAAAACTAAAACTTATCTACGAATCCTATGGGAAGTTCTTGCCTTCCATAATGGAAAACATTGCATTCCATGTACTTGGACCGAAGAAAACTAAAAGCGATTTTCGCTTTTAAATGGTCTAATTAATTTGACAATGCTCTAGATCTTGCTGTGAATGGGTTGTGATCAGGATTACTCTTCCCCATGAGGAACGGCATTATCTATGGGGCGTCGTGTGTGCATATCTAATCAAACTTATTATTTGGGATTTTTTTTTCCGCTGGTTTAACATAGAAGAATTTGACCATTATTGGTTGTTCTCGTCAAGAGGAAACATGAAAAAAACGCGTAGAAAGGAACATGTGTAATTGAGTGTAAATGAAATAGAATGTAAATTCTCTCTTACGCGCATATAAATCGGTACCCTATGACAAATTTACTACAAATTATATTTTTTTTTTACCATAAAAAAACTCCAAAGTGGTACATCTATGATAAATTTATCCTCTGTTAGTTTTTATTAAATTTTACCATCAAATTCCAGAGTAAGATAATATATAACAATTGATGGGTATACCAATTTGAGGTTTTTCCTTCGTTTGTCATAGGCATACTAGTTTGTGGTTTTTCATGTTATTAGTCCAATTTAATGGAAACTAGCATAAAGTAAATTTGTCACAAATGTACAAGTTTTGAGTTTTTTGTAGTCAAAAAATTAATTTTTAGTAAATTTATCACAGGTATACAGGTTTGGGATTCTTTGTTATCAAAATATTATATTTGAATAAATTTGTCACATGTATACAAATTTGGGTTTTTTCGTGAAATTTAGTGAGTCACCATAATTTGAGTTAGTAATAGTTAGTAAATGTAAGGGGCTGCTAAGCAAAAGCTATTAAGCACCAGAAAATAACTCGTATGAAAGTTGGTACCTCAAAATTAGTTGGTGATTTAGGTTGATAATTTTGCATAAAAGTTAAAAAAAAAAAAACTTGAAACATTCGTGAGTGATGTAAAGAGTGATGTAAATAAAAGTTGGTCGGTTAGTACAGAAACTCTTAATTTGCAAACTACATAAAACTGTTATTTCATCAAAGTGTTGGTAAATTACCAACAAGTTATTTAGAGAAAAAAAAAAAGTTACTGATAATTTTTATAAGCAACTTTTTTTTTCGATACTTAACAATACCTATTGAAATTTATTGTCATGGAAAAAAAATCCATATTTCCTGTACATGAAAAAAATAATATTTGAAAACTCTCTTAGTGTAAAAAGAAGCATGAGAAATTACGGATACTTGATTAGCGACATAGAAGTACATGCCACCTCTTGATCAATCCATATTCCATTGCCGTAAATAAAATCAATGGTGCAGGGTTGGTGTGAAACGTGAAAAATTGACATAGAAATCATAATCACAAATGGACAAGTCGTTGATGACTTAAACACCCTCATGTTACATTTCTACCTTCTTCTCACCACCTAAGTAAGACGACGACTTCGGTTTCTGTTCTTAGGCAGCCTTCACTTTAGAAAGTCGAAAGGGATAAGCACCGAGGTAAGAGCAGCGGACGAAACTTCTTTCATTATTCCAAGTAAAGCAGACAAATGAAGAATTTCTAACTTACCTTTTAGCTCAGGAAAAATCTGTTCTTGTGAATTCACATCAAGTTGGACTTAGTGCAAAGATTATTCAAAACATATGTTCCACACAAAATCATCTTTTTAGTTGGAAAATATATCCCAAACAACTTTAATAATGTGATAGGACAATGCAGGATTCTCTTCTCATCAATAAGGTGAATAGTGAGTATTATTGACCATGGGGTCTACATTGTGTTCTTCCATCGATTCCATCAATTCAAGTGCAAGTCAAGTCTCCTCCATTATTTAAGCTAAAAAAAATCTTAGCAAATAGATTGCTTTCTTTGTGTGGGATTGTACATTTTGTGGGTAAACATAGATTCCATCTCCATTGCAGAGATTTTTTATATGTAGGATAATATTCTCATCAATTCCTATTAATTGTTAAATGTCAGATTTTGTTAATTTGAAAACAAAGTCGAGAAATCATGGTTATTTGTGTTGACACAAAAAAACGATCAACTTTTTTATTATCATCAATAAGTGGCAAGTTCAATCGATCTCGTCAATGAAGATTAGTATATACCTGGCACCGCCTTTCAACTACACCTAAGAAAGCCCCAACATATCTGAGTGGATGTAGTTCACTGTACCTTGGTCATGTGAACTATCGTGCTGAACTGCACTCTATGCTACTTGCCATGAAGGTGCTTTTTGAATCATTGCGGCAAGGGTGCAACCATTTTCAAGTATGGGCGAGATATAATGCTGCAACCATTTGCTTATTTAGGAATTTGCCTTACACATCATAAAGCCATTCACGATATTGCAGGCACAACTCTTAACAATTGTTTACCATGGAAACTTGGTTTCTCTAATCGGGTATTGTGATGACGCCAAAATGATGGCGTTAATATATGAGCTTATGTTTAATGGAAACCTACAACACCACTTACCAGGTACTTCATCATATTCTCGAATGTTTTAATTTCCTCTAAAATAATTTCATAAATATATGTTTCTTTCTCGTGTATGATGCGATGATATGCTTGATCTATAACAGGGGCCATGCCAAATGTCTTGGTGTGGAGTAAGAGACTGCAAATTACTATAGATGTAGCACAAGGTTTATAAATAACATATCCATTATTACCTCAGATTGGCATTATTAAAGAAGATTTTGCAAGAATTGCAGGTTTTGATTATCTGAATAATTATTGTTTATACTTCACTTCTATAAGGACTTGACGGAAGAAAGGTTAAATATGACGTTGATAAAGGGGCTGAAGAACTCGAGGAGATTCCTTAACTATGACCTGGAAATCGTCTACTCATCCACATTCTGATTTTACTATTGGAGGAATCAACCATTTGGGTTGAACGAAAAAAGTCTTATAATTGACTCAAATTGCTTGCAAAATATTTCTTAAAATAAAGAGAAAAGCTGCAATGGCATTATATTTAACCAGCGCAACCAAGTCCTAGTATGCATGAATATCTAGCTTACAGATTGCTTGAGTTTCTAATGACCTATAATAGATTAGTGATTAATCCAAGTTATTATTTTTTTTTTTGCATGGTTAGAGGATTAAATTTAAAACCCCAAAGTTTCAATTGGTATGAACTTGGGAGAATCCACGCTAAGTGTGATCTTAGTAATCTATTAGCTTTCTCTAATGATCCACCTCCAAGAAAGTTGCAATCGAAAAAAATAAAAAAGAAGAAATTAAAAAAGAAAAAAGAAAAAAAGGCTCCAATGCCCTGTCCATAGCTTGGAAAGTGGCATGTGACATGAATATGCTTGTCCTTGGGTGAGGATTTGGCCAGCTAATGCCTTGATTCGAGATTCAATTAGTCATTGTAGGCCCAAGACAATATTCATTCTAAATTTTCTTTTGAGAAAACAACTGCGTTTCACACTTTTATTTAGACCTTTTTTTAACTTTGGATGACTCCACTCTCATATTCTTTTTTTTTCTTTTTTTTTTTAAAGAAAATTTTTCCACAACAAAAATCTCTTTTTGAATGGAAAATGTATTCATATTACCACAATCGACATTTTTTTTTTCTTGACGAATGAAATAGGTTTTAGCATCTTTTCAATCCATGAATGTGAAACAAAATTCACTTTTCCTAAAGCAAAAGTCTTCATTTTTTAATTTCTTTAATATGCATGATTGAAGCAAAAGTCATTTTTATTTTTCTGGATAGTGCATGCTGTAATGAGTCCAATGCTTTTCTTGCTCAAGCTATCAATAAAAACACTAGGGAATCGTTGGGCCTCCCAAAAGAAAAAAAAACTGAAATCATTCGTGAATCAAGTTATAAGTTTCTGTGCTTCCGCAATGATTGCGTCCCATGCACATGAATTCGAGAAAAAAGAAGAAGAAGAAGAAGTGATTCTCGCTTTAAAATGGTCTAATCAATTCGCTAATGCTGTAGTCATGCTGTTGTCAAGCCCCGATCCTCAGGCACGCACACATCCGTCTCACTTAGTCGATTTTATAATGCAATATCCCAGGACAATGTATCGCCGACCCTTTCATTTTTAAGCACATGCGGAAGCAGTTAAAATCCCCAGACAATAAAACGATGGGATAGAAAAGCAGGGCCATATTTTTCATATTGAAATTTATAACCAAACTTTTATACAAAACACAAACCAATTCATAATTATTCACTTCAAAAGAAATTCTCAAAATAAGATAGACTCTCAGTCCATCCAGGCCATACTTAAGGCCCCTTTCGGGATTATCTTCTTCTTCCAAAAATCATTCTCTTTAAGTTTCACCTCCAAGTTCTCCTTCTTAGACTCCTCCTCAGCTCCTCAACGGGGTCCTGAAATGGTTTTCCCCAAACTGGGATGAGACTACGTCTCAGCGAGTTCTACCCTACTAAGCCCGATTAGTGAACCATTATACTAAAGGCTGCCTAAACACGCATAGGTCAGAAGACGTACCTTAGCATCAGATCCCACCTGCAAGTCAGTACAATTCACAATAGGCACTCAAGCAATCATATCACCGATCAAAGCATCGATCAAATCAACCTAGTCGATTACAAGCCAACAAGACCACTCACGGTCATTCCCATTCAGTCAATCAATTCACAACATCAAATCAAAACAATGATCAATCGACCTTGTCGATTACATGTCAACCTGACCATTTCCCGGTCATTCAAGCTATTGCTATTCAGAGTCCCACTCGACAACATTCAATATTTAATGGCTTTACGGTCCCACTCGACCACTTTCAAAATTCAATGGCTTTACGGTCCCACTCGACCACTTTCGATATTCAATGGCTTTACGGTCCCACTCGACCACTTTCCATATTCAATGGCTTTACGGTCCCACTCAACCACTTTCAAAATTCAATGGCTTTACGGTCCCATTCGACCACTTTTGATATTCAATGGCTTTACGGTCCCACTCGACCACTTTCAAAATTCAATGGCTTTACGGTCCTACTCGACCACTTTCGATATTCAATGGCTTTACGGTCCCACTCGACCACTTTCAAAATTCAATGGCTTTACGGTCTCACTTGACCACTTTCAAAATTCAATGGCTTTACTGTGGCATCCCGGAAATTCAAAGCCGAGCCTTAAGGTGTGTTAAATGTCTTTAATTAGGTGATAGAATTTTATGGCCTATGCTTTAGCTAATTTGTCTTTTAATTTGATGAATTATGCTTGTGATTGTGGAAATTTAAATTTAATTTATAAATGCTTGGCCATATGATTTGAATTTCAATAATTAAAAATATTCCAAGACTTTGGCCAAGATGGAAATTGGAATTTTGAAATATTATAGAAGGAATTTCAAAAAAAAAAAAAAAAAAAGAGAAAAAGGGCTAATTTTTGGAATGGGCCTTGAGCCCATTAGCCTCAAGCTTGGTGGGCCAAGCTAGTCGGCCCATTGGGCCCAAGAGGGGATTTTCGACCAGCCCAAGGGGAATGGCCGGTTGGGCCTAAGCCCAAGCCCATTAAGCCCAAATTCAAATTCAAAATTAGAAATTACAAGTGGCAAATGGCAAGAACATGCATTGGCCATTGGATAGGTGAATAATCATTGCAAATGATGGCCTAAGGGGGGTATAAAAGGATGAGGAGAGAGAGTGGCCGGACCTTGGCTCCATTTTCGTCCAAGGTGAGAGAGAGAGAGGGAGAAATTGCGAGTGAGAGGGAGAGAAGCCGAGAGGGAAGGAGGCGGAGCCGGAGGAGGGTGCTGTCCGTTCGCCGTCCTACGCCGCCGTACGCCGCCGTGTGTTGCTATTCGTCCATCATAGAGGCAAGTGGGAGTTCATAACTTCTCTTGCACGTCTGTTTTGGTAGTTGCATGTCTGGTTTTGAGTGTTATGTGTGAGAAAAACCGAGCCAAGGAGGGTTTGTTTGCATGCCATGTAGCTGTTTCCGTTCGGTTTGTGGTAGACAGTTTCTTATTCGGGCTTGCATGTGTATTTGGAGTGTGATTTTGGCTTCGGTGTCTTCATGAAAGTTGAAGCTAACATCTTGTAGTATGACATACTCGAATTTCATGGAAAACGAAGGTGATATGAGTGGTCAAATGCTTTGTTATACGGAGGTTCTAGATCTGCGAATTTCCTACTGACCTCTTGATGATTTCTTGGTTGCATGTTGATTTCTGTTGAAGATCTCACTTTGTTGTCCTCTTGAAAGTTGTAGGAAACACCCTAAGCTACAACATACTCGAAAATGAGGCAAAAAGAACAAGTATAACTTGGTGAATCGGCTAAATCTTTGAGACGGATGGTTCTGTTGAAGTGAACCGAGACACCCGAGACTTCACGGGTTAAAATGGTGACCAAAATCTGGGTATTTTACCTAGATCCCTTCATGAAAATTTTAAAGGACACATTGATGTATAACATACTCGAATTTCAGAAGAAACGAAAGAGATTTGATGGGTCAAACCTAAGTTTTTCGGTGATGTACGTTCTGGACGAAACGGTAGAGGTTCCAGAAGCTTCGTGGAGTTATATAAATTAATATATAAAGAATTTGGCTAAGAGTTCTTCATGAAAAATGCACGAAAATGTGTTGGCTATCATCCTGTAAAATTTGGGAATTTTCGGAGGTCATATGAGTATTTTAGTTAAATTAATTCGAAAACTGTGCAATCTGGCCGTGATCCGAATGTTGTGAGTGTTTTGTGGAAATTTGGGAAATTATGTAAAATGCGAATTAGCCATGGATTTTATGTGAAATCTGATTCTAATTGTTTGTTTAAGGATTGATTGAAGATTATGATTTTTGGAAAATCATAAATATTAAATATAATATTTATTTATGAAAATAAATAAAATAATAATATAATAAAATAATAAAATAATAAAATAATAATAAAATAAAAGGTGGACTATTTTATTGGCCATGAGTCCTATTGAACTATGATGTATTGCTATATGACATTGATGCATGTGAAATCATTAATTATGATGTATTGTTATATGGCACTGATGTATGAATGATTATGAATTATGATGCATTGCTATGTGACATTGATGCATGTATGATCATGAATTATGATGTATTGTTATATGGCATTGATGTACGAATGATCATGAATTGTGATGCATGTATGTAAATCATATGCCATGAAATAATAAGATGAAAAGAATGATGAAAGTGGAAAATGGTATGTGAGTAAGAGGTTGTGATGGAGGATGTTGTCTGGTGGCCTGGGGGCGTGATTCCAGAGATTCCCTGGGAGTTTCAGGATGCCCGGAATGTGGGGGGCCGGAAGTCCGGTTGTATCTCGGATACATGCCCGGAAGTGACTCGCGATGCCAGGATTAGGGTGCGAGATCCCCGGTTAGAAGGGTAAAGACCGGAAGTCCCGTCGGAGGTTTCGCCCGAAGGGAGGTTCCTCGTGATGCTAGTTGAGGTGCGAGATGCCCGGAATGTGGGGGGCCGGAAGCCCAAAGTGGCCATGAGATGGCTGGAATGCTGGGAACCCCGTCGGAGGTTTCGCTCGAAGGGTGATGATCAAATTGATCATGGAATCTGTCGGAGGTTTCGCCCGAAGGATTGATAATGATACCCCGTCGGAGGTTTTCGCCGAAGGGATGGTGATGAATTGAGAAAAGATAATGTGGGGATCAATTGATAAATAAAAATGGAAATTGATCTATGATGTGATATGCATGGTGATGCATGGTTAATGATGATGTGATATGCATGGTGATGCATGGCCAATGATGATATGATATGCATGGTGATGCATGGTTAATGATGATGTGATATGCATGGTGATGCATGGCCAATGATGATATGATGTGATATGCATGGTGATGCATGGTTAATGATGATGTGATATGCATGGTGATGCATGGCCAATGATGATATGATATGCATGGTGATGCATGGTTAATGATGATGTGATATGCATGGTGATGCATGGCCAATGATGATATGATGTGATATGCATGGTGATGCATGGTTAATGATGATGTGATATGCATGGTGATGCATGGCTAATGATGATATGATGTGATATGCATGGTGATGCATGGTTAATGATGATATGTATGCTATGATGATGCATGAATACGCTTGTCATCAAAAAGGTAAGTGATGCCTGAATTGTATGATGGTATGCATGGTGCACCGAGTTGTTATTGGATTTCCCTATCTGCTGAGTGGTTGTACTCACCCCTTTTGGGGATAACATTTCAGATTAGCACTATGCCGCTGCCTCGCTGTTTCGCGTGGCGTGTTTTACGGTATTCGTCGACGTCGAGGTGGAGATGATCGAGATAGACTGTCCCTCGGTACCCGGATTGACTTTTATCCGAGTACGATGCTTAGTCATGTATGATATCGGCCCGTTGGGGGCCCCGTCATACAAGAGTTTTTGTCCGTGCACGTCCGTCGAGATGGTGCTATGCGAGGGATGCTGCCACCGCCACCACCTGACGCACCGGGATGGGTGTGAGATCGCACGTGAGGAGTAGGAGCTAGACCGCTTTTTGGTATAGATAGTTGACGCTCGTGATGGGAGGGTTTTTGTGCTTATATGATGTTAGAGGTCGGAGTTCCTTTTTGAGATTTTAGGAAGGACATGGCAGAGTCCTTACCTTTTCTGTTTCTTTTGTACCGACCCGAGGAAAAACCCCATCTCGCTATATGTATGCATGTAAGCAAAGCGTCAACACTGTTTATAAAAATCGTGGTGTTTAGTTGGTGTGTATTTGTATCATGGGATTGGTAGGGAGATAGATGGTGATATTTATTTGCTTCCGCTATGAGTCGCGCATGGGACCGTTTTTAAAAAAAAAAAAAAAAAAATTGCCTGTAATCTGGCAAGGCTTTATTTAGCCAATAGATAGAGATGGATAAAGATGTAACATCGGCACTGTTAACGACCTGCGAAGGGTTCGGGGTGTTACATTTACGGTCCCACTCGACCACTTTCGATATTCAATGGCTTTACGGTCCCACTCGACCACTTTCAGAATTCAATTTGGCACAATTCAAAGCTCAAATAAATAAACGGACTGCGTCACGACAATCGGCACGAGATTTCGGTCGTCGGCCATCTCAATCTTAATTTCCGAAAAATAATTAATTAATTAATTAATTTCGAAAATTAATTAATAAATATAAAAATTCCGTTTACCTCAAAATAAGGCCCAATTAAATAAACGGACTTCACCACGATCATCAGCATAATTTTCCGGTCACAAGCCATCCCAATTGAATTTTCGAAAAATAAATAATTATTTAATTAATTTCGAAAATTAATTAATATTAAAAATTCAATTTAGCTTAAAATAAAGTCCGATTAAATAAACGGACTTCGCCACGATCATCAGCAAAATTTTCCGGTTCCGGACCATCTCCCTTGAATTTTCGGAAAATAAATAATTATTTAATTTAATTCGGAAAATTAATATTTAAATGCCCAAAAATCTCACTTAGGCCCGAATCGCCAAATTGAAGCCCAATTAGGGGTCGGAAAATTCCCGAGATACTTCCAATAAATAGCAGACCACGTCTACTTGGTAATTGCACAATCAATTTATTTAAATCGCATCACAATTGACTAATAATTGCTAATCTATTCTAATCTAACAACCTAAACATAATTAATTAAAACTAAACCAACCTTAAAGCATAATTAGCCAACTAATCCTGGATTATTGAGATTACTCACCAAATCGCGCGCAAATCGGATCAATCTGATGGCGGCGACGCGAGGAACGATTGTTCCCAAAGCACGGCTCGGGTTCGGGGCCGGGAAACGGCCGAAAAGCGGGCCCCAAGGTGCTAAAACCCACTCCGTGGGTCTGCTGGATGGAGCCGATCGGGGCTGTCCCGGCGGCTAGGGCAGCAGGGGAAGGCCGACGGAGGGCGAGGGGGTCACGGGGAGGTCCGGCGGGGTTGGGCGGTGACCGGAGGTGGCCAAACGGTGGCTGGTCGGTGCGGACAGGGGCGAAACAGGGCTGATTCGCGGCTGGATCGGGCGGGACGGCGGGACGACGGCGAGCGCGCGGGCGCGGCGCGGGCGGCGGTGCGGCGGTGCGGCGGCCGGACAAGCGGCGACGGAGCAGCGACGGCGAGCTACAGCTTTCGTTCTTCAGCTCCTGGTTTTTGTTCGCACGAACAGGAGAGAAGAAAGAAGAAGGAAGCTGTCGCGTGAGGGGGGAAAAGAAGAAGAGAGAGAAGAGAGGGAAGAGGGGAGATAAACATTGACTGGTCAAAGAAAGAGAGAGAGAGAGAATGGGCGGTGGGGAATCGCACGAGGGGGAGGGGAAAAGGGAGAGGAGAGAAAAAGAAAAGAAAGAAAAGAAAAGAGAGGGAGAGAGAGGAAAAGAAGAGAGAGAAAGAGAAAGGGAAAATAAAATACACATTCATTTATTTAAATTTTCCTTTTCTCTTTTCCTTTTCCTTTCTATTTTCTTTTGGTCTTCAATTTTTCTTCCGATAATTTCTTTCTTGAAATTTCGGACCCGTCAATAAATTGACGAGTGATGAGACAAGATCCTAAAAATAAGAATTATGACGCGCTTAAAATTCGATTCCCGAAATCGAGTTCAATTTCGTGGTTAAAAATCGATCGGACGTGATTTTAGCTCAATACAACCAATTAGGTAGCTTTTAGGGATTTTACAGCTGATACATCCCTTAACGGCTTCACCCAATAGGTTAGTTAACTCATGAGTGATCAGCTCAGAGAAAAAGGGCCATAGGCACGCCGACGAAATGCCCATTTCACTCTATCGAAACGGGGTCGAATCTCAGGATGTCACAACTCTTCCCCTCTTATAAAAATTTCGTCCTCAAAATTTAAGCCATTACACACTTTGATCAAAGAGGCGGGGGTACAACTGTCTCATCGATTCTTCAGTCTCCCAAGTCGCTTCTTCAATACCGCGGTGTTGCCAGACCGCTTTGACCAACGGGATGGTCTTTGTACGCAGAACTTGCTCTTTACGATCGACAATCTAAACCGGGCTTTCAACGTATGACACACGGTCATCCACGTCCAATTCTTCGAAATTGAGCACGTGGGTCGGGTCAGGCTCGTACTTCCTTAACATCGACACGTGAAAGACGTCATGCACTTGCGCCAATCTTGGCGGCAACGCAAGACGATACGCTAGGTTTCCGATTCTTTCAAGAATCTCAAACAGACCTACGTACCTCGGACTCAGTTTGCCTTTCTTACCAAAGCGCGAAGTTCCCCTCATTGGTGACACTTTTAGAAAAACGTGATCGCCAACTTGGAATTCCAAAGACCTTTGGCGCTTATCTGCATAACTTTTCTGCCTGCTCTGCGCTGTCTTCAATCTGTCTCTAATTACTGCCACGGCATCTACCGATTGCTGAACCAACTCTAGGCCTGTTATCTTCCTTTCTCCGACTTCATCCCAACACACTGGAGTTCTGCACGCTCTGCCATACAACGCTTCAAATGGAGCCATCTTGATGCTCTGCTGATAACTGTTGTTATAGGCGAATTCCACCAGATGAAGCTGATCTTCCCAGCTTCCTTTGAAGTCTATTACACATGCTCTCAACATATCTTCAAGAGTTTGAATTGTCCTTTCAGACTGGCCATCCGTCTGAGGATGATATGCCGTACTATATTGAAGCTTTGTACCTAAAGCACTCTGCAAGCTCTTCCAAAAAAGCAGCAGTAAATCTCGGGTCTCTATCAGATGTTATCGTAACCGGCACTCCATGCATACGAACCACCTGACGCACATACAGGTCTACATGTCTATCTAGACTCAGGTCCTCCCGAACTGCAATGAAGTGAGCCGACTTTGTCAGCCTGTCGACTACTACCCAAATCGAATCATTTCCCCTTTGACTCTTTGGTAGTCCAGTCACGAAGTCCATCGTGATATGCTCCCATTTCCACTCTGGGATCACGAGAGGTTATAGAAATCCTCCCGGCTTGCAATGCTGGGCTTTTACTTGCTGACAAGTCAAACACTTGGCCACATGCTTGGCGATGTCTGCCTTCATACCTGACCACCAATAGTGTTGACGCAAATTCTGATACATCTTAGTGCTTCCAGGATGAACGTTGTAATTGCTACGATGTGCTTCAGATAAAATTTCTTCTTTAAGCTCTACATCATCAGGTACAACCAAACGTCCACGAAACCTTAGAGTCCCGTCATCAGCAATCTGAAAATCAACTTTCCTTTTATCTGCGTCTTCCTGAAGAATTCTCTGTACATCTGGATCTGTCGGTTGGAGTTGCTTGATTCTAACCTGGACATCTGGCTTAATTCTGAGGGTGGCCATAAAACTTGAGAGGTGGCCTACCTCAAATTTGAATTCCGAATCTCGAGCTCTCTCGATTAAGTTCCACTCCTTAACCAAGATCCGTGCCACTGAAGACTTCCAACTCAATGCATCAGCGACCTTGTTCGCCTTTCCCGGGTAATATAGAATATCACAGTCGTAGTCTTTCAGCAATTCCATCCATCGTCGTTGTCTCATGTTCAGCTCCTTTTGAGAGAACAAATACTTGAGACTCTGATGGTCCGTGAAGATCTGAAACTTTTCCCCACACAAGTAGTGCCTCCAAATCTTCAACGCAAATATGATGGCTGTGAGTTCTAATTCATGCGTCGGATAATTCAATTCATGAGGTCTCAACTGCCGAGAAGCGTATGCAACAACTCTGCCATGTTGCATCAGCATGCAGCCCAATCCTCTAAATGACGCATCACTATAGATCTCGAATCCTCCAGGACCAGACGGAATCGTCAGCACAGGTGCGGTAGTCAACTTTTCCTTTAGCTCTTGGAAACTACGTTCGCACTTGTCTAACCATACAAATTTCTCTTATTTCTTTAGGAGCTTTATCAGAGGCGATGCTATTGATGAGAACCCTTCCACAAATCGTCTGTAATAACCTGCTAACTCAGAAAACTTCTGCTTTCTGTCACTGTTGTCGGTCTCGGCCACTTGATCACGGCTTCTATCTTGCTCAAGTCGACGGAGATTCCTTCTCTGGAAATCACATGACCTAAGAACGCAACACGAATCAACCAAAACTCGCATTTGCTAAACTTAGCATACAGCTGATGAGTTCTTAAGGTCTAGAGTACTACTCTTAGATAATTCTCATGCTCTTCATCACTTCTCGAATAGACCAAGATATCATCAATGAACACGATCACAAACTGATCCAGATATTCCTTGAACATTCTATTTGTCAAATCCATGACAGCAACTAGAGTGTTCACCAAGCCAAATGATCTTATAATACTCTCGTAAAGACCATATCAAGTACGAACAGTTATCTTTTGTACAACCTCATTCCTGGTTTGTAATTGACGACTTCATAATCTCAAGTCGACCTTTAAAACATCGATACTCTTTATAACTAGTCACACCATTCATTGATCTTTGGCAAAGAACACTTGTCCTTGATCTTCACCTAATTGAGTTGACGATGGTTGATGCACACTTGCAACAAACCATCTTTCTTCTTCTCACAAACAAAACTAATGTTTCCCCAAAGTGATGCATTGATATGCTCAAATTCCTCATTCATCAATCTTCATATCTGCATATTCAATTCTACCAATTCAGACAACAACAGCTGGTAAGAAGCCTTCGAGAGTAGCTCTTTTCTGGTGCTAGCTTGATCGCACTTTCTATCTCTTTCTCTGACGGCAGTTTGATAGTTCTTATGACAACACATCTAGAAATTCTTAGACCACTGAGATGTCATCCATCTCTAGTCCTTCAATTTTTCCTACCCAAGACAATCTCCAAGCAACCTTGGCAACCTTTGTCTAATAAACAAGTTGCCTCCAGCCAACGAGATTAATGAAATCGAAGATTCTTTTCGACTCTCAATAACCTCGACACTTTCACATGTTAATAGACTAAACCGGATTACTCAATGACCATGATTCATTATCACAAGATGCTCCATAAGCCCACACTGATCATGTGGCATCAAATTCACACCCCAGCAACTAATCAAGCATAACTATTGCTAGTGATTCCCTCTCTTTCACTTTTATGTCAACAATTTAATTCTACAACTTAGCACAAAACTCTGCTGCGTTGCTTTGATAAAATCACCTTCGACACATTCTTTCTCTAATCGGTGCAAGGTCCATTCTACTCACATTCCTTTCGCCATCCTAGTGGCATTTTGGCCGAAGTAGCAATGTCTATGCTGCCTTAGACATCCACTGACAATCCTTCATCTGATGGCCATGCTAGTCATCATCACAACATGTTCTAGTCATATTCGAACACTGGATTTATCCATGCTTCCATCTACAATTCTGACACCTATCAGGTGAGTCTTCTATCTCCTGCCAAGTGACAACACACACTCTTTCTGGTTGTCCCATCAGTCTGCTAGAACCACTCTCAACCTCGATCTTTTCCCTGACCGATTTCCATTTCTACCTGAACTGGATTTATACCTCGGCTCGAATGCAATGACTCGCTCCCGGATCACATCTCCACTCTGGATCTCAGCAGGTGAGGCGACAACAACGGTTGCGGCACTGACGGCGGCTCGATCCTGAGCTTGCTGGCTCATCTAGTTCCCAAGGAACACTAACATCAGAACGATCCTATTGAACTTATGATCATTCGACGCTGATACACTAGTACCAACCTACGGTGGTACTCTTACATTCAAACTGGCCAAAGCCAATGCTCTGCCACAACCACCTCGGGTACCGACATTTGTCAGTGCTTTATCCCGAGTCACAGAGGACATTGTCCTCTTACTAGGAGTTCTCATCTCCTGCTCGCTCATGGTTCAGTCTTTACACTGCAACCCGTCTTCCAAACCCACACTGGATTAGAAGGTGAGCGATTCACAGACAACAAACAATTCTAGCATTCAGCTAACACAGACATGCACCAGCATGAATTTAAAGGCCTTTCCTACTAACTATCCCATGGTCGTCGCTCATTATCACTCCAATCTTCAACCTCGCTCTGATACCACTTAAACTGGATGTCACGCCCCGATCCTCAGGCACGCACACATCCGTCTCACTTGGTCGATTTTATAATGTGATATCACAGGACAATGTATCGCCGACCCTTTCATTTTTAAGGACATGCGGAAGCAGTTAAAATCCCCAGACAATAAAACGATGGGATAGAAAAGCAGGGCCATATTTTTCATATTGAAATTTATAACCAAACTTTTATACAAAACACAAACCAATTCATAATTATTCACTTCAAAAGAAATTCTCAAAATAAAATAGACTCTCAGTCCATCCAGGCCATACTTAACGCTCCTCTCGGGATTATCTTCTTCTTCCAAAAATCATTCTCTTTAAGTTTCACCTCCAAGTTCTCCTTCTTAGACTCCTCCTCAGCTCTTCAACGGGGTCCTGAAATGGTTTTCCCCAAACTGGGATGAGACTACGTCTCAACGAGTTCTACCCCACTAAGCCCGATTAGTGAACCATTATACTAAAGGCTGCCTAAACACGCATAGGTCAGAAGACGTACCTTAGCATCAGATCCCACCTGCAAGTCAGTACAATTCACAATAGGCACTCAAGCAATCATATCACCAATCAAAGTATCGATCAAATCGACCTAGTCGATTACAAGCCAACAAGACCACTCACGGTCATTCTCATTCAGTCAATCAATTCACAACATCAAATCAAAACAATGATCAATCGACCTTGTCGATTACATGTCAACCTGACCATTTCCCGGTCATTCAAGCTATTGCTATTCAGAGTCCCACTCGACAACATTCAATATTTAATGGCTTTACGGTCCCACTCGACCACTTTCAATATTCAACGGCTTTACGGTCCCACTCGACCACTTTCAAAATTCAATGGCTTTACGGTCCCATTCGACCACTTTCGATATTCAATGGCTTTACGGTCCCACTCGACCACTTTCCATATTCAATGGCTTTACGGTCCCACTCGACCACTTTCAAAATTCAATGGCTTTACGGTCCCATTCGACCACTTTTGATATTCAATGGCTTTACGGTCCCACTCGACCACTTTCAAAATTCAATGGCTTTACGGTCCCACTCGACCACTTTCGATATTCAATGGCTTTACGGTCCCACTCGACCACTTTCAAAATTCAATGACTTTACAGTCCCACTTGACCACTTTCAAAATTCAATGGCTTTATGGTCCCACTCGACCACTTTCGATATTCAATGGCTTTACGGTCCCACTCGACCACTTTCAGAATTCAATTTGGCACAATTCAAAGCTCAAATAAATAAACGGACTGCGTCACGACAATCGGCACGAGATTTGGTCGTCGGCCATCTCAATCTTAATTTCCGAAAAATAATTAATTAATTAATTAATTAATTTCGAAAATTAATTAATAAATATAAAAAATTCCGTTTACCTCAAAATAAGGCCCAATTAAATAAACGGACTTCACCACGATCATTAGCATAATTTTCCGGTCACAAGCCATCCCAGTTGAATTTTCGAAAAATAAATAATTATTTAATTAATTTCGAAAATTAATTAATATTAAAAATTCAATTTAGCTTAAAATAAAGTCCGATTAAATAAACGGACTTCGCCACGATCATCAGCAAAATTTTCCGGTTCCGGATCATCTCCCTTGAATTTTCGGAAAATAAATAATTATTTAATTTAATTCCGAAAATTAATATTTAAATGCCCAAAAATCTCACTTAGGCCCGAATCGCCAAATTGAAGCCCAATTAGGGATCGGAAAATTCCCGAGATACTTCCAATAAATAGCAGACCACGTCTACTTGGTAATTGCACAATCAATTTATTTAAATCGCATCACAATTGACTAATAATTGCTAATCTATTCTAATCTAACAACCTAAACATAATTAATTAAAACTAAACCAACCTTAAAGCATAATTAGCCAACTAATCTTGGATTAGTGAGATTACTCACCAAATCGCGCGCAAATCGGATCAATCCGACGACGGCGACGCGAGGAACGATTGTTCCCAAAGCACGGCTCGGGTTTGGGGCCGGGAAACGGCCCAAAAGCGGGCCCGAAGGTGCTGAAACCCACTCCGTGGGTCTGCTGGACGGAGCCGATCGGGGCTGTCCCGGCGGCTAGGGCGGCGGGGGAAGGCCGGCGGAGGGCGAGGGGGTCACGGGGGAGGTCCGGCGGGGTTGGGCGGTGGCCGGAGGTGGCCGAACGGTGGCTGGTCGGTGCGGGCAGGGGCGAAACAGGGCTGATTCGAGGCTGGATCGCGCGGGACGGCGGGACGACGGCGAGCGCACGGGCGCGGCGCGGGCGGCGGTGCGGCGGTGCGGTGGCCGGACGAGCGGCGACGGAGCAGCGACGGCGAGCTGCAGCTTTCGTTCTTCAGCTCCTGGTTTTTGTTCGCACGAACAGGAGAGAAGAAAGAAGAAGGAAGCTGTCGTGTGAGGGGGGAAAAGAAGAAGAGAGAGAAGAGAGGGAAGAAGGGATATAAACATTGACTGGTCAAAGAAAGAGAGAGAGAGAGAATGGGCCGTGGGGAATCGCACGAGGGGGAGGGGAAAAGGGAGAGGAGAGAAAAAGAGAGGGAGAGAGAGGAAAAGAAGAGAGAGAAAGAGAAAGGGAAAATAAAATACACATCCATTTATTTAAATTTTCCTTTTCTCTTTTCCTTTTCCTTTCTATTTTCTTTTGGTCTTCAATTTTTCTTCCGATAATTTCTTTCTTGAAATTTCGGACCCGTCAATAAATTGACGAGTGATGAGACAAGATCCTAAAAATAAGAATTATGACGCGCTTAAAATTCAATTCCCGAAATCGAGTTCAATTTCGTGGTTAAAAATCGATCGGACGTGATTTTAGCTCAATCCAACCAATTAGGTAGCTTTTAGGGATTTTACAGCTGATACATCCCTTAACGGCTTCACCCAATAGGTTAGTTACCAATAGGTTAGTTAACTCATGAGTGATCAGCTCAGAGAAAAAGGGCCATAGGCACGCCGACGAAATGCCCATTTCACTCTATCGAAACGGGGTCGAATCTCAGGATGTCACAGAAAGTTTGCGCATTGCAATCATGATTCATGAGGAGTCTTCCCCACATGGAAAGACATTATTAATGGGGGTTATCCCGTGTGCTTATCTAATGGAGTAATTATCTGAGATGTTCTTTTTCCTGATGATTACTTCATTCATAGGAGAATTTGACCATTATTGGTCATGTTGATGAATAGGGAATATGAAAAATGCGTAAAAAGAAAATTTTGTAATTGTACGTAAATGAAATAGAATTTATAATCCCTTACCAGAAAAAAAAATAGAATTTATAATCTATTTATTTTACATTTTGTTAAAATCCAATATAATATAAGTTGCCCGTACTTGGTGCAAGGAATGGATATTGGATGAATCACTCTTATCATTGATCATTTATAATGTGAGCGTACGAGCTTTCAAGTGCACTCCAAAATACGTCATTCCCTTGTTTCAAAATAAGTGCTCGTCTCATCTAATTAATTAGACTTGGTTTCACTCAAAGACTTGAGTTAATCATATATTGGGTGAATAAGTATAAATCGACAGGCAATTTGATTTGATTACGATAACATGGGAATATTGCATATAGAGAGTTTGTGGAATCAACGTTAACTATTTTAAAGTTTTCAACTGTTGCTGTAAGACATTGTTTAATATTTAAATGCTGTAACAGAAGCCACGGTACATGTGAAGCTAGTGGAACAACGAGATGGCCCAAAGTCTAAAGCTATACTTATCTAGATCAAATTTAACTGAAGATGATGTATTATTTTATGTCCATTGTGGATTTTTCCTACACCCACCACCACAGAGCATTTATTAATATGGGTTGCCTGTAACGTCTTCAATTATGTACATTGGCAAGAGACCTTTCTCTGTAATCTGGACACCGAAATGGGAAGATCAATGTTGCTCCTCCTCTGGTGTGCTTCCATCGCTTCTTTGTTAGCTCCGGGATTGAAGCTGCTGGTTCTATCCCAACAAAATCCAGGTCTCTCTCTCTCTCTCTCTCTCTCTCTCTCTGTGAGAATATTTAGTTACTTGTAGAACATCCCGGAATATGCAAACATGCAATTTTATGTGGAGAAAGGCATCAGATAAAAACAGAAGAGAGAGAAGCAAAATGATAAACATGAAAAAGTTATAATTTGCAATTTCGTTGTTAATAGGTTTTATCTGTCGATCGCAATGATATTTGAACTAGCCCTTCTAGCAGCTTAATCTCTTTTGTTTTCTACTTTCAAAGTTGATCGCAAGGTCACGGAATGGTGAAAAGTAGGCTTATTTACCCAATGACAGAACATGCAATAGATAAAAGAAAGAAATAGAAGAAGCGAAGGAAAGGACAAGATTAAAATGGTGATCACAAGCATTGAAATGAAATATGTTCATGCGTCGTTTATATAAATATATATTTATATTCATATATAGATCAATTAAACCTAATTAATTACAACGGTCGAGGTCTGATAAGAGATGACCGCTTCCGAATTCTTGAACTGATTTGGGAAAGTCTGAGAATAAATTGACCATTTGATTCTAATCTTTTCCAATTGTGAGGTTTCATAAGCATTGACTGTGGGGCACCTAATTCGTATCCTGACGACAATTTCAAATTATATTATGAGAGGGACAACGGATATACAGATTCTGGAGAAAACAACCAGGTTTCCATAGACGACATCTACAAAGATTATCATCAAAATTCCAAAACTTTAGGGAGCTTTCCGAATGGAACGAGGAACTGCTACACGCTAAAACCAGATCGAGGCAAGAACAACCTTTACTTGATCAGGACCTACTTTTGGTATGGCAACTATGATGGAAAAAACGAAACACCCACGTTTGACCTTTATATCGATGTTAATTATTGGACTACTATCAGCAGCCCTGATAGTGTGGTCGCGGAGATTATGTATGTCCCCCAAGCGGATTATATACAGGTGTGTGTTGTCAATGTGGGAAGTGGAATACCTTTCATTTCAGCTCTGGAATTAAGAGTTTTGAACGATAGCATCTATCAAATTGGATCTGAGTTCTTGAGCCGAATTTGGCGGATCAACATGGGAACAAGCTATCAATCGTTTACAAGGTGAGTCGTTTTGGAGAACACAAGTTAGCTTTCATAAGAGCAATTCTTTTGAGACAAGATAATCATTCAAAAAGTATTAAATCTATTATACAGCAGCCAATTCGGTTTTAAACTTTTCAATTTTACCAAATTAGTCCTAAATATTTTCATGATTTGCCAATGTAATCTTTTGAGCCAATTTTAACCGAAGATCACTAAAATGGAAAATCTTTTCAATTTGTTTTAAGATCTTGAATTTTTGCTTCTTTTTTTTTCTTTCCTTTTTGTTTATTTTTTTTTTTCATGTTTTCCTATTTCTCTCTGCCCACTTGGGACCTTAGCAATGGCTAGTGGAGGTTGTTGGCCATAGGCGAAGGCCACAACACTCTTGTTGAGGCCCCAACAACCAATAGAGGGAGATAGGGAAAAAAAAAGAAATGAAAGAAAAGAAAAAAAAGGGAAAAATTCTGGAAATTTTTTAAAAATTACAAAAATCATCTAAGTTAACATTGATCCTATCACGTTAAACGATTTATGGCACGTAAGATGGTTTACTCTGAATAAAGCACAAAATTAGCGATTTTCTGCCAAAATTGACTTGAGGGATACTTTGAGAAATCGTCAGGAGATTTAGGCCAGGCCAGATTGAAAATTTCAGCCTGAATTAACCGTCATGCAATAGTTTTATGACCTTTTAGACAATTTTCCCCCTTTGAGACATTTGTTATAATTCTCTTGAACACTCGAAGCTATGTTTGAAAAAAAAAATATATTTTTTATTAGGTCTTCTCTTCAATGGGTTTCGAATATTAGAGGTCTACACAGATAAACAACGAAAACAAACATTTATTTCAACCAGTAACAATTAATGTATCCCTATTGCTTTTAGAAGTCATCCCGAAGAAATTGTTTTTACCATATACATCATTGAAGCATTACAGTTATAATTTAGTTCACAATAATTACATGAAGTCTACTTATAGTATTCGTCCAAAAAAAAAAAATTGCTAATGGTACCATTAATTGTTATGCTTTTTTTTCTTTTTGCTTGGTTTGTTGCTATGCACTATATACTAATGAAGATGATAAAGAATTCACGAATAATTAAATTTTTGGTGGATAATAATTGTATGACTAAAACACTTAATTTTCTATGAGAATCTCATAAGAATATACCCTCGATCGTGATTAAAAATGTTTGCATCTAATAATTTAATTAATTCATATATGAGTTTCAAATATAGGGTGTGATAATTTCTTATGTAAAATTTTATCAGGCCAAACAACTCTCTTCGTTGATAATCACCATTTTCATTCTAGGTACTATGCCATTCAAATAATCACTTTTTATATTCCGACACTTATTAAACATGCTCAATATGAATTAATAACTCAATTTTTAAAATATTGATTACAACAAGCACGAGTGGATTGACCCAAGAGTTGCTAATTAAAGATCCACCTAATATGAGGTACTAATTCAATTTTAATATATTGATTATCAGGAAAAAAAAAAAACACGAATGAATTCAAGGAAAAGTTACTAAATAAAAAAATCCACCTAATATTTCAATACGTGATCCGATTAACGATTCTAGATATGCAGCCGCCAACTTGCATCATGCACATGATGTCCGATTTTTATCACGTACAAGAATCTGACTGATGGTAGGAGTACAATAATCAAAGACTTAGACGCTTGAAACTTTGCAAGTTTATCGATTTCTCAATGGCTGAGCGTATCAACTGTCTCTGAAAATGCCTCAATCAGGTATCCAGTGGATGTTTATGATCGCATCTGGTGGGGCAATGATGATTACTACCAGCTTTCACCCAGCACCGGAGCATCTGCTACGTCCTTGTCCAACAACAACGATGCGTACAAGGTTCCTGGGAAAGTTCTTTTGACCGCTGCAACCATGAGCGACGGTAATTCATCCTTGAAATATAGTTGGATTCCACCGAAGCCATACGTTCCTCCAGGTAACTGGATCTTGTACTTCCATTTTGCCGAAACCCGGAGTTTGCTGAGTGGCCAACAAAGGAAGTTCACAGTTTCCATCAATGGTAATCAATTCACGAAGATTGTGACGCTCCACTACTTAAAGCCAGTGACTATAATCTCCACTCCGGTTACTGGGTCCCAGATCAACTTCTCGATAAGTCCCACATCGAACGAATCTCCATATCCGCCAATCCTCAATGCCATCGAGGTCTATAATATTGTTGGACTCCCCAATGTACAAACAGCCGAAGATGATGGTATTTCCCCTACTTCAACATGTTTTTCTAGTGCAAATTCGAATGTTGTGCTACCAGAAGTCTTCTAAAGTGGACATGAACAACAAAATGTTTAAAAAGCGACTTATTACACGTCTGATATATAGGTTGAATTCAGTAAAGAATATTGCCACATAAACTGGTCAACCTCCACTCCGTGTGCTCTCATATTCTTAAACGGGTCGACATATGAGGCCTTAAACAGTCGACATATGCTAGACGGTTTTAGCGATTTAACTGTTGCATTGATTTCTCTTCATCTAACTGAATTTTAGGAGATGCTTCTCGCATAATCTAACTTGACTAGTTTTGTTCCACACGGTTAATGAAAGTAAAACATGATAAAAGAATAAGAATTTGTTGATCAGATTGATGTCTTCATTGGATAAAGAGTACTCTCTCAGTAATCTAGATCTTAACGCTTACTCCTCCTAAGATACCTCATTAACTCTTACAAGGCAATAATTTAGACTCACTTGCCTTGGTTGCTCCATCAGAAGAGAATTGATGTTGGATTGGCTGAGTAATTATTGGTGGTGAGGTTTGGTAGGTAAAGGATATAAAGGATATAAGCTAAGTTTACAAAAATGTCCGGTTAAATTGAGCTTCAAGAAGCTTGTTGTGAAAATCTAAGAAGAATAAGATAAAGAGTTTTCTTCAATGAGCTCTAGAAGATGCAATTTTAATGGTTAATAGGCTGCTCTTAAACTAGGTTTATCCTGAAAGTAAAAGGCTACATTTTGCTTGGAATACTTAATTGCTGGAAATCACTTCAAATTGAACATATAGTGTTTTATCAATTTTGACAACATCACAATTCTTGAAAAAGAAATGATATTATTGTGGTATAAACTTCAGTGAAAGCTATCAATGATACCAAGGCAATGTATCGAGTGAACAAAGAGAGCTGGCAAGGTGATCCCTGCGTCCCAAGCAACTATACATGGGATGGTCTGAATTGTGGTTATGGAAAACTTCCAAGGATTATTTCACTGTGAGTGCCTTTGACCTATTTCTTGAAGTAGCATACAGCGGTGAAACTCTAAAAGAACTCTCTCTCTCTCTCTATATATATATATATATGAAGAAGTGAAGTTTTGTTCTCATTCTGCTTGAAAAGTAGAAAGTTTGCTCCCCGACATGACCACATTGTCTTTGCATAAGATGCCTACATTTGAAGAAGTGAAGTTTTGTTCTCATTCTGCTTGAAAAGTAGAAAGTTTGCTCCCCGACATGACCACATTGTCTTTGCATAAGATGCCTACATTTCCAAAGGCTATAAGTAGGATTCCTAAAACTGCATCCATATAGTCACATGCACCAAAAGGTTTATGTTTTGTACCAATGAGGCAGCCTTTGGTTGATCATGGCCAGGAATCTGAGCTCTAGCAATCTGGTGGGGAACATAGCACCCTTCCTTTCAAATCTGTCCGCGTTGGAGTCCCTGTGAGTATCTCTCTACCGAGGCCCTTTTGAAGGCAATGCTGCATTAGATCTCATGATTTCCGTTCTTGTTGGATTAATATTCGTGAATACATTTGTGCATGATAAAAGCTAGGAAAGTGTCACCACTTGTGAGTGCCTCGGAAGAACACTGACAAGCTACATTATCCTTTGACTTGCATCAACAATATTTTTGTAATTTAGGTAGTGTTTTAAGGGCGCAGATTTCATAATTTTAGTTTGAATGTGTTGGGACATCCTATTTTTGCTGGTGGAAGTTTATGTGGAGCATCGATTTTAAAGCAGTGCCATGATATTTTTGGCCTCTTTGGCTCAAAATTTCTGTCGTTTTTCTTATTCATATTCTCAAAATTTTGGATGAGATCTATTAAATCGTTAACTACCCAAACTCGCTTTGTTTCAGAGATCTATCCAATAATGAACTTACGGGAGCCATACCAGAAACTTTGGCAAACTTGCCGAAGTTGAGAATTCTGTAAGTATATACGCCTTGGTGGCGCGCTGAAGAATTGACAGAGCATAAGTCTTTATACATGGTTATGCTTTGCAGGAATGTAAGCGGAAACAAGCTAAATGGTTCAATTCCTGAGGCTCTTAAAAGGAGGGTTACAAACAACACGTTGGACTTGAGGTTTCTCTCTCTCTCTCTCTCTCTCTTCAGAGTATAGAAAGACTTCCATATGAACATGTTTTATTGTGATTCAAGGCAAATAAGAAGGCCATGAACATGTTTTATTGTAATTCAAAGCAAATAAGAAGGCCTCTTGTGATCAACATGTGGGCAAAGAAGTTCGAGAAACGTGACTTTACCTACTTACTTTTTGTCGCAGGTTTAACAAAAATGCCGATCTTTGCTGGGCAAGTCCTTGCCCAAAGAAGAAGGCTAAAACTAAAAACTCCATCTTGGTCCCAGTTGTCGCGTCGGTTTCAGTCGTAGTCGTAGTCATCTGTTTGGTCACCATTTGTTTGATAAGAAGGAAACAGATAAGAGGTAACTTACTATTCTACTTCTCGTCCACGGCATATTACATAAAAATAAAATTGTCTCTTATTAGACTAATGCTTCCCAAGGATTGATGACCAACAAAGTGATTGTTTCTTAGCATATGACCAACAAAGTGATTGTTTCTTAGCATATGGAGAGCTAGGTGCCAAAACATCAATCCTTGCCTGGATTTTCACTTCCCATAGGTTGAATTGGATTAAATTGGAGTTATCTTAGGGAGATTTTCCTTTGAAGTCTACTTGGAAATCTTTGAAAGGTTGAGTCTATTATTCATTGGTAATATTTTGGTTATCTATTGAAGGAATGGTGAGATTAAGATCTTTTGATTATGGTGAGATCACAAGGATCACTGGAAACTTTGGAACGGAGATTGGTGAAGGAGGATTTGGGAAAGTATATCTTGGCACTCTAGAGAATGGAACCAAAGTTGCGGTGAAGGTGCTCTAAAAAAAATCATGGCAAGGGGACAGGGAATTTCAAGCTGAGGTACAATGCAATAAGATGCTCATTTACAGACTTGCTTCCAAATGATTGTCAATAAAAATTGTGGTAAAGGACACTTATGACATTGCAGGAGAAACACTTAAGGATCGTTCACCATGGAAACTTGGTTTCTCTACATGGATATTGTGATCACTCTGAAAAGAAGGCATTAGTTTATGAATACATGGCCAATGGAAACTTGCAACAGCACCTACACGGTACTTTATCATGTTCTCTTGTATAAATTTTTTCTCTGGAATACACCCGCGAATGTATGTTTCTTTCTCATATACAATAAGAAGATACGCTAATTTGACAGAGGACAAGTCAACCGTTTTAACTTGGAAACAGAGACTCCACATCATTGTAGATGTAGCAAAAGGTACTTAAAGCATATCCCCCAATGTAGTTTGTTCCCTTCCTCTTTGGCATGATTAAATGGATCTTTGGCAAGAATTGCAGGTTTGGAGTATCTCCATAATGGTTGCGACCCGCCCATTATCCATAGAGATTTAAAAGCAACAAACATCCTGCTAAATGAAGATATGCAAGCCAAAATATCTGACTTTGGTCTCTCGAGAACATTCACAGCAGAGAAAGATGCTCATGTATCAACTCGTGCTGTTGGCACTCCTGGCTACCTCGACCCTCAGTAATGGCTTAAACTTAATCTCGTCAATATGCTATATAGTCCTTACATGGATAGAAAATGTGGCTCTCGCTGAGATTGCATCATGTACTTGCGTACTTGTCTACACCATATACAACATTATTGAAGAAAAGTTCAGCATTGATAAATGACTCTAGAGTTCAAAGAGCAATATATTAGGACCTGGAAGATTTATCCTCAGCGTGTTCTCATATGTCCTGTAGGTACCAATCAACTGCAAGCTTAAACAAGAAAAGTGATGTTTTCAGTCTCGGAATCATACTCCTTGAGCTAATCACAGGACATCCGGCAATGATGATGAAGCCACAGGGAAATGTGTACATACTTGATTGGGCGAATTCCCTTATTAAAAGTGAAAATTTGCAGAGGATCATGGATCCAAAGTTAAAAGGAGAATTCAACAGCGAATCGGCTTGGAAAGCGATAAGGGTTGCAGAGTCTTGTACAAAACCAACTGGAGATCAAAGGCCTGACATATATCATGTATTGGCGGATTTGAAAGAATGTTTGGCAACAGCATTGGCACCTGAAAAAAGTCCAGAAGATGGGAAGCAAAATGAGAAAATCAAGTAGTTCTTTCGAAAGGACCTCCTCTGGACTTCTTTTAGCCAATACTTCCCCTAGAAGGCTGTTTGGTATTTAGTACATGTGAACTTCTGTTTCCAAATTTCTGCGGCCATCAAAACTGAACTCAAGTGTGGTTCATATTTCAAGCTTATATTTGTATGTCAATTTGGATACCCAGAAGCTATTCTCATCTCCAGTTATTCTATTATGTCTATGAATAGGTGCTTTCTTGATAGAAACATGAGTATTGGCAGCTTTTGTCATTCATAGGAGAAACCATGTACTATGTTGGAGTCTCACTTTGTTGTTATTGCTTGATGGTGGATATATTCTCTCTCTCTCTCTCTCTCTCTCTCTCTCTCTCCAGCCTGGTTGCTGGTTGCTCTTATTTAGAAGGGCATCAGAGAAGTCGATGATAATAGAAAAAAAGCCACAACAAATTCAAACTGCCCACCGCGATATATTTATGTCAAACAATTTTTTTGACATGAAAAATTGCAAACTATACTTACCATGACACATTTACCCTAAACTTTTTCATATGACATAAAAAAAATTCTAAAATTATATGTATGTGACACATTTATCCTTCGTCAAAATTCTATAAAATGATTTTTTTTTTTACCAAAACAATGTCGTAATTATTTCACTTAAATCATGTGGGCAACATGCTTTTGAGTGTCCATGTAAGTAGAGTTTTAACTATGCTCATTGATAGAACCTTGATAAAGGGTAAATATGTTGCACAAAATATAAATTAGAGATTTTTCATGTCACAGAAAAAAGTTTAGGATATATATCACAATGGACATGATTTGGGCTTTTTGGAGGCTTTTGCCCATGATAATAATGAGAATTACATCAACTCTTTTTGCCCCTTGGTGGAGCCCTCAAATCTTTTCGCAATCTTCAACAGAACAAATCATGTCATACTATGCCTAGACCGATGTCAGCCCTCGGCTAAATCCTGAGTACTTGAGACGCTTGAAAAGGCAATAGAAGTGATATCTCTTCTAATTGTTCTACACATGTTAGATCAAGGACATCTCAATTATTAGTCTTGTCTGCAAATTTCCTTATTGGGATTTGTCTGAATTTGGTGCCTACTAGAGTTTGCTAGGAATATATTATTGGATGCAAATTATGCAACTCCAAGATCTCTATAACTAGAACAAGAACATGCATAATTGAGTAGAAATATTAACTCACATGTTTTGAAATCCATCATTCTTGAAGTGGAAGCGGAAACACAATATTCCATACGCAAGTCATTCTCCTCTATTGTCCTCCATATCACTGGCTCAATGAGACAGCCCCCTCACCGTTTAGCGTTAGGTAAATGCTCCTTATGTGAGCATACGTGATAATTAGGGTTAGATGAGAGATTTAAACACTATTTATAGAGTTTTCAGCTAGGCCCCTTTATTATGGGCCAGGCTCAACTCCACCCACACTAGCTAGCCACATATTAGACTAATTAAGAAACCTTAAATCTCACCTTAGACCAACCATGTTTTACGGTAACCGTAAAAACAGTAAATTATAATATCAATTAATATAGTCCACATTAGGAAAACTCTTACATTCTCCCACTTTGACTATATTAATTGAAATTGTACTGTATATGCGCACATTGGTCCAGAGATAATTCTTAATAGTCAATCATATTCAATAAAGTCTTAAACACCGAATCATGACGGTAACTGCATGTATACACATAGAGCCTTCCATGGTCATAAATGTTCTCAACTTTATTGATATGAATTCAATATAATAGTGTGGCAAATGGATAACATCTCTCATAGAGAGATCCCATTTATCAGTCACCATTCTCTTACCTTAAGCATAAAAAAAACTTGTGGCACTAAAGAATGTCTTTATGGTTCCAATGAACCCACATATGTCTTGTCCTTACAGTTAGCATTTTTTTATATATCACAAGACATATGCACAAAGCTAATAACCGAATGCCCCTGCCTTCACTCAAGGTTTAAGCAATACTTGGAGACTTTTAACAATATATATATTCAACATAATAACAATTCATTCAAATATATATATCAAAGTGTTACTAAATTGTAACAAAAACAGATGTAAGCTTTATTCAAAGAAAAATAAAATATAGCTCCTACTAAATAACAGCATCCCAAGATACTCCTAGGCCCATGCTAATGACATGTCGATCAAATACACACGGGCGTAGGCCTTTAGTTAGTGGATCTGCAACCATATCATTTGTAGGAATATAATTTTCTGCAATGTCACCATTCTACACCAATTCCTTTATGGTAAAAAACTTGACCTCTATGTGTTTAGACCCCTTGAGACTTCTGTTGTTATTAATAAACAACACTGCAGAGTTATTGTCACAATGTAGCTATATGGGCATATCCACAAAATCATAAACCAATAACTCCCTAATGAGGTTCCAGAGCCAAATAGCTTAAGTAGCAGCTGAAAAACATGCTACAAACTCCGCTTGCATGGTAGAAGAAGATATGAATTTATGTTTCTTGCTCTTCCATGAAACTGCACCTCCTACTAACATAAATATGTATCATGTCGTTGACTTCTTATCATCTTGACAACCAGCAAAATCTGCATTTGAATATCCTGCTAGTTGCAAATTTGGAACATGTCTATAAATCAACATATAATTTTTTGTTTTCCTTAAGTACCTTAAAACCTTCTTAGCATCAACTCGGTGATCGCGTCCTGGATTAGACTGATATTTGCCTAGAAGCCATGTTGTAAAAGCAATATTTGGTCTAGTGCAAACTTAAGTATACATGATACTTCCAAACACACTAGCATAAGGTACATTCTTCATTTGAGCTTTCTCAAAATCTGAATTAGGGTATTGTGAAAGACTCAATTTATCACCCTTAACAATAGGAGCAATTCTTGATTTGCAATCCTGCATATTGAATCTTTCTAAAATGTGATCAATATATGCCCTCTAAGACAAACCCAATGAACGGCGTGAGTGATCCCTATGGATCTCAATGCCAAAAATAAAAAAACGCCTCACCAAGGTCTTTCATGTCAAAAAATTTCGATAACATCCACTTTGTTTCATGCAATAAACTAATATCACTACTAGTAAACAAAATATCATCCAAATAAAGTATGAGAAAAATATATTTCCTCCCACTAACCTTGGTGTATATACACCGATCTACTTTGTTCTCAATAAATCCGAATGAAGTAACAACACTATGAAACTTTAAATACCAATGTCTAGAAGCTTGTTTAATGCCATAAATAGACTTCTTCAATCTACAAACAAGCTTACCTGAGTCATCTACTGTAAAACCTTCAGGCTGCACTATACAAACCTCCTCATTAAGGTCTTCATTTAGAAAAAACAGTTTTAACATCCATCTAGTATAACTCCATATCGAAATGAGCTACCAATGCCAAGATCACTCTAAAAGAATCTTTAGAAGAAACAGGAGAAAATGTTGCTTTGTAATCTATTCCTTCTTTTTGAGTGAAACCCTTAACTACCAGACTAGCTTTAAACTTTTCAATGTTTTCTTTGGAATCCTTTTTAGTCTTGAATACCCATTTGCAGCCAATAAGTTTATAACCTTCAAGTAATTCAACAAGCTCCCAAACACCATTATGTTTCATAAATTGCATCTCATCTTTCATCGCATCTAGCCATAAATCTGATTGAGGACATGAGATGGCATCCGTATAAGATACCAGATCAACAACACAACCAATATCATAATCATGCTCTCCTAGGTAGACAACATATTTTGGTGGTATAGCTGAACGTCTTTCCCCATTTGATCTTCTGAGTGGAGCTACTTCAATCTCATTCTGAATTTGAGGGGCTTGAGGAATTTCATCAGGAACTATCTCAACAATAAGATCCTGAGCCACAATAGGCTCAATTTGTGACGCGAGAGGCTCCATAATCGTCTACATAGGATGAGACAATGATCAAGTAATCCCCACCATATTATCATATTCGATAGTTTGTGAGCAGCTACCCTTCTTGGCTACATCAAATTCCAGAAATTTAGTAGTCTTAGATTCCACAATTCTTATACCTCCATTGAGGTTATAAAACCGATACCCCTTTGAATGATCTGGGTAAGATACGAAGTAACATTGAATAGTTTTGGAATCCAACTTACTCAATGTTGGATTATATAACTTCACTTATGCTGGACATCCCCAAACTTTAAGATGATTCAAGCTAGATTTACGTCCAGTCCACAACTCAAAAAGAGTCAATGGAACCGCTTTAGTAGGAACACGATTTAGAATATAAATAATTGTTTTCAAAGCTTCACCCTATAGAAAATTAGGTAAATTAGCCATATTAATCATACTTCTTATCATGTCCATAAGAGTACGATTACGCCTTTCCACTATGCCATTTTGTTCAGGGCTTCTGGGCATAGTAAACTGACCTACTATCCTAGAATCCTCTAAGTATTTAGCAAACGGCCCTTTAAGTTGTCCAGCATCACCATACCTACCAAAATACTCACCACCATGATCAGATTTGACAATCTTTATAACTTTTCTCAACTGTTTCTCCACTTCAGTCCGAAAAATCTTGAATTTGTCAAGAGACTCGGACTTTTCTTTAATCAAGTATAAATATCCATATCGGGAATAGTCGTTGATAAATGTGATGAAATAGAAATTTCTGCACAAAGTAGTTGTGTATGGTCCACTAATATCAGTGTAAACAACCTCCAACAAACTAGAACTTTGCACGGCGAATATCTTCTTTATCTTAGTCATCTTACCTCTACAACAATCTACGCAAGTTTCTAGATCACCTTTAAGAGTAGGTAAGATATCGTCTTTTATAAGCTTTTCTACTCTTTCTTTAGAAATGTGATCAAGACGTTTATGCCACAATGCATAAGACTATTCCTTAAGTAGAGGCCTTTTGAAAACAACTTTTTCAGCTAAATAAGCAACGTATATGTCGTTGAGAGATAAACTCAATCGATATAATACATTAGATAAATTGCAACACCCTATCTTATTTGAATCATAAAACATGAAAACAGTATTACTATTTATTTCAAAAGAGTATCCACACATATCCAAACAAGGAACACAAACTAAATTCCGCCTAAAAAAATGTACGTAAAAGGTGTTTCTCAACACCATCCTAAAACCATAATCTAAAATCAAAATAACATCTCCCACGAACTCGATGTCAACTCCAATGTTGTTTCCAACCGTGAGCTTTGATTCATCATAATTTGACGTCCTTCGGTTTATGAACCCCTGTATGGTAAATGCAACATAATTAGTTGCACCACAATCTAGCCACCATGAATTGGTCGAGACTTTAGATAAATTTGATTCATAAACAAATGCCAAAAAATCATTACCTTTAGGTTCACTCTTAGTTCTCTTAGACAACCAAGCCTTAAACTTATTGCAGCGTTTCTTTACATGTCCTCTCTCCCTGCAAAAGTAGCAAATAACACCATCTTTCTTGATGAATGCTTTCTTAGGACCCAAACTGTTAGAAGGTCTAGCACCTTCAGAATTTACTTTATTATTGGAAGGTCTAGCAGCTTCAAAATTGCCCTTATAAGTATAATTTTTCACATTCTTACTCTTATCACTTCCAGAATTAGAAGCATAAAAGGGAATGTGCCCTTTATCTTTCTTCAATTTTTCTTCCTCTGCCACCAGCCTTGCAATTAGGTCATTAACTGACCAAATTTCATCTTGGGAACTATAATTGGTCTTTATTATCCCAAAATTAGGAGGAAGATTATTTAGAACTTGATGCACAATGCAAGTAATAGAATAACAATATTGAGAGCCTCAAGATTTGTTTGCAAATCTACCATCCTCATAACATGATCTTTAACTTCACCAGAATCATCATACTTCATAGTAAATAGGGTTTGCAGGTGTGTTCCTATCTCAGCATTAAGCGAGACACGGTTTCTAGCCATCAAGGCTTCCATCATCTGCCTAGCAGTGTAGTCTACAGGCAAACCACTTTTTAAGTGTTTTTGAATGAAACGCTTCATCGATAGTAAGCAAATTCTATTGTTTTTTTCCCATGCAGTCAAATGAGCTTTCAGAGTTTCTGTACTCTCAGCAGTAAGATCTGCCGTCCGATCGGTAGTAAGAGTCATATGAACATCTATCATCTCCATAGCAAACAAAAAAAATTTCTCTCCATCTCTTAAAGTTTGACCCAGCAAGAACCTCAATAGTGACAGAGTTACCGTTTACAGAAAAGGTGACTGAAAGACAAACGGTGTATATAATTAGCATAATATGAGCATTGTGTAACTTTACATGTAAAATCACATAATCACCTTTGGACAAAATACATGACATGCAATTGTATACTCCCCATATGATAGCGGTTATGAGAATATATTCCAATTTTCGTGAATTCATCACCTTTGGGCATATGAACCACTAGGATCAGTCACTCCTCCACCACACCATCATGTATCCATCTATGAATTAATACACAATCACCTTCTTTGGGAGTATGACTATGCATTAGACCAGGAGACATCCCAATCAATATACAATATCGAAATTTCTCAAACCCAATCAAATGTGCAACTTTGGCAGTCACAATTCAATTAAATCCTTGAAACTCTCTCATACCAAGGATATAAAATTTACATCTCACATACACCATATACATGTAATTTTTAACTTTGGTGATAAGGGTGGTAAATCACTAAAATCACACATCATGCAAATTACAATGTTTTATTCATTAATAAAATCAAAATTTATTGTATATTAATAATGAATAACACTATAATGTTTATATGATAACATACCAGTAATCCAACACATGTATTTCTAAAATCATAGAAAATACAAGAAAAAATACATTAAAAATACACATATTTAGGGTTTCGTATACATTTTCACATCCATAAAATTATCAACATGTAAAATAAATACATAACAAGATAGAGAATGATCATACAAGTCGAACGCCGCAAGCCACGCGCCCATCGGAGCTCCCACACACCCGCACGCACCGCCTAAGTGCACGGCGCGTGGGGCTCACGAGCAAGCGTCAAGGTCAATCAAAAGCCGGTCTGCCGGTGGCAGTTCAACTGGTTCCCGGTTTGACCATCCAGTCCAACCGCCTTGTCAGACTAGTTGACTAGGTCAGGTCAGGTCAGTCGCCATTGAGTCGGGTCCGGGTTGCTAACATCATCACCATGTGCGTCGCACACATGATCTGCTGATGTCATCGTTCGCATGCGGCACATGCGCGAGCCGCGCCTCACACGTGGGAGTGCGTGATGGTGCATGACCGCGCATGGGGCCCAAGCGGCGCGTGGCCACGCGTGGGGGCGCATGTGGCCTCCTCTAGTGATGCGTTGCCCACGATTTTGCTCATCTCGACAAGCCTGGTCCAAATAAATAATTTTATTTTATTTTTATTGAACGAAAAATTTCGAAAATCTCAAATTATGGCAAAATCTCTATGCGTTCGAATTCTAGGGTTATGGAGGCTCTAATACCATATATTTGATGCAAATTGTGCAACTCCAAGATCTCTATAACTAGAACAAGAACATGCATAATTGAGTAGAAAGATTAACACATCTGTTTTTGGATTTATCGTTCTTGAAGTGGAAGCGGAAATACAATATTCAATGCGCAAGTCCTTCTCCTCTATTGCCCTCCGTATCACTGGCTCAATGAGGCAGCTCCATCATCATTTAATGTTAGGTAAACGCTCCTTATGTGAGGATACGTGAGAATTAAGATTAGAGGAGAGATTTGAACACTACTTATAGAGTTTTCAGCCAGGTCCCCTCATTACGGGCCACGCTCAACTTGGCCCATACTAGCCAGCCTCATATTAGACTAATTAAAAAACCCTCTATCTCACCAAACTAACCATATTTTACAGTAACCGTAAAAATAGTAAATTACAATATCAATTAATGTAGTCTACATTAGGAAAACTCTTACATAAATGGCATATCCTCATCACAAAACAACTTGGACATTCTAAGAGGAATGAAGGATTCTTCAAAATTACGCAGTTGCTGTCATTTAATATGCATTATTCGAGTTGACTTTGTGCTATAATCGCTCAATTAGTTGGTAGGCTACAAGGTCCAGTTGCGAGCTTCTTGCCTGTCCAAAAGGTGATAATTTGTATTTGGATGGCATTTTTGTGGAAGTGTGGTGAGGGTATGCTGTTGTGATATGCTCCAAAAGTGCTTTCTTTGGATTTGTGACTGTAAAAGAGTACTAAGTTCTTTCATATGAGTTTGCGCACTTTTGTGTCCTTTGCATCACATAGATAATTATCTCAATTTCTAACTTTAGAGTTAAACAATATGCAATATAAGGGTGCACACCGCCCATCGTCGATAGAGACATGAAGATTTCAAATATGTTACTTGATGAAAAGATGCAAGCCAAGATAGCTGATTTTGGGCTGTCCAAAGCCTTCTCAACCTACCATGACTCTCACGTTTCAACTCATCTACCGAAACACCAGGCTACCTCAACCCTGAGTAAGGCTTATACACTTTGTGTTGGTAAATATAGCTTCGAAATTAGGTAGAACAATGAAGTCGGATCTTTAGAGTAATTAAGTCAGATTTTTAGGCATGATATCACTTTCTTTAAGGATTTATTTGCCCCCACAAAATTGCTAATAGTCACTGGCAAATATTCTCTAAGATATAACAAAGTCTCAAAATGAAAATATTATATAACAATTTTAGTATTTCTCCAGAATCTCTCTAGGAAACAATTGAAAAAATGGCTGTAGTTTTCAGAAAGAATGCTCAAAAAGATAAAATGATCATACGCACTGTTCTTTTAAAAACTAACATGTATATATAAAACAATCTTAAAAACATAGGCAACTATTCGTAAAAAATTGCAAAAATGAACAAACGCATCCTTTCGAAAATTGCCCGAATGAAAAAAGGTGTCCATTCGGAAGAAGTTGAAAAGTTGAACAAATGTAACTATTCGGGAAATTTTGTAAACTGAACGGGTATCTTTCCAAATGTTGTAGTGAAAAGACACAAACAAAAATTCGGAATAATTAAAAAATTATTATTTTTTAATTTCTGAAAATTCTCAATAAACAAAAATAACCTTTGAATTGATTAAAGTTAATAAGATAACCATACGAAATTTAAAAAAAAAAAAACAAATGAGTTAATGCTAATTAAACCGTGGGTACGCAAGCTAATTGCGCAATTATTCGTGCACCAGCACGTGGGTATGGTGGGGTCTAGCCCACACCCAATTATTTCTTTAGGTACATTAAAGAAATCCCACAGTTATTAATTGGCCAACTTCCTCCCATTTTTCCTATATGGGACAAGGAAACATGCATTTAGTTTGTTTTTACAAACAAACATCCAACACTTTGAACTCTACATAAGGCCTATAAACCCTGTAAGGCTACCTTATTATTCAAACTTATTCAAACTCAGCGTTCAGTCATCGGGGAACATAAGCAAGAAAAGAGACGTGTATAGCTTCGGAATCATATTGCTCAAGCTTATCAGTGGTCACCCGGCCATGATAAGAAGCCTAGAGAGCAGCACTTACATCATTCAATGGGTGTCGCCTCTCATCAAACAAAGGGGATATAGAGAGCATCACTGATCAGAGGCTACAAGGGCGGTTTGGCACCACATCTGCTTGGAAACCATTCAAGACAGCAATGCCGTGCATGGCTATGACTGTGAACGAAAGGCCGAACATGAACTGTGTGCCGTTGGAGCTAAAGGAACCCTTGGCTCTAGAAATTGATGCTTCTGCCAAAAGGGAGCACACCCCAAGACAGAATGAGTTCTTTGAACTGAATTCTCTAGAGCTTGATATATATCCCAATGTGAGGTAGCTGATGAACCAAGGAATTCGATTCTGCTTCTGCCCTTCACGCTCAATGTTCATGATTTGGATACTATTTGTGAAAATGTACCCTGAGACAGTGCTTAAGGTGCGTTTGGGGAAAGTTTTTAACAAAATGCAAAGACCTTTAAGTTAAAGGTGTTTTTTCAAAATGCAAACTGTGTTTGGTAAATTGTTGTTTGAAAGCACTTTGTGAAGTACCTTTGAGCAAAATGGTTTTTGGGGGACAAAGAACTTTTGTGATAGAAAAATACTATTAAAAGAAAAATAAAAAAAATTTGACCAACAAGAGCAGGCGACCCCGTATCTGGGATGGCGAGGTTGCGTGATGCCTTCACAACCTCCGGCGACCCCGGATCTGGGGCGGTGAGGTCGTGCGCGTCGCGTGACGCCACCTTGACCTCTGGCGACCCTGGATCTGGGGCGGCGAGGTCGCATGACGCTGTATCAACCTCCAGCGACCCCAAATCTGGGGCGTCTAAGTCGCGGGAGGACCTCGTCGCCCTTAATCTAGGTTGCGGCGAGGTCGCAGGAGGTCGCGTGACGCCGCCGTGACCTAGATCTAGGTTGCGGTGACCTAGACCTCACCGTGAACCAAATGACACTACGGTCACGCTACCCCCTAGTGTTGGTCACCCCACCCCCCAACGATGAATGTCTGCGTGACAGTCGCCGGTGATTGCCTACCCTTCGCCGGTGACCACTTACGGAAGAAGAAGAAGAAGACGATTAATAGTAAGGGCAAAACTGGAAAAATGAAAAATCAATGAGGATAATTTGCGAAGAAAAAAAATTTACCCCTTTACCTCAGCTACTATTGCATGCCAAGAATGCCAGAAAGCCAAAGCAAGGGAGAGGGAGCCTGAGCTAAAGGCCTTTACAAATGCCAGCATTTCCCAAATGGGCTTCCAAAAATAATTTTCAAACACACTTACATTTGCCCAAGGGGCGTTGGAGGTCCAAAGGACTTCGCAAAGTTGTTCCCAATGAGATAGCTAGTATAAGCACCTAGAGGAGAGTGAATAGGTGCACAATCAATTTATCGAAATACGGGAGCAATTCTTGGCAAACGATAAAAAGGTAGTTCACTATTAATTGACAAAATGAAATACGATCAAAGTAAAGAGAGTAAGGAAGAGAAAATTGAACACAGGGTTTATAGTGGTTCGGCTTAATCCAAGCCTACGTCCACTCTTCCGCACTGACAGCCCACCGGCTGGATTTCACTATGAACAAAAGAGAAGTTACAGCACTCCTTTTCCTTGATTCCACAATGTAGATGTTCTATCACACCTCCTCAAGGTTTCTCACAAATATAGACTCTCTTTTGAATACAAGTATTCGCTCAAAGGAATTGTCTAAACAACAAGGAGTTTCAGACTTTGGCATTCTTCTATCACGCACACCTCAACAACTTAGAACGTCTTCCTTATATACTCCTTTATGCCATCATACCCGTTGGCACTTACCAAAGAAATTCCTCCAATCTACCCGTTGGACGTAATCAATTAGGAAGATCATTCGGGCTATTAAAGGAACGTGTCAATAGCCCATCAATCATGTTCGCCCATACAATCAGGATCTCGGTTTCCATAAGTAGAACCTTCCAATAATATTTAAGCAATCATCGATTCCTTAATCTTCGAGTCAATCTCGATCAATCAAAGAATTCCGTTGTGTCTTTTCCAGCCACGAGATCTTCTCTAGTTGATAAGGTCAAGCCCTTAACGAAACATCCAGTTCTGGATAACCTTTCTTCAACGGATTAGAGACTGTCAATGAGGATAGACTTTGAGTCTTGAGTCTGGCTGTCCGGAGGTCTTCAGACTTTAAATAGCAGAGTCTGCAAACCTTCAGATTAGACTGATAGAAACGTTTTGTCAGCTTCAAAACACTTCAAGAAGATTTCTCCAACAATCTCCCCCTTTTTGATAGTGACAAAACTTTCCTGCAGATTTTGACAACTTTAACCTGCAAAACATTTCTCAAACACATATGCATATCTTATAGAGATAAATGGCTAAATGAATAACACTAGAATCTGCAACCACAGAAAATAGGTTAGTCTAATAAGTGATAAAGCCATCCATAAGATATTAATGATAGTTTATAAAAGCAGTCAAGTCCAAGTCTAGTTTAGTTCTCATCCAGACACAAAAACAAAGTCAAACAAACAGAGTTTGGTGATTCAAACATCAAAACAAAACAATCCACAAAATCCAACAAACAGTTCAACAAACCACACGATTAAAAGTCAAATTGTTCAAATCTTGCATCTCTCCCCTTTTTTGTCAGCATTAAAAAAGTTGAGATGAAAATGGAATGAAGTCAAGATTACTTGGGAACGCGGACAAGCTGGAAGTCTCCCATAGACTGAACGATGCCTTCCAGCCTTTTCAAGTCTTCCTTCAATTGTGCAATCTCCTCACCCTTGGCATTGGCCTGAATCTGAATAGAGAGGGCTTGGATTTGATCATTCAATGAACATGAAGAAACTTGACCCGCAGTTTGCAAGTTTTGAACCCCGCATCTCAAGGCATAAATTTGACCTCGCATTTCCATTAGAATATCCATGATTCTGCGAAAATCGGCTGGGTTGTCGGTCTGCGTACTAGCTTCAGCACGTTCTGTAGATGATGGCATATCAGAATAATCTCGCAGGTTTGGCGATGAAACTTCATGACCTTCTTCTGGAAATTGAGAGGCATAAACATCCTCTGGGTCTGCAGGTGAGCGACTGACTCCTTCACTTACATCAGGATATGAGGACTTCCCTCCTTTCTCTTGATCTCCCCCTGTTACCATGCCTACAGGTGGAGAGGAGTGTTCCTCAGGTTCTCCTTCTTCTCGTCTTTCTTCCTCAGGTCTTTCCTCCTCTGCTTCTTTTTCACCAACTGCTCTTTCTTCTTCTTTCTCTTCTTCTTCTCGACCTTCTCTTTCCTTTCCTTCTTTCTCACGTTGTTCCATTGACTCTGGAACAATGCGACTTAGCTTCTTCAAAGCTATGGCCGAAATGGTAAGGTCATCATCTTCTTCATCTTCCACAATAAGAGCTCTCCTTTTTGGTTTTGAAGCAACCAATGGCTCCTTTCCTTTCCGTTTTGAAGAAGAGATTTGATGAGCTTTGACTGGAGTCTTCTCCTTGAATTTCTCCAACTCCTTGTTCAGTTCCTTCAGACGCATTTTGGTCACCATCTTCAGTCCTACCACCATATGATCGCACGATCGAACACAAAAGATTTGCGGAGGCTGAATATTCAAATGTCTAAATAACTTCGTCACAAGGCTTTGGTAAGGAAGTTGACCTATGTCCTTCATCATCACTCTATACATGTGAAACATGATAGTGTGAGGGAGAGAAAACCTTTTCCTAGTGAGGATGGCATACATCAGCTTTGCCTCTGAGCTTGAAACATCAGTCTTGGAGGTTGATTTCAGTCGCAGGCAATTGATCACAATCTTGTGAAGCAAGATGTTGAATGCACTCATCCTCAAGTAGGTGATCTTCTCCTCTGTTCTCCTGTCCTTCACCAATTCCAGTGTGGCCCGAGCAATGGAAACTTTGATCGGTTGATATCTTCCTCTTTCAACTCCTAACACATCTGCCAGCATATCCATATCCACAACATAGTCTTGATCTTTAACACTGAAAGAAAATCTATTCACATCCAAAAAGCTAAGATTTGAATAGAAATATGCAGTTAGTTCAGCATAGGCCTCTGTAGTGTCGGAGCAGAACCTTTCAAGTTGAAGATAACTGAACTTTTCCCTCAAGTTCATATTCACAGCATCCAAAAAGTCAAAATCCACACTTCTAGGGTTTATTACCCCACGCTTCAGCAATTTCGAGTACAAATCCTTTTGTTCCTTCAATCTAAACAAATCTCCCATTTTTCCTCGACTTTCAACTGCAACACCCATTCTCGATTGAAATTGACTGTACAATTTGTCATCATCATTCACATCTATAGGATTCAGTCCCCAATCACGAGGATCACTCGGGATATTCGCAAGAGTTTCCTCAACCAACCATTTACGAGCAATTCCCAAACTTTTTATTTTTCGCAGAAAGATATATTCGTTCTTATATCCTTTGTCTTTAAGAAAATCATCGACATAGTTCAAGGGAGTACGAGTTCCTTTTAAGGCACGGTACAGCTTATAAATAAAAGTGGGCTTTTGAACTCTTACTGGATCTGCATCCTCAATGATTTGTTTCTCTTGTTGATGATCAACGCCTTGAGGACTAGATGGAGGAGAATGACGCTGCTGAGAATGTTGTGGGCTCGGTTGCTGTTCTGGAGACACTTCTTCTTCTGTAAGATCGAAGTGCGTAGGCCCCTCACTCATTCGCCGTGGTCCCCTGCTTGCGATTCTCGAAGACTTTCTTGAAGATAACATCTTTCTCAGTTTTTGGAAGATTCCTTGCTTGACTTTTCCAAGAAAGATGACAACTTTTTTAAGATTAAACAAGGGAAGAAAACGAGAATGGAGGATCGATGCTTTCTAGGGTTTTTGAGAGTAAAGTGAAGAGGAATCGACAGTGCACGATCGGTTAAAAAGAGAGATAAACGAACCATCACAAAGGAAATAAAGAGATGCCTTTTCAAAATAACTGTCTTTTTCTGCGAAAATAGTCATTTCAAAAATAACTTCCTTTTTGAAAATGAAATGATGCAATAATTAAGTCGATTAAATATAGCAACAATTTAAACACAGTCTGACAATCGTACCTCTTCAAGATAACATTCGAGAGAGAGAGAGAGAGAGAGAGAGAGAGAGAGAGACTTACAGTCTAACGGTCGTACCAAGACTAACTTATAGTAAAAGTTTTGTATGTCTGAATCTGAAAATCTTTAGATTTTGATCTCCTCATACTTTAAAATGTTGAGTCTGGAGCGGATGGTTTCAAATTGATTTTTCTCCAAAGGCTTTGTGAATATATCCGCCAGTTGGTTCTTTGAATCAACATATTGGATTGAAACATCTCCATTTTGAACATGGTCTCTAATAAAGTGATGTCGAATCTCTATATGCTTTGCTCTTGAGTGGAGAATTGGATTTTTGGTGAGGTTGATAGCGCTGGTGTTGTCGCAATTAATCTCCGTGCATGAGTCTTCAATTTCAAAGTCTCTTAGCTGCTGTTTTATCCACAGAATTTGTGAACAACAACTTCCGAGAGCTATATACTCTGCTTCTGCTGTAGAGAGAGCTACTATACTTTGCTTTCTGGAAAACCAAGACGCTGTCCTGCCTCCAAGTAGTTGACAAGTACTCGAGGTGCTCTTTCTATCGACTCTGCATCCAGCAAGATCTGCGTCTGAATATCCAAGAAGAGTAAAGTCTCCCCTTTTTAGATACTAGAGACCAAAGCTTGAAGTTGATGAAACATATTTAATAATACGCTTCGTAGCATTCAAATGAGATTCTTTTAGGTCTGATTGAAATCTAGCACAAATGCAAACACTAAACAGAATGTCAGGTCTAGAAGCAGTAAGATAAAGAAGTGATCCGATGATACTCCTGTACAGCTTTTGATCAACTTTCTTTCCTTCTTCATCTTTGTCTATCTTCAAGGAACTTGACATTGGTATGTCAGTCTTTTTGCAATTATCCAGTCCAAACTTTTTGACAAGATCATTTGCATACTTTTCTTGATGAATGAAAGTTCCTTCCTCCAATTGTTTTATTTGAAGTCCAAGAAAGAAGCTTAACTCACCCATCATGCTCATTTCAAATTCATCCTGCATAGTCTTAGAGAATTTCTTGCACAGATTTTCATTAGAGGATCCAAAAATAATATCATCGACATATATTTGAACAAGTAGAAAACTTTTGCTTTCTCTTTTAATAAAAAGAGTAGTGTCTACTTTACCTTTAACAAATCCATTTCGAATTAAAAACTTACTTAATCTATCGTACCAAGCTCGAGGTGCTTGCTTTAAGCCATACAATGCCTTTTTGAGTCTGAATACTGAGTCTGGTTTCTTTGGGTCTTCAAACCCTGGTGGTTGTTCCACATAGATTTCCTCATGGATGAATCCATTTAGGAAAGCACTTTTGACGTCCATTTGAAATAACCTGAAATTTTTATAACAAGCAAATGCAAGTAATAAACGAATTGCTTCTAACCTTGCTACCAGTGCATAAGTCTCGTCATAGTCGATCCCTTCTTCTTGTGTGTATCCCTTGGCCACGAGTCTAGCCTTGTTTCTTATGACTTTTCCTTTCTCATCCATTTTGTTCCTGAAAATCCATTTAGCTCCAACAATTGATTTACCTTTTGGTTTAGGAGTCAGCTCCCAGACATCATTAACTCTGAATTGTCTAAGTTCTTCTTGCATAGCTTCAATCCAGCTCTCATCGAATAAAGCTTCTTCTATGCTCCTGGGTTTTATTTCAGAAATAAGAGCCACAGCACTAGACTCTTCTCGCCTTTTGGATCTTGTGCGGATTCCTTCATTGATGTCGCCAATAATAAGATCTTTGGGATGATTTGGACTTATGTTTCCGAGTTGCTGGTTAATTTATCGATTGATGGTCACTTCCTTCACTAGAATCTTCAGCAGTCACTTGTTCTTTGGTCCTTCAAAGTCTGAGCTGCTTCTTGAAATTTAGACTTTGTAGAGTCTGGAGCGGGTTCAGTCTCTTCGAGATGAGTCTGAATGGATTCATTTTGTGTAGAATCTTGGAATTTGACATTCATTGATTCTTCCACTGTTTGAGTCTTCTTATTGTAGACTCTGTATGCCTTGCTTGTGGTTGAATATCCAAAGAAGATGCCTTCATCTGACTTTTCTTCAAACTTACCAACTCGATCATTTGCATTTTTCAGTATGAAACAATTGCATCCAAATACATGAAAATATGAAACAATAGGCTTCTTTTCTTTAAATAGGTCATAGGGGATTTTTTCTAGAATAGGTCTTAGAAAAACTCTATTGATAATATAACATGATGTTGAAACTACTTCAGCCCAAAACCGTAAAGAAATATTACTTTCAATTAAGAGAGTTCTAGCCATTTCTTGAAGAGATCTATTTTTCCTTTCCGCAACTCTGTTTTGCTCTGGAGTATACGGAGAAGAGAACAAATGCTAAAAACCAGATTCTTCACAAAATTTGGCAAAATCCTGATTTTCAAATTCATCTCCATGGTCTGTTTTTATGCTTGAAATAACATACCCCTTTTCATTTTGAACCTTCTTAGCAAATTTTTCAAAGTAAGAGAAAGTTTCAGACTTACTTGCCAAGAAATATACCCAAGTAAATCGTGAGTAGTCATCCACAATTACTAGGCAATATTTCTTACCTCCAATGCTCTGCGTTCTTATTGGTCTGAAGAGATCCATATGCAAGAGCTGCAGTACACGGTTAGTGGAAACTTGATTTATTGGCTTAAAGGAATTTCTGACCTGTTTTCTCAATATACATGGTGTACATAGATCAGACTTTTGGTATAATAAATTGGGTAGACCACGAACAAGCTTCTTTGCTGAGATCTTGGCTATCTGCTTCATGTTGACATGCCCAAGCTTTTTGTGTCATAAGTTTGCTTCATCTTGGATTGAGATTAGACATTGCGATTCATCTGGTTTCACGTCCAAGAGGTAGATATTTCCATGTCTTCGACCCATGAATGACTGAGTAGAGTCTTTACTGGTTCCTAAACAAATACCCTCTTGAAAGTTGATTCTAAAACCGGCATCACACAGTTGACTGACACTGAGCAGATTGTAATTGAGCCCTTCAACTAAAGAAACATTGCTTATTGTGAGGTTCCCAATATTTACAGTTCTAAATCCCACTATTTTTCCTTTGCTGTTTCCTCCAAATGATACTTTTCCACCATTCACTTGAACAATCTTTATGAAGCAATTTGAGTCTCCTGTCATGTGTCTCGAGCATCCACTATCTAGTACCATTTCACCTTTTTCTTGATAGTGACCTGCATTTAAAAAGAAACTCAAGCTTTCTTTGGTACCCATATTTTCTTGGGTCCTTTTGAGTTAGTCTGATATACGGTTTTTGCCCAAACTTTATTGACAGGTCTCCAAATCATAGGACATTCTTTCTCAAAATGATCTGCACTATTGCATTTTGAACATCTAAGAGCATTGGGACCTACGGTTTTACAAAGTTTCTTTCAAAATGATTTTTGTAAGCATTTCTTGTGGGTCTTTGCTTAATTCTTTCTTTTACTTTAGGAAAATCGATTAAAGGAATAGTTTCAGCAGTCATTCCCAAACTAGATTTATTGAAATAAGGTCTTTGAACAGAAAGTATTTTCTCTAGTTTTTCAGATCCTAGAGAAAATCTTTTGGAAATATTTGAAATATCATTTTTCAAAAATGTATTTTCTTTTAAAAGATTATCTTTACTTTCTCTGAGAGAGGAAACATTCTGGTCTAAGCATTTCACTTTTTCTTCCAAAACATTCTCTTATTGTTTTAAAGCAGAATTTTCTTTTTTGAGTTCAGAAATTCTTTTAAGAGAAGTCTTAAGATTAAAACATAATTCATCAATATATTTTGAAACTTTAATAGGGATTTTGAAATTACTTACCTCGAATTCACTTTCTAAATCTGAATCAGTCTCGGAGTTTGATTCTGAGTCTGATTGTGCCATTAGACATATGTTGGCATAATCATCATCACTATCTTCACACTCTGTATCACTCCAAGTTTCAGCTTTGAAAGCTTTTCAATACCTTTCAATTTTTCCTTTCTTCTTCCTCAGAAGAGGACAGTTAGGTCTGATGTGTCCCTTTTTCTTGCATTCAAAGCAGACTACATCTTTGTTTAATTCATCATCTTCAGCAGACTTGGTCTGTTGCTTTTGAAAACTTTGTTTCCTTGAATTGAATCTTCTTCCTTTTCTATTCAGCTTTTTGAATCTTCTTATCATGAGAGCAAGTTCTTCATCATCCATGTCGTCTTCAGAATCTGTTACATTAGAGTCATTATTAGATTTTAATGCAATAGATTTCTTACCTTTAAGATCTTCGTCTTCATTGATTCGTTCCACTTCATAAGACTAAAGAGTCACAACCAACTCATCGATAGACAGTGGCATGATTCTTTGGGTCTCTCGGATTGAGGTCTTTATATGATTCCAATCCTTGGAGAGTCCACGCATTAGCTTGTTCACTTTCATGGGATCAGAAATTGGTTGACCTTTAATTTTCAAGATCATTCACGATTTCTGTAAAACGACTAAACATGTCAGTTATAAATTCTCCTGATTTCATTCTGAAGGCTTTGTATTGACCGAGAAGAATGTTGATTCTAGTCTCTTTCACTCGATCGGTTCCTTCATAAGTAATATGTAATCTATCCCAGACTTCTTTGGCTATATCACAAGAAGATATTATGTTATATTCAGTAGGTGATAAAGCACAATATAGAGAATAAATTGCTTTTGCATTAAGAGCTTGTCTCTTGATTATCTCTTCCTGACTCATTTCGCTGGACTCAACAGTGTCTTTTCCTCTTTCTGAGACAGATGCAGCTTTAGGAATGATTCCTTTTTCTACAACGTCCCATTCCAGAGGATCCTTTGATCTTAAGAACACCTTCATCTTGTTCTTCCATATGTTGTAGTCATTTCCATCAAAGTAAGGCGGTCTGGTGTTGCTTTGCCCTTCTACCAGCCCTGGAGCCAACATACTAGCCATGAATCTTTTACTCTGAAGTAAAACACTTCAAACAAAGTGAGTACACGAGCTCTGATACCAATTGAGATAGCTAGTATAAGCACCTAGAGGGGGTGAATAGGTGCACAATCAATTTATCGAAATACGGAAGCAATTCTTGGTAAACGATAGAAAGGTAGTTCACTATTGATTGACAAAATGAAATACGATCAAAGTAAAGAGAGTAAGGAAGAGAAAATTGAACACAGGGTTTATAGTGGTTCGGCTTAATCCAAGCCTACGTCCACTCTTCCGCACTGACAGCCCACCGGCTGGATTTCACTATGAACAAAAGAGAAGTTACAGCACTCCTTTTCCTTGATTCCACAGTGTAAATGTTCTATCACACCTCCTCAAGGTTTCTCACAAATATAGACTCTCTTTTGTATACAAGTATTCGCTCAAAGGAATTGTCTAAACAACAAGGAGCTTCAGACTTTGGAATTCTTCTATCACGCACACCTCAACAACTTAGAACGTCTTCCTTATATACTCCTTTATGCCATCATACCCGTTGGCACTTACCAAAGAAATTCCTCCAATCTACCCGTTGGACGTAATCAATTAGGAAGATCATTCGGGCTATTAAAGGAACGTGTCGATAGCCCATCAATCATGTTCGCCCATACAATCAGGATCTCGGTTTCCATAAGTAGAACCTTCCAAGAATATTTAGGCAATCATCGATTCCTTAATCTTCGAGTCAATCTCAATCAATCAAAGAATTCCGATGTGTCTTTTCCAGCCACGAGATCTTCTCCAGTTGATAAGGTCAAGCCCTTAACAAAACATCCAGTTCTGGATAACCTTTCTTCAACGGATTAGAGACTGTCAATGAGGATAGACTTTGAGTCTTGAGTCCGGCTGTCCGGAGGTCTTCAGACTTTAAATAGCAGAGTCTGCAAACCTTCAGACTAGACTGATGGAAATGTTTTGTCAGCTTCAAAAAACTTCAAGAAGATTTCTCCAACACCCAATGCTTGCATTGGTAAAGGCCCTTAGCTCAAGGCTCCCTCTCTGGGTGCGTTTGGGAAGACTTTTGAGGAAAGTTTTTAGGAAAATGCAAAGACCTTTGAGTTAAAGATGTTTTTCAAAATGCAAATTGTGTTTAGTAAATTGTAGTTTGAATGCCATTTGTGAAGTACATTTGAGCAAAATGGTGTTTGGGGGACAAAGGATTTTTGTGATAAAAAAATATTATCAAAAGAAAAATAAAAAAATTTGACTGACAAGGGCAGGTGGCTGCCGGCAACCTCCGGCGAGCTCGAATCTAGGGCGACGAGGTCACGTGACGCTATTGCGACCTCTAGCAACCCCAGATTTGGGGCGGCGAGGTCACATGACACCATCGCGACCTACGGCGACCCTGAATTTGGGGCAGCGAGGTCGCGCGCGTCGCACGACACTGCCTCGATCTTCGGCGACCCCGGATCTAAGGCGGTGAGGTCGCACGACGTCGCCTCGACCTCCGGCGACATAGATCCGGGGCATCGAGGTCATGGGAGGACCTCGCCGCCCCAAATCTGGGTTGCAGCAGGGTCGTGCGACCTTGCGCGACGCCGCCGCGACCCAAATTTGGGGCTGACGAGGTCACACGACCCAGATCGGAGGCGGCAAGGTCCTCCCGCGACCCTGCCACTCTAGATTTGGGTCGTGGCGACCCAGACCTCGCTGCAACCCAAATGGCGCGACGGTCGCAACACCCCTTAGCGTTGGTCGCGCCACCCCCCAACGACGGTTGTCTGGGCAACAATTGCCGGCGACTGCTTGCGGAAGAAGAAGAAGAAGACGATGAATAGTGAGGGCAAAACCAAAAAAACGAAAAATCAATGAGGATAATTTGGGAAGTAAAATTGTTTTTAGCCCCTCAACTCAGCTACCGTTGCATGCTAAGAATGCCAGAAAGCCAAAGCAAGGGAGAGGGAGCCTTGAGCTAAGGACCTTTACAAATGCAAGCATATCCCAAATGGACTTCCAAAAATAATTGCCAAACACACTTACATTTGCCCAAGGGGCTTTGGAGGTCCAAATGACTTTGCAAAGTTATTCCCAAACGTAGCCTATGTCTGCTAAGTGATCTCATGATTTTTTTTAGCAGTGTGTTTAACAGACTTGCTCGCATCGTTTAGGCGTTGTATTACAAAAATAAAGATAACTATTATTTGGGATTGACATGCTAGTATGATTCAAGTAAATGTGCACACACGTAAAGTGTTTGCAAAAAAAAAGGACCTTAATATTCATACCACCTTCTTATGAAAAATCTAAATCATCAAAGAATGGATTTTAAGAGTGTAATAAGTTCATTGTTCAAATATATAAGGAAAAGAAAAATATGGCAAGAATTTGCAAAGTGCAATGGAAAATATTCAGTTTTTTAATTAAAAATCATTAGAGATAAAATGGAACTATTGACTTACACATTTGTTCATGGATATGATATTTAAAATAGAAATAATGGAGGATATTTTCAAGAAGGAAAAAAAAAATTCTACCTTTCTGAGATTCTCTCTACTATATTACCTGTCCTAAGCTCCATCGTCTTTTGAACTTCGCGGGGTTTTGTGCTGACTTCTTCGTCCTCATAATGGCCTAAGCTCTGCTAATCAGCCCTAAAGATTCCATCTTTCTGAGATTCTCTCGCTTCCCCTTTCATGTCAAACCAGCATCTGCAATGAGAGCTTTGAGAACACTCTGCACCCACAAGCACTTCCTCAATCCCACCACTAAACCCACATCCCTCGCGTTCTTCAAGCACCTCCAGAGCCCCCATTTCTATCCCGGTCTTCACTCCACGAATCACCGCTTCCTCTCGCGAAAACCCAGTTTCTATGACCATGCTAACCGCTGGGTCAGAAGCAGTGACAGAGAAGCAGGGTCGGGTCCTGACGGCGAGGCAAGAAGTGGGAACGGCGAAATTTCTGAAGAAAGGAGGTATTTTGGAGGTGGAAGGAGTTCCTATTCTGGTAGTAGTAGTAAGAAGGGGAAGAAGAGAGGTTGTTGGGTTTGTTCGAATTGCGGGTACACGGATGGACAACGGCGGGGTTCTTGCAGGTCATGCCGTAGCTCCGGGACAATGAAGAAGTTCACGGGGGAGGAAAATGGCGGCGGGAGTGAGAAAGTGAGCGGTTTCAAGGTGTCGGAGCATGGGGAGGACGTGGCAGCCACTGCGGTTGACGGATGTGAATAGGGGTTTGAATCAGTCAGAGCGGCGGATTCCTCTGTAAGTTTGTTCTGTTCTTGGAGATTAATAACTGGTTAGCTTTGGACCCTATATGCAGGTGCTATAGAAAGATAAACAGTTGAAGAAAGTTGTTGTTTAGTTAATTTTATTGTCTTATCTACATTTGACATGATTTATTTCGTAACATCTTTCCGGGAGTTGGATAATAGAGCGTTATGTGGTGATTTTGAAATTTTCTGATGAAATTTGCTGGAATGATAGTATAATTTAGTAATATGAGAGTGAAGATATAACTTTTGGTCCTGATGACAATCTGTTGCCCCCCTTGAGGAAACCATTCATGCTGGTTATTCTAACACATTAGTATTTCTATTAATTAATTTTGAAAGAAACATGTGTGTCGCCCAAATTCCTCAAAGTATATGATCTCTTCGGGTGCTTGATATTTAGGTATGGACCCTTTGGGAAGGTGGTTTCAAGTGTGCTAGGTGGTGGTCTCGTGCCAGGTTTGACCTACATTTTTGCTGTATGGTCCGCATGAATCTGCTCTGTACTAGAACTTCCACTTGAGATATACGAAAGTTTTTAAGAATTTAATTTTATCAAAGCTATTGAATCTGCTGCATTGTGGCTCTAAAGGTTTCTTAATTTTGGTGGGAGGTGATCCTGGTGTTGGCAAGAGTACCCTGTTGCTGCAGGTAATGTACTCAGAGGATACATTAAATATTCATAAAATATGTTCAGTTCTCTATATATCTACTTCTCTACCTAACCATTGTGCCCTACCTTGTCCATCTTGTATATTAATGTTTTTCAACTGGAAGATGGCTGCAATGATTGCTGAAGGGCGTGATCTCGGTAGATCGGCTCCAGTAGTATATGTCTCTGGGGAAGAGGTAAATGGAGTTTTCATTTTAGCCTGCTGATTGTCTTTGCTGTCATGCATCTTCATTCTTTTCGCCAGATCAAATATGTTGCTTCTCAGATGGTTTTTCTTGTTTGTAAATATAGGCTCTTCCACATTATCTGGCTTAGGTTTTCTATCCTCTAACTGGCTTGCACCATATCCTTTAGCCATGTGACAGTGTTACTTGAGGGGGCTTGACAGAAAGCTACATTTTATAATGACTAATAAATTTTACTCTGATACGTATCTGCTGTATGTGTGGCTTCTCTTTAATCCTTTTTGGCCAACCTGTATATTTCTGAGGACTCTTTTTTATTTTGTGGTAGAATGTGAAGCAAATAGGAAGCAGAGCTAACCGTCTGAGCATTAGAACTGAAGAACTGTATTTGTCCTCAAACACTGATATTGAGGTGGGTGCTAAGTCGGACCTTTGCTGAGCAGTTATATATACCTCTCGAATTGCTTTCACAATCTGTCCTGATTTTTCATGTTTAAAATTGGATTGGATTCGTGAGCTGCCACTAGTAAACTGCTAGACCCAAAGTTCAATGGAGATCATGATTCCTTAGAAAGCAGTTGAAACATGTGCTTGTTAAACGAACCTTTTTTTGGGCTGTGTACATGCAAAAATTATCTCTCTGTAGGATATGAAAAGTCCAGATCTCTTGCAAATTGAAAGTTGCTGATTAAGCATTTGCTTTGTGTGAAGCCTGACATGCGTTTTGTTCCTTCAGGACATACTAGAACAACTTCAAGTGCTTTCACCTCGAGCTTTGATTGTTGATTCAATTCAGACAGTTTATCTAAAAGGAGTGGTGGGAAGTGCTGGAGTTCTCTCACAGGTAACATCTTTGCAATCTTCCCCCTTGCAAAGAGGGAAAAATGGACCTAAGTTCAGCATACTAGCGATTTCAGTATAGGGCACTGAAATATGTAAGTGATAGTTGCTAATAGTTCCTTTGCCCATCGTCATCACATATTCAAGTGTGCTTTTCTGGATGATTCTATCGGTTAACCAATTACCTTGTCCGATTTTGACAGTACTGATATTGATGACTTGATTTAGCCTCTCTCTATTCAATCACCCAGGACAAATTTGCGATGGATCTTGACATTGATGTGTGGCAGGTGAAAGAATGTACATTAGCATTGGGTCGTTTTGCAAAGAAGACAAACATTCCTGTTATAATGGTATCCAAAATCTGGTAGTCTTATTATTTGTTTTCTATAAATCACCTACAAACTTGGAGTGCTATCCAACATTATAACAATTCCGTCAGCCATACATCTTTAGTTTCTTGGTTATAATCAAGTTGCTGTGACGATCAATCTTTCTAGAAAGTTTTGCTTATGTGAGTTCACCCTTGTTTATTGTATGTTTCAGACTGGACATAGGACAAAATCTGAAGAAATAGCTGGTCCCGGAGTTTTGAAGTACATTGTGGATGTCATTTTGTTACTGAAAGTTGGTACCTTTTTCAACATGTCGTTTAATGTATTGATAGTGAATTTACTGAAGCTGTTGCATAATTGTAGCATCTCATTTTAGGTATCTTAATGCATTCTTTCACTGTCGTTGAATTTATTTGATCCCATCTTAGCACTTCAAGTTCCCTTCACATAAGATGGGTCAATTAGTTAGGCGATCTATGTGGCAACCATCCTAGAGATGAATCACCAAGGGAAAGCTAATGGTTTATTTTGGCGAACACAAACAATTACGCATCAATGATATATTGCTATGGTTTAGCGTGTACTTTTTCAAGCACATACCAATCGCAACTTTGGTATTCAATTTAATCATTCTCAAACAGGCAATTCAATATATTTAGAAATTGTTACTAACTTATTTGGATCGATTAAAGATCCAGTAAATACGAGAGAACATTTTACTTTTACAAACTAGAAATCCATAGACATAAGTATTTGATTACACTAGATAAATCTAGGGAGAATTACCAAAAAAGTCCTAAGCCTATTGTAATTGTGCCAATTCAGTTCTAAACTTTTTTTTTAGCCAATTTAGTCCTAAACCTTTTATAATTGTGCTAGTTTAGTCCATCTGGTCAAAATTGGCCGGCCGGCGGTGACGTGGACATTGGCTGTCCGGCGAAAGCTGACATGGCAAATTTTTTATTATTTATTTATTTTTTTCGAATTTTTAAATTTTTTTTGAATTTTTGATTTTTTTTTTTCAACTTCTCCTTCCTCTGGCCGATCGGTGCTGGCCAGAGGCGAGGGCCGGCGAGGGCGACCTCGCCAGCCAATGGCGAGGCCCCGCCAGATCTGGCGAGGCCGGCCTCGCCTAGCCATGGCGAGGGCCGAGCTCGTCGGCACTGGTGAGATTGATCCTCGCCATGGTTGGGCGGGGCCGAGCCTCGCCAGATCCAAGGCGAGGGTCGGTCTCGCCCAGCCAAGGCGACGGTCCCGCCCGCTACTTCGCGTTTCCAGCGGCCTCGGCTTCCACGGTTCGTTGCTGCAGAAGCCGAGTTGGGTCATTGTCTTCTCCAATCCACCCTTTGCAAAACGAGTCGAAAAACCCTCGGGTCCTCGGCAAGCTTCGACAATGGAGGCAGTGAACAGGGCACTGGCCGCGCTGACGAAAGTTGCTAGCGAGGCCGGCCTCGTCGTCGTTGGGTGAGGCCCCGCCAGATTTGGCGAGGCTTGGCCTCGCCCAGCCATGGCGAGGGCCGAGCTCACCGGCACTGGCGAGATCGACCCTCGCATGGCTGGGCGAGGCCGAGCCTTGCCAGATCCAAGGCGAGGGTTGGCCTTATCCAGCCAAGGCAACAGTCGACCTCGCGCCGTCTATGGGCGAGGCCGGCCTCGCCATTGGCTGACGAGGTCGGCCTCGCCGGCCCTTGCCTCTGGCCGGTGCCGGCCAGAGGAAGGAGAAGCTGAAAAAAAAAAAAATTCAAAAAAAAATTTAAAAATTCGAAATTTTTTTTTTTAAATATTCAAAATTTTGCCATGTCAGCTTTCGCCGAACAGCCGGTGTCCACGTCAGCATCGGACGGCGAATTTTGACCGGATGGACTAAACTGGTACAATTGTAAAAGGTTTAGGACTAAATTGACTAAAAAAAAAGTTTATGACTGAATTGGCACAATTGCAATAAGTTTAGGACTTTTTTGGTAATTCTCCCGATAAATATAATGTTATGTCAATACCTTCTGTCTTTATTTTAAAGATGTTTTGAAAGTAGTCTTAGTCAATTTTGATCTTAAATCACCAGTATGCGATGGGTAATCATGTGGTGGGCAAACAAGAATGTAACACTCAATAATCAAAGCAAGAAAAAAAAAATTTCTTGAGAAGATGAAAAAAATCTTGATTTGCTGAAAATTGCGTTATCTCAAATGCAACAAAGAGGACAAAGATTCTACAAAGAAGTTATGCATAGATGGGCTTTTCTAAGATAAAATTTTCCTATATTGCACCAAAGAGATTATGTGATATATTCAAGATAGGAAATTAGGATATCTCTTATCCTTCCCTCACGACTAATAATTTCAAGGGATATGCTCTCCGGATTCCTAAATTTGATCAAAAATTCTCTCCTAGTTTACGTCATCCATGTGCAAGGCACATGCCAATTTTGGCCAAAGAGAGGATTAAGACTCGACCGAATTTAATGAGGCCTGCCGGCATAGCTCTGAAAATTCAATTAAGCTCAGAAACTCCTAACTTAAACTTATTCAATGCTAGACAACCTTACTTAAACTTATTCAATGCTAGACTAATTAAAATGCAATTTATGCAGGCTTATTACTATTAAAATATTTTTAATATGCAAATGTAAATTACTAATATTTTTGTTCAGGATTGGGATCAACTTCTAATTTTATTATGCAATAAATGACTAAATAGGATTGCTTAAATTTAGGTGGCAACAATCTAAAGAAATTATCCAGCGGCTACTATAATGATTTGTTGTCTCGGGGATTGCAACTGTTCATGTCAACAAAATAAGTTTCGTGCTATGAATCATAATTATGATCTCATGCATTTTTTTTTTCTTTTTTGGGTCTCACTCCTCTCTCCTATGTACATGTGTGTACCGTACTTATGGGGGTCAAACTCCGCACTTGATACTCTTCGGCCCCATCCCCAAACTCTTTACTAGCAGGGCCACATGCCTGTTTGCTATGATCTCATATATTTCATTCAATGATAACTGCATAAGTTTTCTCTTTAACAAATCATACTTGGTTTAGGTATGCCACATGTAAAATCCCTCTCTTGATTTCTTAGGGAGGGAAGTACTCCAGCCATCGTCTGCTGCGATCCATGAAAAATCGCTTTGGGTCCACACATGAGGTACGCATCCTCTTAATTTTTTACGTTAGCACATGGACAAGAATTCATGGTGTTTGCTTTTCTTTGTTTATGCAGTTGTGTGTTTCTCGGACATTTTCTTTTGTTCAGGATGCCGTTTTATTGAGATATATTTAACATTAAATCTTTGCTTTATTTGTTTGCTTTGGCACACATCTAGATCATGATTAGCAAAGTCGATCTTTAAAACTTTATGAAGTCATCTTGATACAATTATGGATAGAAGGAACATATATGTGCTTTACACTGTTTGCTCTGGGTGACTGTTCGTCCATTTTGGAGCTTCATTTTGTATGGTTCATTAAACCGATGCACTCCTTTTTCATCTAGATGCAAGTATACTCCCTCTCTCTCATATACAATGCGTGCTAATTTCAAGCGTGTGCAATGCTAAAAGATTTTTGGCGTGTTAGAGTATCCCTATTTCTAGAGCAGAGAAGAACTCTCCAGGTATTGACACTTCTTTTTCTCCATAATGTAGGTTGGGGTATTTGAAATGTCACAATCGGGACTGGAAGCTGTCTTGAATCCCAGTGAGATATTATTAAGTGAAGAGCATTATGAATCAGAAGTCATGGCTGCCCTAGCTGTTGCTGTAGTGATGGATGGATCTCAAACCTTGCTTCTCAAAATTCAGGTAGAATTTCCATAATCAGTTTTCGTTGTCCTACTACAGCCATCATTCACACACGAAGCTTCTCATCCTGATGATTTCATAATTTCTCCTTTCCAAATGGACTTTATGTTAGCAGCTCTACTTTGAGGAAATTTGAACCTTTCGGAAACATTGGCGAAGTTTACATACATATTTTCTTCAGCCACGATGCTAATGCCTGTTCTAGCATCGTCCTTGCTGTTGACTCCGCCATGTGGTGTTATTTCTTGTCTTCTTCGTTTTGACTATTGTGACTTCGCTGTAGGCTTTATGTTTACCTAGCTGGAAAATTTTTTGGCGCGTCAATGGCATCCAAAGAAGCAGAACAGAAATGATTATTGTGGTTAGTGATACTCTGTTTTTCTTTATTTTATTTTTTTCCTTTTTGGGTATGAGAATGATATATCTCCAGGAACAACCCCTCTACATAAGAAGATGCATCATAAACCAAATATGTTTATTTATTATTGGAGGCCAGGAACTGAGGCTATAAAATTGCATGTGCTGTATGCACATGAATTCTAAAGGTGTCCTTTTTGCAACTTGGTGAACGGCTGGAGAATCAAGCATGGAAGTGTGGTGATTGGCCATTTGGCCTAATTTATTGAAATGAGATGAAAGTTTCTATCCCCTGCATGGAGAAATCTGAAAGTAAAAGCTAACTATTGTGTGTGCGCTCTTTGTAGGCTTTACTGCAGCAAGCCGGTTTAAAGCTTCAGAGAACTGTAAGATAAATTAATCTTTCCTAGTTGTTTATACCTTCACTAATTAAATGCTGTCTCCGTCTTGTACATATTACCGGACTTTAGCATCTGGCTTATTATGTCATTCAATAATGGCTTCTAAAAAATGCGAAACTACAAAAATGAGGATTCTGACAATCTTCTATAATTGTAATTGATATTTCCTCCCCTAGGCCATCTTTTTAAATGTGCTGAGTGGAGTGAAACTAACAGAGACAGCTGGTGATCTTGCCATAGCAGCAGCAATCTGCAGCAGGTGCTTCTCTTCATTTTCTTAATATCTGTTATTCACATGAAAGAAAAGTGCAATGCAGCTAGAAATATTAACTGAAAATCTTTTCCTTCCTTTCCTTTTCCTTTTCCTTTTCCTTTTCCTTTTCATGCGCTTACGTTAGCTTTCTTGAGCTTTCCATTCCCTATGGCGTTGCTTTTATTGGAGAGATTGGCCTCGGTGGCGAGCTTCACGTGGTAAGATCGAGCTTCCAAATGTTTTAGTAGACACATCTCTCATTTCAATAAGGGAACTGCAATTTTCCCCCCTTTGCAATTCGATTTTGCCATGTCATTAAGTTTGATGCCGTAATTTCTAGGTTCCTAGAATGAAGGAGAGGGTGCACACTGTGGCAGAGCTTGGATATAAGATGTGTATCGTCGCGAGGTCAGCTGAGAAGGTTTTCGTGAATTCAGCCTTTGATGGCATGGTCATCGTAGGGTGTCAGAACTTGAAGGAAGTCATAAACGCCATGTTTACCCCATCTATGAGGTGAGATTGGTTTGCGATCAATCATTCCATATTCAAGAAGGATGTGACAATCACAGATCACATTGATGTCTTAACGCTCGCATGGTCGGAAAGGTTATGTCTGTTAAGAGCTTGAAAGGGTATGTCTGATATGGAGGTTGCACTCCGTAGTATCAGAAGATAAAAGAACTTTGGTTGTGAAGTTAAAACTGTGCATCTCTTTTGACTGAGCTTCAAAGTCTTTTTTTGCCGGTATAGTTTCTGCATCAACTCAGGTCGTGTAAAAAGATCACGGACTTTGTCAAAATGCCTGTTTTGCAATGTAATACGTAATTTCCTGGAGTCTTTTACTGCACGTTCATGCGTACAAAACTGGCATTTGGGATCACATTTTCAATTTCGACTTCATGTTTGGTACAGGTCATATCGTGGTCTCTACCTTTTCTAGTGTCTCGGGAATTCCCAAATCTCGACCCGAATGATCTGTCTTTAAGTGGACTGAGCAAGCGCAACTTAGTTTGAAACGCAAGAGCCGGTCTAGCCGGTCTATAGATTCGGCAGGACTGCAATGAGAGTTAAAATCGGTCTTTGCTATTCTGTGATTGCGCACGAATTAATAGAATCGAAATAGAATTGAAGGGCATGTCCTAAGGAGTCTTGGCGACCGCTGGCGTTATGAAAAAAAAAGAGTGAATTTCACTTCTTGTGTTACGAGATTTTATATAGAAGCTATGAAAAAATTTACTCAATTATGACGCGTTATGATTCAATTATACATCATCAGGAAAAGTGTTAAAAAAAGTCCTAAATCTTTTGTATTTATGCCAATTTAGTCGTAAATCTTTTTTTGGTGCCAATTACTCCTAAACATTTTTACTTAGAGCCAATTCAATCCTTTCTAGCTAATTTTGGCTGGATTTTACTGACTGGATGACATGGCCTGATTAGTGATGATGTGGACAACTTTTAATAATATTTTAATATTTTATTTTTATTATTAATTTTAATTTTTCCTTTTTCCTTCCCCTCCTCTAGCCAGTTGCCGGATCTCGCTAGCCAGCCACCTCGCTAGTGGCCGTGAGGGCGGCCTCATGCTAGGCGGCGAGGGTGAGCCTCGCCAACCCGACGCTAGGTCGCCCTCACGGCCTGGGTGGCGTTGGTGAGGCTTGTCCTCGTCGGCCATGGGTGAGGCTCAACCCTCACCAGCTAGCACAAGGCTGCCCTCGCGGCCACTAGCGAGGTGGCCGACGAGGTCTGGCAACCGGCTGGAGGAGGGGAAGGAAAAAATAAAAATAAAAATAACATTAATAATAATAATAATAATAATAATAATAATAATAATAATAATATATTAAAATATTAGTAAAAGTTGTCTACGTCAACACCGATTAAGCCACGTCAGCCGACCAGTGTCTAGTCAGCAAAATCCAGCCAAAATCGATTGGAAATGACTAAATCGGCACTAAAGTAAAAATGTTTAGGACTTTTTTAACACTCTTTCCATATATCATCCGTCCATAAAATCGTCCTAAGTCCCTTTGATGACTTATCCATACAAGGCTGACAAAACGATAGAAGAATTTTTAATAGAAGTGGAAATAAGGTCCCACATTAACTAAAAAATTTTCCAGACTAATATTATAAATACAATTCATGTTTGAATTACTCGGCTTTGTTATTTAATAATTTAAATCAAGAATGCAGATTCTTTTAATCAACATAAGGAAGAGGATAGTACACATTAAATAACCCTCCATGGAGAAACTGGCATGGGGATGACTTGAAGTGAAAGGTTGTCGATGTTCAGCCTCTTTTTAGTGTAAAATTGTTGGTATTTCTATCCAGTCAAAAAAAAAAAAAAAAAAAAAAGCTGGAATTGGGGGTAAGGGGAGGAAGCTCAACCTCTTTAAACAATAGAGCGTGTAGGCAGGATGCCAAGTTTCCGGACTACCACTGCTAGTCCCTTATCATCTTCGGTCCTATGGATCCAGCACTATGTGCAATTAATGTCTGAATTACCCGACTTTGTTATATAATAATTTAAATCAATAATGCAGATTTTTTTTAATCTACATAGGGAAGAGGATAGTGCATGTGTGCGGTGAAATTTGATAGCATTTAGACAGTAAAGAGGTAAGGCCAGAAGTTTGCACGCGTGGATACGATGGAGCATATATAGTACATGGTAGATTTTTTTCAGTCCTATTTATGTCGTAAGTATCCTATTCATTGATCACTTGAACGTACAATATTGCATTTTATAGCTTCGATATCGTGCAATATTGGCGCATTCGTGGCTCCATTTACTCGTGATGTTTTCCAACATATGCACATACTAAATAGGCCTATGGTGATTGTTGCAAAAAATAAGTGATCAAACAAATAGTAAATGAAACAAGAAAATAAATCAAATATTGAATTTACATGGCATATGCTTAATTAAGTGCTAAAAGTCAAGTATCTCTTCTTTGAGAGTATGAGGACAGCAACTGAGAGTATTGCTCTAATTTAGTGGAAAACATGAGACGCAAGCTATTCAATGACGGTATATAACATAGAAATAAAGGAATAGTACAGACCCAAAGGAATAACTAGATCTGCTATTTGCATATATGCACTCACAGACTCAATCACGCAAACGATGTTTAATCCTTAAGAGTCCTAAATAGGGGAACAGATTCGGAAGATAAATTATTCGAGGAAATATGCACCACACATTTTTTGGCTGCAACAAAGTAGAAGACACAGATGCAAGTCAGTCCTACGTGGAGGCATAAACTTCATCTCATCTATAAAAGGAAACAATTGAGAATTCACCAGTCGGGACATTCCCGAATGATGTATTTTGAAAATTGAATGAACAGCGAAGGTCTTCAAGTTGACCATCAATTAGAGATGTCACGTTTTATATCTTACTGGACTTAGAACAGACAAAATCCTGTTATGTCCAAATAAACTGTCAAAGGTCAGCAATTCATACTCTTCACAGCTCCACAGAAACAAGAAGAGAAAATAAGAAAAAGTGTCCTACTTCACGATTTTTTTGTTTTTGCTAAAGTGCTACCTCCACTTACTTGTGCACGAAATCAAATACGCGTGACTGATGACCCTCTTAGTAATGGAAGAGACACCCATCGCCAAGGTCCAAAATGGAATGACAGTTATGGGTTAAATATGCTGAAAGCATGCCATGGCTTAATAAGGCCATGTCAATCCAATGTCCACTTCAGAGTCAAGACAAGGGCAGCAAACAGTTCAATGGATTAGCAAGTTTTAAAGCACCAATAAGAAGATTATGGCCCTCACCTGCACATATATAAGGGCCTACTCGAAGCATAACCAGGAGATCAAGCTTCTTGCACAAGTTGAGAAAAGATATTATATGTGCAATTCCCTCAAAGACTGTCTCCCCCGGTTTCGGTTCATGCAGATTCCAAGGAACATATGTCTGGATAGTGTTCAAACATAGGGCTTTTGCTATCAACAATCTGTCTTCCCAATACTGCATGCACAATAAATGCCCAAGTGTAATTGATTTGTTAAATGGAAGTGGGCAAAGGTTGCTTCAAGCAAAGAATCCTTCTAGTCAGCATTGAAAGAAGATGCTGAATTATATTAAGACGTGAACAAGTCCTTCAGTGAGGGGCTCCCTGAATTTGTCATGGAGCTCTAGATTTTATTGCTTCCTGATGGAGCAGAAAGTCATCTTCTAAAACAATTCAAGTTCAAAGTTGCCCTTCTAGCCTAAATTAGATGCATTACCACATGCAGTAATACTGCTTCAGATATGGCCAATATAACACAGCTTCTCTTCTTAAAAAAGTGCATCTCCACATAGAAAGGAGAACTATTTGTGAGTAGCATTTGGAAAAAAAGCATATATAACAATTGTCACAAAAACCCATTGTAATCTAATCACATGAGTAAGAAGAACGACTAAAGGAAAGAAACGAAAATACCTCCGGGAGCACCCGGAAATAATGAACATCTCCACCGATTATCTGAACGGGATAGCCATCTTTCCAGAACTTGTCACTGTCGATCTCAAATTTCCAACTACTGGACTGATTAAAGTAAATTGCAATTAGACTCAGGTACAGAAGCAACCCAACAGAAATTCAACCACGCAACGATAGGGATTTACAACCAAAGGCAGGTAGTGTCAACGAAAGTGAGATTCACACTGTGAACGAGCAGAATAAACCAAAAACTAAACTACAATCACATTGCAAAACCGCTTTTCAATCGGGGAACATAATCTAGAAAGGTGGACACAAAGCAGCAGGAACGTGCAGCTTAAGGCAGCTCCGATAAGCGAAAGTACCCTTAAATGAAGTTAAACACAACACTTGAAAGCAGAAATCATCTAGCATCGATGAATTAGAACGAACAGCTACATTACGGTCCGATGACAAGTAAATTACTGCAGCTGACACACTGATCAGCAGCATTTAAAGTCGGCCATTGCCTAGACACAGCAAAGCAACTAGAACGGACAGTTTTAAGTATTGCGCGCCAAGCGTCGAATGCGCGACGCTAACAAAACGCGAACAAATTCAAGTCAGCTCAAAGCAATCGAATTCCATCGGAGGCAGCTCGAACCGATCGAATCCAATGACAACGGCGCAAGCAGATCAAGCACGACGGGGACTAAGCCGCGATCGCATTTGGGAAAAGGAACTACGCAATTCAGGAGCAACGAACTGCGGATCCTCGCCATCATGGCGGCTCTGGAGGAGGCCGGCACTGCACTGTGAAAAGGGAGAGCGTTGCTGGTGGCGGTGCGAGCTGGCATGCCCGTACAAGTGGTCGTCCTTGACAATTACATTTTCCACTGCGACATGGATTTTAATCTCAATTATCCAAGTTCTGCACCAAGTTGGTCATGAGGAATGGGTTCGGGCCCTTCCAATTCCTTCTTTTGGCATCGAATTATGTCTCAATCGAATATCTTCGGTGGTTCATTGGAAGAGCACAACATTTACGAGGTTCAAAATCAATTTGACATATCAACTTTGCTTATCACTTGCTTTTCCATATTTTTCAAGAAGACAAAGGCAATAGTGTCGGATTTAACTTTCTCTATCGAATATTTCGTCTTTCGTGGTTCAGATCTCGTTCCCAAGTCATTTTTCATATGGCTGAAAGTTGCACATGGAATTGTTCTCCGGGTCCAACTTTTTTCCAACCACGATCTCTTTTACAAGGAAGCAAATCTGCTGAATTCCTGGTGGTCCCTAGCCTTTACTCACGCTGGTCTTTTTTTTTTTTTTTTTTTTTTTTTTTTTTTTTTCAGGGTTAATACATTGAAAAACTCCAAACTGGTACACTTGTAACAAATTTACTTGTGACAAGTTTATCCCGACTGATCATAAAAAACCTTAAATTGGTACATTTATGACAAATTTACTCCATTCGACCACAAAAAACCCTAAATTGATAAATTTGTGACAAATATACCATTCGTTAAATTGGATTAATACCACAAAAAAATCACAAAAATTGTAAACTGTAACAAACGGAGCGTAAAATCCTAAATTAGTATACTAATCAATTGTCACGTATTATTTAACTTAATAATTTGACGGTAAAATTTAACGAAAACTGACATAAGGTAAATTTATCACAAATGTACTAGTTTAGGGTAAATTTGTAAAGGTATACTAGTTTGGGATTTTTGGTGGTAAAAAAAATAGTTTTGGGTAAATTTGTCACAAATGTACCAGTTTGGGATTTTTGAAGGTATTAACCCTTTTTTTTATTATCTCCTTGCTACTTTCGAAAAGTTCTTGGTGCCCTCCAAGTCCCTGTTTTTTTTCTTGTTCTTCTTTTTTTTTTTCCCAACGAGTAGAATTTTCTTGTCACATTTTATTCTAGAAACTCACCTTTTCGCATCGAATATACCCATGCAACATTTTCTTTCTCTTTGTCGCGCAAAGATTTTTTTCCATATTTCTATGATAATCAAATGGGAAGTGAGGGCAGCGTAGCTTAATTATGATTCTTAAACCAATTAAGAAAGCCCATTCCGTATTTTTGCCAACGGAAGAGATCATGATCTCAATGCAAAAGAAAAAAGATTCGAAGCATCCTAAATGTCAAATAAAAGTCCGATTTCGAGAAAGAAAGAAGTCGAAGGTAAAAGGGAAAGGAAGAAGGAAAAGAAATTGATGAAATTCTTTCAATTAAGGAAGCCCATTTTGAATTTCTGCTTAAAGGAGAAAACATTATCTCAATCCAAAAGAAGACAAAAAATTAAAAAGATCGGAAGCAAGCTAAATGTCAAATAAAAGTCCGATTTCCATAAAGAAAGAAGGAAGAAAGGTAGAAGGAGAAGAAATTGATGAAATTCTTTCATTGAAGCTTCCGCCCTAACCGCTTGAAAATTGAAGTTCGATATGCAATTCTAAGGAAACCACAAGCGAATCTTTTTCTAACGATTTTGTCTTGTTCCGACCTTGTTCTCTCCACTGCATCGATTGACATTGTTCCTTCCCTTACGAACATGCGCTCCTTCCACGTGATGATAATAAAAGAGAAAACCTTAGCCGCAAACAATCGAGTGAACGCTGTCGCGACCGGGGCAGTGCCTCGCATCAGACACCTGAATTTTCCGGGAATCTGTCGAAAACAATTCGCGGCCATGCCTCTTTTTTTTTTTTTTTTTAAATTTGGGTCCCACACGAGCTATTGATTACGGGGAGGAAAAATCCCATAAATTGTTGGCAAATGAAGCTAAGGACCTATGACCAAAAGAAAAGGAAAAAAAAAAAGTGTAACGACCTTCATCTTCATCTTCGGGTAGCTTTCACGAGTTTGTTCACATGCATATGGGATCAGCGTCCTATGTCCGCGTTTCCCTTATAACAGTTTAATATGCCTAAAGACATTTTCTCCATCCGCAGAGCCCTAAAAGTACTAACCCCAAAACCGGCCACCCTTTCGACCTCCCATTGCGGCTCTTCTCTTCCTGATAATTCCAAAAACAAGAGAGCAAGTTCGTGGAATTGAAAATATTTCTCAGCGCTCTAGTGCACTGGATTAAATAGAGCCTCTTTCTTTATCTTTTCATTTTTCTTGTGTTAGTGTGTGCGTCGGGGGTGGGGGATGATGACATGCATTTTAATGACAATAAAACGTGCCTGAGCAGTAATTGTAAAATATGGGTTTTGACCCAGTCAAAAATAAAAAAAAGCAAAAGGTAGAAGCTTCAGGAGAGAGAGAGAGGAATCGAGAGTTTTCGGGAGAGGGAAAAGAGAAGAGAGAGAGAGAGAGAGAGAGAGAGAGGAAGAAAAGACAGAAAAAAAAAAGGAAAAAGAAAAGAAAAAGGAGGAGGTAAAAGGGAAAGAGAGAAGGAAAGAAGGGGAGAGAGAAGGACAGTAGAGAGCTCGAACACAGAGAGAAGAAGAAAGAGAGAAAGAAGAGGAAGAGAAAAGAAAAAAAGAGGCTTCGCGCGTCCTCGTCATGGGAGCCTTGCCAAGCCACGTTAACTACATAACGCAACACTCGATAAGCACTCGTGCTCCCCCTTCGTTTAATTGGAGTAATTTTGGATCTAGGGCTTGAAATTTGGAATTTTGAGAAAATCGAGCGATGAAGTATGATTTTTGAGTCGTTGAACTGCGTATTTTTGTAAAAATGATAATTGGGATGTTGTGGAGCTGTAGGATTTTACGGATTGTAATTTGAACTCACGGTTTGCCCAAAACAAAATTTTGAAGTTTATTGCGTGTGATGAACAGTACACGACCAGAATTTCAGAGCTATATTTTGTTGATTTTTGGCTTGATTTCGGGTTGGCTAAATTGGGGTACTTGTAGTATGTTGGATGAGTTTTTCATTGATTATAAGTGCGCTTTTAATGGAGTTCGGTGGAGAAAATTATGGCATGATGAAGTTTCGTGCTCGCACTTCGCGCTAAGGACGGCTTTGAGTAATTATTTTGGTTGAGTGATTTATTAGCACGTAGGTGTCGTTTTATCGATGATTTAACATAATTTAGTCGAGTCGTTAGTTGGAGAGTGGCATAATACCTGGTTTTAATATTGTTTTTGATTTATTAATAGGAATACGAGTGTGTTGGCTAAAGTAACCACATATGTTGATTTTCGACTTTTTCAGGTGAGTGGTGCTATTTCTTCTAAGAATTTATAAGCTTATGTCTTCAAAATGATAAAGATTTGATATTTTATGAGTTATAAATAAGCATGTTTATTGTATAAAAGTTTGATCGGGTATTTACTAAGTTTTGATATTTGAAAATAGTGTGAAAACGTTTTATGAATATATATTCTGTTTGATGAACGAAGTTGAGAAATATTACATGTTTTGGGTTTGTGAAATCATTTCATGAAAAGCTCAACTTTGAGATGATTTATGGAAGGTTATATAGATATTGATTTGTCATAAACTTTTTGAAATGTATTTGATTTGAAATTGATTTATGGGACTGATCTTGAAATTATTTGAGAATTTTTTATGAAAAGTATTTCTAACGGATAAGTTGAGTTGCGAAATCTTTTTGTGATATATGAAATGTTTTATGAATTTGGTTTGAGAATTATGGATGGTGTGGTTTTGGATTGTTGTGGATGTTCAATATCGCTATGAGCCCAACGAGTGGCTTGTGGATATGTGCATACTATTCTAGGATATCCTTGTGGGCTGAACCACCGGCTAATAATAGATGGAGACCTTACCAAGGCTGGAATCTTGTTCGCCTCATCACCAAGTGTTGTATCGTGATCATGGTTTGATATTGAGCAACGGATTGATCAATGGAGTGGACCATTGACATGTGATATAAGTTGGGTTGATGGAATAGACCATCGACGTATAATTTGAGATTAGTCGTTGGAATGAACCATTGACGTGTAATTTGAGATTAGTTATTGGAATGGACCATCGACGTGTAATTTCAATTAAATTATTGATGTGTGGTTTGATGAGATTAATCAATAGAATAGACTATTGATACTTATGAGATTGACCATGGGTTAGACCATTGGCATTAACCTATTATTATCTTGAATATTTTTGCTTTGAACATATTGTGTTAAAGTAAAAAATGTTATATTTTGGCCTTGAAGATTTGTTAAATTTCTGGGTTTGGTGTGGTATAAGATTAACAAATGGAATGGACCATTGACGTGTGAATTAATGAGATTGATCAGTGAATTAGACCATTATAAATATAGTTATGTTGAAGCGTATGTAACTTATTCTTTTTACTGTATGTTTGTTATATCATAAATTTGAGTTAAAGGAGTTGTAATTTGGTTTTATAAATATGCATAGTGGGTGCTCGATCTGCTTAGAAGAGATGTACTACTCACTGAGCCGTGATTGCTCACCCCTCTATTTTTCAATCTTTTTCAGATTCCTCGACTAACGATGAGTAGATCTGAGAGCGATATGGATGTGGGGACTTTTAAGAGTTGGATTTTGGGAGCTTTGAGGCTGCGTCCTTTAAGTGGAAGGACGGCCGTGTCATCCCCCATTCTTGTTGATTTTGGGGTGTGATAGTAATTGCTCCCTTCACTGCTCGATCAATGGTGTGCTATGTCTCTGCAATAAATTGCATCCAGAGTGTTTTGCACTCCTGGGGCATGATCAGTGTTTCGGATGAAGGAATCTACAATTAAACAGCGAATGTAAGTGCTCTCAGCAAATTGAAGATCTGCATTAATTGGAACCAGCACGATAAAAAGAAAAACTCACATCTTCCCACGTGCTTAAAGCCAAGCGATCTATGCTCCCGTTAGTGGCATGAGGTTTGTTGTCCAACAATCGAACCAACAAAAGTTGTTCGATATTATCCTTCTCACCATCCAAACGAATCGCCGCCATCGCAGACAGCAACCTTAATGACTGCAAGCGTCATTGAATTGTTTCTTGTGAAAGATCCACAAGCAAGCAACGGGAGAAACATGAAAAATATTTGCTGCATATAAATTTTGCATACTGCCAAACGAGCTTGTCGTGTGATATCTCAAACATCCTCCCTACTCCTCCAGACTCTATCCACATAGTCAACATCATGGCTAAACAGTGTAGCAAAACTAGATAGAAAATGAAGCATAAGGATTTCAATTTCAAGTACTATTAAATCTAACTGACGAGTAAATCGCAAACTTAAAGATACCTACCACTCCTTCATTAGCTTAATGACGCTAATGACATTTAAGATACTTTATTTGCTCTTTTTCATATGACAGACCTTCCATAATCTTTCATAACATCCAGCCTTCCTTCCTTCATCTGTTGATCCATCTCATAAGAAGAGAGGGCACTAGAGAACCAACTATGGCCAACATAGTCTCACGCAAAAGAAATGTCCCGATGGCCAACCAAGTTTCACTAGTAGCTCCCTTCAAAAGAGCTTCCACTAGTCCAAACAATGCTTCCTTCAATCTTGCCTGTAAAAACATGATATAATTCGTGTAGATCCCATCAACCACCATTAAGTAAAAAAGGGAAAAGCCCTCCATCAGTAAAGAGAGGCACGGGACTATGTTGGCCATAAGTCGGTTCTCTAGTGCCCTCTCTTCTTATGAGATGGATCAATAGATGAAGGAAGGAAGGCTGGATGTTATGAAAGATTATGGAAGGTGTGTCGTATGAAAAAGAGCAAATAAAGTATCTTGAAGGGTCGTTGAGCTAATGAAGGAGTGGTAGACATCTTTAAGTTTGCGATTTACTCGTCAGTTAGATTCAATAGTAGCTCCCTTCAAAAGAGCTTCCACTGGTCTAGACAATGCTTCCTTCAGTCTTGCCTGTAAAAACATGATATAATTCGTGCAGATCCCATCAACCACCATTAAGTAAAAGGGGGAAAAGCCCTCCATCTGTAAAGAGAGAAGCTCGAGAGAAGAAGAAATCTCTCTGCTCATTATGCTACCTTATGTGCTTTCGTAAGCTCAGAGACCTTGGTATCACGGACCGAACCAACATGGGCATCAATGCGACTCCACAGCCTCTCTCGTACGCTAGACGTATCCCATTTGGCTTGTTCAATTACGACATTTGTTCAAAGTATGATACGAAACTTATCCATGCATTCGGTGGTAAAATTCCCCTAATAACAAGTCAAAAGTGAGCATGGCATGAACATACAAATAGTTTCTTAAATGCTTAGAGTGTTATTTACCAACAAGACCATATTTTCACATAGCCTCTGGTCTCAGACACAAACCTTCATTTCTGACTGATACAAGTAAAACAACTAATAGGCCACCAAAGGAGTGCAAATGCAAGCACAACAAGAGTCAAAGAACCAAGAGCTTAATTATAGGACAAAGCACAATGACAAACCTTCGTTCGTGGCCTACTTTTTCAGAGCATTGACTTTATAAACATCAGGTTACAAGTTGCCGTACCTGCGCATCGTTCGTCAAATAGGGCCATATAAGACCAAGTACAGTCACGAGCAGCCACTGAAAACTCTTCCCCTCCTTCCAAAGCCTTGCCAAATCTTTCCTTGAACTCACGTAGACATCCATACAAAATATGACCAAGGACTGCTTGGAAAGCTGGTCGTACCAGCTGACGAAACAACAAAACACAATAAGCAACATATGATAAGATGTCATCAACGGATAGTCTCTCTGTGTAAGCTTACTTCAAATGAAAACATCCTGACTGAAAGAAAAATGTGTCAAAAAGGAAAAATATTTCCACGTTCCAAGCAGCTTGAAGTGGTAGTCATACAATAGAAACCAAAAAAGTGAAGCACTTTAAGCAAGGAAAACCACCCCCATAACTTTTTACTTGAAGTGACCATTTTTCAAGCTGCTTCCGCCTCTTAGATCTGACATTCCCATTGAAATGCGTAGTCTGTGATTCATACCTAATAAGGGCCACAAAATATTATATAGATGAAACGTACTTGTAGTGATAAATAAATTTCTAATCCTGACAAAACATAATCTTCACCCAAAAATAAAAACAGGAAACATCGCAAACAGAATCTAATATGTATACATAAAAAAAAAAAAACGCTCATAGTGGCTAAGCGAGGTAAAATAATTTTTAAGAAAAATAATGAATGTCTTTGATTAAGTATTTTTATTAAGCACGTGAAATGCCTGGGCATGAAGGCTAATGAACAGTTGGTTAGGAAAAAAGCTAATAAAAAATATATAGAAGCGCACAGGAACTTCTATAATACACTCTTGCTGTGCCATGTCATATTAACACTGACTTATTTACATGAAAGCCATTTAATAATGAGAATTGTAATTTGTTGGGCAAAATTTTCATTTATCATTATAGATCAAGATATTATAATTTAAAAATGCGTTCAAAGAATTAGTATCACCAAGGTAATTAATTGGTCTTCCTACTCTTTCACAAATCTAATGTATATGTATTGCAGAAAATAACTTTACAAGTAACTAAACAAGATGTAAATTTCCTTAAAACACTGTATTATTCTATGATAAACATTTCTATCAAACATGTGAATTGCTTGGGTATAAAGGCTAATAAATGGTGTGAGCCCATAGAAACTTCTACCGTACATTTGTTGTGCCATACGATGAGACAACTAATTGTTGTAACTAAAAAAGAATATATCATAACACATTGTAAAATTCATATATAGCATTATAAATTTATTGTTGTATTTTCAAGTACCATAAAAGTGTAGCAAAAAATTATGTGGTAATTGTTGTGACCTAGCTTTTCCATCCAAAGGGGAAAAGAAATAGGTCTAGGGATATTGCCTAAAAAGCAGCAATCAAGTTAGGCTCTTCCAACCCCATACCGCGCGCAATATTAGGATGTTTAATGTCAATTCAAATTGACACTCGAAGGATTTTCTCGCTACTAGCTTATAAGGGGTTAACTAGAAATCAATTGAGGCACGAGAGTATATCTCATAATTAGAGAATCTATTATAAGGGACTTGGCTATACCAATTAGTTGACTAGTACCATTTCAGTACTTACTCTTGTTTAGTTTTCAAAAAAAGATGTTTGTCATGCTATCCGGATTGATTTTAAATCTATCCACTAATATGCGATATGATCGTGTAGATGCACAATCATTGAAATAACAATCAACACCAAAGGAAAGCATTAAATAAATTGCAAGGCAGAGTGAGAATCTAATGCTAAGAAATAAGAAATAATACCATTTTTAATTAGGTCCAAGGGAAACCACAATTAACATATCAAAAGTGCGCATTCACGTCATAGTTAAATGGAAATGTGCAAACGATGACCTAGCATTTTTCTCTAAGACTCCTCAAATTCTATGGTAAATCTCTAACGGCTTGTTCAAATTTGAGCACAATTTTTTAGATTAAAGCGTTTTCATTTTTTTTATGCTAAACTAGCTCTAAACCAGAGTTATTCATTTTTTTTTATGCTAAACTAGCTCTAACCCAGAGTTAACATGAAAAAACTGAAAAAAAAAAAATAGTTCAAACATAATTTCTAAGCTTTTTCCCATTTTTTTTAATTTTCGAAATTTTTTTATTTTTAAAGTTTTAAATAAAAATATATATTTTTAATATTTTACTCCGAAAATGGGCTGCGATCTGGTCCCGTGAATTTGGGCTCAAGGATAAGGTTGGGGCTTGTCTTGAACAAGCCCACTTCAATTAGAATACTCATCAAACCCACTTCTAAATACTAGGTCAAAACCCAAACCCTCAAGAAGAAACGAGCCCAGACTTGCTGAATCAACTAAGACTCAAATTTACTAATCCTAATTAAGCCCGAACTTACTAAATCCCAGATCCGGCGACGGCTCGTGGGCCCTCATCGCCTCCCCACTGCCGCCGGGAAGGGCTGGCGACGGAGTGGGGAGGGTCGGCCGGGGTCGCCGGGCCCTGGCCAGGGGCTGGCGAGGCCTGCCGACCGGCGGTAAGGGCCTACGAGCCCTCGCCCAGATCTGGGGTGAGGGTCACGGCCCTTGTCGTGATCCGGCGAGGGCTCGCAACCCTCGCCGTCGGTTGGCTGGGGGCCGACGACCCCGGCTGACCCTCCCCCCTCTGTCGCTGGCCCTTCCCGACGCGGGAGGCGGCGGCGGCGAGGGCTCGGCCCTCGGCCGCCTATTTGATCTCCCCCCTCCCTTTTTTTTTTGAATATTTTAAATAAAAATAAGTTTAAATCTAATTTACTTATTTTTTATATTATTATTTACACGTTAGATACGAAATGGTGTCGTTTGTGCATTTTCTCCGCCACGTCAGCGTGCAAAACGACACCGTTTTGGACCAAAGTCGCCGGAAAATTGCCACGTTAGCCATTTGGCCGGATTTTCGCCGGAGTGGCACTTAAGTGTTCCATTTTACTCTGATATTGACACTTAAGTGTACCATTTCAAAGTTATGGCACTTAAATGTCCTTCAGTGCCAAGTTATGGCACTCCAGGTGTCCCAACCTCCCGGTTTCACACTCAAAAACCCATAAATGGGTTCACAACCATAAATAGCATCAATTCATGATTCTCCAATATCTCATAAATCAAATTCAAAATCCATATCATAAATCAAAATATATATTGCAAACCAAAACATATACCCCTTCTGCAACATAGCTCATGAGCCAAAATACCTATCGTAAATCACTCATCAAATAATTTCAGAATTTATAGAATAAACCAGATTCACAAACCAATAAAGCAGTAAATATAACATTTTACAATCATTTTCTCAATATCTGCACCCATTCACAAATAACTTAAAAAATAGTAAATGCTCAATCTAGATTTCATGCAATAAAAAATATTATTTCATAACTCATACAATATTTAATTTATGTCACTTTCAAGACATGAATTTACAAATTTAAAAAAGAGATAAACACCACTTGCTTGAGAAAAGTCTTATACTAAATAACAAAGATTACTTGAGTCTATGAACTCACAATGCTATCAAATAAGCAAGAAACAATATCAAAATCAAGAGAACGTTATCTTGACTTGACTAAACTTTGCTTCTTCATTGACTATTACATACATGCTAATAAAATAACCATTCTGATCAAACTATAACTTGGAATCCATTTTTAATAAACCCCACAATTCTCTTAATTATTACTTCCATATAATTTCACGGCCTAATAATTTTTAAAAAGCGGAGTCACTGACAGCTTAACAACTCCTGACCGGTGTTGACACCTAATTTTGGAAAAATAAAATTGCATTTTGAACAAATAAAAAGGAAAAAATGAAAAAATGGAGGAAATTGATTTGATTAATTATGCATGGAAAATTGGAATTCTGATGCAGAAACAATTTAAAAATCAAGTAAATAAGGGGCTAGAATTTTTACAAAACATAATAAATCGGAGCAAAATCGAGCTGATTGCGAAATCATGCTCTGATTTGCAGCTTTGATTTAATGCGACAGAAGATGGAAACTCGAAAAATGCCGTACAAAGCGGCCGTTTGGAATTAGTATAAAAGAGAGCTTCATTTTTCGTAACTATGGGGAAAAATCCGAAAAAATTGAGAGCAAAAGTGAGGGCTTTCTTCGGTTTTAGGAGAGAAAGGGAGGAAAAGAGAAAAAAAGAAGGAAAAGAAAAGAACAGAAGTGACCGAAAAGCAGGAGAGAGGCGGAGAGCGTACGGAGTGACGTGAGAGAGAGAGAAAAGGCTACAGTGTCGTCTTCTTCGTGAGGAGTCCCCTGCCCACGCCGGCCGTTGCGCCAGCACCGCGACGTTGGATACCACTGCGCCTCGCCACCTCGCTGGTCTGCTCGCCTCCGTCTACGCCACACCCGCGACACCAGACTGCCGCTCCGAGCCTCCACCCGCGAGCCCGTGTCGAGCCGTTGCTCCCTGCTCCCCCTGCGACGCCGCCCGCCGATCTCGTTGTGCTGCCCGCGACGCCACGTCGCTGTCCCTGCCGCGACCCAACGCCATCGGAGCCCGCACCGCCGTCGTTCGCTTGTGCCCGGCGCCCGACAGCCATCCCCGCGCCCACGCCGCTACTGCTCACGTCATCGGTGTCTGGGCTCGCGTCATCGGCATCTGCACCGGAGCCTAGACGCTGCGACGAAGCCCATCTGCAACGCCTCTGCCCGCGACCCAGGACTGGTCGCCGAGATCCGACACCCTGCAGTTCCATTCTCGAGTGACGCCCGCTGCAACTCGAGCTCCAGTCGCCGTCTATCTGAATCACCGTTTCTCGTGTTCCTCATCCAGTATCTTCATCTATTTAATTTTCGGTGGCTACCTCCGACGAGCAGATGGCATTCTCATCCCATGCATAATGTAAGAGAAAATAAGGGCGCCAAAGCATCTGGCACGCCTGTTGGAGAAATCTTTCCAGAAGATTTTGAAGCTGACAAAACATTTCTATCAGTCTAGTCTGGATATCTGCAGATCGTCTAGTTTAAAGTCTGAAGACTCTCTGATCTCCAGACTCAAGATTCAAGACTCAAGACTCAAGACTCAAGACTATTCTCATTGACAGTCTTTCGATCCAAGATGTGAAGGAAATCCAGAGCCGAAGTATATGGTTGAGGATTTAATCCTATCCTCTGGAGAAGATCTTTTTGGGTTGGATAAACATAACGGATTCTTTTGTTCGTATCTAGATCAATTGAAGATCCGATGGTCGACGAAGTATTTTTGGAATGTTCTATTCTTGGAAACCAAGATCTTGATTGTATGGGCGAACAAGATTGATTGGCTATCGTCAGGTTCCTTTAATAGCTCGAATGATCTTCTTGATTGATTCCGTCCAATGGGTAGATTGGAGGAATTCCTTTGGAAAGTGCCAACGGGTATGATGGCATAAATGAGTATAAAAAGGAAGACGTTCTAGTTGTTTGAGTACGTGATCGATAGAGAAATTCCAGGGTCTGAAGCACCTTGATTATTAGTCGATACAGTCTGAGCGAAATTGTATATACAGAGAGTGTCCATACTTGGTGATACCTTGAGCGAGTGTGGTAGATCATCTACACCTAGAAATCAAGGAAGATCAACACTGTAACATCTCTTTGTTCATAGTGGAATCCAGCCAATTGGCTGTCAGTGCAGAAGAGTGGACGTAGGCTTGAATCAAGCCGAACCACTATAAACCGCGTGTTCAATTCTCTCTTTCCTTTACTTAGTCTTACGTTGATTATCATTTGTTGCAAATCCTTAAACTATATAAGTATTGCGCGATTATCAAGAAAAATCTTTTATATACCTATTCACCCCCTCTAGGTACTTGTACTAGCTATATCAATTGGTATCAGAGTTCGTGTTCTTACTTTATTTGAAGTGTTTTACTTCAGAGTAAAAGATCCATGGCTAGTATGCTAGCACCAGGGCTGGTGGAAGGGCAAAGCAATACCATACCACCCTACTTTGATGGAAAGGATTACAACATCTGGAAGAACAAGATGAAAGCTTTCCTACGATCAAAGGATCCTCTGGAATGGGACGTTGTGGAAAGTGGAATCACTCCTACTGCTGCATCAATCTTTGAAAGAGGGAAAGAAACTGTTGAGACCAGCGGAATGACTCAGGAAGAGATAAACAAGAGACAAGCACTCGATGCAAAAGCAATTTACTCCTTATATTGTGCCTTGTCTCCAACTGAATATAACAGAATATCTTCTTGTGTTACAGCAAAAGAAGTATGGGACAGATTACATATCACCTATGAAGGAACAGATCGAGTGAAGGAGACCAGAATCAACATTCTCCTCGGTCAATATGAGGCCTTCAAAATGAAACTAGGAGAATCTATAACTGACATGTTTAGTCGTTTTACAGATATTGTCAATGGTCTTGAGAACCAAGGACAAAAAATTTATGATCCCCTGAAGGTGAACAAGCTACTGTGTGGACTCTCCAAGGATTAGAATCATATAAAGACTTCAATAAGAGAGACGCAAAGAATTATGCCTCTATATGTCAACGAGCTGATTGGAACTCTTCAGTCTTATGAAGTGGAACGAATTAATGAAGACGAAGATCCAAGAGGTAAGAAATCCATTGCATTAAAATCAAATGATGATTCTGATGATACAGATTCAGGAGATGATATGGACGATGAGGAGCTTGCTCTCATGATAAGAAGATTCAGAAAACTGAATAGAAAATGTAGAAGGTTCAACTCAAAGAAACAAAGTTTCCATAGACAGCAGACCAAGTCTGTTGATGATGAGGAACCAAACAAAGTTGTAGTCTGTTTCGAATGTAAGAAAAAGGGACACATCAGACCCAACTGTCCTCTTCTGAAGAAGAAAATAGGAAAAGCTGAGAAGTTTCGAAAAGCTCTCAAAGCCGAAACCTGGAGTGATACAGAATGTGAAGAAAGTGATAATAAATATGCCAACATATGTCGATGGCACATTCGGACTCGAGACTCAGATCTGGATCGGACTCGGACGGTGAATTTGAGGTAAGTGATTTTAAAATTCCTGTCAAAGTCTCTAAATACATTGATAAACTGTGTTTTAGTCTTAAGACTTCTCTCAAAAGGATTTCCGAACTCAAAAAGGAAAACTCAGCTTTAAAACAAAAGGAAAATATTTTAGAAGAAAGAGTTAAAAGTTTAAATTTGAATGTTTCTACTCTTAAAGAAAAAGAAGATAATCTTTTGAAAGAAAATGTTTTCTTAAAAACTGACTTATCAAATATTTCAAAGAAATTTTCGATAGGATCCGAAAAACTTGAAAAAGTTCTTTCAGTTCAAAGACCTTACTTCAATAAGTCTGGTCTAGGCATGACAGCAGAAACAATTCCTTTGATTGATTTTCCTAAAGTAAAAGAAAGAATTAAGAAAAGACCGTCAAGAGAGGCTTACAAAAATCATTTCAAGAAAGTTTTTGTAAAGTCTGTAGGTCGAAATGCTCTAAGGTGTTCAAAGTGTAACAGTCAGGATCACTTTGAAAAAGAGTGTCCTATGGTTTGGAAGCCTGTTAAGAAAGTATGGCCTAATAATGTTTATCCTACTAACACCAAAGGACCCAAGAAAATTTGGGTACCAAAGAAAACTTGAGACTCTCCTTTAAATGCAGGTCTCCGTCAAGAAAAAGGTAAAGTGGTATCTTGACAGCGGATGTTCAAGACACATGACAGGAGACTCAAAGTGCTTCATAAAGCTTGTTCAAGTAAACGGTGGAAATGTTTCATTTGGAGGAAACGGCAAAGGAAGCATTGTGGGATTTGGAACTGTGAAAATTGGAAATCTCACAATAAGCAATGTTTCTCTAGTGGAAGGACTCAACTATAACCTTCTCAGCATTAGCCAATTGTGTGATACTGGTTTCAAGGACTCCTTTCAGGAAGGAATATGCTCTGGAATTAGTAAAGACACTACTCAGTCTTTCATGGGTCGAAGGCATGGAAATATCTACCTCTTAGACATGAAATTAAATGAATCACAATGCCTAATCTCAATTCAAGATGAAGCAAGCTTATGGCACAGAAAGCTTGGTCGTGTCAACATGAAGCAATTAGCCAAAATCTCATCAAAGCAGCTTGTTCGAGGTCTACCCAAATTACCATATCAAAAGTCCGATCCATGCACACCATGTATTCTGGGAAAGCAGGTAAGAAATTCATTTAAGCCAATAAATCATGTCTCTACTAATCATGTACTACAGTTGCTGCATATGGATCTCTTCGGACCAACCAGAACCCAGAGTATTGGAGGTAAGAAATATTGTCTAGTAATTGTGGACGATTACTCTCGCTTTACTTGGGTATATTTTCTTGCAAGTAAGTCAGAAACTCTTTCGTATTTTGAAAAATTTGCTAAAAAGGTTCAAAATGAAAAAGGATGTGTTATCTCAAGTATAAAAACAGACCATGGAGGTGAATTTGAAAATCAAGATTTTACAAAATTGTGTGATGAATCTGGATTTAAGCATGTGTTCTCCTCTCCATACACTCCTCAAAGCAAAATGGAGTTGTGGAAAGAAAGAATAGATCTCTTCAAGAAATGGCTAGAACTCTTTTAATTGAAAGTAAAATTTCTTCACGATTTTGGGCTGAAGCTATTTCAACAGCATGCTATATCATCAATAGAGTCTTCCTAAGACCTATTCTTGAGAAAACCCCTTATGAATTATTCAAAGGTAAGAAGCCCATTATTTCATACTTTCATGTGTTCGGTTGCAAATGCTTTATATTGAAAAATGCAAAGGATCAAGTTGGTAAGTTTGAAGAAAGATCAGATGAAGGTATCTTCCTTGGATATTCTACATCAAGCAGAGCCTACAGAGTCTATAACAAGAAGAGCCAGTCGGTGGAGGAGTCAATGAACGTCAAATTTCAAGACTCTACGCAAGATGAATCTAGTCAGACTCAGTATGAAGAGTCTGAATCTGCTCCAGACTTTCCAAAGCTCACAACTCAAGAAATGTCTCAGACTCTGGAAAACCAGCATCAAGATGTTAATGAAGATTCAAATAAAGAAAGAGATCATCATCCAGACAAATCAACCAGTAACTAGAAGCATAAGTCCAGTCATCCTAAAGATCTCATTATCGGCGAAATTAATGAAGGAATTCGCACCAGATCCAAAAGATGTGAAGAGTCTAGTGCTGTGGCTCTCATTTATGAAATTGAACCAAAAAGCATAGAAGAAGCTTTATCTGATGAAAGCTGGATCGAAGCTATGCAAGAAGAGCTCAGACAGTTCAACATTAATGATGTCTGGGAATTGACATCTAAACCAAAAGGTAAAACTGTTATTGGAGCCAAATGGGTGTTCAGAAACAAGATGAATGAAAAAGGAAAAGTCGTACGAAATAAAGCAAGACTCGTGGCCAAAGGATACACGCAAGAAGAAGGAATAGACTATGATGAGACTTATGCTCCTGTAGCAAGGTTAGAAGCTATTCGTCTATTACTTGCGTTTGCTTGTTACAAAAATTTTAGGTTATTCCAAATGGATGTCAAAAGTGCTTTCCTAAATGGATTTATCCAAGAGGAAGTTTATGTGGAACAACCACCTGGGTTTGAAGACCCAAAGAAGCCGACTCGATCTTGGATCGAAAAAGGCCTTGTATGGTTTAAAGCAAGCACCTCGAGCTAGGTACGACAGACTAAGTAAGTTCTTATTACAAAATGGTTTTGTCAAAGGTAAAGTAGATACTACTCTATTTATCAAAAAGGAAAACAAAAGCTTTTTACTCGTTTAAATATATGTGGATGACATTATTTTTGGATCATCTAATGAAAGTCTATGCAAGAAATTTTCTAAGTCTATGCAGGATGAGTTTGAAATGAGTATGATGGGAGAATTAACATTCTTTCTTGGTCTTCAAGTAAAGCAATTGAAGGAAGGAACTTTCATTTACCAAGAAAAATATGCTAATGATCTTGTCAAAAGGTTTGGATTGGAAAATTGTAAGAAGACTGATATACCAATGTCAAGTTCTTTGAAGATAGACAAAGATGAAGAAGGGAAGAAAGTTGATCAAAAGCATGCGGGAGCATCATCGGTTCACTTCTTTATCTAACTGCTTCTAGACTTGACATTTTGTTGAGTGTTTGCATTTGTGCTAGGTTTCAATCAGATCCTAGAGAATCCCATCTCAGTGCTGCAAAACATATCATTAAATACGTTGCTTCATCTTCAAGCATCGGTCTTTGGTATTCTAAGAAAGGAGACTTTAATCTTCTGGGATATTCAGACGCAGATCTGGCCGGCTGCAGAGTTGATAGAAAGAGTACCTCAGGAACTTGCCAATTGCTTGGAAGCAAGACAGTGTCTTGGTTTTCAAGGAAACAAAACACTGTAGCTCTCTCAACAACAGAAGCAGAGTATGTAGCCCTTGGAAGCTGCTGTTCGCAAATTCTATGGATAAAACAATAGCTACAAGACTTTGGGATTGAAGACTCATGCACAGAAATCAAATGTGACAACACCAGCGCAATCAATCTCACCAAAAATCCAATTCTTCATTCAAGAGCAAAGCATATAGAGATTCGACATCACTTCATTAGAGATCATATTCAAAATGGAGAAATCTCGATTCAATTTGTTGATTCAAAAAGTCAACTAGCGGATATATTCACAAAGCCTTTGGAGAAAAATCAATTCGATTTTATCCGCTCTAGACTCAACATTTTGAAGCTCGAAGAAGTCAAAGTCTAGAAACTCTCCAACCTTCAGACTCAGAAAGTTGATGATCATTAGACTCTAATCTTTCAGACTCTAAATCTCTCAGACTCAGACATTGATGATTATAGACTGTAAGTTGTTATTTTATCTCAACTCGAAAAGGTATGATCTTTCGTTCAGTTATTTTGTAGTCTCCGTGAAAAACGAAAACTTGTCTTTTCAAAAGGATTAATTTTGGCAGTTATTGATTTCGAAAAGAGGTATTCGTACACTTCCCTTGTGCCGATTGAACTTCCCTTTTCAAAACTGAGTTATATATATACAGTTTTCATTTTCAATCTTCAAAACCCTAAAAAGCACTCTCCTCCTAATCCGATTTCTACTTCGTGTTCATCTTCGAGAAAGTTGTCATCTTTTCTTGGGAAAGCAAGCAAAGGAATCTTTCAGCGACAAGGAATGATGTCTTCTTCGAGGAAGTCTTCAAGAATCGCGAACAGGGGACCACAGAGAATGAATGAGGGACCTACCCATTTCGATCTCACCGAAGAGGAAGAATTATCGAGTCAGCAACAGAGCCCGATTCACTCTCCACCACGTCACTCAACACCATCTACCCCACAAGGTGCGGGTCAACATCCGGAGGAAGAGATAATCGAGGACGCAGACCTTGTAAGAGTCCAAAAACCCTCTTATATTTACAAACTCTACCGTGCGTTGAAAAGTACTGGGACTCCGTTGAAATACGTGGATGATTTTCTCAAAGATAAGCATTATGGGAATGAGTATATCTTTCTGAAAAGAATGGAGGATTTGGGAATTGCTCCCAAAGGTAAAGCAGAGAAAGCACTTGCGAATATTCCTAGTGACCCTCGTATGTCTTGACCAAATCCGACTGATGGGAACGGTGATGATAAAATGTTCAATGATTTTCAACCTAGAATGGGTGTTGCTGCGAAGGTGAAGGGAAATAGGATGGAGTTATTTAAATCGAAGGAACATGAGAATTTGTTCTTCAGGCTGCTGAAACGAGGGGTGATAAACCCTAGGAGTGTCGATTTCGATTTCTTGGATCTTGTTAATGTGAACTTAAGGGAGAAGTTCATCGCTTCAACCTGGAACGTTTTTGCACTAATACCACGGACGGTTATGCACAACTGACTGCGTATTTCTATTCGAATCTCAGCTTTATAGATGCGAATAGAATATCATTCAGTGTTCGAGATCAGGATTATGTGGTAGACGTGGACATGTTGGCGGACATAATTGGAGTTGAACGAGGACGTTATCAACTAGTCAAAGTCTCAGTTGCTCGTGCCTCAATGGACCTTGTCGAAGATAGAGATATTGAGGGAAAAATCATCTATTCAAGGATGCGTGCCGTCAATATTGTGCTGCACAAAATTGTTATCAATTGCATCAGGCCCAAGTCTACATCAAAGACTGATGTGTCTAATTCCGAAGTAAAATTAATGTACGCAATCAACTCAGGGAAGAAGTTCTCTCTCCCTCACACTATTCTCTTTCACATGTACAGAGCAATGTCGAAGGACAATGGACAATTGCCTTACCCAGGTTTGGTGACCAAGATCTTCAGACACATGAATATTGAACCGCCACACACACTTTGTGTTCGACCGTGCGATAAGATGGTGGTAGGTTTAAAGATGTTGACGAAGATGCGTCTGAAAGAACTTTCCAAGGCAATGGAGAAATTCAGAGTGAAGACTCTAGTTCCGTCTGCTTCAAAGAGAAAAGGAAAGGAGGCCATTGGTGCCTCATCCAAAAAGAAGAGAACTCTCATCTTGAAGGATGAAGATGAGGAGGAAGATCTCACAATCACTGCCTTGATAAGGACCAGACATTCTGTTCCCCAATCAATAAAACATCAGAAGAAACAGAGAGAAGAAGAGGAGAAAGACAAGAACAGAGAAGAAGAAGAGCAGCGAGAGAAGGAGAAAGAAGCTGAAGAAGAAGGAGAAGAAGAGCAAGAAAAGTCTGCAGCTGAATCTGGAGAGAAGGGGAATCAAGATACAGAAGAGCATGATCATCACTCTTCCCCTTTTGATGTCCTAGAGATAGGGGGAGTTGGCGAGCAAGAAAGGTCCACACCTCATGCTGCCAATAGTGAAGGTCTAAGACAATCTCCAGCAGACCCAGAAGAATTTCAGGCTTCTCAAATGTCTGAAGAAGGACACGATACGTCAGCACCTAGTCTGCAAGACTATACAGAAGCGCCATCGTCTGCATTCACTCCATCTGAAAAAGCAAATGCAAGTACACAAACGGACAATTTTGCAGATTTTCATCGTATTATGGATGTTCTTCTGGAAATACGGGGACAAATCTATGCTCTGGACTGTGAAATTCAAGCCATGAAGAATGCTGGACAAGCATCTTCAGTTACCCTGGAGAACAAAATGAAAGACCTCGCTCTGCAACTTCAAGCCAATGCCAAAGGAGAGGAGGTAGCTCATCTAAGGGAAGACTTGAAGAGGCTAGAAGGCGTAGTCCAGTCCATGGGAGATTTCCAGATCGTGCGCATTCCCTGCGGCACTCGACTCATTTCTCACCTTTTTTTAATGATGACAAAAAGGGGGAAAAGCAATTTGAACCAACCAACCAACCAACTTTCTTTCACTTTAAATTTATTTTTGTGGTTGAATATGTTTGTTTTTGAGTATGACTTGAGTGAACTTGGGTGTGAACTTGGATTTGACTGAATTGGCTGTGGATTTTGATGCTTGACTGTTTGCATTTATATCAAGTGTTATTATATGGTTTTACTCATGAAAGACTAACAAATTTTCTGTGGATGCAGAGTCTGGTTGTTTTGTTAATCTTTATGAGATAGCCATATTGCTTGAGAAATATTTTTGCAGGTCAAAGTGGTTCAAATCTACAGGAAAGTTTTGTCACCATCAAAAAGGGGGAGATTGTTGGAGAAATCTTTCCAGAAGATTTTGAAGCTGACAAAACGTTTCTATCAGTCTAGTCTGGATATCTGCAGATCGTCTAGTTTAAAGTCTGAAGACTCTCTGATCTCCAGACTCAAGATTCAAGACTCAAGACTCAAGACTCAAGACTATTCTCATTGACAGTCTTTCTAATCCAGTGACGAAGGAAATCCAGAGCCGAAGTATATGGTTGAGGATTTAATCCTATCCTCTGGAGAAGATCTTTTTGGGTTGGATAAACATAACGGATTCTTTTGTTCGTATCTAGATCAATTGAAGATCCAATGGTCGATGAAGTATTCTTGGAATGTTCTATTCTTGGAAACCAAGATCCTGATTGTATGGGCGAACATGATTGATGGGCTATCGTCAGGTTCCTTTAATAGCTCGAATGATCTTCTTGATTGATTCCGTCCAACGGGTAGATTGGAGGAATTCCTTTGGAAAGTGCCAACAGGTATGATGGCATAAATGAGTATAAAAAGGAAGACGTTCTAGTTGTTTGAGTACGTGATCGATAGAGAAATTCCAGAGTCTAAAGCACCTTGATTATTAGTCGATACAGTCTGAGCGAAATTGTATACACAGAGAGTGTCCATACTTGGTGATACCTTGAGGGAGTGTGGTAGATCATCTACACCTAGAAATCAAGGAAGATCAACACTGTAACATCTCTTTGTTCATAGTGGAATCCACTCAATTGGCTGTCAGTGCAGAAGAGTGGACGTAGGCTTGAATCAAGCCGAACCACTATAAACCGCGTGTTCAATTCTCTCTTTCCTTTACTTAGTCTTACATTGATTATCATTTGTTGCAAATCCTTAAACTATCTAAGTATTGCGCGATTATCAAGAAAAATCTTTTATATACCTATTCACCCCCCTCTAGGTACTTGTACTAGCTATATCAACGCCCACATGAAGAATTCTGGGTTGTGATGTAGGGGAAGTGGGGAATTTGTCTCTCCCTTGAGGGTGAGATTTGGAGAACCGGCTGTGAGTTCTCAAGAGAGACCACATGGAATTGAAGCAAGGGGAGATCGTGACTTTGTGGCTCAATCAAGGAGTCCCACCGAGCAGCACTCATCACGGCCGAGCCATCGTAGGCCGTGATGGCTCGGTCGTGAATTCATTGATCATAAGAACCACACTAGCTGTGGATTCTTTGTCTTTGCAGGTTCCCTTGGCATTCCTCGCAGCCTTGCCGAGCCCTATCCTTAGCTGTGCCGAGCTTCTATCGTGATCCACCTCACCGTTCAGATTTGGAGAAACATTCGAATTTAGGTAGAGGTTGATTTTATTTTATTAGGTAGGTATATTTAGTAGATTTGTTTTATCTTATTTTAGTTTTTATTTTATCTCATTGTTTGAAATATTTTCCAATGCATGATTGAAATTCCATAATATAGCATCCAATTTGCAACCGCACTAATTTTTATTCTATTTTAGATGGAATAATTATTCACGCGAGAGTAAAATTGATATCTTGATATTTAAGGCTTAAGATCAATTTATCGATTTTATTAGCGAAATAATCAAATTTGAATTTCAATTCGAGTGGTGGATAACATATTTGATGGCCATGGATGATTTAGTGTTTATGCTTTAATTGTAAACTGATTGCATGATAGGTTAGTTAGATTTAAAAAAAAAAAAAAAACAAATGCATATTTAGAATAGGGATTTTATCTTGAATTTAGAAAAAATCATAAAATCAAAAAAATATGTATTAATTTAGTATCTTAGTTTTTTTTTTTAATTTGAATTGCACGTTTAATTATTTGGCAATTTTAATTTCGAATTTCATAAAAGAAAAAAGAAAAAATTGGAATTAGGGCATTTTTTGCACATCATTGCATATTAGGATAGATCGCATGCTCATTTAGAAAAAAATAAAAAAATGTCATGTATATGTCATATAGGATTAGATTCATGAAATACATGTCATTTAGTAATTGTTATTAGGTCCATTTAATTAGAAATTGCCTGTCATTAGAATTAGGTCATTTAGTTATATTGCATTGCATGACTCATTCAATCAATGAAAAAAAAAAATTGTGTGTTAATTAGAAACCATATCTAGAGTTGTTGATGTGGATTTTGAATTAACATTGCAGATGATTTCGTTGCTTCGAGGTAAGTTTTGCATTTTATTAATTGTTTATCTGGGTGTTAAATTGATGGTTTGCACACCCGCGTGATAATCTTATATGTTAGGGAGATAGATTTAAAATCAATTCAAGCTGCTTGCTAAACATTTTTAAAAATAAAAGAATGGTACCAAAAGGGCATTAGAGAAATCCAGTGTAACCAAGTCTCCATACCCATAGTCTCTGGTTTGTATGAGTAAAGTAAAACTCCCGTTACTTTACTTGGGTTTCTAATCGACCCACCAAAAATAGATTAGTGGCGACTCCTAGATAAAATCCATATGCATATTAAGAATTTGAACTTAAGTCGCGAATTGGTATGGGCTTGGGAGAGCCGAGTTAAGTCTAGGCTTAACAATCCATTAGCCAAATCCTAGGTGGTTTAAACCCCGAAAATTTGGTCGCGACAACTGGTTGCTACAAAACCGAGTTGATCCGTCTTCAAGGGTGCACTCCTTCCCCGTTTCTCGTCCCTTTCTTCTTTCCCCTTTTCTCCATTTTAGTTTTCTCTTTGCTCTTTCTGTCCGTGTTTCTCCTTTTTTTTCCTTCTAGATTCCATTGGTTCATCCACTTTTTAACCATGTGTAATTTCCTTTTTCTTTACCCAAAAAACCAAAAACTTTCCCCCTTTTTTTTGGGAGCCTCTTCTTTTGACCCAGTCCAAAAGCCAATATTATCCACTTTTTGACCATATGAAATTTCCTTTTTCTTTACCAAAAAGACCAAAAACTTGCCCCCCTTTTTTTGGCGCCTCTTTTGACCCAGTCCAAAAGCCAATATCGCATTGGACGCCTTACAGTGCACACGTATTGTGTCTTTGTCTTTCTTTTTGTTTTTGGCCAGAAATTACGCGACGATGGTGGGGGAACCAAAAAAGTAATCTGGCATCCTTTTTCTTCGACAGTACCTATGTTTCCAATCAAACATAGAGTGGGACACAAATATCCCCCCCGAGAACTTCTAGTTTTCACAGCCGGCCTTGAGAGAAATTACATTATGAATGGGGAAACGTGCCATCCTTCTCGGAAAGGGGCATTCCCGTGCGGGCACAGCACGCCACTTGATCGTGACTTTATTTGATGATCATAAGTCTCTTTCCCGCAACAAGCGGAAATTGATGACTCGCAAACCTTGTATTTTCTCGAGATCATCACATCCTTTTCCTCTCCTTTTCCTCTAGAAAAGGGAATAGATCCTGTGCACACCTCTATGCGAAATTCTAATATAAGTGTTTCCAGATAATTTGCACAGATTTTCCAATATAGCATACAAGTCATTCGGTATTTCATGTTAGTTCATCAATACATGCGAAATTAGAATTCATGTCGTCATAGCATTTAAGTTTAACTATGTTCATGTTAAACAAGAAAATGCAAAGAGTAAATTGGCATCGCTTTATCATATCTAGAAATCATGTCTAAGTCATGCATACATCAAATGGTTGATTGGTCCTCAATTAATATTTTGCAAAACATTCATTGGAAGCTTTGCTTAGCACATACAAGGTTTTTTCATCTCCTCAAGTAATTTAATTGTTACTTAAATTATTAAGTGTTTCATTCTTGTTTGTGGGCTCACATGATCATATCTCACATGTTAGTGGTTAGGCTTAAAATTAACTCAAATTGCTTGCAAAATATTCTCGAATAAAGAGAAAATGTACCAAAATGGTGTTATATTTACTTAGAGTAACCAATTCCTTGTATGCATAAATGGTCCACAAATTGATTGAGTTTCTAATTTACCTATAATAAATTAATGACTACTCCAAATTGAATTGATTTACATGGTTAGATGATTAAAATTAAAATAAATAAACCGAAGTTGCAATTGGTATGGGCTTGGGAAAGTCGCACTAAGCGTAGACTTAGTAATCCGTTAAATTTTCCTAACAACCACCTCTAGGAAAGTGGCAACAAGAGAAAATAAAAATAAAAAATAAATAAAAGAAAAAAATGCTCCAATGCCCTGACCATGGCTTGGAAAGTAGCATGTGAGATGCACGAGGATTTGGCTAGCTAGTGCCTTAAGCACTTTAAGCTTAATATTCATTTTAAGTTTTCTTTTGTGAAAACAATCACACTTTAAACTTTTTATTCAAAACAATTTAAATTTGGATGACTCCACTCTCATATTCTTTTTTTTTAAAAAAAAGAAAAACTTTCCATGACAAAAATCTCTTTTTGAATGGAAAAAGCATTCATACTACAACAACCAACATTCTTTTTTCTTGAGCAATGAAATGGGTTTTGGCATCATTTCAATCTTTAAATGCGAAAGTAAAACTCACTTTTCCTAAAGCAAAAATCTTTGCTTTTTAATATATTTAACGTGCATTATTGAAGCAAAAGTCTTTTTTTTTATTGTTCTCGATGGTGCATCGTGTAATTAGTGCAATGCTTTTCTTGCTCAAGCTATAAATAAAATCACTATGGAATTGTTTTTGGGCCCCCCAAAAGAAAAAAAAAAAAATCATACGTGATACATGTGGAAAGTCCTTTGCTTCCATAATGAAAGAGATCGCGTCCCATGCACATGAATTCGAGAAGACAAAAAAAGTGATTTTCGCTTTAAATAGTCTAATCAATTCGCTATTGCTCTAGTCATGCCGTGAAAAGTTGTGCATTGTGATCATGAATCACGAGTAGTCTTCCCCACATGGAAAGACATTATCAATGGGGGTTATATCGTGTGTGAATATCTAATAGAGTAATTACCTTAAATGTTCTTTTTCCCGATGATTGAACTTCATCCATAGGAGAATTGACCATTATTGGTTATGCTAATGAAAAGGTAATATGAAAAATGCAGAGAAGGACATATTTGTAATTGTGCGTAAATGAAATAGAATTTAATATCTCTTCTTTTTACATTTTATTGGAATCCAATACAATATTAGTTGCCCGTACTTGATGCTAGGAATGGATACTGAATGAATCACTCTTATTAGGGATCATTTATAATGCGAGCGTACAAGCTTTCAAGCGCACTCCAAAATACATCATTCCCTATATTTCAAAATGAGTACTCATCTCACCTAATTAATTAGACTTGGTTTCTCTCAAAGACGATTAAACTACATCTTGGTTGAATAAATATAAATCAATAAGTGTTTTGATTTGATTACAATAACATAGGAATATTGCATATAGAATAGTTTGTGGAATCAACAATAACTGCTCTAAAACTTTCAACTGTTGTTGGAGGATATTGTTTAATATTTAATTGTTGTAACAGGAGCCACGACATACATGAAGCTAGTGGAACAACAAGAGGTGGCCCAAAGTCTAAACCTGTCATTTATACTGAAGAGTCAACTTTGATGTATTATTGTATGTCCAATGTGGATTTTTCCTATTCCCTCTGTAACATACTCAAGTAGAAGTGTAGGAATTGTATTTTCTTCATTGAATTGTACACTGTTACAGAGATGTATATATATACAATAAGATTCAATAAAAAAGTAAAGAAAATATTCCCAACTAGAAAATATTCCTAGTCCTAAAATAATTACAATCCCAATCAATTACAATCTTCAACCCGATTTCATATCTTCAAAACATATCTTCTTTCAACACTCCCCTCAATCTGGTGGTTTGTATATATCCAAGACGCCAAGCTTGTTTAGAAGATATGTATGCTATCTTTGGCAAAGAGGTTTAGTAAATATATCTGCAGGTTGCTCGGTGGTTCTAATCCCTCTTGTTTCGATGATACCTTCTTTGATCTTCTCTTGTGTAAAATGGCAATCAACTTCTATATGTTTCGTCCTCTAATGTAATATGGAATTTGCTGCAAGTTTGATTGCTGAATCATTATCACAAAAGAGTAGTGTCTGACCTCTAACTTGTATCCTAAAATCCTGAAGTAGACCTCGTAACCATACCACCTCACAGATAGTCTTTGTCATTGATCGATACTCAGCTTCTGCTGATGATAATGATACAATGGATTGCTTCTTTGTCTTCTATGAAAGCAGTGACTCCCCAAACTTAATACAGAAACTAGTAATGGATCTCCTGCTCATGGGACATGTAGCATAATCCGAATCACAATAGGCTATCATCTCCATATTGCACTTTCGAGAAAGAAGTATCCTTAGCCCTGGACATCTCTTCAGATATTTTACCACCTTCAAGGCTGCATTCATGTGAGATTGCTTTGGACTGTGCATGAACTGTGCATGAACTGGCTAAAAGTCTGTACAGCATAGCAGATGTCTGGCCTAGTCATGGTGAGATAGATAAGTTTTCTAACAAGTCTCTGATAACTTGTCGGATCCTTCAGTAATGGATCATTAGAGAAAGACATCCTAGCGTCATAATCAACACTGGTTAACTTTGCATTCTGTTCAATGGGAATGACTGCCAGTTTGCATCCCAATAATCCTGCTTCTGATATAATCTCCATCACAAATTTTCTTTGGCTAAGAGAAATCCCCTTATCAGAACGAGCTATCTCTATTCCAAGAAAGTATTTAGGTGGCCCTAAATCTTTGATATGAAAAGAGGAATGTGATATAGCTAGTATAAGCACCTAGAGGAGGGTGAATAGGTGTAAAAATACTTTCTCGAGATATGAGAGCAATACTAGGCAAACAATAGAAAGGAAGCTCTCATTTAGTTAACAAAACGAACTATGATCAAAGTAAAGTAGAGAGTAGGGAAGAGAAAATTGAACACAAGATTTATAGTGGTTCGGCTTATTCCAAGCCTACGTCCACTCTTTTGCACTGACAGCCCACCGGCTGGATTTCACTATGAACAAAAGAAATGTTACAGCAATGCTTTCCCTTGATTCCACAGTGTAGATATTCTACTACACTTTCTCAAGGTATCTCAAAATATAGACTCTCTTTTCCGTACAAGATTTCACTCAGTAAATGAATTGACTAAGAATCAAGGAACTTCAGTCTTTGGAATTCTTCTATCGTGCACATTCTCGAACAACTGGAACGTCTTCCTTTTATACTCCTTTGTGCCATCATACCCGTTGGCACTTACAAAATGAATTCTTCCAATCTTCCCATTGGACAGAATCAATTTAGGAAGATCATTCGAGTTATTAAAGGAATATGTCGATAGCCCATCAATCCTGCTCGCCCATACAATCAGGATCTTGGTTTCCATAAGTAGAACCTTCCAAGTATACTTCGCCAATCATCGAATCCTTAATCAATCTTGATTTGAATAAGGGAATCCGTTACGTCATATCCAGCCAAGAGATCTTCGTCCAGTCGATAAGGCCAAATCTTCAATGAAGCACTCAGGTCTGGATAGCCTTTCTTCAACGGATTAGAAACTGTCAATGAGAATAGACTTTGAGTCTTGAGTCTGGCAGTCCGGAGGTCTTCAGACTTTAAATAGTAAAGTCTGCAAATCTTCAGACTAGACTGATAAAAACGTTTTGTCAGCTTCAAAATATTCCAGAAAGATTTCTCCAACAATCTCCCCATTTTTTTATGGTGACAAAAGTTTCTTGTAGATTTGAATAACTTTGACCTGCAAAACATTACTCAAGCAAATATGGATATCTCATAAAGATTAATGGCTTAATAATAACACTAGAATCTGCAACTACAGAAAATAGGTTAGTCTTGCAGAGAGTAAAGGCATTCAATAAGATATCAATCAATAGTACTTAATATAAGCAGTAGTCAAATCCAAATCCACATTCAGTTCATGTCCAGACACACAAGTCAAACATCAAAACAGACTAAAAGTTCAGCAAGTTTAAGTTAAAAGATTTCAAATCTCGCATCTCTCCCCCTTTTTGTCATCATAAAAAAAAAGGTTGAGATGGGAATAGAATGGAGTCAAGTTTGCTTGGGAACACGAACAAGCTGGAAATCTCCCATTGACTGGACGATGCCTTCCAGCTTTTTCAATTCTTCCTTCAGTTGAGCCACCTCTTCACCTTTAGCATTGGCTTGAATTTGAAGAGCAAGGGCTTGATCTGATCAGATAAGGAAACGGAAGAAGCTTGTCCTTCATTCTTCAAGTTCTGAACTTCGCACTCCAAAGCATATATATGACCCCGCATTTCCAAGAGAACATCAAGGATTCTGCGAAAATCTGCTAAGTTATCAGTCTGTGTACTGGCTTCGGCACGATCTGATGGAGTAAAGGCAGATGATGGTATATCAGTATAATCACGCAGATTTGGCGATGAAGCATCATGTCCCTCCTCAGGAAATTGAGAGGCATGGATGTCCTCTGGAAATTGAGAGGAAATTGACTCTGGAACAGAACAACTCAGCTTCTTCAATGCCATAGTAGAAATGGTGAGGTCATCCTCATCATCTTCATCCTCAATGATGAGAGCTCTTCTCTTTTTGGATGGAGCAACCATGGGCTCCTTCCCTTTTCTTTTCGTTGTAGAAGAGGCTTGATGAGGCTTGGCAAGGGTTGTCTCCTTGAATTTCTCCAATGCCTTGGCAAGTTCTTTCAGACGCATTTTGGACACCATTTTCGGTCCTACCACCATTTTGTCACACGGTCGAACACAGAGAATTTGTGGAGGCTGAATATTCAAATGTCTGAATATCTTTGACACAAGACCTGGATAAGGAAGTTGGCCCTTGTCCTTCACCACTGCTCTATACATGTGGAACAGAATAGTGTGAGGAAGAGAAAACTTTTTCCCAGCATTGATGGTGTACATCAGCTTTGCCTCTAAATTAGAAACATCAGTCTTGGAAGTTGATTTTGGTCTAAGGCAATTGATCACAATCTTGTGAAGCATAATGTTGAACGCACGCATCCTTGAATAGAAAATCCTTCCTTCTATCCTTCTGTCTTTAACAAGTTCCAATGTGGCACGAGTAATAGAGACATTGATGGGTTGATATCTCCCTCTCTCAACCCCAATCACATCTGCCAGCATATCCACATCCACCACAAAATCCTGATCTCGGACACTAAGAGATTCTATTCGCATCCAAGAAACTAAGATTTGAATAGAAATATGCAGTTAATTGAGCATAGGCTTCTGTGGTGTCAGAACAGAACTGCTCAAGTTGAAGAAAACTTAACTTTTCCCTCAAGTTGACATTCACAACATCAAGGAAATCAAAATCCACGCTCCTAGGGTTTATCACCCCACGCTTCAACAATTTGGAGTATAGATCCTTCTGTTCCTTCGATCTAAACAACTCTATCATTTTTCCTCGAATTTTTGCTGCAACACCCATTCTCGGTTGAAATTGGCTGTACAATTTGTCATCATCATTTCCATCTATCGGATTAAATCCCCCAACACGCGGATCACTTGGGATATTTGCAAGGGTTTCTTCTACCAACCCCTTAGGAGCAATTCCCAAACACTCCATTTTTTGCAAAAAGATGTACTCATTCCCATATCCCTTGTCCTTAAGAAACTCATCGATGTAGTTCAATGGAGTACCAGTCCTCTTTAAAGCACGATAAAGCTTATAAAGAAAAGAGGGCCTTTGAATTCTTACAGGATTTGCGTCTTCAACGATTTCTTCCTCTTGTTGATGACCAGCACCCTGTGGACTAGATGGTGGAGAATGACGCTGCTAAGAATGTTGTGGGCTCTGTTGCTAACTTGGTAACTCCTCTTCCTTGGTGAGATCAAAGTGAGTAGGCCCCTCACTCATTCTCCGTGGTCCCCTGCTTGCGATCCTCGAAGACTTTCTTAAAGATGACATGTTACTCAGTCTTTGAAAGATTCCTTGCTTGACTTTCCCAAGAAAGATGACAACTTTTTCGAAGATTAAACAAGGAAACGAGACGAGAGTGGAAGATGGATGCTTTTTAGGGTTTTAGAGTTAAGCGAAGAGGAACCGACTGTATATAGCTAAGTCGAAACGGGGGAATGCTAAACGTCGTAAAGGAAAGTGAAAAGATGCCTCTTAAAAATAACTGCGTTTTTCAAAAATAGATAACTGCCTTTTTTAAAGAGAAATTAACTCTTTTTGAAAAGGAAAAATTGCACTTTTCATGGAAATTGAAGATAGCATAAATCAATTATAAATAGATAAATGATCATACCTTTCCGAGATTTAATATAAGAGAAAATAAAATAACTTACAATCAAGAACCATGATTATCTGAGTCTGAGAGTCTCTAGACTTTAACTTCTTCAAGTTTCAAGATGTTGAGTCTGGATCGGATGATTTCAAATTGATTTTTCTCCAAAGGCTTTGTAAATATATCCGCCAGTTGGTTCTTTGAGTCAACAAACTGGATCGAAACTTCTCCATTTTGAACATGATCTCTAATGAAGTGATGTCGAATCTCTATATGCTTTGCTCTTGAGTGAAGAATTGGATTTTTGGTAAGATTGATTACACTGGTGTTGTCACAGTTAATCTCCGTGCATGAATCTTCAATTCCAAAGTCTCTTAGCTGTTGTTTTATCCAAAGAATTTGTGAACAACAACTTCCGAGAGCTACATACTCTGCCTCTGCTGTAGAAAGAGCTATTGTATTTTGCTTCCTTGAAAACCAAGAAACTGTCCTGCTTCCAAGTAACTGACAGGTACTCAAGGTGCTCTTTCTATCAACTCTGCAACCAGCTAGATTTGCGTCTAAGTATCCAAGAAGAGTAAATTCTCACTTTTTAGGATACCAAAGGCCGATGCAAGAAGTTGAAGCAATGTATTTGATAATACGCTTTGCAGCACTTAGATGAGATTCTTTAGGGTCTGCTTGAAATCTGGCACAAATGTAAACACTAAACAAAATGTCAGGTCTAGAAGCAGTAAGATAAAGAAGTGAACCGATGATACTCCTGTATAGCTTATGGTCAATTTTCTTTCCTCCTTCATCTTTGTCTATCTTCAAGGAACTTGACATTGGTATATCAGTCTTTTTGCAATTTTCCAGTCCAAACTTTTTGACAATATCATTAGCATATTTTTCTTGATAAATAAAAGTCCCTTCCTCCAATTGTTTCACTTGAAGTCCAAAAAAGAAGGTTAGTTCACCCATCATGCTCATTTCAAATTCATCCTGCATAGACTTAGAGAATTTCTTGCACAAACTTTCATTAGAGTATCCAAAAATAATATCATCAACATATATTTGAACAAGGAGAAAACTTTTGCTTTCTCTTTTGATAAACAGAGTAGTGTCTACTTTACCTTTGACAAAGCCATTTTGAATTAAAAACTTACTCAGCTTGTCGTACCAAGCTCGAGGTGCTTGCTTTAAACCATACAAGGCATTTTTCAGTCTAAATACTGAGTCTGGCTTCCTTGGGTCTTCAAACCCAGGTGGTTGTTCCACATAGACTTCCTCATGGATAAATCCATTCAGGAAAGCACTTTTGACGTCCATTTGGAATAACCTGAAATTCTTATAATGTGACATCCTGAAATTCGACCCCGTTTCGATAAAGTGAAATGGGCATTTCGTCGGCGTGCCTATGGCCTTTTTCTCTGAGCTGATCACTCATGAGTTAACTAACCTATTGGGTAAAGCCGTTAAGGGATGTATCAGCTGTAAAATCCCTAAAAGCTACCTAATTGGTTGGATTGAGCTAAAATCACGTCTGATCGATTTTTAACCACGAAATTGAACTCGATTTCGGGAATCGAATTTTAGGCGCGTCATAATTCTTATTTTTAGGATCCTGTCTCATCGCTCGTCAATTTATTGACGAGTCCGAAATTTCAATAAAGAAATTATCGGAAGAAATTTGAAGACCAAAAGGAAATTTGAAAGGCAAAGGAAAAGAGAAAAAATTAAGTATTCCCTTTTTCTCTTTTTCCTTTTTCCTCTCTCTCTCTCCCCCTCTCTTTTCTTTTCTTTCTTTTCTTTCTTTTTCTCTCTCTTTTCTTTCTCTCTCCTCTCTCCTCTTCCCCCCATCCGTGCGAATCCCCCACCGTTCATCTTTTCTCTCACTTTTCTCTCTCTCTTATCTCTTCTCTCCCTTATCTCTTCCCTCTCTCTCCTCTCTCTTCTTTCTTCCCCCTCACGACCGAACCAGCTCCTTTCTTCCCCTTCTTTTCTTCGCGTGCGAACCAGGAGCTCGGAGATCGCAGCTCGCCGAAGGCCACCGCCCGCTCGCCGCTCGTCCCACCGCCGCACCGCCGCCCACGCTCGTGCACCCGCCGCCGTCCGCGCACGCCCAGGCCGCGCGATCCAGCTCGGCCCAGCTCTGTTTCGCCTCTGTTCCAGCACCGACCAGCCCATCTCCGGCCACCTCCGGCCACCGCCAACCTCACCGGACCACCCCCGCGACCCCCTCGCCCTCCGCCGGTCTTCCCCCGCCGCCCTAGCCGCCGGAGCTGCTCCGTTCAGCCGCGACCAGCAAGACCCACGGAGTGGGTTTCAGCCACTTCGGGCCCGCTTTTGGGCCGTTTCCCGGCCCCGGATCCGCGAGTCGCTTTGGGAACAATCGTTCCTCGCGTCGCCGCCGTCGGATTGATCCGATTTGCGCGCGATTTGGTGAGTAATCTCACTAATCCAGGATTAGTGGCTAATTATGCTTTAAGCTGGTTTAGATTTAATTAATTATGTTTAGGTTGTTAGATTAGAATAAATTAGCAATTATTAGTCAATTGTGATGCGAATTAGATAAATTGAATGTGTAATTAGCAAGTAGACGCGGTCTACTAATTATTGGAAGTGCCTCGGGATTTTTCCCGACCCTTAGTGGGCTCCAATTAGACTTTTCGGGTCTAAGTGGATTTTTTAGTATTTAAATATTAATTTTCGGAATTAAATTAAATAATTATTTATTTTCCGAAAATTCAACTGAGATGGCCTGGAACCGGAAAATTATGCTGATGAGCGTGGTGAAGTCTGTTTATGTAATCGGGCTTTATTTTGAACTAAATTGAATTTTTAATAATAATAATTTAATTTTCGAAATTAATAAATTATTTATTTATTTTCGGAAATTAAGATTTTGATGGCCGACGACCGAAATCTCGTGCTGATCGTCGTGGCGCAGTCCGTTTATTTATTTGAGCTCCACGTTGTATGGAATTAATTAAATTGTGATATTTTAGGGATTTACCCTAAATTGATTGGAATTGATTGTGATTGAATTGTTGATTGGTAAATGGCCAAGTATGTTATTCAGTATTTTAATGCTTTGTTGAGTTGATTTAATTATTTGATTGAAAAATCGTTGGGCATTGGTTATCGGTATTGAAAGTGAATTGGTAACCACTGCAAAGAGGACACGTGGCTCGGTGAATTGGAGTGTCACCTGGGAAAATGCACGTGAGTTCAGTGGTTGAATATGTCACCTTGGCGAAAAGGTCGCCTGAGAGAATGCACGTGGCTCGGTGACAGAGGCTGGCATCTAAAAGGGCACGTGGTCTCGGCGACTTGATGCATCGCTTTGGTGAAATGCACCTGAGAGAATGCACGTGGGCCCAGGCATCTAAAAGGGCACGTGGTCTCGGCGACTTGATGCATCGCTTTGGTGAAATGCACCTGAGAGAATGCACGTGGGCCCAGGCATCTAAAAGGGCACGTGGTCTCGGCGACTTGATGCATCGCTTTGGTGAAATGCACCTGAGAGAATGCACGTGGGCCCGGGCATCTAAAAGGGCACGTGGTCTCGGTGACTTGATGCATCACTTTGGCGAAAAGGTCGCCTGAGAGAATGCACGTGGGCCCAAGGTTCGAGGCACGTGAACTCGGAGACTTGGAAGGTCATCCTGGAGAATGCACGTGGCCTAGCTTTTAAATATCCCACAGTGGGGATTGATTCATATGACATGTAATCGACTGGTTCGATTTGTTTGAAGTGAATGGATGTTTATTGTGAATTGTACTGACTTGCAGGTGGGATCAGAGGCCAAGGTAAGTCATCTGCCCTGTGCGTGTTTAGGCAGCCTTTAGTATAATAGTTTACTAATCGGGCTTAGTGGGGTAGAACTCGCTGAGACGTAGTCTCATCCCAGTTTGGGGAAAACCATTTCAGGACCCCGCTGAAGAGCTGAGGAGGAGGAATCCGAGAAGGAGAACTCGGAGGTGAGATTTGAAGAAGGGGATTTTTGGAAGAAGAAGACAATCCTGAGAGGGGCCTTGAGTTCGGCCCAGTTCGTCTAAGTTTCTGTCTTCTTTTGAAATCTCCATTTTGATGTGAATAGTTTTGAAAGGGTTTGTGGTTTGTATAAAAGTTTGGTTATAAATTTCAATATGAAAAATATGGCCCTGCTTTTCTATCCCATCGTTTTATTGTCTGGGGATTTTAATTGCTTCCGCATGTGCTTAAAAATGAAAGGGTCGGCGATACATTGTATTGGGATATCGCATATAAAATCGACCAAGAGTGAAGGATGTGCACGTGACCGAGGATCGGGGCGTGACATATAACAAGCAAAAGCAAGTAATAATCGAATTGCTTCTAACCTTGCTACTGGTGCGTAAGTCTCGTCATAGTCTATCCCTTCTTCTTGCGTATATCCCTTAGCCACGAGTCTTGCTTTGTTTTTTACGACTTTTCCTTTCTCGTTCATCTTGTTCCTGAAAACCCATTTAGCTCCAATAATAGATTTACCTTTTGGTTTAGGAGTCAACTCCCAGACATCATTAATGCTAAATTGTCTGAGTTCTTCTTGCATAGCTTCAATTCAGCTTTCATCAGATAAAGCTTCTTCTATGCTTTTTGGTTCTATTTCAGAAATAAGAGCCACAGCACTAGACTCTTCGCGTCTTTTAGATCTTGTGTGAATTCCTTCATTAATGTCGCCAATAATGAGATCTTTGGGATGACTGGACTTATGCTTCCAGTTACTGGTTGATTTGTTAGGTTGATGATCACTTCCTTCATTTGAATCTTCAATAACCATTTGTTGCTGGTCTTTCAGAGTCTGAGCTGCTTCTTGAGATTTAGACTTTGTAGAGTATGGAGCAGGTTCAGATTCTTCAAGATGGGTCTGAACAGATTCATTTTGCATAGAATCCTGGAATTTGACATTCATTGATTCCTCCACAGATTGACTCTTCTTGTTATAGACTCTGTAGACTTTGCTTGAGGTAGAATATCCAAGGAAGATGCCTTCGTCTGATTTTTCTTCAAACTTACCAACTCGATCATTTACATTTTTCAATATAAAGCATTTGCATCCGAACACATGAAAATATGAAACAATAGGCTTCTTTCCTTTGAATAACTCATATGGGGTTTTTTCTAGAATAGGCCTTAGAAAAACTCTATTGATAATATAACATGCTTGAAATTGCTTTAGCCCAAAATCGTGAAGAGATGTTACTTTCAATTAAAAGAGTTCTAGCCATTTCTTGAAGCGATCTATTCTTTCTTTCCACAACTCTATTTTGCTCTTGAGTATATGGAGAGGAGAACACATGCTGAAAACCAGATTCATCACAGAATTTTGTAAAATCTTGATTTTCAAATTCACCTCCATGGTCTGTTCTTATACTTAAGATAACATACCATTTTTCATTTTGAACATTTTTAGCAAACTTTTCAAAGTAAGAGAAGGTTTCAGACTTACTTGCCAGGAAATATACTCAAGTAAATCGTGAGTAGTCATCCACAATTATTAGGCAATATTTCTTACCTTCAATGCTTTGAGTTCTGGTTGGTCCGAAGAGATCCATATGTAGAAGCTGCAGTACACGATTAGTGGAAACTTGATTTATTAGTTTAAAAGAATTTCTTACCTGCTTTTCCAATACACATGGTGTGCATAGATAAGACTTTTGGTATGATAAATTGGGTAGACCACGAACAAGCTTCTTTGCTGAAATTTTGGCTATCTGCTTCATATTTATGAGTCCAAGCTTTCTGTGCCATAAGCTCGCTTCGTTTTGAATTGGGATTAGACATTGCGATTCATCTGGTTTCACATCCAAGAGGTAGATATTTCCATGTCTTCGACCCATGAATGACTGAGTAGAATCTTTACTGGTTCCTGAACATATTCCCTCTTGAAAGTTGATTTTGAAACCAGTATCACACAGCTAACTAATACTGAGCAGATTGTAGTTGAGTCCTTCCACTAGGGAAACATTGCTTATTGTGAGGTTTCCTATCTTTACAGTTCCAAATCCCACAATTCTTCCTTTGTTGTTTCCTCCAAATGAGACTTTTCCACCATTTACTTCAACGAGCTTTATGAAGCAATTTGAAACTCCTGTTATATGTCTTGAGCATCCACTATCCAAATACCATTTTACCTTTTTCTTGATAGTGACCTGCATTTTAAAAAAAAGACTCAAGCTTTCTTTGGTACCCATATTTTCTTGGGTCCATTGGTGTTAGTATGATATGCGGTTTTTGCCCATACTTTCTTAACAGGTTTCCAAACCATAGGACATTCTTTTTCAAAATGATCTGCACTATTGCACTTTGAACATCTGAGAGCATTTCGACCTACTGGTTTTACAAAAACCTTTTTGAAATGATTTTTGTAAGCATCTTTTGTGGGTCTTTGCTTAATTCTTTCCTTCACTTTAGGAAAATCAATTAAAGGAATGGTTTCTGCTGTCATTCCTAAACCATATTTATTGAAATAAGGTCTTTGTGCTGAAAGAATTTTCTCAAGTTTCTTAGATTCTATAGAAAATCTTTTTGAAACATTTGATAAGTCATTTTTTAAAAATGCATTTTCTTTCAAGAGATTATCTTCGCTTTCTTTAAGAGTAGAAACATTCATGTCTAAACATTTCAACTTTTCTTTCAAAACATTTTCATGTTGTTTTAGTGCAGAGTTTTCATTTTTAAGTTCGGAAATTCTTTTAAGAGAAGTCTTAAGACTGAAACACAGCTCATCAATGTATTTAGAAACTTTAACAGGGATTTTAAAGTTACTTACCTCAAATTCACTGTCTGAGTCTATTTCAGAGTTTGAATCTAAATCCAATTGTGCCATCAGACATATATTGGCATAATCATCATCACTTTCTTCACACTCTGTATCACTCCAGGTTTCTGCTTTAAGAGCCTTTCGATGCTTTTCAGCTTTTCCTTTCTTCTTCCTCAGAAGTGGACAGTTGGGTCTGATGTGTCCATTTTTCTTACATTCAAAGCATACTACATCTTTGTTTGATTCATCATCATCAACAGACTTGGTCTGTTGCTTTTGAAAACTCTGTTTCTTTGGATTGAATCTTCTTCCTTTTCTATTCAGCTTTCTGAATCTTCTTATCATGAGAGCAAGCTCCTCATCGTCCATATCGTCTTCAGAATCTGTAACATCATAATCATCATTGGATTTTAATGCAATGGATTTCTTACCTTTAGGATCTTCATCTTCATTGATTTGTTCCACTTCATAAGACTGAAGAGTTCCAACCAACTCATCGACAGATAGTGGCATTATTCTTTGTGTCTCTCTTATTGAGGTCTTAATGTGATTCCAATCCTTGGAGAGTCCACGTAGAAGCTTGTTTACCTTTATGGAATCAGAAATTGGTTGACCTTGATTTTCAAGACCATTCATGATTTCTGTAAAACGACTAAACATGTCAGTTATAGATTCTCCTGATTTCATTTTGAAGGCTTCGTATTGACCGAGGAGAATGTTGATTCTGGTCTCTTTCACTTGATCAGTTCCTTCATAGGTGATATGTAATCTATCCCAGACTTCTTTTGCTGTAACACAAGAAGATATCCTGTTATATTCAGTAGGTGACAAAGCACAATATAAAGAATAAATTGCTTTTGCATCAAGAGCTTGTCTCTTGATTATCTCTTCCTGAGTCATTTCACTAGACTCAACAGTTTCTTTTCCTCTCTCTGAGACAGATGCAGCTTTAGGAGTGATTCTCTTTTCTACAACGTCCCATTCCAGAGGATCCTTTGATCTTAGGAATGCTTTCATCTTGTTTTTCCAGATGTTATAATCATTTCCATCAAAGTAAGGTGGTATGGTATTGCTTTGCCCTTCCACCAGCCCTGGCGCTAACATACTAGCCATGGATCTTTGATTCTAAAGTAAAACACTTCAAACACAGTGAGTACACAGGCTCTGATGTCGATTGATATAGCTAGTATAAGCACATAGAGGGGGGTGAATAGGTGTAAAAATACTTTCTCGAGATATGAGAGCAATACTAGGCAGACAATAGAAAGGAAGCTCTCCTTTAGTTAACAAAACGAACTATGATCAAAGTAAAGTAGAGAGTAGGGAAGAGAAAATTGAACACAAGATTTATAGTGGTTCGGCTTATTCCAAGCCTACGTCCACTCTTCTGCACTGACAGCCCACCGGCTGGATTTCACTATGAACAAAAGAGATGTTACAGCAATGCTTTCCCTTGATTCCACAGTGTAGATATTCTACCACACTTTCTCAAGGTATCTCAAAATATAGACTCTCTTTTCCGTACAAGATTTCACTCAGTAAATGAATTGACTAAGAATCAAGGAGCTTCAGTCTTTGGAATTCTTCTATCGTGCACATTCTCGAACAACTGGAACGTCTTCCTTTTATACTCCTTTGTGCCATCATACCCGTTGGCACTTACAAAATGAATTCTTCCAATCTTCCCGTTGGACAGAATTAATTTAGGAAGATCATTCGAGTTATTAAAGGAATATGTCGATAGCCCATCAATCCTGCTCGCCTATATAACCAGGATCTTGGTTTCCATAAGTAGAACCTTCCAAGTATACTTCGCCAATCATCGGATCCTTAATCAATCTTGATTCGAATAAGGGAATCCGTTACGTCATATCCAGCCAAGAGATCTTCTTCCAGTCGATAAGGCCAAATCCTTAATGAAGCACTCAGATCTGGATAGCCTTTCTTCAACGGATTAGAAACTGTCAATGAGAATAGACTTTGAGTCTTGAGTCTGGTAGTCCAGAGGTCTTCAGACTTTAAATAGTAGAGTCTGCAAATCTTCAGACTAGACTGATAGAAACGTTTTGTCAGCTTCAAAATATTCCAGAAAGATTTCTGCAACAGAATGTAGATACTCCTTAAGCTTCCTCACAGCGGAATCATTATTTCCCATAATAAGTATGTCGTCAACATAAATCATCAAGTAGATAGATGACGTACCTTTTGTCCAAGTGAAGAGAGCATAATCATGCTTGGACTGCTTGAATCCGGCACCCATGAGTGCATTTAAACTTGGCATACCACTGTCGAGAGGCCTATTTTAAACTATAAAGAGATTTGCGGAGACGACATACCTTAGACTCCCTTTGTCTCCGTAATCCTTGTGAAAGATCCATATAAATCTCCTCTTCCAGATCACCATGAAGAAAGGCATTGTGGACGTCCATCTGATGCAATGACCAGTTGCAAAAAGCAGCAACAGACAAGAAAGAGCGAATTGTGACATCCTTGGCTACTAGAGAAAAAGTCTCATGGTAGTCAAATCCTTCTCGCTGTGTGAACCCCTTGGCCAACAACTGGGCCTTGTACCTTTCCACAGAACCATCTGCTTTATATTTAATCTTATATACCCATTTACAGCCAATGGGCTTACGATGAGGAGGTAATGATACGATATCCCAGGTGTGATTATCAATCAGGGCTTTAAGTTTTGCTTCCATGGCCTTTTGCCATCATGGATCATGTACAATCTCATGATAACTAGATGGTTCTTGTTCCTCAGAAATGCGACTAATGCAATATAAATGTTCTAATGACAACTGATCAAAAGACACATAGGAGGATATAGGGTAACGAGTACCTGAGGATTTTGATGAAGAATAGACATAATCTTTTGTCCAAGCTGGTGGACGAGTGACTCGACCAGATCGTCAAGGTGGCTCATTCAACACGTCTAACGATGGTTCTTCAATATTTGCTGATTCAATGGAATTGATCACTTGAGGTTCCTCTTCTATGAAATCCTTCTCAATTGAATCTCCAGTGGAGTGCTCATCAGGTGGTGAAGGTGATACTGCATCCACTATCTGCTGTCTTGGAGGAGAAGTAATAACATAGGATCCTCCAGAAGATAAATCTTCTTCTGACAGAAATCTACGATTAGTGTCTACATCGTTTCCAAATGTGGAAGCAGAATCCCGGAAAGGGAAAGTATCTTCATGAAAAACCACATCTCTGCTGATAAAAAATTCCCCAATAGACTGTTCATAAACTCGATAACCCTTTTTGAGATTGGCATACCCCATGAATATGCACTATCGAGCACGAGGGCCCATTTTATCCCGAGGCCCTACTGTAGTCACATAACAGAGACAACCAAAAACTCGAAGATGACTCAAATCTGGTTTCTTTCCATATAATAGTTCAAATGGAGTTCTTCCCTTCAAAATCCTAGATGGCATACGATTTATCGGATACGCTCTAGTGACCACACAATCTCCCTAGAAATTCTCTGGTATAGATGCCTGGAATTTAAGGGCCCGTGCCACTTCCAAAAGATGACAGTGTTTTCTCTCAACAACTCCATTCTGCTGTGGTGTATAGGTGCAAGTACTTTCATGCAAAATCCCATTTGAGCAAAAGAAATAAGCACATTCACCACTGAAGAATTCCTTTCCATTATCAATACGGATGCGACGAATTGACTTTCCAAATTGAGTTTTGGATAAAGAGATCAAAATTCTAAGGTGAGATAGAACTTGATTTTTGGATTGTATGAGAAAGACCCAGGTGGCATGTGAGAAATCATCCATAATTGTGAGAAAGAACCGTGAACCGTCATGATTTAAGGTGTGATATGGTCCCCAGACATCAGCATGAATTAAAGAAAAAATGCTGTCAACGTGAGTGTTGCTAGTTTGAAAAGGGGAACGAGTTTGTTTCGCTAAAGGACAAATAGGGCATTGAGGACAAGGGAAAGAGGCAGTGTGGCCCAATCTTTGATGATGAAGGAAATTTTTATTGCTAGCAACATTACACATTGATTTATTGAAAGCAACAGAAGAGGATTTAAAATTGTTTGGAAGATCGATCCAAAAATACAATCCTTAATAGATTCTACCCAAGCCCATCAGATTACCAGTCGAAAGGGCCTGAAATAGACATTTATCAGAGTCAAACAAGGCATGACATGAATTTTCTTCATAGGCTCGAGAAACTGATATGAGATTAAATTGGAAACTAGGGACATAAAGGACATTTTTAAGACTGATGAGTGGGCTAAGATTCACGGTCCCGGTCATATCAACATTTGTTGTGTTTCCATTTGGGAGTTGTACTGATATAGGAAAGGATAATTTCTTAAAATTGGAAAAAAATTTCTGATTGCAGACAATGTCATCACTAACTCCAGTATCAATAATCCATGCATCCATTGTAATTGAGTTCATCAGAAAATGAGAAATACCTATGAAGCTCCCTGCCTTGTCAGAAGCATCCAACTTCTTTAAAGCTTCCATCAACTCCTGATATTCCCTATGAGAAATTGATTTGTCTGCTGATTTACCCAATACCTGTAAAACAATTGAAAATTTCCCTTTCTCTTTTTTGCCAGGTTTACCATGGAGCTTCTAGCAATTTTCAACCGTGTGATATGGACGTTTACAATAATCACAGTACAGCTTACCCTTTCCCTTTTGATTTTTTTTTGTGAATGAAGTGGGCTTGTTCACGGCATGGGCCATCGTCGCCCCATACAACCCATCAGGAATTGCGAGGAAGTTACTTTGCGGCCCATCAGAATACACTGGGTAATGCCCGTGTGGGCCATCTAGCCCATATGCATTTGAGCCGCGTGAGCCGTTCGATTCCATCTGCCCCCTGCTTCCAAAGCCGTTAGATCCAGCGTCTCTAAAGAATGATCGAGAGCCATCCGATCAATCAAACTCATTGTGGCCACTCGTCATGGAATGATACCCCCTAGGGTTTTTTTTTTTTTTCATGAAACCCTAAATTGGTTTCGAGAGCTTCTCTTCCTCTCGTGGCTCTCTATAGCAGGCGAGAAAACCTCTTTGCTGCCAGAGCCATGCTCTCGCTATTCTTCCCGTAATCGGTTGCTCTCTGTTGGCTTTCTTCTTGAACAGCAAGCTGGTCTATGTGGCCAAGGGTCGGCATCGGCTCCATGGTCAAGAACTGTGACCAAAACGAAAGGTAGGCTTCGTTTAATATGAGGAGAAAACGTATTACTTTCTCTCTATCCCGCATCCTTTTGTATTGCTGCAAGATGGGTTATGGCCAGTCGAATTTCTCCTCGGTTGCCTCCAATTCGTTCCACAGACCTGAAATTTTGTTAAAAATCGAGGCAACAATCATATTTCCTTGCTTTAAATCAGAGATCTGTTGTGTCAAGGAGAAAATTTTCACTTGATCTAATTTTCCAAACATCTCTTTGATATTTTCCCACATCTGTTTTGAGTCCTCCATTGGGGGAAGACCGGCCGTGACCTCGGAAGTGATGCAATTTCCGATACACGTTCGGACCAATTGATTGCATTTCTTCCAGAGTCGTGCCATTCGCTTGTCTGATGGAACCAGAACCGTTTCGACAATAAACCCCTCTTTATCTTTTGTTACCAGTGCACGCCGGAACTCGCGCAACCAATTTGAGTAATTATCCGATCCAATTAACTGTTGAGCGATAAGCTTCAGTTTTGGTCAGTCAGCATTAGTTGTGAAAAAAGAGTCGCCGGGCTCTGGCCGACCGCTAGTTGCGAAGATCTGGTATGGAAGAAACCCTAGCAGCGGATTCGGGTAGGGATTTGCCCTAAAACCCAATCCACCGGATCTGGTTGCAAAATCCGCATTGGAAAACAAGGACCTAGGTTCGATCGACCCTCTTATCTGATGTGGATTGATGGTTGCGCCTGCCCCGTTGCTGGTTGGTGGGCCTCCATCAGTTCGCACACCATCTTGATAACCCGGCGATGATGTATTTGGACTTGTTCCATAGTACCAAGGATACAGTACCCATTGGTAAGGTGGCCCCGAATAGGGCTGGCCCATATTAAACTGAGTCGGAGCAGTTCCCCACTGCGCATGCTAAGGATGATTCTATGGCTGAATTTGTTCCTGAGACACTGTGATTATCCGAGGATTCATGGATCTGAGGAGGTGGCGGCGGCGTTGTTGTTTCTCCTGCAGATTGATCACCGGATCCTGAGGTAAGTGCTTGTGGATTTGTCATAATGACAATTTCCTAAGAACTCTACAACAATTCTGTCTTGCAGATTAATTTTTTTGAATAAAGAATTGAAAGCTGGATGAAGAACTTCCTGCCGGATGCTGTTCTGTTCTGCGAGAGTTGCAGCAACAAGAAACAGAGAAGACTGATTTGTTCTACGAAGCGTTGCAGCAACAGAGGTTGATTCTAGTGCGAAAGCTATGTCAAGATCAAGACATGCTCTGATACCATGTAACATACTCAAGTAGAAGTGTAGGAATTGTATTTTCTTCATTAAATTGTACACTGTTACAGGGATGTATATATTATACAATAAGATTCAATAAAAAAGTAAAGAAAATATTCCCAACCAGAAAATATTCCTAGTCCTAAAATAATTACAATCCCAATCAATTACAATCTTCAACCCGATTTCATATCTTCAAAACATATCTTCTTTCAACACCCTCCATCTCGGAGCTTTTATTAATATGGGGTTGCCTGTAATAGCTTCTATTATGGACATTGGCAAGAGACCTTTCTCTGTCTTCTGGACACCGAAGATGGGAAGATCAATGCTGCTCCTCCTCTGGTGTGCTTCCATCGCTTCTTTATCGGCTCCGGGATTGAAGCTGCAGGCTCTAGCCCAACAAAATTCAGGTCTCTCTCTCTCTCTCTCTCTCTCTCTCTCTCTCTCTCTCTCTCTCTCTCTCTCTCTCTCTCTCTCTCTCTCTCACATTGAGAATATATAGTTACCTGTAGAACATCCCGGAATATGCAAACTGAAATTTTATGTGGAGAAAGTCATCAGATAAAAACCAAAGATTGAGAAGCAAAATGATAAACTGAAAAAGTTATAATTTGTAAGGTTTGATCTGTCGATCGCATTGATATGTGAACTAGCCCATCTAGCAGCTTAATTTCTTTTGTTTCTTCTTTGAAAGTTGATCGGAAGGTCACGCAATGGTGAATAGTAGGTTTCTTTACCCAATGACAGAACATGCAATAGATAAAAGAAAGAAAGAGAAGAAGCGAACGAAAGGATGAGATTAAAAGGGTGATCACAGGCATGGATATGAAATATCTTGATGCGTCAATCATTCACAATATATATATATATATATATATATGAAGATCAATCACACCTAATTAATCATAGCGGTCGTGGTCCGATAAGAGATGACCGCTTCCGAATCTTTGAACTAGTTATGGAAACTTTGAGAATATATTGACTATGTCAATTTATTTTAATTTCAAGGTTTCATAAGCATCGACTGTGGGGCACCTAATCCGTATCTCAAAGACAGTATCAATATATATTATGAGACGGACAACGGATTTACAGATTCTGGAGAAGACAAGCAGATTGCCTCAGAACACATCTACGTAGATTATCTGCAAATGTCCAAAACACTAAGGAGCTTTCCGCATGGAACGAGGAACTGCTACACGCTAAAACCTGATGGAGGCAAGAACAGCCTTTACATGATCAAGGCCACCTTTTGGTACGGCAACTATGATGGAAAAAACGAAGCACCCACGTTCGACCTGTATATAGACGTTAATTATTGGACCACCATCAACGACGCTGATTATAAGTCCGAGGAGATTATATATGTCTCCCAAGCAGATTATATACAGGTGTGTGTTGTGAATATGGGAAGTGGAATACCTTTCATTTCAGCTCTGGAATTAAGAGTTTTGAACAATAGCATCTATGGAAATTGGATCTGGGTTCTTGATGCTTGTTTCGTGGTCCGACATGGGAAAAAGCTCAAAAACATATAAAAGGTGAGTCGTTTTGGAGAACGGAAATTAAACTTTCATGATAGCAATTCTTTCGAATTTATTTCTTCTATTTTGCCTTTCCTTTTCTTTCTTTTTTATTTTTTATTTTTTCCTATTTGACTTTACCCATTTGGAGCCTCGGCGAAGGCTGACGAAGGTTGCCGGCCATAGGCAAGGGCCACAACAGCCTCGTTAAGGCCCTGGCAACCGATAACAGAAAATCGGGAAAAAAATAAAAGAAAAAAGGAAATGAAAGAAACGAAAAGGACAAGAAGAAAATAAAATTTTCAGGAAATTTTAAGGAAAAAAATTACAAAAATCATCCAAATCAACGTCAACCGTGCCACATAAAATGGTTTACATTGACTAGACCACCATATTAACAATTTTCAGCTAAAACTAACCAAATGAATTCTTTGAGAAATTGTCAAGAGATTTAGGATTGGCCGAATTAAAAAGTTTAGAATTAAATTGACCATTGTACAAGAAGTTTATGACTCTTTAAACAATTTTCCTCTTTTGAGACATTTGTGATAATTCTCTTGAACATTCGAAGCTACATATATATATGTATATGTGTGTGTGTGTGTGTGTGTGTACTCTTTGATTTAATAAAATTAGAGGTCTACTACACAGATAAACAATGAAAACGAACATTTATTTCAACTAGTAACAATTAATGTATCCCTATTTTTTTCTAAGTCACCCCGAAGAAATTCTATTTATCGTATAGATCATTGAAACATTATAGTTGCAATATAATTGAGTTCACAATAATTTCATAAACTCTACTTGTGGTATTCGCCCCAAAAAGAAATTACTAATGGTACCATTAATTGCTATGATTTTTTTTTTTTGGCTTGGTTTATTGCTATGCACTATGTACTAATGAAGATGGTTAAGAATTCACTAATAATTTAATTTTTCGTGCATAACAATTTTATGACTAAAACACTTAATTTTTATGAGAATCTCATAGGAATATACTCATTCATGATAGAAAATGTTTGCATCTAATAATTTAGTTAATTCATACATGAGTTTCAAATATAAGGTGTGATAATTTCTTATTTAAAAATTTATCAAACCAAACGACTCTTCGTTGACAATTACCATTTTCATTCTAGTTGATATGTCATTTAAATAATCACTTTTTATATCTTTTGACGCTCGTTAAACATGCTCAATACAAATTAATAACTGAATTTGTTAAATATTGATTACAAAAAAACACGAGTGGATTGAACCAGGAGTTGCTAATTAAAGATCCACCATATATGAAGTATTAGTTCAATTTTAAAATATTGATTATAAAAAACACGAGTGAATTCAAGGAAAAGTTACCAAATAAGGAAATCCACTTAATATTTCAATATGCGGTCCAATTAATGATTCTAGACCAGCGCCCGCCAACTTGAATCATGCACATGATGTCCCATTTTTATCAGGCACAAGAATCTGATTGATAGTAGGAGTAGAATAATCAAAGACTTACATTTTTGAAAATTTGCAAGTTTATTGATTTCTCAATGGCCGAGCGTATCACCCTGTTTGTGAAAATGCCTCAACCAGATACCCAGTGGATGCTTATGATCGCCTCTGGTGGGGCTATGATGATTACCATGTGCATTTGTCCAGCACCGGAGCATCTGCCACGTCCTTGTCCAACAACAACGATGCATTCAAGGTTCCAGAAAAAGTTCTTATGACCGCTGCAAGCGGGAGTTATTCCTCCTTGAGATATAATTGGACAACACCGGAGCCATACGTTCCTCCAGGTAACTGGATCTTGTACTTCCATTTTGCCGAAATTGAAATTTTGCGGAGTGGCCAACAAAGGGAGTTCACGGTTTCCATCAATGGTAATCAATTCACGAAGAGTGTGACGCTCGAGTACTTAAAGCCAATAACTGTAGTCTCCACTCCTGTTACTGGTTCCCAGATCAACATCTTGATCAGTCCCACATCAAACGAATCTACATATCCGCCAATCCTCAATGCCATCGAGGTCTATAACATTGTTGGACTCCCCAATGTACAAACAGCCGAAGATGATGGTATTTCCCCTACTTCCACGTGTTTTTCTAGTGCCAATTCGAATGTTGTGCTACCAGAAGTCTTCTAAAGTGGACATGAACAATAAATTGGTTAAAAAGCGACTCATTACACATCTGATCATATAGGTTGAATTCAGTCAAAAGTACTGCCACATAAACTGGTCAACCTCCACTCCGTGTGTTCTCATATTCTTAAGGGGTCGACACAAATGCTAGACGGTTTTAGCGATTAACTGTTGCATTGATTTATGTTCATCTAACTCAATTTTAGGAGATGCTTCTTGCATAATCTCACTTGACTAGTTTCGTTTTGCATGGCTAATGAAAGTAAAACGTGATTAAAAAAAATAAGGATTTATTGATCAAATTTATGACTCTATTGGATAAAGAGTACTCTTTCAGTAACCTAGGAGGTCTTAATGCTTACTCTTCCTTAGAAACCTCATTTGCTCTTACAAGGCAATAATTTAGATTCACTTGCCTTGGTTGCTCCATCAGAAGAGAATTGATGTTGGATTGGTTAAGTAATTATTGGTGATGAGGTTTGGTAGGTAAAGATTGTGGTGAAGGAAAGGTTGTAAGCTAAATTTACAAAAATGTAAGGTGAAATTGAGCTTCAAGAAGCTTAATTTGAAAAATCTAAGAAGCATAAGATAAGAGTTTACTTAATTTATCTCTAGAAGATGCACTTTTAATGGTTAATAGGCTACTCTTAAACTAGGTTTATCCAAAAGTAAAAGGCTACATTTTGCTTGGCATACTTCATTGCTAGAAATCACTTCAAATTCAACATTTAGCATTTTCTCAATTTTCACAACATTACAATTCTTTAAAAAGAAATGATATTGTTGTGGTATAAACTACAGTGAAAGCTATCAATGATACCAAGGCAACGTATGGAGTGAATAAAGAGAGCTGGCAAGGTGATCCATGCGTCCCTAGCAACTATACATGGGATGGTCTGAATTGTAGTTATGGAAAACTTCCAAGGATTATTTCACTGTGAGTGCCTTTGAACTATTTCTTATAGTATCATCCAGCAGGGAAACTCTAAAAGAACTCTCTCTCTCTCTCTCTCTCTCTCTCTCTCTCTCTCTCTCTCTCTCTCTCTCTATATATATATATATATATATATATATATATATATATATATATATATATATGAAGAAGTAAAGTTTTGTTCTCATTCTTCTTGAAAAGTTAAAAGTTTGCTCCCCTGCATGACCACATTGTCTTTGCATAAGAGCCCACACTTCCAAAGTCTATAAGTCGATTCGAGGGTTATTTCACTGTAAGTCTCCTTGCACTATTTCTTGTAGGATGATGCTGGTGCCGCCGATGAAACTTTAAAAGAATTCTCTTTTCTTCTTGGAGAATTGAAGGCTTTTCCTCATTCTTCTTGAAAAATTGGAAGCTCATTCCTCTATATGACTCCATTAATCTATAAAACTCCTTTGTCAATTGTGTGCTCCATTTTAATTTTAGGTTACATTGTGTTCTCTATAGTTAAGTGCATAAACTTTTGTGTATCGAACCAACATTACCGCCTTTGTGCACATGGCAATGACACAGCTTGCTCTCATGTGATTGATTATGGGCAGGGACCTGAGCTCTAGCAATTTGAGGGGCAACATCCATTCTTCACTATCAAATCTATCGGAATTGGAGTCCTTGTAAGTATTAGCCCAGTAAGGCCCTTATTGAGGTGATGGTGTTTTAGGATTGAATGCCCTTTAGACCTTTGTGGTATCAATCTTGCGTCTGAATGTCTGCTCAGGAAAAAATTGAAAAGAAAAGTATCACCATGGTGATTTGGGTAGTGTTTTTGACTTTACATTTCCAAGGGGGTTTGTTGGAGAAATCTTTCCAGAATATTTTGAAGCTGACAAAACGTTTCTATCAGTCTAGTCTGGATATTCGCAGACCTTCATTTTAGAGTCGAAGACTTTCGATCACAAGACTCAAGACTCAAGACTCAAGACTATTCTCATTGACAGTCTTTCTAATCCAGTGACGAAGGAAATCCAGAGCCAAAGTATTTGGTTAAAGATTTAATCCTATCCTCTGGAGAAGATCTCTTGGCTGGATAAATATAACGGATTCTTTTATTCGTATCTAGATCGATTGAAGATCCGATGGTCGACGAAATATTCTTGGAATGTTCTATTCTTGGAAACCAAGATCCTGATTGTATGGGCGAACAGGATTGATGGGCTATCGTCGGTTCCTTTAATAGCTCGAATGATCTTCCTAATTGATTCCGTCCAACGGGTAGATTGGATGAATTCCTTTGGTAAGTGCCAACGGGTATAATGGCATAAAGGAGTATAAAAGGAAGACGTTCTAGTTGTTTTAGTGTGTGATCGATAGAGAAATTCCAGAGTCTGAAGCATTTTAATTATTAGTCTATACATTTTGAGCAAAATTGTATACACAGAGAGTGTCTATACTTGGTGATACCTTGAGCGAGTGTGGTAGATCATCTACACCGAGAAATCAAGGAAGATCAACGCTGTAACATCTCTTTGTTCATAGTGGAATCCAACCAATAGGCTGTTAATGCAGAAGAGTGGACGTAGGCTTGAATCAAGCCGAACCACTATAAACCGCGTGTTCAATTCTCTCTTTCATTTACTCAGTCTTACGTTGATTATTATTTGTCGCAAATCCTTCAACTGTCTAGTATTGTGCAATTATCAAGAAAAATCTTTTATATACCTATTCACCCCCTCTAGGTACTCGTACTAGCTATATCAATTGGTATCAGAGCTCGTGTTCTTACTTTATTTGAAGTGTTTTATTTCGGAGTAAAAGATCCATGGCTAGTATGCTAGCACCAGGGCTGATGGAAGGGCAAAGCAATACCAGACCACCCTACTTTGATGGAAAGGATTACAACATCTGGAAGAACAAGATGAAAGCTTTCCTACGATCAAAGGATCCTCTGGAATGGGACGTTGTGGAAAGAGGAATTACTCCTACAACTGCATCAGTCTCTGAAAGAGGGAAAGAAACTGTTGAGACCAGCGGAATGACTCAGGAAGAGATAATCAAGAGACAAGCACTCGATGCAAAAGCAATTTACTCTTTATATTGTGCTTTGTCACCAACTGAATATAACAGAATATCTTCTTGTGTTACAGCAAAAGAAGTATGGGATAGATTACACATCACCTATGAAGGAACAGATCGAGTGAAGGAGACCAGAATTAACATTCTCCTCGGTCAATATGAAGCCTTTAAAATGAAACCAGGAGAATCTATAACTGACATGTTTAGTCGTTTTACAGATATTGTCAATGGTCTTGAGAACCAAGGATAAAAAATTTCTGATCCCATGAAGATAAACAAGCTATTACGCGGACTCTCCAAGGATTGGAATCATATAAAGACTTCAATAAGAGAGACGCAAAGAATTATGCCACTATCTGTCGACGAGCTGATTGGAACTCTTCAGTCTTATGAAGTGGAACAAGTTAATGAAGACGAAGATCCAAAAGGTAAGAAATCCATTGCATTAAAATCAAATGATAATTCTGATGATACAGATTCTGAAGATGATATGGACGATGAGGAGCTTGCTCTTATGATAAGAAGATTCAGAAAGCTGAAAAGAAAAAGAAGAAGGTTCAACTCAAAGAAACAAAGTTTCCAAAGACAGCAGACCAAGTCTGTAGATGATGAGGAACCAAACAAAGATGTAGTTTGCTTCGAATGTAAGAAAAAGGGACACATCAGACCCAACTGTCCTCTTCTAAAGAAGAAGAAAGGAAAAGCTGAAAAGTTTCGTAAAGCTCTCAAAGCTGAAACATGGAGTGATACAGAGTGTGAAGAAAGTGATGAAGAATATGCCAACCTGTGTCTGATAGCACAATCAGACTCAGAATCAGACTCAGACAGTGAATTTGAGGCAAGTAATTTTAAAATTCCTGTCAAAGTTTCTAAATACATTGATGAACTATGTTTTAGTCTTAAGACTTCTCTCAAAAGAATTTCCGAACTTAAAAAGGAAAACTCAGCTCTAAAACAAAAGGAAAATGTCTTAGAAGAAAGAATTAAAAATCTAGATTTGAATATTTCCACTCTTAAAGAAAAGGAAGATAATCTTTTGAAAGAAAATGCTCTTTTAAAAACTGACTTATCAAATATTTCAAAGAAATTTTCAATAGGGTCCGAAAAACTTGAAAAAATTCTTTCAGCTCAAATACCTTATTTCAATAAGTCCGGTCTAGGTATGACAACAGAAACAATTCCCTTGATTGATTTTCCTAAAGTAAAAGAAAGAATTAAGAAAAGACCGTCGAAAGAGACTTACAGAAATCATTTCAAGAAAGTTTTTGTAAAGCCTGTAGGTCGAAATGCCCTCAGGTGTTCAAAATGTAACAGTCGGGATCACTTTGAAAAAAAGTGTCCTATGGTTTAGAAACCTATTAAGAAAGTATGGGCTAATAATGTTTATTTTACTAACACCAAAGGACCCAAGAAAATTTGGGTACCAAAGAAAGCTTGAGACTCTCTTTTAAATGCAGGTCTCCGTCAAGAAAAAGGTAAAGTGGTATCTTGACAGCGGATGTTCAAGACACATGACAGGAGACTCAAATTGCTTCATAAAGCTTATGCAAGTAAATGGTGGAAAAGTTTCATTTGGAGGAAACGGCAAAGGAAGTATTGTGGGATTTGGAATTGTGAAAATTGGAAATCTCACAATAAGCAATGTTTCTCTAGTGGAAGGACTCAATTATAACCTTCTCAGCATAAGCCAATTGTGTGATACTGGTTTCAAGATCTCCTTTCAAGAAGGAATATGTTCTGGAATCAATAAAGACTCTACTCAGTCTTTCATGGGTCGAAGACATGGAAATATCTACCTCTTAGACATGAAACCAAATGAATCACAATGCCTAATCTCAATTCAAGATGAAGCAAGCTTATGGCACAGAAAGCTTGGTCATGTCAACATGAAGCAGTTAGCCAAAATCTCATCAAAGCAGCTTGTTCGAGGTCTACCCAAATTACCATACCAAAAGTCCGATCCATGCACACCATGTATTCTGGGAAAGCATGTAAGAAATTCATTTAAGCCAATAAATCATTTTTCTACTAATCATGTACTACAGTTGCTACATATGGATCTCTTTGGACCAACCAGAACCCAGAGCATTGGAGGTAAGAAATATTGTCTAGTAATTGTGGACGATTACTCCCGCTTCACTTGGGTATATTTCCTTACAAGTAAGTCTGAAACCTTTTCGTATTTTGAAAATTTTGCTAAAAAGGTTTAAAATGAAAAAGGTTGTGTTATCTCAAGTATAAGAACAGATCATGGAGGTGAATTTATAAATCAAGATTTTACAAAATTTTGTGATAAATCTGGCTTTAAGCATATGTTCTCTTCTCCATATACTCCAGAGCAAAATGGAGTTGTAGAAAGAAAGAATAGATCTCTTCAAGAAATGGCTAGAACTCTTTTAATTGAAAGTAAGATTTCTTCACGATTTTGGGCTGAAGCTATTTCAACAGCGTGCTATATCATTAATAGAGTCTTCTTAAGACCTATTCTAGAGAAAACTCCTTATGAGTTATTCAAAGGTAAGAAGCCTATTGTTTCATACTTTCATGTGTTCGGTTGCAAATGCTTTATTTTGAAAGATGCAAAAGATCGAGTTGGTAAGTTTGAAGAAAGATCAGATGAAAGCATCTTCCTTGGATATTCTACATCAAGCAAAGCCTACAGAGTCTATAACAAGAAAAGTTAGTCTGTGGAGGAGTCAATGAATGTCAAATTTCAAGACTCTACGCAAGATGAATCCAATCTGACTCCCAGAAGATTCATTGCCAATCTCACCAGGATATTCATGCTCGGAAGAAATGTCGAAAAATCTGAACTTACTCCAGACCCTCCAAAGCTTACAACTCAAGAAGCGTCTCAGACTCTGGAAGATCAGCACCAAACTGTTCATGAAGATTCAAACAAAGAAAGAGATCATCAACCAGTCAAATCAACCAGTAACTGGAAGCATAAATCCAGTTATCCCAAAGATCTCATTATCGGCGAAATTAATGAAGGAATTCGCACCAGATCTAAAAGGCGTGAAGAGTCTAGTGCTGTAGCTCTTATTTCCGAAATTGAGCCAAAGAGCGTAAAAGAATCTTTATCTGATAAAAGCTGGATTGAAGCTATGCAAGAAGAGCTCAGACAATTTAACATTAATGATGTCTGGGAATTGACATCCAAACCAAAAGGTAAAACTGTTATTGGAGCTAAGTGGGTGTTCAGAAACAAGATGAATGAGAAAGGAAAAGTCGTACGAAACAAAGCAAGACTCGTGGCCAAAGGATACACGCAAGAAGAAGGAATAGACTATGATGAGACTTACGCACCAGTAGCAAGGTTAGAAGCTATTCGACTATTACTTGCGTTTGATTGCTATAAAAATTTCAGGTTATTCCAAATGGACGTCAAAAGTGCCTTCTTAAATGGATTTATCCATGAGGAAGTTTACGTGGAACAACCACCAGGGTTTGAAGACCCAAAAAGGCCAGACTCAGTCTTCAGACTGAAAAAAGCCTTGTATGGTTTAAAGCAAGCACCTCGAGCTTGGTATGACAGACTAAGTAAGTTCTTAATACATAATGGTTTTGTTAAAGGTAAAGTAGATATTACTTTATTTATCAAAAAGGAAAACAAAAGCTTTTTACTTGTTCAAATATATGTGGATGATATTATTTTTGGATCCCCTAATGAAAGTCTATGCAAGAAATTTTCGAAGTCTATGCAGGATGAGTTTGAAATGAGTATGATGGGAGAGTTGACATTCTTTCTTGGGCTTCAAGTGAAACAACTAGAGAAAGGAACTTTCATTCATCAAGAAAAGTATGCAAATGATCTTGTCAAAAGGTTTGGACTAGAAAAGTGCAAAAAGACCGACATACCGATGTCATGTTCTTTGAAGATAGATAACGATGAAGAAGGGAAGAAAGTTGATCAAAAGCTGTACATGAGCATCATTGGTTCACTTCTTTATCTTACTGCTTCTAGACCTGACATTTTGTTGAGTGTTTGCATCTGTGCTAGGTTTCAATCAGATCCTAGAGAATCCCATCTCAGTGCTGCGAAACGTATTATTAAATACGTTGCTTCATCTTCAAGCATCGGTCTTTGGTATCCTAAGAAGGGAGATTTTAATCTTCTGGGATATTCAGATGCAGATCTGGCTGGTTGCAGAGTCGATAGAAAGAGCACTTCAGGAACTTGCCAGTTGCTTGGAAGCAGGACAGTGTCTTGGTTTTCAAGGAAACAAAGCACTGTGGCTCTCTCAACAACAGAAGCAGAGTATGTAGCTCTTGGAAGCTGCTGTTCGCAAATTCTATGGATAAAACAACAGCTACAAGACTTTGGGATTGAAGACTCATGCACAGAGATTAGATGTGATAACACCAGCACAATCAATCTCACCAAAAATCCAATCATTCATTCAAGAGCAAAGCATATAGAGATTCGACATCACTTCATTAGAGATCATGTTCAAAATGGAGAAATCTCGATTTAATTTGTTGATTCAAAAAGTCAATTAGCGGATATATTCACAAAGCCTTTGGAGAAAAATCAATTCGATTTTATCCGTTCCAGACTCAACATTTTGAAGCTTGAAGAAGTTAAAGTCTAGAGACTCTCCAACCCTCAGACTCAGACATTCATGGCTATAGACTGTAAGTTGTTATTATATTTAAACTCGAAAAGGTACAATCTTTAGTTCAGTTAATTTATAGTTTCCGTGAAAAACGGAATCTTGTCTTTTCAAAAGGATTAACTTCTATTTGGCAGTTAATGATTTTAAAAAGAAGGTGACCATTCACTTTCCTTGTGCCGATTGAACCTTCCTTTTTAAACTAAGTTATATATATACAGTTTTCTTTTTCGCCCAATCTTCAAAACCCTAAAAGGCATTAACTTCTATTGTCTTTTTCTCCTCCCAATCCTGTCTCTACTTCGTGTTCATCTTCGAGAAAGTTGTCATCTTTTCTTGGGAAAGCGCGTAAGGGAATCTTTCAAACGACAAAGGAAGGATATCTTCTTCGAGGAAGTCTTCAAGAATCGCGATCAGGGGACCACAGAGAATGAGGGAGGGGCCTACCCATTTCGACCTCACCGAAGAAGAAGATTTATCGAGTCAGCAACAGAGCCCGATTCACTCTCCACCACGTCACTCAACACCATCTACCCCACAAGGTGCGGGTCATCAACCGGAGGAAGAAATAATCGAGGAAGTAGACCCTATAAGAGTCCAAAAACCCTCTTTTATTTACAAGCTCTATTGTGCGTTAAAGAGCACTAGGACTCCGTTGAACTACGTGGATGATTTTCTTAAAAATAAGAATTATGGGAATGAGTATATCTTTCTGCGACGGATGGAGGATTTGGGAATTGCTCCTAAAGAAAAGGCTGAGAAAGCACTTGCGAACATTCCAAGTGACCCTCGTATATCGGGACCGAATCCGACTGATGGGAATGATGATGATAAAATGTTCAGTGATTTTCAACCTAGAATGGGTGTTGCTGCGAGGGTGAAGGGAAAAAAATGGAGTTGTTTAAATCAAAGGAACACGAGAATCTGTTCTTCAGACTATTGAAATGAGGGGTGATAAACCCTAGGAGTGTTGATTTCGATTTCTTGGATGCCATTAATGTGAACTTAAGGGAGAAGTTCAATTTGCTTCAACTTGAGCAATTTTGCACCAATACCACAGATGGTTATGCGCAATTGACAACATACTTCTATTTGAATCTTAGCTTTTTAGATGCGAATAGAATATCATTCAGTGTTTGAGACCAAGACTATGCGGTAGATGTGGACATGTTGGCTGACATAATTGGAGTTGAACGAGGACGTTATCAACTGATCAAAGTTTCAATTGCTCGTGCCTCACTGGAGCTTGTCAAAGATAGAGATACAGAGGGAAGAATCATCTATTCAAGGATGCGTGCCATCAATATCATGCTTCACAAAATTGTGATCAATTGCATCAGACCCAAGTCTACATCCAAGACTGACGTGTCCAATTCCGAGGCAAAATTGATGTATGCGATTAACTCAGGGATGAAGTTCTCTCTCCCTCACATCATTCTCTTTCACATGTACAGAGCAGTAACGAAGGACAAAGGCCAATTGCATTACCCTGGTCTTGTGACCAAGATCTTCAGACACTTAAATATTGAACCTCCACACACTCTTTGTGTTCGACCATGCGATAAAATGGTGGTAGGTTTGAAGATGCCGACGAAGATGCGTCTGAAAGAGCTTTCCAAGGCAACTGAGAAGTTCAGAGTGAAGACTCCAGTACCTTCTGCTTCAAAGAGAAAAGGGAAGGAGGCCATTGGTGCCCCATCCTCAAAGAGAAGAACTCTCATCTTGGAGGATGAAGATGAAGAGGAAGATCTCACAATCTCTGCCTTGATAAGGACTAGACGTTCTGTACCGGAATCGACAGAACATCAGAAGAAAGGGAAAGAAGCAGAAGAACATAGAGAAGAAGAGGAGCAAGCCAAGAACAGAGAAGAAGAAGAGCAGCGAGAGAAGGAGAAAGAAGCTGAAGAAGAAGGAGAAGAAGAGAAAGAAAAGTCTGCAGCTGAAGCTGGAGAGAAGGGGAATTAAGATGCAGAAGAGCATGATCATCACTCTTCCCCATTTGAGGTCCTAGAGACAGGGGGAGATGGCGAGCAAGGAAGGTCCACACCTCATGCTGCCAACAGTGAAGGTCTAAGACGATCACCAGTAGATCCAGAAGATTTTCAGGCTTCTCAAATGCTTGAAGAAGGACATGATACGTCAACACCAAATCTGCAAGATTATACAAAAGCTCCATCATATGCATTCACACCATCCAAGAAAGCACATGCAAGTACACAAACGGACAATTCAGCAGATTTTCGTCGTATTCTTGATGTTCTTCTGGAAATGTGGGGTCAAATCTATGCTCTGGACTGTGAAATTCAAGTCATGAAGAATGCTAGACAAGCATCTTCGGTTACCCTGGAGGACAAAATGAAAGACCTCGCTCTGCAAATTCAAGCCAATGCCAAAGGAGAGGAGGTAGCTCAACTAAGGGAAGACTTGAAGAGGCTAGAAGGCATAGTCCAGTCGATGGGAGATTTCCAGATCGTGCGCATTCCCAAGCAGACCTGACTCTTTTCTCACCTTTTTAATGATGACAAAAAGGGGGAGAATTGCAATTTGAACAAACTTTAAAATTTGACTTTAAATTTGTGGTTGAATATGTTTGTTTTGATGTTTGTTTTTGAGTATGACTTGAGTGAACTTGGGTGTGAACTTGAACTTGAATTTGACTGAATTGGGTGTAGATTTTGATGATTTTGATGCTTGACTATTTGCATTTATATCAAGTGTTGCTGTATGGTATTACTCATGAAAGACTAACCAATTTTCTGTGGATGCAGAGTCTGGTTGATTTATTAATCTTTATGAGATAGCCATATTGCTTGAGAAATGTTTTTGCAGGTCAAAGTTGTTCAAATCTACAGGAAAGTTTTGTCACCATAAAAAAGGGGGAGATTGTTGGAGAAATCTTTCCAGAATATTTTGAAGCTGACAAAACGTTTCTATCAGTCTAGTCTGGATATTCGCAGACCTTCAGTTTAGAGTCTGAAGACTTTCTGATCACAAGACTCAAGACTCAAGACTCAAAACTATTCTCATTGACAGTCTTTCTAATCCAGTGACGAAGGAAATCTAGAGCCAAAGTATTTGGTTAAAGATTTAATCCTATCCTCTGGAGAAGATCTCTTGGCTGGATAAATATAACGGATTCTTTTATTCGTATCTAGATCGATTGAAGATCCGATGGTCGACGAAATATTCTTGGAATGTTCTATTCTTGGAAACCAAGATCTTGATTGTATGGGCGAACAGGATTGATGGGCTATCGTCAGGTTCCTTTAATAGCTCGAATGATCTTCCTAATTGATTCCGTCCAACGGGTAGATTGGATGAATTCCTTTGGTAAGTGCCAACGGGTATAATGGCATAAAGGAGTATAAAAGGAAGACGTTCTAGTTGTTTTAGTGTGTGATCGATAGAGAAATTCCAGAGTCTGAAGCATCTTGATTATTAGTCGATACATTTTGAGCGAAATTGTATACACAGAGAGTGTCTATACTTGGTGATACCTTGAGCGAGTGTGGTAGATCATCTACACCAAGAAATCAAGGAAGATCAACGATGTAACATCTCTTTGTTCATAGTGGAATCCAGCCAATAGGCTATCAGTGCAGAAGAGTGGACGTAGGCTTGAATCAAGCCGAACCACTATAAACCGCGTGTTCAATTCTCTCTTTCATTTACTCAGTCTTACGTTGATTATTATTTGTCGCAAATCCTTCAACTGTCTAGTATTGTGCAATTATCAAGAAAAATCTTTTATATACCTATTCACCCCCCTTTAGGTACTCGTACTAGCTATATCAGGGTCAACTTTTGTTAGGAGGATTTAGGTAGCATTTTAAGGGCGCAAATTTATAATTTATGTTTGAATGTGTTGGGACATCCTAGTTCTTGCTATGGAACTCGTTTTTACTTATTCTGAAGAAAAAGTTGCTTCGGAGGCTTCAAGAGGGAGCCTTTACTGGAGGAAGTTCATGTGGCACATCGATTTTAAAAAAGTGCAATGATATTTTTGGCCTCTTTGGCTCAAAATGTTTGTTGTTTTTCTTATTCATATTCTCAAAATTTTGGATGAGATCTATTGAATTGGTAATTACCCAAACTCTCTTTGTTTCAGAGATCTGTCCAACAATGAACTTATAGGAGCCATACCGGAAACTTTGGCAAATTTGCCGAAGTTGAGAATTCTGTAAGTAAATGTGGCTTAGTGGCGCCCTGAAGAATTGACAAAACATGAGTCTTTATACATGGTTATGCTTTGCAGGAATCTAAGCGGAAACAAGCTAAATGGTTTAGTTCCTGAGGCTATTAAAAGAAGGGTTAAGGACAACGGATTGGACGTGAGGTTTCTTCCCCACCCACCATCACCCCCCTCTCCCCCTCCCACCCTACTCTCTACAAAGTATAGAAAGACTTCTATATTAACATGTTTATTGTGATTCAAAGCAAATAAGAAGTCCGCTTGCGATCAACATGTGGGCAAAGCAAAACGTAACTTTACCTACTTACTTTTGTTGCAGTTTCAACAACAATCCCGATCTTTGCTGGGCAAGTTCTTGCCCAAAAAAGGAGGCTAAAAAGTAAAAACTCCATCTTTGTCCCAGTTATTGCATCGGTTTCAGTCGTAGTCATAGTGATCTGCTTGGTCATTATATGTTTGATCAGAAGGAAACAGGAAAGAGGTAACTTATCATTCTACTTCTTGTCCACAGCATAGTTACATGAAAATACAATTGTCTCTGATTAGTCTAATGCTCCCCAATGATTGATAACCAACAAAGTGATTGTTCCTTAAGCATATGGAGAGCTAGGTGCCAAAACTTCAATCCTTGCCTGAATTTTCACTTCTCATAGGTTGAGTTTTTTAGGATCTAATTGGAGTTATTATTCCTATTGGTAACTTTATTTTCTCCCCTTTTATCACACAATTGGAGTTGTCCTAGGATGATTTACCTTGAAAGTCTATATGGCAATCTTTAAAAGCCATCACAGATTACTTATTGTAAGATTGTATACATAATCCAAAATCGGAAGATCAAGAACCTTCAATTATGGCAATATTAAGAAGATTACCAAGAATTTTGAAACAGTTATTGGTGAAGGAGCATCTGGAAAAGTGTATCTTGGAGAATTAGAAGATACAAAAGTTGCTGTGAAAGTGCTCTTAAAATCTACATCGCCAGGGCAGACAGACAAGACATTTCTAGCTGAGGTTAGCGAGAAGATTCCATCAGATGCTTATTTGATAGCTCAATCCCATGCTTTGAGAATGTCGATATGAAAATTACATTCATGATATTGCAGGCAGAACTCTTAACGAAGGTCCACCATCAAAACTTGGTCTCCCTTAAAAGGATATTGCGATGACCCCAAAAAAAAGGCGTTAGTATATGAATTCATGGCTAAGGGAAATCTACAACGACACTTATCAGGTACTTCATCATTTTTTTTTTTTTAATGTTTCTATATTCTCTAGAATGAATCCCACAAACATCCGTTTTTTTCTCAAACATAAGGCAAGGATGTCGGTGTAACAAGGGCCAAGCCAAATGTCTTGACTTGGGATAGCAGACTACGAATTGCTGTAGACGTGGCACAAGGTACATAAATGAGATGTGCATAATTGTGAATTTAGCCCCACTTCACATTGGTATGGTTTAAGGAAATTTTGCAAAAATTGCAGGTTTAAATTATCTCCATAACGATTGCAACCCGTCCATCATCCACAAAGACATCAAGACTACAAATATCTTGTTGAATGAAAACATGCAAGCCAAAATATCCGACTTCGGTCTGTTGAGAGCCTTGGCAACTCCAAATAGTTCTTACAAGTCAAGCAATCCTTGGGGCACTCCTGCCTACTGCCCCCCTGAGTAACGGCTTAGACTTGATCTTGTTGAGATGGTTCTCAATGTCTATATGAATAGAAAATCCGGTAATCCATGTTCTTATTATATGTTTTGCAGGTATGGACCATCCGCTTATCACTTAACCAATAAAAGTGACGTCTACAGTTTCGGGATCGTGCTCCTTGAGCTAATTTCAGGACATCCCGCAATCAATACAAGTGAAGATGGAAAAAGCGTGCCCATACGTGACTGGGCAATTCCAAAGTTCCCAAAAGAATATATACGCGGACTAATTGATCCAAAGGTGGGACAAAATTTTGACATCAACTCAGCTGAGATAGTAGCAAAGGTTGCAGAGTCTTGTACACAAACCGAACCAGGTGCAAGGTGGGACATAAATCGTGTTTTGATAGAATTGAAGAGGGCGAGTGAATTGGCATCCAAGCACAAGTATGCGGACGGAAATCAAGAGGAGCATATAGGAGCGACCTCCTTGGAAGTTGAATCAGATAGTGCACCCCTAGTAAGGGCAGTTCATTCGATCCATTAGTATTCGTCGACTTTGGTTGTGAAATTTTGGCAACTCCCAGTACTAAAATCAAGTCTTCATATATTTTGAATTTGTGTCTCTATATAAGTATGAATGCCCAAAGACTATTCTCGACCATGTCATTATAAGTGTTGAGTGAACATTATCTTTTGATTTCATCAACTTCATTGATGATTGTAAATCGTTCACGTTGTTTCTAAATTATAGTTAGTAACTTGATCAGTAGGTTACCAATTACATGAATTTACAATGGTGATTCAGAATTTTGTGACCAACATTACTTGTTTATCACAAACGAAAAATTAATATATATAAATATTCTAATACAGAATTTTAGACATGTCCCCAAGAAAGGCAATCGTGGAATGAGAAATTTTGTGTGATATGGGAATATCGTCTATACTAACTTAAGCCATGAAGCTAAATCATGAAATCAACCAAGTGCACTCGATAATGTGAATAGATAGGTAGAAGTTGACGTGTGAATTCATAATCACTGTAAGCATTTTCTCATTGACTGTAATTATAACAAGCAACCTGAGTTTTTACTGTTATTAGAACAATGAACAGCTTTAATACCTAGATGAATGAAAGGAAAAACAAAGCATTTTATGCTTGCAACAAGCACAATAAACTTCCTCCTTTCCAATGGAACAAATAAACTGAACTATACGAAGAAAAACATACATTAAACATTGACCCCAGCCCACTCACTGTGGAGCGGGACCCCATGCTCTCATGTTTATGAGAAATATGAATCACAACCCAATACAACTTTTTTCTAAGTTATCAATTAATTTTTGTTACCAACTCTCATTTGAGTTGCTTTACCAACACTTAGTTTTTATTTATTTACCAACTTGTTTATAGGGTTCTCACTTTCTTTTGTCTTACTTACCAACTTTTTAGATATATCAACTTTTTAAAGATATTACTGATCTCAATTAAAGTGATTACCAACTTTCCTTTTTGTAAGTTAGTTACCAATGTAATTTTGTCATTTCTTAAATTACAAATTTTTGTCTTTAACAAAAAAAAATTCCTTATATCATTTACTAACTTTTATTTATCTTTATTATTGATTGCTTAAATTTTCCAACTAATTTATGGTAACTCATTTTGAAAACCCAATATTAAGTTGTAATTTAATGGAGCAAAATTTAGTGAGTCGCGGTAATTAAGTTGGTTATAGAGTTAGTAAATGTAGGGCCTCTAACCAAGGCATGTAAAAGCCGATAATCAATAAAAAAAAAATTGGTAAATTTAAATGGAAACTATTAATGTTGGACAATAACTCAAATGAAAGTTGATAACCCAAAATTAGTTGGTAATTTAGGTTGATGATTTTGCATAAAAGTTAATAAACTTGAAATGTTCGTGAGTTATGTAGATAAAAAGTTGGTAGGTTAGTATATAAATTGGTAATTTAAATATTATATAAATAATCATTATTTCATCAAAGTATTGGTAAATTACCAACAAGTTAACTAGAAAAAAAAACCAATAATTTTTTAAGCAACATTTTTCGAAACTCACCAATACCTGTTGAAATTTATTGTCACAAAAGCAATATTGGAAAAATCTTTTAACATAAAAAGAAGGGCGAAAGCCATCAAAAACCCTAATAAATGCCCTATATTTTTCTATGACACTAAAAATCTAAAAGTTGCATTTATGTGACACATTAAAAATTTTCTAAATTGATGACTTATTTTGATAGAAAAATTATCTAAGGAAATCTTGATGGAGGGTAAATGTATTATATAGATACAAGTTTGAGGTTTTTTTTTTTATATCACAATAAAATTTTTAGGTAAATGTGTCATTGTTGACACCTAAATTTTAGCAACATGTTCAATTATTTATTGATTGCATAAAAAATTAGGGATTAGTTTTTGAACCATAGCAAAAATTCTCATTAAATCATATAAACATTAGAAGCATTTTCATTACTAGTATTAAAATTTTAAGAAAAAATATCTTTAAAATAATAATTAAAAATATTATATTGGGGAAAAGTGAGACCGGGCCTGCCTTCTCACTCGCCTGGGCCTGGCCCAACCCATTTTTGTTCTTTATTTTCAGCCCAAGCCGGCCTCTCCTTCCTCCTCTCCCTCACGCTCTCCCGCGTTCTGGCAAAAAGGAGAGAGAGGACCCAAGGACAGAGGCAGAGGAGACAGGCGCGAGCGTCGCACCGGAGTTGGTGGTCGGGGGCAGACCGGCAGCAACAGGTGGCGTCGCGGGAGGCCATGCGCGCTGAGTGACTTAAAAGGGAGAGAGGAGAGCGAGCAATGGAGGAGATTCGGACGAGGGGGTTCGGAGAGAGAGATCCAGGAGAGCGAGAGAGAGCAGTGAGCGGGGCTGGGAGCGAGAGGGTTCCTCCGGCGATGGATACGCTTGAACCCCGGCCGACATCCCACCGACGTTGCCCCGCTTCCCGCGTCGAGCCCACGGTAGATCCGGGTTCTCGTTCTTTCCTTGATTTTCCTCGGGTCGGGTCGATTTCCCGAGGATCCCGCCTCGGAGACGCGCGAGGCGAACGGACGTAGCGCGATCTACCGAGCTCGCCCACCGCCCGCCGCCACCGAGCCGGGTAGGGAGTACTACCGCACGCTCCTGTTTTAACTTCTTACGCCTCGTCTTGCCCTGTTTCGGGCTCGCCGGACCGGGGTGGCTTTTGTCCGGTTCGCGCGAGTTCCGGCCCCCATCCGTACGTGTGATGTGTTTTTTTTTTTTTTTTCCGGGTCATTGCTTGTTGATGGTATGAGTCTCGGCGCGAGTTTGGGTTCAGTCCATTCGTGTTTTTTTTCCTTCTCTTTTAGCCAATGCACCTCACCTGTTCGATGAAATGCTCGAACTGGATTCCGCTTAGAACTCCCCAGATTTTGGGTTGTTTCTGGGTGTTCGTTGGTCCTTAGACGCAGATTTGTAGTTCTTCTTTGATCTGTTGCTTGATGTGTTGTTTCTTTGTGCGTATTGTCTCTTTTCCGTGGAATGTGATGGCTCGCCGGAGTGACGAAGTAGATTTGCTTTTTCGACGGTGAGTCGAGGTGGAGGCCGACTGGGACAAGGGACGTTAGTTGCTGACTTGCTGTGGGTGTATGGGTGTTAACTGTCAGGGGTTAGAAGTGAAAATTGATGGTAAATCGGTCTGGTGATTGAAGTACGGTGATGGGCGCATATTAATTCATTCACTGCGAAGCTTGGCGTTCGGTCATGCTCGGGCGTTGTCACTGTCCTCCCGTTATGTAGAAATAGAACAGAGAAGGGGTGGTCAAGAGGAGTAGGGGTGATCAAATCCAGGGTGGGTAGGGTTTAGACTTGGACCCTATTCCCGACCCTGTTATAATTGGTTCTCTTTTTTTGGACCTTGTTCTCTACCCTGTTTACATTGGATCCTGTTCCCGACCCACCCTGTTTTTTCGGTACGGAAACAAGTTAACCCTGTTTATATTGAAACCTGTTTTGCAAAATTTTTCTGTTTTCACCATTCTCACAGGACCTTGAAACAACTCAATAACAAAGATGTGAATGGCGGACAGAAAAGAAGAAACACAAGTAATGAAAACAACTAAATGCAGAGAGTTCATAGTTAATTATTATGGCCTTGTCAATCACTGTCAGTGAGCTTCTATTTCGAGAGGCAAGCTCTCACTCGATCACCGACCACACCTCATACACAGCAATGACACATCAGAGTGATACGGACAGGGGAAAATGAGATATAATAGAGAAATCAAAGCATACAAACAATGATTCCAACACTGAACTCCGTTCGTATAGAAGACTCAACTCAAAACAGAGACAGAGAAATCAAGACGCAATTTCCAACATGAGAATCATAACGCCAATTCAATAACAAATGAGCATCGTATTCCAACTCAACCAGCCACAGTGAGATTTCATAAGTCAAGAATAAGTTGAGTTGATGCATTACAACTTTCGGCTCAACGATCTACTAGAAACACATCCGGATCTGGTTCCAGCATTTCATCAAACACGTGATATGCATTTCCATCAAGGGGTTTATACAAGAATATGAATCAACAATTCACTTTTAGAACTATATAATCCCTGTTTTCACCATCTCCCAATCTAGATTTATGATTCTACATCCAGCAAAACCAGGTCAACCAACGAGAACGCCAGCAAAATTCACTAAGTAAGAAGCCCGCTTCGTGAATTACCCCTCAAAGATGGCAAAAAGTACTGGAGCTCCTTTTTCCATTTTCACAATGCCACTTCTAAGGGAATCGAGGTTGACTGGTTGTCCATTTAGGTGAGTATTGAACAGGGCATCTTTCTACCACTTGTGAAAGCATTCCTTCCTGCGCTCATTCACTCAGCTCGATATCGGCAAATTAATAGTATTGGTTTTCCTTCCCGTATGAGAGTATACTAAAGAGTCAGAGCGGGCGACATCCTACACAATGGTCTACTGATAGCCACATGGAAGGAGTTGGATCGCTTTCGGTTCACCCGTACGCGCACAGAAAGCAATCTCGTACGGGTGGTTTCATAAAATTGCATCGAAACCGGCACCCGCCACTGACCGGGGAGCCGTGTGCTTTAAGTAGTAAAATAATAAAATGAAGAGTCGATGCATGAATCGCCGTCCCGTTAGGCAGGGAACAGATACCAACGGCCTAAAGAGAGGGCTCGACTTCGTACTTGCAGGCTCTGTCGCTGGTGCGGGGCGGCGAGGATGGCCGGGACTAGGAAAAGAAAATGGGTACAAATGCAAATCAGAAACGACACTGCCAGCAATTGGGTTGGAGGCAGGATTCACAAACAAGGATTCAACAAGATCTTGAATTACAGAAAATCAGCACGAAGACTTCTTCGCCCGTTAGATTAAAACACTGGAAGATCTTGAATTCGGAAGCGGCAACACATGACGCCCGGCAAAAAAAGCGGGTACGACTCAAAAACCAATTGGCCTATCGACCAAGTACCTAGAGATGCTGCAAGATGGAATCAAGAACTCAGAACAAAGCCACCCAGAGAAAATCCCAAGAATCTACAAGAGTCAAAACAGAGAGAGAGAGAGAGAGAAGTACGAGTCACGAAGAAGGGAAGGGAAGGAGACTTCGGGCCATCAATGAAGGGAAAATGTGAAGTGTTGGACGGAAGGAGGAGGAAAGAGATGCACTTAAGCCACGCCAACGCCAAGCACTCCTTGTTTGAAAACCGAAACTCGCAAGGAAATTGCAGGCCGGCACTGATCTGGAGGACGGAGATGAAGCCGGTGTACGACGAGTCAAGCTTGGACCCGGGGGTGACGGCGTCGAAGCCCACCTTGCTGCCCTGGAGGTCAGTGATGTTGACGAAGCCAGTGTTGCGGGAGGAAGGCGACGGTGGGCGCAGCGCTCGAATGGATGGTTCGGCGGAGGTGAGACCGTGAGAGCTTGAGAAGTTGAGAGTAAAGATAGAAAGAAACGAATTAGGGTTTTGCCTTAAAAAACCGGTTCTCAAACCGATTCCCGAACCGGTCCGGTCAATCCGGTTCCCGGGTGGGTATTCCCTCGGAATCGGTCCCGGACCGGTTTAAACAGGGTCTAAACTTTGGAAACCGGTTCCCGGACTGGTTTCAAACTGAACCGGTTCCCGACCCTGTTTTCCGGGTGGGCCAATCCGGGAACCGGGTTGACCCGATCCGGTTGCACACCCCTAAAGAGGAGTGAGTGTTGTGGGCTTAGCTAGGCGCAATGGACTTTAGGCTCATTTAGGCTTAATGAATCTGGGCCTGAAATAGTCATGAAAGGAAAAAGGGCTTGAGTAGTGGGCTTTTGAAGTTTCAATTAAAATAGGCGTAAGTAGTAAACCCATTTAAAGCATGTTCTCGTATAGCCCATGTTCTGACCCGGTCCATATTTTCGGATTATCAATTAAAAAATAAAAATATTTATTTAAAAAAGTATATTAAAAAATTAGCAAAATTCCGAAATTTTTATTTTTTCGAAAAGTCATGAAAAAGCTTAAAAATTAGCTTTTGAGTAGTTTTCTCTTAAAATGTACAAAAATCCTATAAAAAAATTGTGCTTAAAATTGAACAAATTCTAAAGGCTTTACAATAGGGTTTTAATATTCCTTTTTTGAGACCAATGCTCCTGATTCCACATTTTTAGTATGTTGATTAAGGTTGTCCTTTAGCCAAATTAGGAATGGCATGTTCCTTATTTCATAGCATTAGATTCTTGTTTTCTCTTGTAACATATTTAATGCTTCCTTGATTATTGATTATTATTTTATTGCGCATTCACATTATCGCTTTACATGTTATTGGATAGGTTTAAAATCAATTCAAACTATTTGACAAATTAATAAGATTAGGTATCGAAATTGCACTAGTTGATCAATTGGTATAACTAAGTCTCTGACCCTAAATTCTTTAATTGTGTAGGAAGTGAGATACAATCACATGTCTCACTTGATTTCTAATCAACCTTAATATATTAGTGGCGACTCCTTATGTGGAAATCCGCATGGGATTAATCGAATCAAAATGGAATATCCAATGTCACACGGGGTATAGGCTTGAGAGTGCATGTGTTTAAAACTAGGATTAGGCAATACCTCTAAATCTATCTTCCTCCCTATCGAGGGGTAAGTCACGATAGTTATAGTAGGTATAGTTTGGGATTTTTTATATCAAAAACGAAGTTTAAGGTAAATGTGTCACAATAAACTTAATTTAAGAGTTTTTGTGACTTTTTTTTCCTAATACAAGGCATGAGAAATTATGTACACTTGATTTGCAGCATGGTTGTAGAAGTCAATCCTTTCTCGAGTCACCTCAAGATTAGTACATACCCCATAGTCATGCGTAAATTCATCATTTGAGGTTGGCATGAAACACCAACAATTTGAAAAGAAATCATTATCACAAATGGATAAGTCGTCGATGACTTGACCACCCTCACATTATATTTCTACTTTCGTCTTTTTACTATCCAAAGAACTTTAGCTAGGAGGATGACTACCTAGGGTTTATGTTCTTTAGAATCTTTCACTTTAAAAAGTCGGAAGCCATAAGCACCACCAAGCTAAGAGCAGCACTTTCTTCATTATTCCAAATAAAGTAGAAAAATGGAGAATTTCGAACTTATTTTTTAGCGTGAGAAAGGAAATCTATTCTTATGAATTCACATCATATTGGACTTAGTGCGAAGATTATTCATAACAAACAGTAAAACATTAACTTAAGTCTGATTTTACCCTGTCTCGAGTGCCCCGCCGAAATCATCTTTTTACTTGGAAAAAACATGTCCAAACAACTTTAATAATGTGATGGGAAAACACAATTCCTGTCCTCATCAACAAAGGTGATTCACATGGGGTTTACATTCCGTGTTCTTCCATCGATTCAAGTGTAAGTCAAGTCTTCTCCATTATTTAAGCTTAAAAAGTATGGACAAATGGATTGCTTTCTTCACGTGGGATCGTACGTGAGTATGTACAATAAATTACAGAATGTACGATCCCACGTGAAGAAAGCAATCAAGACTAAGGTACAATAAATTACATTTATTCAAACTTGTGGGGCCCCTCTGTTAAAAGAAGGTACCCTACATTTATTGTACCTTAGTCCTGTGAACTACTGTGCTGAGCTGTAATCCGTGCTATTTGTCAAACACGCAAAATTTGTAAGAGTCCATCTTCCAAATTTCATGCCCACATGGAAGACTCTTCTCGCTCAAAATGTTCGTACCTCTCTCAAACATGTGGATGAAACTATAGGAGCTGAGCCTACAATTATCAGTCCTTAAAAGTAGTAGAGATTGCTTTCCTACTTCGCCTACATAACCATCAGCACACTTATGAAAATTTTAAAAGCTTGAGAGTTTGAAATAAATTGACATCCTCAATAGATAAATATTCTGAAAATCAATCCTTATGTGATGCTATGTGATATGTGAATTTAGAATTCATGATCCACTCCTCTCCGGTCGAACTACTAGTCCCACTCAAAACGTACAACTCCTCCCCTATGGCTCGGTCAACTTTCACGTCGCTCTCCAACCTCTCTACTTTCTTTAGCTATGGATAATCCATCTACAATGTGCCCCTCTTTTTAATAATCGTAACATCTTAACGGCTTTTTCGTTACTCTAAACTTCAAACTAGACTCGCATCTTTTATAAGAATCCATCTTTGAGTTTTTGCCTTTGACATGCAAGCCATCAGTAGTGCCACTACTACTTTCGTTGCCCTACAATTTCTTCTATCATTCTTTTGGAAAATAGCGCAAAATTCACTTCGTCTTGTTAGATAACCACAAAATTACTCATAAGATTTGGATAAAGAATAAAGCAATATCATAGTCTGCCATTAGTCAGATATCTTCTCACACGCATTGTTCAGAATATTAATGACTTTATTTAACTCATTTAGGTGATCCTAGATTGACATTCCTTTGTCATCTTGGAGTGAAGAACCACTGAATCAAGAAAAGTTTCTTCGAGAGATTTTGATATGTACAACACTTCCAAGTTTCGCCTGAACTGCATCTCACTCGTCCATTTTATCTCTTCAACCAAAACATTATCCCCCAAATTCAGCAGTATCATACACCTAGCCTTTTTTCAAAATATCAACTTTTTCTTCTGCTTTCATAGTTTGAGGAAATGTATCATCTCCCTCCAAAGCTAAATCCGAACACTATGGCTTTGACATCACACGCATCTTTATGCACCGCCAATTAAAACCGTTCCTAACAGTAAATTTCTCCAACTCATATTTAATAAAATCCACAACGAGAATTGCGTACAGACAAAATTTCCAAAATAATCGATCAATAATAAATCCTTACAACTAATGTAAAAAGTGTGAACAAACACACGATTCAAATGAAAAATAAATTGCAGAAATAAAACCTAACCACATTGAATTGAGATTGTTCCACAATAATTAGCAAAAAGAAGGTTACAGTCGCTTGAACGCTCAACACTAAAGTGTTTCCAATCCTAGATATTCAATCCACAAGGAAAAATCATAAGAAATGAGTTTTCTTACTAGAGAAAAAAAAATGTGAAAGCTAAATTTAGGGACTTCGAATTGAAAGAAATGCTTCTCATAGCTCTAGAAAGGAAGGAGTTTTTGTCAAAAAAAAAATTAGTTTAATGTTAATTGAGCCAAAGGAGAAAGGCCTGTGGAAAATTGTATGAAACTTAGGTTAATGAAAACTCATCCGATGGAATTTATCAGTATTGTTCCACCTATTATGCGTTAAAGAGACTTACCGAGAGAAATGGGCAAATAAATCGGGTCGAGGAAAGGGCACCATCAAAAGGATGGCCAGATTTCAAAAGTTTACTCATTACTTTTTTGTTCTGAATGGTCCAAAAAGAGGATGATAAAAGCAGCGTACTGAACTTTGAAAAAAAAAGCTGGGTACTGCATCTTTGGGACCACCGTCCGTGATGAGCCTCGCGATTGAATCTGTGAAACATGATGTAAATTGATTGCTAAAGTGCATAATAATAATAATTATAATAATATAATGACAAGGACGACTATAAATAAGAATTGGCGAATGATTGCTCTCGGCCAACTTTTGATTCGAAAGAAGCTTTCCACATGCAAAAACGTCAAAAGTTAAAATGTGAATAATAATAGTATAGCGCCGACAACCATGACGACTATAAAATGACGTTGACTGTGTACAGTAAGAATGTTTGCGACATGATTAGTCTCCTTTAACTCAGTCCCCTAACTTTAATTGAAAGAAGCATTCTACATGCAAAAAATAATAATAATAATAATAATAATAATAATAATAATAATAATAATAATAATAATAAGGGCTAATACTACTAAAATCCACAAATTGATTATCAATTTAGAATTTTTGATGATCAAAAAAATAATTTTGGATAAATTTATTATAAATGTATCAATTTAAATTTTTTCATAATATTAATCCAAAAAATAAAAATAAAATTCTCTTATTAAAACTCAGGTTCATCCTTAGCTAGTTTCCCCGCATACACCATGATTCAAAATTTCGGGAATCCATACAAGTAAGGCATACCTCCTCTTTTTACGTGTCAACATGTTAAGACATCCCGAACACAATTTACACTTGAATCTCAACACCATGTGACGTTATGATCTAATTGCACATACAAAGTCGATATCCATATTTAAATCTCAAATTCATGTATGCATGCATGCATATATATTAAGATCTTCACTGTAATTTTCATTTTTTTATTTCACGGGTGACGGAAAAAGTAAAATTTTCATCAAAATAACAAAGACCTAGCCGTGGGAGTCTTCGTCTCCTTTCATGACTATAACCAAATCTTTTTTTTTCTTTTTAAAGAATATCTAAATTACACACCTCAATGAGCATTCTAATAAATTTTAATAATTTATATACTGAAGTTTGAGACTATCCATCAACCCAAATTCTAAGTCTTATACTGCACCAATAGATGTGGATTTACGACACCAATAATCACAGACTAACTTTACCTTTTATCTCAATGCGCCGATGATTCTTCCTGGATTAAGAGATCATAGTATTGATGTACATGAGACACAAGTTAACACTGTGCCTTAGGTCTAAGGATTATTTACACAAGACCAAAACATGAACAATTAGACATTGACCACACTAAAAGCTTCCATGTCATTAACCGTTTCATATGTGTCACGTTCAGTGAACTTGTCTAATACAAACACCTGTGTTTTAACTCAAGTATCATAATACCCACTGACATGTGACTCATCATTCCCTTAAGTATCCAATACTTAATAGCGAAGTTAAGAACACACCGGTCTCAATAGGATTATTAATATCCACTCAATAATCCATCGATTGGGAACGATTTAAATATTCAGTCTAACTATGAACCCGTCACATATACTCTTGACGTCTCAAAAATAGGTTTAGTTGCAACTGATCTTACAGAATCATTCATAAATATAAACTAATTGGACAAATGAATGAATACGTCATTGCCATTAATTAAATAATAATAATGATAGTACAACTGATCATCGTGGTTAGTTTGATTTAATTTAATTTATTTAATTTAATTGTGATTTATTTAATTAATTATAATTAGTGTAAATTGTGCCGAGATAGCCGGTTAGTGAAATTTTAAGCTGATCATCGTGGTTGAATTTATATGTGAATCTAATTGCTTAATTGTGCAATTGAGTGTTTGGTGATGATTATTGATTATTATTGCAAAAATCCGATTTTATGGTATTTAATTAGAAAAAATACCGGGTGTTGGTTTTTAAATATTTTATATACTATAGAAAATCGTGAAATTTTGAAATGGAAGAGTACCACATTTATGGTTCAATTTAAATGTGACCACGCACAATTATTTTACCGAGAATTTTTAATACGAAGAATATTGGCCATGTCCATTATTTGAAATTGGGATATTTGAGTGCAAAGCACAGTGTTCTTGACCAAATATGGATGTGCATGTGGTCACTATCGGAACCCGTCACCCAATGGGAGTTGGGGAGGCGATGCCTGATTAAGTTCATATGTCCCATGTCAATAGATACCGGTCGCAGTAGAGACTGGGCTGATGCTCTTTTATGGAATGTTATCTAGATGTAAACGTTACCGTGCCCGACAAACAGTACGACGCTCGGTTATGCCAGATGACCTCTGACTATTGAGTAGGCCATGGCCGATGGGTCGTAATAACTAGAACATGCCTGAGTGATTGAGATAACCACTGCTTATTATGGGGTAAAATTGTGTGGCACGAAATGGGACGTGTCATAACGATTTTACCTTATAATCGAGACCCCTGTGATTGTTTGAGAATGAAATGAAATGTTCCAGTTATTAAATTACACTTGTTGTATTCATATGATATATGTGGTGCACTAACATGTAGGGATGTGTCGATGCGAAGTAAGTCTTGTGTGGTGCCTGTTTAGGCTGCCTCTAGGTGAATTTGCTTCCTAATTGGGGTTTAAGGTTTTGACTCGGTGAGATTTTATCTCACCCTATCGTGGTTAAATATTTTCAGGTCTTTAGTATGGAGAGGCAACCTGTCCATTTTGGGGTTCTTTTGGATATGGACTACGAGTTTACCTTTTTCCCTATTCTCGAGACTGCCCGGACCCGTGAGTTAGTGGTGATCACGGTTTTAATTGATGAGGGCCTCCTTCACTTGGTACCTCACTACTCCAAGGCGTGGTTCCTTAACGCGTTTAACGAGGCTCAGGAGGGTCCTATACAGGGTTTCCACGGACTTACCGTCAAAATAGAGGATAGGGTGGTAGTGGACCCCATGGAGATCGACGTCCCAAATGGTGTCGTGGAGGATCCGGAGCCATAGTCGATGGAATATGGGGCTTAGATTGCCTAGGGCCTCTTTTGAGATAAACCTTTTGTATATAACTTGCAGGGTTGACTTGGCATGTATATAAAGTGTGTTTTATGAAAAGTTGTTGTTATGCTTTTACTATCCCATGTGTTTGTTTATTGTCTGGGTTTTATTAGTTCGCTTCCGCCTGTGCATAAAATGAATAGGTCGGCGACGCATCTTTGGAACGTCGCATTTTTAATCGACCGTCATGGATGTGCGCGTACCCGGGGTTCGAGGCATGACATCCACCTAGAGTGATAAGGTGGGATGGGTTATGGGATAGTTAGTAAGAAAGGCTTTTTCCTATGCTGACGCCTATGATTGATTGATTGTTTTGTGTGGGTCGCTTAAATTTCTAATTCTATGTTAGAATTGAAAAGGCAGGTTTCTATAAAGACCATGCAGTATGAGTGATCCAGAGCAAAGGACCCCTCGGAAGAGGGCAGTAGCGTCCGTTTCTCGGGGCAGGACACCGACTAGGGTTGGTGCCCGAGGCAGAGCACTGGCTCAGGCCAACTCGAGATAAAGAGTACCACCGCCGACCAATACTGGTGTAGCAGCATCGGGCGATCCAAGAATAGATGGGATCGTCTAGGCGCTCGAGACCTTGGGGAACTTGGTAGGGCAATAAGTGCAAAATCAAGCTGCCGCTACCACTGCTACTACCAATGTCGTTGCCCCTATTGCAACCGCCGCACATGCTGAAGTGCTGCTTCGAAATGTGATCGGGGAGCGACCAATGAACAAATTGGTAAAGCAATTTCTAAAGCTGAACCCACCGAGGTTCACTGGAGTAGGAGATCCCGAGGTTGCAACCCTCTGGATCAGAGAATTAGAAAAAGTCTTCGCACTATTGAGGTGCTTTGAGGAAGATAAGCTAGTCTTGGCGATCTATTAGTTGCAGGGGAATGCGAGTACGTGGTGGGAAGCCACCAGAGGATTGGTGTTTCCAAAAGGCACGGTTCTGGTGTGGAATGCCTTTGTAGAAGTCTTTAATGGGAAGTATTTTTCGGACTGCGTCAGGGGGCAAAAGATGGCAGAATTTTAGCGCCTTCCTCAAGGTCTAATGTCTGTGGATCAGTACGAGGTGAAGTTCGCCGAGCTGTCTAAATACGCACCTAGATTGATCAAAGATCCAGTGGACAAAGCTAGGAGGTTCAGGGATGGCCTTAGATCGGAGGTCAAGGATCCTCTAGTGCTGTTGAATCTGGAGGATTACAACGATCTGTATGAGCAGGCCCAATTGATCGAAAGGAACTTGAACGAATAAGCTGCCGGATTTAGGTCGTGGTTCGGATCAAGCAGAGATGGTAATCGGTTCGGGAAGAGGCCGATGTCAGGAGGAAGATATCACATTCTACCCAATAAGAAAAGTGGGATTAGAAAGTCAGTACCTAACCCGAATGGAGTGTGTCGTTTCCGTGGGAGGCGACATGGATTAGCCTCATGCTATACTAGGACGAGAGCTTGCTTTGGATGTGGCCAGCATGGCCACCAGATTAAGGACTTTCCGAGCCAACCAATGGGAGCATAGATGCCGCCGCCATAGATGGGACAGAACAGAGGAAGTGCGTCGCAGAACGCACCGCAGGGTATGCTGAATAGGCCAACGGTGCAAGGAATGGTGTATGCTATCACTCAATAGGAGACGGAGGACTCACCAGGTGTGGTCACAGGTACAGTCTTGCTGAACGACCATGCTGCTTATGCTTTATTTGACCCTGGAGCTACGCATTCATTTATACCTGAACAATACGTTAAGTTGGTAGGATTAAGTCCAGAACCGTTAGGGATAGTCAATAGTATATCCACCCCATTAAAGGATAAGGTGTTTTCCTGTAGTAGGTTGTCTTGGTTGCAAGTTAGCTATTCGTGAGCGAGAGGAAAGGATAGATTTGATTGTGTTGGCCATATTTGAATTTGATGTAATCATTGGCATGGATTGATTCACCAAGCAATGAGCTACTGTAGACTGTTATCGTTTCAGTTTAACCCGTTAGTAGGTGAAAGTTTCGAGTTTATCGGAAGTCAAGAAGGACCCTCGATTACTTTAATCTCATCGCTTGAGGCAACTCGTTTATTAGATGTGAGTTGCCAAGGTTATTTGGCAATTGTCGTGGATACGACAGTTGATGAATCGAAGATGGAGGACATCATTGTGATGCAGGAGTTTTCTGACATGTTTCCTAAGGAACTACTCGGTTTGCCCCTGGAAAATGGAGATTGAGTTCGTGATTGAGTTGGCCCCTAGGACGAAGCCAATTTCTAAGGCTCCTTACCACATGATGTTGTCAGAGTTGAAGGAACTGAATGTGCAGATGCAAGAGTTGTTGGACAAAAGATTTATACGTCATAATGCATTGCCTTGGGGAGCGCCAGTTCTGTTCTTAAAAAAGAAAGATGGTTCATTGTGCCTTTGCATTGACTATCGGCACCTCAATCAGGTGACGATCAAGAACAAGTATCCATTGCCAAGGATTAATGATTTGTTTAACCAGCTACAGGGAGCGTCGATATTTTTCCAAGATCGACCTGAGGATAGGGTACCATCAACTAAGCATCAAGAAGGAGGACATACCGAAGACGGCTTTTCATACGCATTATGGCCATTATGAGTTTACTGTAATACCGTTTGGTTTGACTAACGCCCTAGTTTCTTTCATGGATTTGATAAATCAAGTAGTTAAGGAGTATTTGGATTAGTTTGTAATTGTATTTATCAACGACATCCTAGTATACTCGAGAAGTCTAGAGGAGCACGAAGGACATCTAAGGACAGTGCTTCAGACCTTGCAAGAACATGGATTGTACGTTAAGTTTAGTAAGTGCGAGTTTTGGTTGACTCATGTCGCTTTCTTAGGTCAAGTGATTTTTGGTGAAGGAATTTCCGTGGACCTGACCAAGATTGAAGCAATTATAAACTAGCCAAGACTAACGACAGTGACAGAGATCAGAAGTTTCTTGGGATTGGCAAGCTATTACATACGGTTCGTGGAAAGATTTTCAACAATAGCCATGCCTCTGACTCAATTGTTGTAGAATGAAGAGAAGTTTGTGTGTATGGATAAGTGCGAGCGTAGTTTCCAAAAGCTTAAATAAAAGCTGACTACTGCATCAGTGTTGACAATTCCGTTTGGTCATGGAGGATATGAGATCTTCAGTGATGCATCGTACAGAGGACTAGGCTACGTTTTAATGCAACATGGGCGAGTTGCTGCATACGCGTCCCGTCAATTGAGGTCTCATGAATTGAATTACCCGACGTATGACCTGGAACTCGCAACAATCATCTTCGCTCTGAAAATTTGGAGACACTACTTATGCGGAGAAAAATTATAGATCTTTACGGACCACCAGAGCCTAAAGTACTAATTCTCTCAGAATGAGTTGAACATGAGACAGCGTCGTTGGGTGGAACTTCTCAAGGACTGCGACTACAACATCTTGTATCATCCGAGAAAAGCTAATAAGGTCGCAGATGTGTTGAGTTGGACGATTGTGTGTACCTGACGATGCGCAGCTTAAGAAAGATATATTATCAGAAGCTCATCATAGCAGCTACAACATTCATCCAAGCAGTACGAAGATGTATCAGAACCTGCGTCAACACTATTGGTGGACTGGTATGAAGGTGGATATTGCCAGACATGTCGCCAAGTGTCTGACAAGCTAGCAAGTAAAAGCACAGCATTGCAAGCCGGGAGGACTTTTGCAACCTCTCAGGATTCTCAAATGGAAATGGGAACATATCACAATGGTCTTTATGTTGGGACTACCGAGAAGTTAGCGAGGTAATGATTCCATATGGGCTGTAGTTGATAGATTGACGAAGTCTGCTCACTTCATCGCTGTACGAAAGGACTTTGCATTGGATAGATATGTAGAATTGTACATGCGACAGATCGTTCATTTTCATGGAGTACCAATGACGATTATGTCGGATTGAGACCCGAAGTTCACGGCAACCTTTTGGAAAAGTTTACAGACTACCTTGGGAACGAAGCTGCAGTACAACACGGCCTATCATCCGTAGATGGATGGCCAGTTTGAGAGGACGATTCAAACCCTCGAGGACATGTTGAGAGCTTGCATGTTGGAATTTAAAGGAAGCTGGGAGGAATAGCTTCATTTGGTCGAGTTCTCCTGCAACAACAGTTACCAACATAGTATCCAGATGGCACCATTTGAAGCGTTGTATGGTAAAGCATGCAGAACTCCAATTTGTTGGGACAAAGTTGGAGAGCTTAAAATTACCATCCCTGAGTTAGTCCAACAGTTAGTCAACGCCGTCAAAGTTATTCGAGAAAGACTAAAGACTGCCCAGAGTCGTTAGAAAAGTTATGCTGATTAGCGGCGAAGACCATTGGAATTCCAAGTTGGTGAGCATGTATTCCTTAAAGTGTCACCAATGAGGGGTACTTCGCGCTTCAACAAGAAAGGGAAGTTAAGTCCGAGGTACGTCGATCCCTTTGAAATTTTGGAGCGAATTAGGACTTTGGCATATTGTCTTGCGTTGCCGCCGAGACTTGCACAAGTGCATGATGTCTTCTATGTGTCGATGTTGAGGAAATATGAGCCTAATCCGATCCAAATGCTGAATTTTGAAGAATTAGACGTGGATGAGAGAGTGTCGTATATGAAGAGACCGATTCAGATAGTGGATCGGAATGAGGAAGTGCTACGCAACAAGACAATCTCTTTAGTTAAAGTGATTTAGCAATACCACGGGACAGAATAAGCTACGTGGGAAAGCAAAGAATCGATGAGACGTTAATACCCCCACCTTTTTAAAGAAGAATTGTGATGGTTTAAATTTCGATGACGAAATTTTTATAAGATGGGAAGAGTTCTGACATCCTGAATTTCGACTCCGTCCCGATAATATGAAATTGGCATTTCGTCAACGCGCCTATGGTACTTTTTCTCTGAGTTTACCACTCACAAGTTAACTAACCTACAATTTCTTCTATCATTCTTTTGGAAAATAGTGCATAATTCACTTCCTTTCGTCAAATAACCACAAAATTACTCATAAGAATTGGACAAAGAATAAAGTGATATCATATTCTGCCACTAAACAGATACCTTCTCATCTGCATTGTTTAGAGCATTAATGATTTTATTTCTCATTTATGTGATCCTGGATTGACATTCATGTTTCATCTTGGAGTGAAGAACCGTTGAATCAAGAAAAGTTTCTTCAAAAGAGATTTTGATAGGGAGAAGTACAGTCCAAGTGTCAAAACTTGACACGAAGGGACATTTAAGTGTCAAAAGTTAGGAAAGTGACACTTAGTGCCACTTTTTTTGAAAAGCGGGACACTTAAGTGTCATTTTCAGCGAACCCCACCGGAAATCCCATGTTGTAATATTTTTTTTTTTTTCGTCTACGTGGCTCGCCGAAATACCGACTCAACAATAAAAGGCAAAAACAATGTTGTTTTTTAGTGGATTCGAATGTTAATATAAAAATTAATTTAATTTAATTATAAAAATAAATAATTATTATTTTAATTTTAAAAAAAAGTTGGGAAGAGGAGGTAGTGATTGAAGGCTGAGCCCTCGCCGCCGCCGCCTCCCTGCCATCGATCGAAAAGGTCGGTGAGGCGAGGGCTCGCATGCCCTCATCGCCGATCAGTCGGGGGCTGGTGACCTCGACCGACCCTCCTCCCTCTGTCGCTAGCCCTTCTCGACGACCGTGGGGAGGCGGCGAGGGCCCGCGAATCCTCGCCCAGATTCGGTGAGGGCTCGCAAACCTTCGCCGCCAGTCGGCCGAGGGCCGGCAACCCCGTCCAACTTTGCCCCCTCCGTCACTGGCCTTTCCTGGTGGTGGCGGGGAGGCAGCGACGGCGAGGGCTCAGCCTTCAGCCGTCTCCCACCCCTCCCCTTTTTAATATTTTTATTTTTACTTTTAAAATTTTTAAATAAATTTAGTTTTAAATTTAATATTATTAATTTTTATATTAATTTTTTACCACGTTAGAGACGAAACAACGTTGTTTTTGCATTTTCTAGCCACATCAGTGTACAAAACAACGTCATTTTGCACTTATCTCGCCGGAAAATCACAACGTCAGCATTTTAGCCAGATTTGGGCCGGATTGCCTTTTAAGTGATCTATTTTGCTCCAATTTTGGCACTTAAGTGTCACTTTTCTAACTTTTGGCATTTAAGTGTCCTTTCATGCCAAGTTTTGGCACTCCAAGTGTCTAGCACTCGATTTTGATTGTACGACACTTCAAGTTTCGCTTGAGCTGCATCCGCAGTCATCTCATTTATCTCTTTAACTAAAACATTATCCCCAAATTCAATAGTATTATATGCCTAGCCTTTTTCAAAATATCAACTTTTTCTTCTGCTTTCATAGTTTGAGGAAGTTCATAATCTCCCTTCAATGCTAAATCCAAACACTATGGCTCTAACATTGCAAATCTTAATGCACCATAGATTAAATCGTTCCTTCCAGTAAATTTCTCCGACTCCAATTTAATAAAATCCATAATGATAATTACATATGGACAAAATTTCTAGAATAATCGATCGACAATAAACCCTTACAATTAATTACAACATTCTTTATATGAAACGAGTCGTGATGACTCTCGTTTTCATATTCCACGTCAAATTTTCCAAGGGGACATACTGTCCCACACACTTTACTTGTCGTACGACTACCTAATAAAGGGGGAAAAAGCGGCTTTAGAAAAAGTGAGTCCAGTTTGTATGCACTAAGGTGGTTATTCTTCTGCTTTTTGTTTCATCCATCCAAGCGCAAGTCAGAGTCTCCTCCACTTTTTTATTTTTAACCAAGTCTCCACTTTGTTAAGCGAAACATCTTGGAAAATCTTCTTGTATTGGCTTTTGTACGTCATTGTGCAAAGTCCCGTTACCATGAGTAGAGAAGGGAAAAATTACCTAATCATTTCTAAACCTATCATATAGATATCAATTCAATTATAAATGTTTTAACTTTACCAATCGAGTTATAAACTTTTGGGTGAAATTCCAATATAGTCCTTTCAAATGATTTGTAACGATTTCCCAACGTAGCATACATGTCATTTACGATTTCATGTTAGTTCGTCAATGCATGCTATATTAGAATTCACATAGCCTTAGCATTTAAAATAAATCATGTTCATGTTAAACAAGAAAAATCCAAAAATAATTGATTGGCATTGTATAATCTTATTTAGATTAGTGGTGCCTTCAAATTGAATTGTTTTGCATGTTTAGATTATTCAATTAAAAACCTCAAATTTGTGATTGGTATGTGTTTGGAAGAATCTGCACTAATTATAGGCTTAGTAATCCATTAGCTTCCCCTTGATGGTTTATCTTTGAAAAGGTTGCAACAAGAAGAAATAAAGAAGAAGAAAGAAAGAAAGAAAAAAACTGCTCCAATGCCTCGACCATGGCTTGGAAAATGACATGCGAGATGCACATGCTGGTCGCATGGTGAGGGTAGCCGGAGCCTTTATTTGAGACTTAGTTCGTCATTTCACTTCCGATAAAATTCTTTTTAAGTTCTCTTTTTGAGAAAACAGCCGTGCTTTACACTTCTACTAAAAAAATTCCCAACTTTTGATGACTTCACTCACATGTTCTTTCTTTTCTTTTCTTTTTTAAATAATTTTCCACGGCAAGAATCTCTTTGTGAACGGAAAAGGATTTACACAGCGACAAACAATGCTCTTTTTCTCGACAAACGAATTGGGTTTCCACGTCTATTTAATCTGGAAATGTAAAAGCGAAACTCACTTTCCCTACAGTAAATTTTTTTTTATTAATTTCTTTAAAGTACATTATTAAAGCAAAAATCATTTTTTATTGTTCGATGATGCATCATGTAATTAGTCCACTGCTTTTCTTGCTCAAGCCATCATTAAAAGCTCATTAAAAGCACTTGGGAGTGTTTTTTGGCCCCCCAAAAGAAAAGAAAAAGTTGTGCGTGAATCATGTGGCAAGTTCTTCCATAATAAAAGCGATTGGGTCCCATGCATTTGGATTGAAGAACACGCAAAGTGATTTTCTCTTTAAGATAGTCTAATAAATTCGCAAATGCTCTGGATCATGCTGTGAAAAATTGTGTATTGTGATCAGGAGTAGTCTTTACCACGAGAAAGGACATAACCAAAGGAGTTATCGTGTGTATATCTAATCAAGTTATTATATGGGATTTTTTCTGCTGGTTTAACTTCATAAATAGGAACCGACCAAAAAAAAAAAAGAAAAACTTCATAAATAGGAAATTTGACCAATAATTTGTTGTGCTCATGAATAGGAAATATGAAAAATGCTTTGAAAGAAATATGTGTAATTATGTAGATGAAATAGAATGTAAATTCTCTCTTTACATCCTATTAGAATCCAATATGATATAGGTTGTGCTTGTTCGGTGCAAGGAATAGATACTTAACAAATCACTTTTATACACGGATAATACAGAAATAATAATATAAGATTACAAACTTTCAAATGCACTCTAAAGTACGTTATTCTTTAATTTGAAAGTAAGTACTCGTTTCACCTAATTAATTCAACTCAATTTCGCTCAAGGACTTGAGTTAATAATGTCTTGGGTAAATAAGTATATGTCGACAAACGATTTAATTTTGATTCTAATAATGTGGGACTTTTGCAAATAGAAAGTTCGTGGAATCAATGCTAATTGTTCTAAAACTTTCAACTATTATATGAATGCACTGTTTAATATATAAGTGTTACAGTAAAGTATCATGTATAGCTTGTCTACAAGGATTATATGTTTTTGATATATATGTGGTCTCTCTCTTTATGTGCTCTCTTGGGTTAGACATTATAACATGGTATCATAACCATGTTCTGTCACAATTTATTTCGAATGTGCCTCAAATTTCACGTGTCATTTCTAATCCGTGTTGTATGTGAGAGGAGATATCAAAGTATCTCATACACATGTGGTCTCTTTCCATTTAAAGTTCAAATTTTTGGGTTGGACACTTTAATAAATCGTAATAGGAATCACAATACATATGAAGCTAGTATAACAACAAGATATAGCCCAAAGTCTAAATCTGTCATTCGCACTTAACCAGACCAAATTTCATTGAATAGTCAACTTTTTTTTTTCAGAAAATAGTAGATAAAATCCATTTTAAAAATTTTGGTGGATACATGTTTAAAGACTGAATAATCAACTTGAATGAATTATTGTTTAAAAAATGTGAATTTTTTCCTATTTCCACCACATCAGAGCTCATATAAGTATGAGTTGTATTTCATATCTTCTGTCTCGCATATCGGCAAGAGACCTTTCTGTCTTCTGGACTCCGAAAATGGGAAGATCAATGCCGCTCCTCCTCTTGTGTGTCTCCTTTGCTTCTTTATTAACTCCGGTACTGAAGCTGCTGGCTCTAGCCCAACCAATTCAAGGTCTCTCTCTCTCTCATTGAGAATATTTAGTTACTTGCAAAACATCCCGGAATATGCAAACATGAAGTTTTTTGGTTTCTTCTTTTTTTCTTTTTCTTTTTTTGGGGCGGTTCCGGCGGGTAGGAAAAGAGGGGAAAAATAAAAAGAGAAGCAAAATGATAAGCACGAAAACAAACTAATGCTTTAGTTCAAGCGAGTTTGTTGGGTTTAGATTGACGAGAGAAGGTACTTCCGATTGCCAAAGCTCCACGTTATGGGTCATTCATGAATCAAAATCCAAGAAGTCATAGGTGTCCTCTTTAGGACCCCAATTACAGAAAATTTGGAATTTGCAATTATTGCATTAGATATTTTGAATCAGCCGAATCAACAGCTTAATTTCTTTTGGTTTCTTCTTTTTATTTTTTTATCACAAGTTCAGGCAATGATAAACGGTAGGTGTTTTAGTTTTATTTTTAACCAAGGATAGAACATGCCGTATAAAAAAAGAAATGGAGGGAATGCGAAGAAAAGCAAAACATTTAAAGAGTGATCTCAGGCATTGAAATATAATATGTTGATGTGTCATCAATTTAAAAGATAAACAATCCGTAAGCTATATAACAAGATCTATCACATCTAATTAATCATAATGGTTATGGCCCAATAACGGATAATTACCAAATCAATTTTAAACCCATTGTCATGATCTTTTTAGTTTTGCTAATTTAGTTCAAATTTTCCGTGAAATTCAAATGTAGCATTTTTGGTCCACTTTTGCCAAAAATTGTTGATATGGTGGTTTAGTCATCACTAGCTATCCTACATGGCATATCACCACTTCAATCATTCTTGACGAAAATTGATTGGAAATATCATATGAAAATTTTGTGCAAACATATAGAAAAGTTTAAGACCAAATTGGTATTTGTACAATAGGCTTTGAATTGGTTGGATAATTTATCCGCCCAATAAGAAATTATTTTTTCAATTCTTCAATTGCTATAGGAAAAATTGTAAATAAATTGACTGAATGTTTTTAATTCTGCCAAATTGCAAGGCTTCATAAGTATCGACTGTGGGGCATCTAATGCATACTCGGATGGTACAACCAATATACATTATCAGACGGATGAAGGATTTACTGACTCTGGAAAAAGCAGTCTTGTTTCCTCGGAGAACTTCTATGACATTGACGGTTATAGTGAACAGTCTACTTCTTTAAGGTACTTTCCGAATGGAAGGAGGAACTGTTACACGCTAAAACCAGAGGGAGGCAAGAACACCACGTACTTGATCAGGGCCTACTTTTGGTATGGCAACTATGATGGGAAAAACAAGACACCCACGTTTGACCTATATATCGATGTTAACTATTGGACCACTATCGACTACTCTAATGTTATGTACAAAGAAATTATGTACGTGTCCCAAACAGATTATATACATGTGTGTGCTGTGAATACGGGAAGTGGAACACCTTTCATTTCATCTTTGGAATTAAGACTTTTGGACAATGCCATTTATCGAATTGAAGCTGGGTTCTTGAAGCGAGTTGGGCGGTACGACATCGGACCAATGTCTATGCTTCCGTCGCATATGAGGTGAGTCGTTTCGGAAAACACGGGTTAGCTTTCACGAGAAGACATTTGTGATGATTCTCGGACGTGGTGATAATGATTAAGAATGCAAGAATAGTTTAATTGCTGATGAATAACAATTTTATGACTAAAACACTCAATTTTTATGAGAATCATGATTGAAAAAGTTTGCATTTAATAATTTAGTAGATTATACAAGAGTTTTAGCTGCTAAAGGGACAATTTCTTCCACGCCTTTCTATAGGACCAAACGACTCATTAAGCATGCTTGATACAAAGTGATAATTAAATTTTCAATTATTGATTACATAAATCACGAGCGGATTACATGAAGCATTACTAAATACAAATCCTCTTAATAATTTAATACACGGTCCACCTAATGACTCTAGACAAGTGCCCGCCAACTTGAATCATGCTCATGATGTCCAGTTTTTGTCAGGTACAAGAATCTAGCTAATACTAGTAGTACAATGATCAAAGACGTAGACGCTTGAAACTTTGCAATATTGATTTCTCATTTGCTGAGCGTATCAACTATCTCTGCAACTGCCTCAACCAGGTACCCGGTGGATATTTATGACCGCCACTGGAGGGGCCGATCCGATGACAACTGGCTTCCGCTTAGCGAAGAAGCATCTGCTACGTCCTTGTCCAGGAACAACAGTGAGTATAAGGTTCCGGGGGAAGTTCTTTGGACCGCTCAAACCGCTCAAAACTTTGAGCTACAGTTGGACGTCATCGGCGTACCCTACACGTAAATGGATCTTGTACTTTCATTTCACCGAAACCCAGACATTGCCGAACGGCCAACAGAGGGAGTTCACTGTTTCCGTCAATGGTAATCAATTCACGGAGAGGGTGAAGCTCGAGTACTTAAAACTAGTGACTGTAGTCTCCACTCCAGTTAGTGGTTCCCAGATCACCTTCTCCATCAGTCCCACGTCGGACCAATCTAGATATCTGCCGATTCTCAATGCCTTTGAGATCTATTACGTTGCTGGACTCCCCAATGTACCAACAGCTCTGGATGACGGTATTTTCCCGTACTTCTACATGTTTTTCTAGCCCCGATTCAAACGTTGTACTTCCAGAAGTCTTCTAAAATTGACATGAAAAACAAAATCATATAGTGACTAACAAATAACTGATCATATAGGTTAGATTCAGTAATCTATATTGTTACGTAAAGTGGTCGGTCTCCGCTCTGCATTGTCTCATAATCTTAAACTGGTCCACATATATGTTAGACTGTTTTAGCGATTGACTATTGCATTGTTTTCGGTTCATCTCAAACTCAATTTTGGGAGATGCTTGTTGCATAATCTAACTCTACTAGTTTTGTACTTATGCATTTCCACACGGTTAATGAAAGTAAAACATGATAAAGGAATAAGGATTTGTTGATATTGATGTCCCCAATTGATAAAGAACACCCTCAGTAATCTACGACATCTTAAAGCTCACTGCTCCAACGATACCTCAAAAGCTCTCAGAAGGTAATTACTTCGATTCACTTGCCTCGGTTGTTCCATCGAAAGAGAAGTGATGTTGGATTATATTAGTAACTATCGGTGATGAGATATTTGGTAGGTAATGATTGTGGTGACAAAAAGGTTATGCTAAGTTTTCTAAAGTCTACAGAGAAAATGGAACATCAAGAAGCTGCTTGCAAAAAATCTTAAGAGGAATAAGACAGTATTTTCTTCAATGAACTCTAGCAGATGCATTTTTAATGGTTAATAGGCTACGCTTCACTTGGTTTATCCCCAAAAAGAAAAGTCTACACTTTGCTTGGCATACTTCATTGCCGGAAATCACTTCCAATTGAACATATAAATTGTTTTTTCTATTTTCACAACACTACAATTCTTGTAAATCAAACTGACATTCTTGTGGTATAAACTGCAGTGAAAGCTATCAATGATACCAAGGCAACGTATGGCCTGAATAAAGATAGCTGGCAAGGTGATCCGTGCGTCCCTAGCAACTATATATGGGATGGCCTGAATTGTAGTTATCTAAATCCTCCAAGGATTATTTCACTGTAAGTCCCTTCGAACTATTTCTTGAAGTATGACACCATGGTGGAACTCTAAAAAAAATTCTCTCTCCATCAAGAAGTGAAGTTTTGTTCTATTCTGCTTAAAATGTCGAAAGTTTGTTCCCCTGTTTAACTGCATTATTTTTTCGTAAGAAGCCTAGATTTCCTAAGTCTATAATTAGAGTGCCTACAAATGTGTCCACATAGAAAGTTGCAGGAAAAATTTGATTTTTGTGCCAATGAAGCAGCCCTTGGTTGATCTGGGCAGGAATTTGAGCTCTTGCAATTTGGTGGGGAACATAACTTCCTCACTTTCAAATCTGCTCGCATTGGAGTCCCTGTAAGTATCACTCTACTGAGGCCCTTTTGAAGGCGATGCTGCATTAGATCTTCCCATTCTTGCTCGACTAATATATGTGAATATTGAGAAAATCTATCAAAGTGTCACGATTTGTGAATGTCTTTCGAGAACACTGACAAGCTACATTCCTTTGACCCATTGCATCGACCATATTTTGATATTGGTTAGTACACACCCCAATAGCGACTACAAACTCATTTTGACAATTAGAGATTATGTGATGAGATGTCAACCAACTATTAATTCCTTAATTTTGGGCAATCTATTTGGAGGGTTAAGTATTTTACACTGATCTTTTTTCAGAGATTTGTCTAATAATCAACTTTCGGGAGCAATACCAGAAACATTGGCAAAGCTGCCAAAGCTGCGAAATCTGTAAGTCAATATGCCTTCGTCGCGTCCCAAAGAACTAAAAGGACGTGAACGTTTACACATTGTTATACTTTGCAGAAATCTAAGTGGAAACAACCTTACTGGTTCAGTTCCGAAGGCTCTTAAAAGGAGGGTTGCGGACAAGACATTAAACTTAAGGCTTGTTCTTTCTCTCACACTCGCAGCTTTCTGTGGAAAGACTACTAACACGATTCATTTTGATTCAAAGCAAATAGGAAGGACACTTGTCATCAACATGTTGGCAAAGCAACTAGAACATCTTTTTTCGTGGACGTTACCTTTTGTCACAGCTTGAATGGAAACACAAATCTTAGTTTGTCAAGTCCTTGCCCACAAAAGAAGAATAAAAACCCCATCTTGGTCCCAGTTGTTGCATCCGTTTTAGTCTTCTTTGAAGTTCTCTCGTGTACCTTGCTATTATTGGTAAATCAGAAGGAAAAATGTTGGCCAAAGGCTACCAAAACATTTAATTCTAGCTACTTACTCTTCTTTTTGCAGCTTGGATGGCAGCCCAGATCTTTGTAAGGCAGACCCTTGCCCACAGAAGAAGAATGAAAAATCCATCTCTGTCCCAGTCGCTGCATCAGTTTCAGCCTTCTTTGTAGTTCTCGTGTGTGCTTTGGCTACAATTTGTTTAATCAAAAGAAAAAATGTCAGAGGTAACTCTTTCTTCTACTTGTCATCCACAGCTTTTTCACTTTTCTTTCTACACTTCGGGTGTTTGAACTTCTCTATTCATCGATGATATTCGAGGAAAAAGGTTTTTTCTAAATCACTTTCAAGTCAAATCACCACTATGGTTGTTCTGACTTCATAGTTTCGGAATGGTTTGCTTCATTAGTTGCCCATAGATTGTCTAAGAGCAATCTTAAATGAAGAAAAGAAAAATGAAGAACGGACAACATTGGCATGTTCTTCCAAATCAAGTCATTGGCCTGAAGCATATGAATCTGATGTTCCTTCTAACTCAACTAGACAACAAACAAGTGGTAGAACTGTGTCAACTGGAGAATCCAATTTCCTCTGTTTGGTCTAATGGTCTCTTGGGGAAGAATTTAATTGTTCAATCCCGGATATATCTGCATTCTGAACTGTAACCACTGCCTGGATCTTTCACTTTTCGTCCTACTCCTATCAGTTACTTTTTTGCCCCTTTGATCACACAATGGGAGTTATCTTAGGATTATTTACCTTGACAGTCTACTTGGCAATATTCGAAAATTGTCATCGAGTCCTCATCATAAGATTGTATGCAGAACCCAATGGGCAGATGAGCAGATTAAGAATTTTCAAGTATGACGAGATTTTGACGATCACCGAGAACTTTCGAACAGAGATTGGAAAAGGAGCATTTGAAAAGTTTATCAGGGTAAACTACAAGAAGACACAAAAGTTGCCGTGAAAGTGCTCTCTGAATCATCGTGGCAGGGGAACAAGCAATTTCGAGCTGAGGTTAGAATGATTCGATCGGATGCTTATTTGACAGCTCGATCCCATGCTCATTCGTGATCTTGCAGGCAAAACTCTTAATGACTGTCTACCATGGAAACTTGGTTTCCCTAATTGGATATTGCGATGACTCCAAAAATATGGTGTTGATATATGAATTCATGGCTAACGGAAATCTACAGCAACACTTATCAGGTACTTTATCATATTCTTGTATGTTTACATTTTCTGTACAATTAATCCTACAAAACATCCGTTTCTTTATCAAACGCAATGCGAGGATGTTGGTGTAACAGGGGCCAAGCCAAATGTCTTAACTTGGGATAGGAGACTACAAATTGCTGTAGACGTGGCACAAGGTACAAAAATCAGTTATGCATAGTTGTGAATTTTTTCTCACTTCGCATTGGGATGGTTAAAGGAAATTTTGCAAGAATTGCAGGTTTGGATTATCTCCATAACAGTTGTGTCACGCCCATCATCCATAGAGATATCAAGACGACAAATATCTTGTTGAATGAAAACATGCAAGCCAAAATATCTGACTTCGGTCTGTCAAGAGGATTGAAAGCTGCAAATAGTACTTATGAGTCATCCAGTCCTTTAGGCACTCCCGGCTACCTCCCCCCGGAGTAACGGGCTAAACTTGATCTTGTTGAGATGGTTCTCAATCTCTGTTCTCATAGATATTTTGACAGTCCATGTACTTATTATATGTTGTGCAGGTATCAACCATCTGCTTATAAATTAAACCAGAAAAGTGATGTCTACAGTTTTGGGATCGTGCTCCTCGAGCTAATGACAGGACAACAGGCAATGATGCCAGGTGGAGAGGGAGAAGGCGTGCCCATACGTGGATGGGCAATTTCGATCATCAAAAGTGGGGATATGCACAGACTTATGGATCGACGGTTACAAGGAAAATTCGACATCGGCTCGGCTAAGATAGCAGCAAGGGTTGCGGAGTCTTGTACGTGTGAAGAAGCCGATACAAGGCCAGACATAAGTCATGTATTGGCAGATTTGAAAGGGGCGATTGAATTGGCATCCAAGCAAAAGTATGAGGACGGAAATCAAGGGGAGCATACAGAAGTGACCTCCTTGGAAGTTGACTCGGATAGTGCACCCCTGGTAAAGGTTGCTCATTCGATCCACTAGTATTCGTCGACTTTGGTTGTCAAACTCTGGCAACTCCCACTATTAAAATAAGATCTTCCTATATTTCTAATTTGCGTCTGGATATAAGTTTGGCATATCTAGAGACTATTCATGTTTGTGTCATTATAAGTGTCAAGGGAGCACTATCTTTTAATTTTGTCAACTTCACTGATGATTGTAAATGTTCATGTCATTCCTAAATTACCACCTAGTAACTTGATAGCAAGTTACCAGTTATATGAATTTACAATCGTGTTTCAGAATTTTGAAACCAATATTACATGTATACCACGAATGAAAATAAGTCCATTTTCCGACATGGAATTTTAGAAATGCCCCTAAGAAAGGCAACCGTGGAATGATAAATTATTTGTAACGTGGGAATACCGTCTATACTAGCTTGCCGTGAAGTTAAATCGTGATGTTGTGCAAATTTTGTTTCTTTGACTCCTTTGTGAATCTAATATATATTTAAACACAAAAAAGAAAACACTAATAGTGCTAATAAACAGTTAATTAAAAAAAAAAAAGCTACTAAATAATATATACAAGCGCACAGCAACTTCTATATTACACTTGTTGTGCCGCACCATATTACCACTGACTTATTTACATGAGAGCCATTTAATAATGAGAATTGTAATTTGTTTGGCCCCAAAATTTTCATTTATCATTATAAATCAAGATATTGTGAATTAAAAATGCATTCGAAGAATTGGTATCATTAAGGTAATCAATTGGTCTTCCTACTCTTTCGAAAATCTAATATATATGTATGCAGAAATAACTTTATAAGTAACTAAACAAGATAAAAAGAATTTCTTAAATATTATATTATTCTATCATAAAATGTTTTTATCAAAGATGTGAATTGCTTGGGTATAAAGGCTAATAAAGGGTTTGAGACCACCAAAATTTTATCGTATATTTGTTGTGCCATACAATAAGATAACTAGTAGTCATGATTAAAAGCGAATATATCGTAACATGTTCTGAAATTGATATATGGCGTTATAAATATATTGTTGTATTTTGAATAACAAGAATAGTGTAACATAAAAAATTATTGGGAAAATTTCAATTAAAGGCCTAAAGTGCCATTAATTTCTTAAATAAGGATTCAAAGTAGACTTTATTTCAAATAAGGATCTGAAGTAATCAACTTATTTTAAATAAAGACCTAAAGTGGCCAAATCATCTCAAATGAGAGTCTTTGGCTAGCTGGTGATTATTCCACTTATTGAAGAAAGGATATTTTGGTAGAAAACTTGTAACCATTTTTTTTCCCTTTTTCTTCTTTTTCTTTTGTTTATTTTTTCCTTTTTTGTCACGCCCTGAATCCTGATAGCGTAAACATCCCATGACACGTCGCCGACTCATTCTTTTTATCTTTTTCTTCCATTAAATGCATGCGGAAGCAATTCCAACAAACAACAGGGATAGTAAACACCACAAACATTTCTAAAGGCACAACCTTTATATATTAACTTGATAACCTTGAGAAGTTTAATAATTACAAGCACATTCCAAAGGGTGACTTCCTACCTACCAACTCAACAATGGGGTCAGGGTTAACATAATTTCTCTAATGCGAGGCCAACCAAAAGTGATGCCAGGCACTCCTGTGTCTTGGCCCAAACTGCATGTGACAACGTTTTATGTTACAGGCCTGAAAATAATGAATAACAATTAGTTGAGACAAAATCTCAAAGAGTCAACTTCCTAAACCTTGATTATGAAGCTAATTCGCCTTAAAGGCGGCCTAAACATGTAACGACATACAATCTTACCTCGCATTGGCACACTCCTACGTATTAGTACATCACATATGCCAACACTAATACAACAGACATAGTCAATAATCATAACACATAACTTTCATGCATCAAGCATATACACGAGTCCCGATTATAAGGTAAAACTCGTTTTGGCCCGTCTTATACCGTGCCTCACAGTTTTACTATATAATCATACGTAATGCATCACAATCATTCACATATATTCTAATTAGTACAACTCCTCAGGCAGCCAACACAAGAGTTGACGGTCTTCCGGCCTAACCAGGCATCATCCCACCCCATCAAGCATGGTATCATCTAGAATTCCCACCTAGTTGGCACTTCATAGAGGAGCATCGGTTTGACCTTAATTGCGACTCAACATCCGAACCCCCGTTGGACATCCGATAAAAATCGGCATCGCCCCCAAACTCCCGTTGGGTGACGGGTTCGATTAAATAACCACTCAAGCACACCAACAATTAAGCCAATTCTTATTGCCATTTATTAGTCCAGAATAAAAGAGTTCGTTTTCAAATAATCAATTTTAGCAATTTTTCACACTTAAAAATCTTAGTAAAATATTCATACATGGCCACATATTTGAAATCAATCCGTCAAACTTTGCACACTTCCATTTTAAAATCCCATTGTTTTATTTTGCACGCAAAATTTGGTGTCTAGACCCGATACCTCAAAATTCTCTATTTTTTTGTCCATAAAACCCTTTTTTTGGAAATAATAAATAAAAATTTTAATTGAGCAATCAATAACATAGCATCACAAACTCAAACGATCAGAATTAGGCACAATCTCCTCCAAAAAAAAACGAGCATAAAATTCTACTTAACAGCTAATCCATCATTAATATACTAATCGCGATTAATTAAGCTAATCATGATTAATTATGATAAGCATGGTTAATTAAGATAATTGCAATTAATTATGCTAAACTCAATTAATTAACCTAACTATAATTAATTAAAAACTAATTGCCGTTAATCAAAAAAATCACAATTAATGAGACAAATTACAATTAAATAATAAATCATGATTAATCAAATAAATCACGATTAATTAAACTAAACTTGATTAATTAATCTAACCATAATTAATTAATCTTATCGTACTTACTCAAATTAATCGTACTTAAATTTAATCTAAACCACCCTTAATTGCAATTAAGACTAAATTAAAATTGACTAATACTAACCGACATTATCCCTAAACTAATCTATCCCCTAAATGTAATTAACATCCTACTCTATGATTAGGAAGTTAATTCACCGGTTTTTGGTGATGGTGAGTTCACGACGGCAGTGGTTTGACAATGATGAAAACACTGAGCTCACAGTCCAACGAAGGCCCACGGCGTGGTGGCGGCTCCTCAAAACCCATGGCCAAGCTTAGCTTGGGCGGTGGCGACCTGGTGAAGGTGACAAATGGCGAGGAGCAGCATCAAGCAAGCGGTGGAACAACGGCTCGGCGGATGGGTGGGGAGCAATGGGGGTTCAACTATAGCAAGGAGGTGGTGATGAGATGGTGGTAGACAGCAGTGTGGGATGATGATGGTGGTGGAGATGAGGTGCGGTGATGCTGGTGGTGGCGGTGAAGATGGTGGGTGAGGATGGAGGTGTTGGCGGTGGTGGATGGTGTGGTGGATGAAGATGATGGTGAGGGGGAAAATGGCGTGAGAAGAAGTGAAGGGAAATGGAGGCTAGTTGGTAGAAAGGGGAGGGAGAGAAATGGCGTGAGAAAGAAGAGAAAAGAGAGGGAGGAGAGAGAAAGGAAAAAAAAAATTCTAAGATTTTTCCTCAAAATCCCATCATTCTCTTGACCAACTCTTCCTAAAAACGCTCTATGCCAAGTTTCTTGTCTCCTCTTTTTCTTTTTCTTTTCCCTTTATCTTTAAAGCCAAAATTTTGGCCAACAAATTATAACTTTGCCACTGCGTCCATTTTTCCTTTTTGTCTGATAATTTCTTTTTTGAAAATTTTGAACTTGCCGATAAGTCAATGGAAAATGAGGCGACGTCCAATAAATTAGTCTTGTGACCCTCGAAAGTTCAATACCCGACACTGAATAAGTTTCATGGTTAAAAATTGATCGAACATGACTTAATATAGCCTAAACTATCAAGTGACTTTTAGGGGTTCTGGCGCGGTTGACTCGTGGTCGATAAATTTTCAATCCATGTTTGTGCCTCTTCGAATCATGGACGACCTTTGGTGGTCATGTAATCACAAGGGTTCAATTACGTACCCTGAATATAAGATCAATAGAAAAATCAGTTTATCATCATTCAACGCAAATATTGTAATTGTACGGAATCACTCGCAAACCGACTATGTATTTCTATCGAATTGATTTATATCCGTCTGCTACTTGACTTATAATAGTGTAGTATTAACTCTTGTTGATCCTTATGGTCAAGCGGTTGATCCCTAATCGATTTTTCTAGTCTTTCACATTTTAACCATTTATGGCATCACCCAATAGATTAGTGAATTCGTGAGTAATCAATTTAGAGTAAAATAATCATAAGTGCATCGATAAAATAATTGTTTTATATATTTCACAATAAGACTAAATTTCAGGATATCAAATTTTTCCTCTTCCCTCCCTTGGCTATTACCGTCGATGGTTGATGAGAGTTCAGTTTCCTCTGTTTAGTCTAATGGTCCCTTATGAAAGAATTTGATTGTGCAATCCTAGACAAATCTGCAATCTGAACTGCAACTGCTACCTAGATCTTTTGCTTTTCGTCCTATTCCTATCAGTTACTTTATTTTCTCCCCTTTGATCACACAATTGGAGTTATCCTGGGATGATTTACCTTGAAAGTCTACTTGGTGATCTTCAAAAGTCATCATAGATTACTCACTGTAAGATTGAATGCAGAATCCAAAATCGGAAGATCAAGAACCTTCAAGTATGGTGATATTAAGAGGATTACCAAATATTTTGAAACAGTTATTGGTGAAAGAGTGTGACATCCTGATTTTCAACTCTATTTTCGATTATATGAAATGGGCTTTTCATCAATGCACTTATAGTCTTTTTTCTCTTAACTGATCACTCATGAGATAACTAGTCTATCAGGTAAAGCCATTAAGGAATCTAAATGCGACTAACTTGAGAATTCAACCAAAAATCGACTACTCGACCGTGCTAATCTGCAATGGTCATTATGACACAATTAAAAATCGATTAGAGATCGGCGATAGGTCATTTAGAAAAAAGGCATGTAATTAAAGTGTACATGATTCCACCAAATTGCAAAATTCTTGTCGAACGACACTAAACCGATTTTTTTGTCGTTTCTATACCATGTGCCCGTATTTGAAACCTCGAGATTTTCACGATAACCGAGAGTTTCCAATGTATTGAAGATGTACACTATGGCTCGAAAATAATCAACCACGGGTCAAATGCGTTAAAAATTCCTAAAAACTACCCGGTAGTTTAGGTAACGCTAAAACCGTGTCTGGTTGAAATTAACCACAAAATTTAACCTGATTTCATAAATTGAAAGTCCTAGCATGTCGTGGTTTATTTTAGAAATGTCGACTCGTTCTTCGAAGAATTTTCGGCAAGTTCGGATTTTCGGCAAAAAATCGAGTTTTAGTGAAATTAGACCAAGAAATTCGAGTAGGCCAAATTGGGTGCATTTTTTGCCCTCAAGTTGGATCATTTGAGGAGAAAAATTATGGAATTTGATGTGGGCTCTTACTTTGGCATTTGGCCATTTAAATTTAGGTCAATTGAAGTGGAATTGAATTGAATTGAAGGGGAAATGCTCAAAATTCGTATGCCTTATGGGGTGCAACATTTCAGCACCATACCATGGCTTGTTGAGGAAGATTTGGGAGTGAAATGGCTACTGGTCAAGGCTAAGGGCTGGTGGGGGCCAAGTGATGATGAATTTAGATATTTGTGAAGACTTATGGGGCTTGTTGTCCCCCTTCAACCGGAAGCACTTCATCTTATTCTTCTTATTTGTTCCTTAGCCTCCATTGTTGTTATTTGAGAGCCATAGAACCAGAGAAAACTAGCTAGCACTCCCCTATTGCCAAACCAGCCACCGTTGAGCAACCTCACGCTCGGCCGAGCTGCTTGACCGCGCTCGCACGCCATCCCGCGTCCCGCACGTCCCCGCTGTCTCGAGCTTCCATCCGTGCCCTGGCAGCCCGCGTCGTCGTCCGCCTGAGCTGCTCCAATCGCCAACTGTCACTGTTAAGCCCCTCCATCACCCGTCCAAGCCATTTGGCCCATTTCCTCGCCGTTTCAGCCACCGTAGCTGCTCGGTCCAGCTCCTTGGGGCAGCAAGCCAAACCGAAGTTTCGGCTGGGTGCTGTGACTTCGTGGCCTATTTCCGGCCCTTTCCTGGCCTCCCTTGGCGTCGCTCTAGGCTTGAGTCTTGCTCGCTTCCACATCGCCGTCACCGTAAACTCATCGGCTTGCTAATCCAATGAGTTTACTCTCTAAACTCTACTTAGGGAGTTAGTTATACTTAAGGTAGGATTGGATTAGGCTAAGCTTGGTTTAGGTGGTTAGATTAGTTTAATTAGTAGTTTAGTCAATTAATTAGGCTAACTGAGTTGTTAGATTAGATTAGTTAAATGTTAATTAGATTGCATGATTTAATTAGCATAGTGCATTATTTTTCTAAGTCCAATTAGGTGGTTTGATTAGTGTTTAAAGCTTAATTAGTGATTTATTGAATTATTTGGCATTTATTTAATTATTTAATATTTTTCGGAAATTATATCGGGATAGTTGGTCATTGGAATTTCGTGCTAATTGTCGTGGTGTAATCAGTTTATGCAATTGAGTGTTGATTTGTGCAATTAAGTAATGATTGTTGATTTTCAATTATTATTCCCAAATTCTGGATTTTTTGTATTTAATCAGAAAATACCGGGTGTCGATTTTTGACGCGAAAAATGTTTTTAAGTATTATATCAAATAGTGGGATTTTTAAAAGGGAGGATATCACTTTTTATGCTTCAATCTGACCGTGTACCCACACACGATTATTTTACCGGGTATTTTAATATGAAGAAAATATGCGAAGGTCATTTTCTTAATTGAGGCATTTGAGTGCAAAGCACAATGTCCTTGGCTGGGATTGGATGGTCGTGTGATGGTTATGAAAACTCGTCCCCTGATATGCGTCAAGTGGATGTTGCTCCTATATGGAATGCCCCTAACAACAGATGCCGAATCGCGATAGAGGCCGGCTCGATATTCCTTTGGGAATGCCGTCGACAGATAGACGATACCATGCTTGATTAGGGCGAGACGATGCCTGGTTACGCCAAAAGACCACTGAACGTCAAGTAGGCCGTGCCCGTGGGGCCGTAATCAATTGGCATGCATGAATGAGTGTTATAACCGCGCCTGATTATGGGATAAAATTTTGTGGCACGGTATGAGATGTGTCATAACGATTTGGTCTTATAATCAGGACCCCTATGATTGATTGGTTTGAAAGTGAGATGTTCCAATTGATGAGTGCATTTACTAGATGCATATGTTATGTGAATTGTACTGACATGCAAGAAGGTGCTGAGGCGAGGTGAGTCTTCTATGATGTGTGATTAGACTACCTCTAGGCGTATTCCCTTCCTAAGCGGGGTTTAGGGCGTAGACTCACTGAGACATTGTCTCACCTCGTCGTGGGTTTAACTTTTTAGGTCCCTAGATGGAGGCAAGACCTATGCGTTTTGGGCAGCCGCGGGGGTATACCGAGCAGAGTACCGATGTCCCTATCACTGAGAGTCCCTAGCTCTATGAGCTCATCGTGACCACTATCTTGGTCAATGAGGGCCTACCACAGTTGGTACCTCATCGATTCAGGGCATGGTTTCATCATGGGTCTAATGGGGTACGGGAAGGTCCGCTTCAGGGTTTCGATGTACCCGCCATTGAGGGCGAGGGGGTAGCTGACCCACCTAATGGTGTCGTGGTGGACCTGAAGCCCTTGGAGCCCACAGCTGAGGAATCTAGTGCCTAGATGGCTTAGTAGCTCTTCTTTTTGGAGTTAGGCTTTTGTTATAGACTGGTGTAAATAAACTCAGTTTGTTTATAAAAGTATGTTCATGAAATTTGATTGTCCTGCTTTTCTATCCCATGTTGGTTGGTGTTTGGAATTATAGTTCGCTTCTGCATGTGCATGATTCGTTTGAGTTGGTGACGTGTCCTAGGAACGTCGCAATTTAGTCGACCACCGAGAGATGTATGCGTGCTCAAGATTCGTGGTGTGACAAGGAGCATCTAGAAAAGTGTATCTTGGTGAATTAGAAGACACAAAATTTGCTGTGAAGGTGCTCTCTAAATCATCCGGGGCTGAATCCTCAAGCCAGCCAGACAAGCCATTTCTAGCTAAGGTTAGCGAGAAAGATTCCATCAGATACTTATTTGACAAGTCGATCCCTTGCTTCGAGAATGTCGATATGAAAATCACATTCATGATATTGCAGGCACAGGTCTTAACAACGGTCCACCATGGAAACTTGGTTTCCCTTAAAGGATATTGTGATGACTCCAAAAATAAGGCGTTGATATATGAATTCATGGCTAACGGAAATTTAAAACGACACTTATCAGGTACTTCATCATGTTTTTGTATGTTTCTATTATCTAGAATGAATCCCACAAACAACCGTTTCTTTCTCGAACAATAGGCCAGGACGTCGGTGTAACAGGTGCCAAGCCAAATGTCTTGACTTGGGATAGGAGACTACGAATTGCTGTAGACAAGGCACAAGGTATTGCATAATTCTGAATTTTGCCTCACTTGGCATTGGCATGGTTTAAGGAAATTTTGCAAGAATTGCAGGTGTGGATTATCTCCATAACAGTTGTTGACACCTAATATTTTAAAAAAATAATAAATTAAATAAAATTCGGTTTTTGAAAATCTTTGTTGTTGACAATATATTCTCATTTCAAAATTAAAAAAAAAAAGTTAACCGTTTGATTTTTGGAGCCATTTTTTGTTGAGAAGATGAGTAGATATCGGGAAATCTTCGACTATTTTGAGTCTTTCCTCTATAAAAGAGGGCAAGTTTTCAGAACCGTTGAGGGGGCTTCTTCTTCGTCTTTCATCAGAGAAAAAAATAGAAAATTGAAAGAGAAAGAAAAAAGTGTGGGGGAGACTTCTCATCGTGGAAGGAAAAAGTGAGAGAGAGAAAGGGGTCTTCTCTTCGTTTGGCCTAAAAAAGAAAACACAGAAGGAAAAAGTAAAAAGAGAGGAAAGGGATGAAGGGACGTGCGGCAGGATGAGAAAAGTCAAGATTTTGCAGAAAAGTAAAAGGTAGCAGAGAGGAAGAGACGTGGATCAGAAAAAGAAAAGAAAACAAAAAAAGGAAAAAAAAAAAAGAAAAGTGACTGTGCTTCTTCTCCGAGAGGTCTCTGCCGACTCCCTGCCCTCGCCACTCGATGACTCCAACGATGCTTCTGGTCTGCTCGTCGCCCACTGCCTCCGCCATCGCCGATCTGCAGCATCCGTGAAGCCCGACGCCGGAGCCGTTCCTGCCCCGCTCGTCACCCATCGCAGCGCCGGCCCCTGCAACCGTCTTTGTCGGAGTCCTTCGTTCCCCTGACGACCGGTGCTACTGCAACTCGCGATCCCACGATGCACCAGCATCACCGCCGCTCCCCGTTGAGACACCACCGGCCGCCCGCGCACCTCAACCCATGATCTGCATCTCAGCTCGCCGCCGGTGAAACCCCCCGCGACGCCGGACTCGCACCCGACGCCGTCCGCCGCTCGTGTCCTCCCCTCGCGACGCCGACATTGCGCCTCAGCCCGAGCCACCATTGCTGCGACCTGCGACCCTACTGTTCGCCGGTCATCGACGCCGCACCGCCCGCTGCTACCTCGCCGCTCCGCCATTGCCCAAGCCAGACCGCTGCCCTTCCACGGCGACTACCCAACGCATCTCCTCTCTCTGCCGTCGACCCACGACCCTGCAGTTCGCCGGTCACTGATGCCGCGCCTCCCTGCTGTTTACTCGATGCTACTGTGGTCTTCCCGTTGACGCTCCTGAGATGCCTTTGCCGAGTTGTGTGGTGATTATCTTATGTTTCGCGGACACCCAATGAATGCCACTGTCGAGCGTCCATAGTGGGGTTCATCATCACTGAGCGTCAACCTTCAATCTCTCGGAAGTCTTTTATTTTCGCAGGTTTTTTTGGCTGGGCCTCACGGAGGTGGAATTGTCATTAGACCATCAACAAGGTCCCGTGAGGTTTCAGTAATACCTCTTTCCTCGATCCGCAAGCCTTGTCGTCGCCCTCTCGAGACAGCTGTGCGTTAAACTAGGTAAATATTTAGATTAAATTCAGGTAGTATTTGGATTCTAAGCTTGTAGTCCTGACTTGATTTGTTTTGTCATATTTTATCATTATCCAATTAGGAAATTTGTCAAATTAAGTCATGATAATCAAAAATATTAAGCCGCGAGACATCGGATTAGATTTTTGATTATTTCGACTTTTTATGGCAAAATTCATGAATTGCTTTGCATCATTGATTCATATTAAAATAATATGCCATTGATTACATGGATGAATTTTTATCTTGGCTTGTTATTATTATTTGCTCATCACATATCATGCATCATATTAGATATTTAGGTCTATACACATTTCACATTTGAAGCAATGTATTTTAGTTTTTTTTAAGATTCATGTAGAATTAGGATGATTTTCCTTTAATAAAACCCAAAAAAAAAAAAAGATGTTATTTAGGTTATATAGATTTTATAATGCACACATTACATGTTGCGTTTTAATTAGTTGGTTATAGGTTAATGTTTTAACATTCTCATCATGTAGTATTTTTTTAAATATAAAAATAAAAAATGCCAAAAATTAGCATTACATCATTACGTTACTTTTTAATAAAAATTATCAGGTCATTTCATTCTAATTAAAAAAAAAACACAAAAGGTCTTTTATTTGGTTAGTTAATAGGTTAGCTCATAATCAATCTCATTTCATGTCATCATTGTTAGTGTAGGTTGCATATGTGTAAAAAAAAATCATTAAAAAATCATAAAAAGAACATGCATATAAAATTATCACGTCATACATTTCATATCATACAACATATGCATATTTAGGGTTATGTAAATTAGATTGCACACATATTGTAATGATTTGAATTATGCCACATGAATTGCATCTCATATGTCATTAAAGTAAAATTCATGCATATTAAGTTTAAATTAAGATTGCATATAATTAATATTTTTTAAAAGAAAAAGAAAAAGTAGGTGTCCTGTCATTTAGAAATCATGTTTAGGACATGCATTTTATTAGCATTTTTTATTTATTTGAATGTTATTTTATTGATTGTGCACCTGCATGACCACCATTTGCATGTTAGTAGCCTAGATCAAAATTATTCAACATTGTCTGCTAAATATTTTTGAAATTAAAATAAAAGGTACCGAAAGGGCGTTAGACTAATCTAGCGTAACCATGTCCCCGAACTCATAAATCTCTGGTTCGTAGGTGTAAAGTAAATCTCCCGTTACTTTACTTGGATTTCTAATCGACCCACCAAAAATAGATTAGTGACGACTCCTAATTGAAAATCATTTGCATATTAAGAATTCAAACCTAAGTCGTGAATTGGTATGGGCTTGGGAGAGCTCGAGTTAAGCTTAAAGACTTAGTAATCCATTAGCCAAACCTTAGGTGGTTCATCCCCAAAAAAATTGGTCGCGACAACAGTTGCAACCCGTCCATCATCCATAGAGACATCAAGACTACAAATATCTTGTTGAATGAAAACATGCAAGCCAAACTATCCGACTTCGGTCTGTCGAGATCTTTGGCAGCTGCAAATGGTTCTTACATGTCAACCGGTCCTTTGGGCACTCCTGCGTACCTCATCCCTGAGTAACGGCTTACACTTGATCTTGTTGAGATGGTTCTCAATCTCTATTCTCGTAGAAAATCCGACAATCCATGTTCTTATTGTATGTTGTGCAGGTATAAACCATTTGCTTATGAATTAAACAACAAAAGCGACGTCTACAGTTTTGGAATTGTGCTCCTTGAGCTAATTTCAGGACATCTAGCAATCAATACAAGTGGAGATGGAAAAAGTGTACACATACATAAATGGGCGATTCCAAAGTTCAAAAATGGAAATATATGCGAACTTATCGATCCAAAGGTGGAAGAAAAATTCAACATCGACTCGGCCGAGATAGCAGTGAAGGTTGCGGAGTCTCGTACACAAGAAAAACCAGAAGCAAGGCTGGACATAAATCGTGTTTTGATAGATTTGAAGAGGGCGATTGAACTAGCATCCAAGCACAAGTATGTGGACGGAAATCAAGAGGAGCATATAGAAGTGACCTCCTTGGAAGTTGAATTAGATAATGCACCCCTGGTAAGAGTAGTTCATTCGATCCATTAGTATTCATCCCGTTGATTGTGAAACTTTGGCAACTCCCAAGACTAATATCAAGTTTTCCTATATTTTTGAATTTGTGTATGTGTAAAAGATCGGAATACCCAGAGGTTACCAGTTACACGAATTTACAACGGTGACTCAGAATCTTGCGGCCAAAATTACATGTTTACCTCAAACGAAAAAAAAAAAAAAGGTTCATTTTCTAATACAAAATTTAAGAAATGTCCCCAAGAAAGAAAACCGTGGAATGGGAAATTCTGTGTACCATGAGAATAGTGTCTATACTAGCTTAAGCCGTGAAGCTAAATCATGAAATCAACCAAGTGCACTCGAAAATGTGAATAGATAGGTAGAAGTTGATGTGTGAATTCATAATCGGTCCAAGCATTTTCTGATTGACTGTAATTATAACAAGTAATCTGAGTTTTTACTGTTATTAGAATGATGAATAGGTTTAGTACCTAGATGAATGAAAAGGAAAAACAAAGCATTTTGTGCTTGTGACACCCACAGTCAACTTCCTCCTTTCCAGTGGAACAAATAAATTGAACTATACGAAGAAAAACATGCATTAAACATTGACCCCGGCCCGCTCACTGGGAGGCAGGACACCATGCCTTCATGTTGACGAGGAGTATGAACCACAACTCAACACAACTTTTTTTTGATTAAGTTGTCAATTAATTTTGGTTTACCAACTCTCACTTGAGTTGCTTTACTAACATTTAGTTTTTATTTATTTTCCAACTTATTTATAGAGTTCTCACTTTCTTTTGTCTTACTTACTAACTTTTTAGACATATCAACTCTTTTAAGATATTACCGATCTCAATTAAAGTGATTACCAACTTTCATTATTCTAAGTCAGTTACCAATGTTATTTTGTCTTTTCTTAAATTACAAATATTTGTCTCTAACAAAAAAAAAAAAAAAATCCTATATCATTTACTAACTTTTATTTATCTTTATCATCGATGGCTTAAGTTTTCCAACTAAATTATGGTAACTTATTTTGAAAGCCCAATATTAAGTTGTAATTTAATGGAACAAAATTTAGTGAGTCGCAGTAATTAAGTTGGTTATAGAGTTCGTAAAAGGCCCTCTAACCAAGGCATATAAAAGCTGATAAATCTAATAAAAAAAGTTCGTAAATTCAAACATAATCTATAAAACATTGGACAATAACTTAAATGAGAGTTGGTAATCCAAAATAGTTGATAATTTAGGTTGATAATTTTGCATAAAAGTTAATAAACTTGAAATGTTCATGAGTTATGTAGATAAAAAGTTGGCTGATTAGCATAGATATTCCTAATTTACATATTATATAAATAATCATTATTTCATCGAAGTGTTGGTAAATTACCAACAAGTTACCTAGAAAAAGAAAGGTTACCAATAATTTTTTAATCAACATTTTCCGACACTCACCAATAACTATTGAAATTTATTGTCACAGAAAAAATCCATATTTTTCAGACATGAAAAAATCAATATTGGAAAACTCTTTTAGTATAAAAAGAAGGGCAAAAGCCACCAAAAACCTAAACTATTTTCATTTTGACATAAATACCATGTATTTTTTTTGTGGTACTAAAAATTTAAAACTTGCACTTGTGTGACATATTAAAATTTGTCTACATTGTTTACGTTGTTTTGACAGAAAAATCATCTAATGAAATCTTGATACCTAAATTTTTGGCAACCTATTTAATCATTAATTAATTACATAAAAAAGTAAGGATTAAATTTTAAACTCTAGCAAAAATTCTCACTAAATCATATAGACATTAGGAGCATTTGCATTACTAGTATTAAAAATTTAAGAAAAATATTTTAAAAAATTATCATTAAAAATTATTATATAATAATAACTTTTTTATTAAAAAGAGAGAGAGAGAGAGAAGGGGAAAAGCGAGACCGGGCTGGGGGCAGGCCGCCCCGGCCTCTTTTTTCTCTTTTCTTTTTCTCTCCCGCCTGGGCCTTGCCCAGCCCATTTTTGTTCTTTCTTTTCAGCCCAAGCCGGCCTCTCGTTCCTCCTCTCCCTCGCCCTCTCACGCGTTCCGCAAAAAAGGAGAGAGAGGACCCAAGGACACAGGCAGAGGAGACAGGCGCGAGCGTCGCACCGGAGTTGGTGGTCGGGGGCAGACCGGCAGCAACGGCTGGCGACGCAGGAGGCCATGCGCGCTGTGTAACTTAAAAGGGAGAGTGGTGAGCGAGCAAGGGAGGAGATTCCGACGAGTGGATTCGGAGAGAGAGATCCAGGAGAGCGAGAGAGAGCAGAGAGCGGGGCTGAGAGCGAGAGGGTTCTTCCGGCGACGGATACGCTTGAACCCAGGCCGACATCCCACCGACGTCCCCCCACTTCCCGCGTCGAGCCACGGTAGATCCGGGTTCTCGTTCTTTTCTTGATTTTCCTCGGGTCGGGTCGATTTCCCGAGGATCCCACCTCGGAGACGCGCGAGGCGAACGCACGTAGCGCGATCTACAGAGCTCGCCCACCGCCCGCCCCCGCCGAGCCGGGTGGGGAGTACTACCGCACGCCCCTGGTTTTACCTTCTTACGCCTCGTCTTACCCTGTTTCGGGCTCGCCGGACCGGGGTGGCCTTTGTCCCGTTCGCCCGAGTTCCGGCCCCCATCCGTATGTGTGATGTGTTTTATTTATTTATTTCTTTCTTTCTTTCTCTTTTAGCCAATGCACCTCACCTGTTCGATGAAATGCTTGAACTGGATTCCGCTTAGAACTCCTCTGATTTTGGGTTGTTTCTGGGTGTTCATTGGTCATTAGACGCGGCTCTGTAGTTTTTCTTTGATCCGTTGCTTGATGTGTTGTTTCTTTGTGCGTATTGTGTCTTCTCCTTCGAATGCGATGGCTCGCCGGAGTGACAAAGTAGATTTGCTTTTTTGACGATGAGCCGCGGTGGAGACCGACCGGGACGAGGGACGTTAGTTGCTGACTTGCTATGGGTGTATGGGTGTTAATCATCTGGTGTTAGAAGTGAAAATTGATGGTAAATCGGTCTGGCGATTCATTCACTGCGAAGCTTGGCGTTCCGTCATGCTTTTGGGCGTGGTCACTATTCTCACGTTTATGTTGAAATAGAACAGAGAAGGGGTGGTCAAGAGGAGCGAGTGTTGTGGGCTTAGTTAGGCATAGTGGACTTTAGGTTCATTTAGGCTTAATGAATCTTGGGCTGAAATAGTCATGAAAGGAAAAAGGGCTTGAGTAATGGGCTTTGTGTTGCTGTAGGGAGAGTGGGCTTTTGAAGTTTCAATTAAAATAGGCCGAAGTAGTAAGCCCATTTGAAGCATGTTCCCGGATAACCCATGGTCTGAGCCGGTCCCTACTTTCGGATTATCAATTAAGAAATAATAAAAATATTTATTTAATTTTTTCTAAAAATCATGAAAAAGCTTAAAAATTAGCTTTTGGGTAGTTTTCTTTTAAAATGTACGAAAATCCTTTAAAAAAATTGCGCTTAAAATTGAACAACTTCTTTAACCTTTATAATAGGGTTTGAATGTTCCTTCTTTAGACCAATTCTCTTGATTCCACATTTTTAATATGTTGATTAAGGTTTTCCTTCAGCCTAATTAGGAATGACATGTTCCTTATTTTGTAGCATTAGATTCTTGTTTTCTCTTGTAACATATTTAATACTTAATTGATTGTTAATTGTTATTTTAATGATTGTGTACCCGCATTATCGCTTTACATGTTACTGGATAGGTTTAAAATCAATCCAAACTGTTTGACAAACATCTTTTAAAAATGAACAAGATAAGTATCATAAGGACACTGGTTGATTAATTGATATAATTAAATCACCAACCCTAGATTCTCTAGTTCCGGAAGAAGTAAGCTATACTCTCATATTTCAATGGGTTTCTAACAAATCCCAATATACTAGTGATGACTCATTATGTAGAAATTCATATGGGATTAATTGAATCAAAATCGAATGTCTAATGTCATGTTAGGATATGGGTTTGAAAGAGCCTGCATCAAAAACTAAGGCTGTAGGCTTATTTTTTAGACAATACCTCTAAATCTATCTTCCTCCCTACCGATGGTTAGGTCGCAATAGTCAAATGGCTATAGCTTGGGGTTTTTGATGTCAAAAAAAAAATTAGGGTAAATGTGTCATGATGAACTTAATTTGATTTTTTTTTTTTACTTTTTTTATCTAATATGAAGCATGAGAAATTATGGACTCTTGATTTGCGGCATGGTAGTAGAAGTCAATCCTTTCTCTAGTCACCTCAAGATCAATATGCACCCCATTGTCCTGTGTAATCCATTATTTGGGATTGGCATGAAACACCAATAATTTAAAAAGAAATCATTATCACAAATGGACAAGTTGTTGATGACTTGACCACCCTCATATTATAATCCTCCTTTCATCTTATCACTAGCCAATGAATTTTACACCAATTACGAGGACGACAACCTAGGGTTCTTGTTCTTGAGAATCTTTCACATGAAAAAGTCAAAAGCGATAAGCACCATGGCCCCATTTGGTTTAGCTTTAATAAGGGGCTTTAGCCCCTCAAAGTCCCTTGAGGAAAATAATGCCCAAAGCCCATTGGGAAAAATATTTTGAGTTTGTTTCACATTTTTTAGTCTCCGTTTGCCAAATGCCAGCATTTGGAATGCTAGTCTAAGGTTTAATGAATTTTGTTTTTTCCAATATTGCCCTTACTGATAATCATGTTTTCCTTTTTGTGCCCTCGAAAAATACTATTCATCATCTTCTTCCTTCTTCCTTGGATTTGCTGCTCCACTGTGAAGGTCAGCCGATGGGCAGCGCTCAGTCGTGAGCGGCCAGATTTGGTTGCTGGGGGGCCGAATCTGGCCATTGGGAAGCCTCGCCTAAGGTTGCATGACCTCAGGGGAGGTGGCCTAAGGTCGGGCGACCTTGGGCGTCGCTTGGATCGCTCGACCTTAGGCGGCATCGCCTGAGGACGCGTGACCTCAGGCATCACCTGAGTCGCGCGACCTAAGGCGTCGTCGGAGGTCGGCGTGACCCAGGCGGATGGGTTGCGCAACCCAAGCGTCGCCTGAGGTTGGCAACCTCAGGCGAGTTGCCTCCCCCCACCGCCACCACCACTAGCTACCTCCCCATCGCCATCAGCCGCCTGCCCACCACCACCAGCACCAGCACCACTGTCGAGCAATTGCATCTTCTCCTCCATTTTCTTTTCTTTTCTTTTTTTCATTTTTCTTTTCATCTTAAAGTTGCTTTGCAAACTATACACAAAAATGAGTTTCTAAACACACTTGCCTTCACAAAATACCCATTCATTCAAATATACTTGGGGAAATGCAAAGTCATTTTCCCAAAGTTGAATTAAATGGGCCCTATGAGCACCAAACGAAACTTCCTTCATGATTCCAAATAAAGTAGAGAAATGGAGACTTTTAAAGTTACTTTTTAGCGCTGGAAAGGAAATCTATTCTTATGAATTCATGTCATGCGGGACTTAGTGCGAAGATCATTCAAAACAAACAATAAAACATTAACTTAATTTTGATTTTACCCTTCTCTCGAGTTCCCCACCAAAATCATTTTTTAGTTGGAAAATATGTCCAAACAACTTTAATATTGTGATGGGACAACACAACTGCTGTCCTCATTAATAAGGTGAGTCACCATGGGTCTACATTCCGTGTTCTTCTATCGATTCAAGTGCAAGTCAAGTCTCCTCCATTATTTAAGCTTAAAAAATATCGGTAAATGGATTGCTTTATTCATGTGGGATCGTACATTTTGTCAATAAATGTAGATTCCATCTCCATTGCAAAGATTTTTCATATCTAAGGTAACATCCTTGTCCATTCCTATTAATTGTGGAATATCAAATTTCGTTATTTTGAAATCAAAGTCCATAGATTCATATTTCTTCACATTAACATTAAAAAAAAAAAAGGGTAACGTTTTTTTATTAGTAATCATCGGTAAGTGACAAGTTCAGTCGACCTCATAAACGAAGGTTAGTACATACTCGGGGTACCTCTTTTAGCGGAAGGGACCCACAAGTTTGAATAAATGTAATTTATTGTACCGTGGTCCTGTGAACGGCCATGCTGAGCTGTAATTTGTGCTGCTTGTCAAACACGCAATGTTTGCAAAAGTCCATCTTCCAAATTTCATGCCCATTCAAAAGACCCTCCTAGCTCAAAATGTTTGTACCTCTCTCAGACATGTGGATCAAAGTGTAGGAGTTGAGCTTATAATTGTCGGTCCCTAAAGGTAGTAGAGATTGCTCGTTTCCCCTACATGACTATAAGCTCACCTGTGAAAACCTTCATAGTTTGAGACTTTGAAATAAATTGACATCCTCAATAGATTAATAATCTGAAAATTAATCCTTATGTGATGTCATGTGATATGTGAATCTAGAATTCATGACCCGCTCCTCTCCGGTCGGGCTGGTAGTTCCACTCAAAACATAGGACTCCTCCTCTTTGGCTCAGGCGATATTTGCATCGCTCTCCAACCTCTCTACTTTCTTTAGTTATGGACAATCCACTTGCAATGTGCCCCTCTTTCCGATAGTCGTAACATCTTAATGACTTTTTCCTTGCTCTAAACTTCAATCTAGACTCATGTCTTTTATAAGAACCCATCTTTGAGTTTTTGCCTTTAACTAGCAAGCCATCAACACCACTTCTGCATTCGTTGCCCTACAATTTCTTCTATCATTCTTTTGGTAAACAATGTAGAATTCACTTCCTCTCCTTAGATAACCACGAAATTACTCATAAGAACTGGACAAAGAATAAAGCAATATCATAGTCTATCATTAATCAGATACCTTCTCATCCACATTGTTCAAAATATTAATGACTTTATTTAACTCATTTAGGTGATCCTAAATAGACATTCCTCTTTTGTCTAGGAGTGAAGAACCGTTAAATCAAGAAAAGTTTCTTCAAAAGAGATTTCGATATGTACAACACCACAACTTTCACCCGAATTGCATCTACGCTATGTCTCATTTATCTCTTCAACCAAAACATCATCCCCCAGATTCGGCAGTCTTATACACTTCGCCTTCAAAATATCAACTTTTTCTTCAACTCTCATAGTTTGAGGAAATTTATCATCTCCCTCCAACGGTAAATCCAATCACTATGGCTCTAACATCGCACACATCTTATGCACCACAAATTAAAATCATTACTGCTAGTAAATTTCTCCAATTCAAATTTAATAAAATCCATAATGATAATTGCATATAGACAAAATTTCCATAATAATTGATCAATAATAAACCCTTACAACTAACGTGAAAGGGTGAACTAAATAATTAGAGAGAAACAAATTGTAGATATAAAACTTAACTACATTGGATCGAGATGTTTCCACAGTAATCAGCAAAAAAGAAGATTACAATCGCTTGAAAGCTCAACTATTAAGTGTTTCCTAAAACTAGAAATCCAATCCATAAGGAACAATCATACGAAAGAATTATTATTATTATTATTTAATTTTATGCTGGAAACTGCGTTAAGGCTTTTGAGATTTGTCAAGAGTCCAGCCAGTCTAGGTGGGCCACCCAACCAGGGGCGGCACCCCCGACCACTTATTGCCTAGGTGCCCACTTGGTGGTTGGACATGTTTATGCACTAGGTGAGCCATCTTCTCGCATCCCCTGATCATCCGTGTTCGTCTTGGAGTTGGTTAGCAAACACCATAAGTGTTCCAATAAACATCGAACTCATGTCAATTTCAAATTGATCATAACTAATTTCGAGCCATAACCAACATATGCCATTTGCTCGAGGCTAATGTTTGAGTTCAATTTGAATGCATTACCTTGCTAGAGGAAAAACGTGAAAACTAAAATTTGGGGACTTTAGACTGAAGAAATGCTTCTCATAGCTCTAGAAAGGAAAGAGCTCTTGTAAAAAAGTAGTTTAAATTTGGTTGAGCCGAAGGAGAAATGCATAAGGAAATTTGTCCAAAAAGCTTTAAATCTATTGTATTTTTGTTAATTCAATATGAAATCTTTTAATTATACCAATTAAGTCCCAAATTTCTCACATTTTACAAATTGATTTTACTTGACCAATTTAATCAGAAATAAAAACAATTGAACAAGATTAAGTATCAGAAGAGCACTAGTTCTCTAGTTTCGTAAGAAGTAAGGTATACTCTCATATCTTAGTTGGTTTCTAACCAATCCCAATATACTAGTAAAGACTCCTTATGTAGAAACTCATATGGGATTAATTGAATCAAAATCGAATGTCTAATGTCGTGTTAGGATATGGGTTTTAAAGAGCCCGCGTCAAAAACTAAAGCTGTAGGATTATTCTTTAGGCAATACCTCTAAATCTATCTTCCTCCCTACCGATGGATAGGTCGCAATAGTCATAATGGCTATAGCTTGAGGTTTTTGCTATCAAAAATGAAATTTAGGGTAAATGTGTCACAATGAACTTAATGTGATTTTCTTTTTTTTGTGACCTTTTTGTCTAATATGAAGCATGAGAAATTATGGACTCTTGATTTGTGGCATGGTAGTAGAAGTCAATCCTTTCTCTAGTCACCTCAAGATCAATATGCACCCCATTGTCCTGTGTAAAACCATCATTTGGGGTTGGCGTGAAACACCACCAATTTGAAAAGAAACCATTATCACAAATAGACAATTTGTTGATGACTTGACCGCCCTCATATAATACTCCTACTTTCGTCTTATCACAGTCCAAAGTAGTTTACACCAGTTACGAGGACAATGACCTAAGGTTTCTGTTCTTGAGAATCTTTCACTTTGAAAAGTCGGAAGTGGTGAGCACCACTAAGTTAAGAGCAATGGACAAAATTTCCTTCATTATTCCACATAAAGTAGAGAAATGGAGAATTTTGAACTTACTTTTTAGTGTGGGAAAGGAATCTATTATTATCAATTCACATCATGCTGGATTTAGTTTGAAGATTATTCAAAACAAATAGTAAAACATTAACTTGAGTTTGATTTAACTCTGCTCTTGAGGACCCCATTGAAATCATTTTTTGGTTGGAAAATATATGTCCAAACAAACAACTTTAATAATGTGATGGGCCAACAAAGTTCCTATTCTCATCAACAAGGTGATTCACCAGTAAGTCAAGTCTCCTCCATTATTTAAACTTTCAAAAATCTTGATAAATTGATTGCTTTGTTCACGTGGGATTGTACGCTTTGTCAGTAAATGTATATTCTACCTCCATTGCAAAGATTTTTCATATCTAGGATAACATTCTTATCCATTCCTATCAATAGATGAATATGAGATTTTGTTAATTTGAAAAGAAAGTCCACAGATTGATATTTCTTCAAGTTAACAAAAAAAAAAAAAAAAAAAAAGGGGGCAACCGACGTTTTTTATTGGTATCATCAGTAATTGACAAGTTCAATCGACCTCATAAATGAAGGTTAGTACATAGCCAGGGTACCTCCTTTTAACTGAAGGCCCTACAAGTTTGAATAAATGTAATTTATTGTACCTTGGTCATGTGAATTGCTGTGCTGAGCTGTAATCCGTGTTGCTTGTCAAACACGCAATGTTTGTAAAAGTCCATCTTCCAAATTTCAAGCCCATACAGAAGACCCTGCTTGCTGAAAATTTTCGTTCCTCTCTCAGACATGTAGATGGAACTATAGGAGCCGAGCCTATAATTGTCGGTCCGTAAAAGTAGTAGAGATTGCTTTCTTGCTTCCCCTACATGACCATTAGCACACCTATAAAAACCTTCAAAGTTTGAGAGTCTGAAATAAATTGACATCCCCAATAGATTAATATTCTGAAAATCAATCCTTATGTGATGTCATGTGACATGTGAATATAGAATTCATGATCCACTTCTTTCCGGTTGAACTAGTAGTCCCACTCAAAACGTATGACTCCTCCCCTTTGGCTCGGGCAACATTCGTGTCGCTCTCCAATCTCTCTACTTTCTTTAGCTATGGACAATACACTTGCAATGTGCCCCTCTTTCTGATAGTCGTAACATCTTAACGGCTTTTTCACTATTCTAAACTTCAATCTAGACTCGTGTTTTCTATAAGAACCCATCTTTAAGTTTTTGCCTTTGACCCGCAAGCCATCAGTGCCACTTCTATGTTCGTTGCCCTACAATTTCTTCTATCATTCGTTTGGAAAATAGTGCAAAATTCACTTCCTCTCATTAGATAACCACAAAATTACTCATAAGAATTGGATAAATAATACAGCAATATCATAGTCTGCCATTAGTTAGACTCGTCACATATTATTGGATATGTTTACAATAAGAATTGATTGTCGATTGTTATTTTAATGATTGAACACCTGCATTATCACTTCACATATTATTGAATATGTTTAAAATAAATCAAGAATATCTAATAAACATCTTTTAAAAAAATAGGTATTGGAAGGACACTAGTTGATCAATTAATGGCAAGTCTTCGACCATAGATTCTCTAATTACGTAGAAAATGAGGTATACTCTCATGGCTCACTTATTTCTAATGAACTCCAATATGCTAGTGGTGACTTCTTATGTAGAAATTCACATGGGATTAATTGAATCAAAATCGAATGTCCAATTTCATGCGAAGTATGGACTTAGGAAAGCCCGCATATAAAACTAAGGCCATAGGCTTATCTTTTAGATAATACCTCTAAATCTATCTTCCTCCCTATTGAGGGGTAGGTCGCAATAGTCATAGTGGGTATAGTTGAGGTTTTTGATGTTAAAAAAAAAAATTAGGGTAAATGTGTCACAATGAACTTAATTTAAGATTTGTTGTGACTTTTTTTCTTAATACAAAGCATGAGAAATTATGGACACTTGATTTGCGGCATGGTAGTAGAAATCAATTAACCTCAAGATCAATACTTTACCCCATCCTCGTGTGTTAATCCATTATTTGGGGTTGGCATGACACACCAACAATTTGAAAAGAAATCATTATCACATATGGACAAGTCGTTGATGACTTGACCACCCTCATATTATATTCCTACTTTCCTTTTATCACTATCCAAAGAACTGTACACTCGTCACGAGGACGACGACCTCAGGCTTCTATTCTTGAGAATCTTTCACTTTAAAAAGTCGAAAGCGATAAGCACCACCAAGCGAAGAGTCTAACATCTTCATTTTTCCAAATAAAGTAGAGAAATGGAGAATTTCGAACTTACTTTTTGGCATAGGAATGGAAATCTAATCTTATGAATTCATATCATGCTAGACTTGGTGTGAAGATTATTCAAAACAAAGAATCCAATCACTATCACAATAAAACATTAACATAAGTTTGATTTTACCTTGTTCTCGAGTTCCCCATCAAAATCATCTTTTTGGTGGGAAAATATATGTCCAAACAACTTTAATAATGTGATGGGACAACGCAAATCTTGTTCTTATCAATAAGGTGATTCACCATGGGGTCTACATTCCGTGTTCTTCCATCGATTCAAGTGCAAGTCAAGTCTCCCCCAATATTTGAGTTTAAAAAATCTTAGCAAATGGATTGCTTTCTTCACATGGGTTCATACATTTTATTAGTAAATGTAGATTCCATCTCTATTGCAAGATTTTTCATAACTAAGGTAACATTCTCGGCCATTCCTATTAATTGTCGAATATTAGCTTTTGTTCATTTGAAAACAAAGTCCATAAATTCATATTTCTTCACGTTAACATGAAAAATGGGCAACGTTTTTTACTATTATCAATAAGTGACAAATTCAGTCAACCTTATCTCGGTACCTTCTTTTAACTGAAGGGGCCCACAAGTTTGAATAAATGTAATCTATTGTACCTTGTGTTGTAAAATATGGCTTCGAAATGAGTTGAATAATGAAATCGGATCGAGTAAAACAACTCGGACTTTGAGACGTGATATCACTATCTTTAAGGATTTATTTGCCCCACAACGTTACTAATGGTCACCGGCAAAAATCCTCCAGGATACAACAAAGTCTCGGATGAGAATACTAGATAGCAATTTTAGTATTTCTCTAGGGTCTCTCTAGGAAAACAATCAAAAATTTGGCTGCATTTTTTCAGAAAGAAGACTCGAAAAAATGACCACACTTTTTTCTTTCCAAAAATTGACAAGTATATATATAATTATTTGTGCACCTGCACGCAGGTATGGTGGGGTCTAGCCCCACCCAATCATTCCTTTAACTAAAAAAAAGAAATCCCACATTTTTAAATTGACCCACTTGCTCCTACCTTTTCTATGTGGGATAAAGTAAAAAACACTCATTTTGTTTTAACAAACAAAATTCCAACACCTTGGTCTTGTAAACTGCTGTACTGAGTTGTAATTTGTGCTACTTGTCAAACACGCAAAGTTTGCAAAAATCCATCTTCGAAATTTCATGCCCATACAGAGGACCCTACTCACTCAAAATGTTCATACCTCTCTCACACATGTGGATGAAACTATAGGAGTTGAACCTATAATTGTTCGTCCTTAAAGGTAGTAGAGATCGCTTGCTCGCTTCCCCTACATGACCATAGGTGCACCTATGAAAACCTTTAAAGTTTGAGACTTTGAAATAAATCGACATCCTCAATAGATTAATAATATGAAAACCTATCCCTATGTGATGTCACGTGATATGTGAATTCAAAATTCATGATCCACTCCTCTCAGGTTGAACTGGCAGCCCCACTAAAAACGTATGACTCCTCCTCTCTGGTTCGTGTCGTTGCTCTCCGATCTCTTTGCTTTCTTTAGCTATGGACAATCCACCGGCAATGTGCCCCTATTTTTGTCATAACATCTTAACAGCTTTGTCCTTACTCTAAACTTCAATCTAGACTCACGTCTTTTATAAGAACCCATCTTTGAGTTTTTGACTTTGACTAGCAAGCCATTAGCGCCACTTTTGCGTTGGTTGCCCTACAATTTCTTCTATCATTCTTTTGGAAAAACAGTGTAGAATTCACTTCCCTCGTTAGATAACCACAAACTCATAAGAACTGGACAAAGAATAAAGCAATATTATAGTCTGCCATTAATCAGATACCTTCTCATCCACATAGTTCTGAATATTAATGACTTTATTTAACTAATTTAGGTGATCCTAGATTGACATTCCTCTATCATCTCGAAGTGAAGAACCGTTGAATCAAGAAAAGTCTCTCCAAGAGAGATTTTGATTGGTACAACACTTCAAGACTGCATTTACACTCATCTGTTTTATCTCTTCAACCAACACATTATCCCCCAGATTCAGCAGTATTACACACCTAGCCTTTTTTCAAAATATCAATTATTTCTTTTGCTTTCATAGTTTGAGGAAATGTATCATCTCCTTCCAATGCTAAATCCAAACACTATGGCTTTGACATTACACACATCTTTATGCATTGCTGATTAAAATTGTTCTTGAGACTAAATTTCTCCAACTCAAATTGAATAAAATCCATAACGATAATTGCATAGACAAAATTTCCAGAATAATCGATCGATAATAAATCCTTACAACTAATGCGAAAAGTGTGAACAAACAAACAATTCAAATGAGAAATAAATTGTAGAAATAAAACCTAACCACAACAGATCGAGATTGTTCCACAGTAATTAGCAAAAAGAAGGTTACGGTTGCTTGAACACTCAAACTCTCAAGTGTTTCCAATCCAAGATATCCAATCCACAAGGAAAAATCATAAGAAAGGAGTTCTCTTACTAGAGCAAAAATGTGAAAACTAAATTTGGGGACTTCGAACTGAAAGAAATGCTTCTCATAGCTCTAGAAAGTAATGAGTTTTTGTCAAAAAAAAAAATAGTTTAAAGTTAAATGAGCCGAAGGAGAGATGCCTGTGGAAAATTGTATGAAACTTAGGTTAATGTACACTCATCTAACAGAATTTATCGGTATTGTTCCACCTATTATGCGTTAAAAAGATTTACCGAGAGAGATAGCCAAGTAACTCAAGTCAAGCAAAGGGCACTATCAAAAGGATGGCTAGAATTCAAAAGTTTACTCATTACTTTTTTGCTCAGAATGGTCCAAAAAGAGAATGATAAAAGCAGCATACTAAATAAAAATAAATAAAATAAAATAAAATAAAAGCAGGGTATTGCATCTTTGGGACCATCGTCCGCGATGAGCCTCGTGATTGAATCTGTGAAACATGATGTAAATTGATTGCTAAAGTGCATAATAATGAAATAATAATTATATAATGACAAGGATGACTATAAATAGTGAAAGGATTGATGATATGATTACTCTCCCCGACTTTGATTCGAAAGAAGCTTTCCACATGCAAAAAAGTTAAAATGTGAATAACAATAGTATAATGACGACAACCATGACAACTATAAAATGACGTTGACCGCAACGACTATATACAGTCAGAATGTCTGTGACATGATTAGTCTCCCTTAACTTCAATTTTTTTTTTTTTGTCAGTCCCCTAGCTTTAATTGTAAAGAAGCATTAAAAATTAAGGGCTAATACCACTAAAATCAACAAATTGATTATCAATTTAGAATTTTCTATGATCAAAAAATTAATTTTGGATATATTTATCATAAATGTACCGATTTAAGTAGTAAGGCCCTTTGAGGCATGTTCTTTTATAACCCATGTTTTGACCAAGTCTCTGTTTTCAAATGATCAATTAAGAAATAATAAAAGTATTTATTTAATTTTTTCTAAAAATCATGAAAAAGCTTAAAAATTAGCTTTTTGAGTAGTTTTCTTTTAAAATGTACAAAAATCCTTTAAAAAATTGTGCCTAAAATTGAACATCTTCTTTAGGTTTTACAATTGGGATTGAATGGTCTTTCTCGAGACCAATGCTCTTGATTCCGCATTTATAGTATGTTGATTGAGGTTTTCCTTTAGCCTAATTAAAAAATAAATGTTCCTTATTTTGTAGTGTTAGATTCTTGTTTTCTCTTGTATATTTAATACTTCATTGGTTGTTAATTGTTATTTTAATAATTGTGTATCGACATTATCACTCCACATGTTACTAGATAAGTTTAAAATTAATCCAAATTGTTTAACAAATATTTTTTTAAAAATGAACAAGATTAGGTATTGAAAGGGCATTGACTAATTATTTAGTATAACTAAATTTTCGACACTAAATTCTCTAGTTCTGTAGGAAGTGAGGTATACTCTCATGCCCTAATTGGTTTCTAACCAACCCCAATATACTAATGATGACTCATTATGTAGAAATTCATATGGAATTAATCAAATCAAAATCAAATGGGATATGGGCTTGGAAGAGCCGGCATCAAAAACTAAGGTTGTAGGCTTGTTTTTTAGGCAATACCTCTAAATCTATCTTCTTCCTGCCGATGGATAGGTCGCAACAATCATAATAGGTATAGCTTGAGGTTTTTTATGTCAAAAAAGAAATTTAGAGTGAATATGTCATAGTGAACTTAATTTGAGATTTTTTTGTGACTTTTTTTTCCTAATATGAAGCATGAGAAATTATGGGCACTTAATTTACGGCATGGTAGTAGAAGTCAATCCTTTCTCTAGTCACCTCAATATCAATATTCTCCCCATTGTCCTGTATAAGTCCATCATTTGGGGTTGGCATGAAACACCAACAATTTGAAAAGAAATCATTATCACAAATGGACGAGTTGTTGATGACTTAACCGCCCTTATATAATATTCCTACTTTCATCTTATCACTACTCAAAGCACTTTACACCAGTTACGAGGATGATGACCAAGGGTTTCCGTTCTTGAGAATCGTTCACTTTAAAAAGTCGGAAGCGATGAGCACCACCGAGCTAAGAGCAGCAAATAAAACTTCCTTCATTATTCCACATAAAGTAGAGAAATTGAGAATTTCGAACTTACTTTTTAGCACAGGAAAGGAAATCTATTATTATGAAATCACATCATGCTGGACTTAGTGCGAAGATTATTCAAAACAAATAGTAAAACATTAACTTGAGTCTCATTTTGCTTTGCTCTCGAGGGCCCCACCGAAATCATCTTTTTGATTAGAAAATATATATCTAAACGACTTTAATAATGTGATGGGATAACAAAGTTCCTGTTCTCATCAATAAGGTGATTCACCATAAGGTCCACATTCTGTGTTCTTCCATCGATTCCAGTGCAAGTCAAGTCTCCTTCATTATTTAAGTTTAAAAAATCTTGATAAATGGATTGCTTTCTTCACGTGGGATCATGCACTTTGTTAGTAAATGTAGATTCCACCTCTATTGCAAAGATTTTTCATATCTAGGATAACATTCTTGTCCATTCTTATTAATTGAGGAATAATAGATTTTGTTAATTTGAAAACAAAGTCCATAGTTGTGAACCCAAGTCTACCACCTTACCAAAAAAAAAAAAAAAAGTCCATAGATTCATATTTCTTCAAATTAACCAAAAAAAAAAAAAAACGGCAACGTTTTTTTATTAGTATCATCAATAATTGACAAGTTTACTCAACCTCATAAATAAAGGTTAGTACATACTCGGGGTAGCTCCTTTTAACTGAAGGATCCTACTAGTTTGAATAAATGTAATTTATTGTACCTTGGTCCCGTGAATTGCTTTGCTTAGCTATAATCCGTGCTACTTGTCAAACACGCAATGTTTGAAAAAGTCCATCTTCCAAATTCCATGCCCATACAGAAGACCTTGTTCGCTGAAAATGTTCTTTCCTCTCTCAGACACATGGAAGGAACTGTAGGAGCTGAGCCTATAATTGTCAGTCCCTAAAAGTAGTAGAGATTGCCTAAAAGTAGTAGAGATTGCTTTCCTACTTCCCCTACATGACCATCAGCACACCTATGAAAACCTTCAAAGTTTGAGAGTCTGAAATAAATTGACATCCCCAATAGATTAATATTCTAAAAATCAATCCTTATGTGATGTCATGTGACATGTGAATTTAGAATTCATGATCCACTTCTCTCTGGTTGAATTGGTAGTCCCACTCAAAACGTACGACTCCTCCCCTTTGGCCTGGGCAACATTCGTGTCGCTCTCCAATCTCTCTACTTTCTTTAACTATGGACAATCCACTTGCAATGTGCCCCTCTTTCTGATAGTCGTAACATCTTAACGGCTTTTTCATTACTCTAAACTTCAATCTAGACTCGCATCTTTTATAAGAACCCATCTTTGAGTTTTTGCCTTTGACCCGCAAGCCATCGGTGCCACTTCTGCATTCATTGCCCTACAATTTCTTCTATCATTCATTTGGAAAATAGTGCAAAATTCACTTCCTCTCGTTAGATAACCACAAAATTACTCATAAGAATTGGATAAAGAATAAAGCAATATCATAGTCTACCATTAGTTAGATATCTTCTCATCCGCATTGCTCAGAATATTAATGACTTTATTTAACTCATTTAGGTGATCCTAGATTGACATTCCTTTATCATCTTGGAGTGAATAACCGTTGAATCAAGAAAAGTTTATTCAAGAGAGATTTTGATATGTACAACACTTCAAGTTTTGCTCTAAATGCATTTGCACTTATCAATTTTATCTCTTCAACCAAAACATTATCTCCTAGATTCAGCAGTGTTACACACCTAGCCTTTTTTTTTCAAAATATCAACTTTTTCTTCTGCTTTCATGGTTTGAGGAAATGTATCATCTCCCCCAATGCTAAATCCAAAACTATGGCTTTGACATCACACAATTTTTATGCATTGCGGATTAAAATCGTTCATGACAGTAAATTTCTCCAACTCAAAATTAATGAAATCCATAACGATAATTGCGTACATACAAAATTTCCAGAATAATCGATCAATAATAAATCCTTATAGCTAATGTGAAAAGTATGAACAAACAAACAGTTCAAACAAGAATAAATTGTAGAAATAATACCTAACCACATCGGATTGAGATTGTTCCACAATAACTAGCAAAAAGAAGATTATAGTCGCTTGAATGCTCAAACTCTCAATAGTTTCCAATCCAATATATCTAATTCACAAGGAAAAATCATAAGAAAGGAGTTTTCTTGCTAGAGCAAAAACGTGAAAGCTAAATTTGGAAACTTTGAACTGAAATAAATGCTTCTCATAGCTCTAGAAAGGAAGGAGTTTTTGTCAAAAAAAAAAGTTTAAAGTTAATTGAACCGAAGGAGAAATGCCCGTGGAAAATTGTATGAAACTTAGGTTAATGTAAACTCATCCAACGGAATTTATCAATATTGATCCACCTATTATGCACTGAAGAGACTTACCGAGAGATATGGGCAAGTAACTCAGGTCAAGGAAAGGGCACTATTAAAAGGATGGCCAGATTTGAAAAGTTTACTGATTACTTTTATGTTTTGAACGGTCTAAAAAGAGGATGATTAAAAAAAAAAAAAAGTAGGGTACTGCATCTATGGGACCATCGTCAGTGATGAGCCTCGTGATTGAATCTGTGAAACTTGATATAAATTGATTGCTAAAGTGCATAATAATAATATAATGACAAGGAGGACTATGAATAGTGAAAGGACTGGTGACATGATTACTCTTCCCCCACTTTGATTCAAAAGAAGCTTTCCAAATGCAAAAAAGTTAAAAGTTAAAATGTGACTAATAATAGTATAATGACGACAACCATGACGACTATAAAATGACGTTGACCGCGATGAATATATACAGTAAGAATGTTTGCGACATGATTAGTCTCCCTTAACTTTAATGTTTTTTTTCTTGGTCAGTCCCCTAGCTTTAATTGGAAAGAAGCATTCTATGTTAAAAAGAAGAAGAAGAAGAAGAAGAAGAAGCTAATACCACTAAAATCGACAAATTATTAATGGTCAAAAAATTAATTTTAAATAAATTTATTAGAAATATACTAATTTAAGATTTTTCATATTATTAACCAAAAAATAAAAGTAAAATTCTCTTATTGAAACTCGGGTTCGTGCTTAGTTAGTTTCCACACACACACCATAATTCAAAATTTCGAGATTTATACAAATAGGACATACCTCCTTTTTTTACGTGTTAATATATTGAGACATCTTGAACACAACTTACATTTGAATCTCAACACCATGTGACATTGTGATCTATATATATATATATATATTCATATCTTCACACGTATATAGATTTCATTTTTTCTTTTTCACCTGTGACGGAAAAAGTAAAGTTTTCATCACTAACAACGAAGACCTAGCTGTGGGAGTCTTCGTCTCCTTTCATGACTAAATCCAAGTCTTTAAAAAAAAAGGAAAAGAATATCTTCCTCACACGCCTCAAAGAGCATTCTGATGCATATTTAATAACTAATATACTGAAGTTTGAGACTGTCCATCAATCCAAAGTCTAAGTCTTATACTGCACCAATAATCTCAATCAGAAATTCCAACCTTTAGATGTGGATTTACGACACCACATAATCACAAACTAACTTCACCTTTTATCTCAATGCACCGATGATTCTTCCTGGATTAGGAGATCGTAGTATTGATGTATATAAGGCTCCGAAATATCAAAACTATGTTCAGTTTGTTGGAGATTAAAATGGAAGTCTAATATCTCATAACAAGATATTAACTCAATCATTGTGCGGATTATTAGGCAAAACATAATTAAATGGAACATGAACAATTTAAGAAAAAAGACAGGATTATCTTACCGTATGATTAGTTGTAAAATATAAATATTAAAGGACATCTTTTAACATAAATAAGTCATAATAAACGTTTCACTTAAATTTAATTATCCCTGATGGACTGTTCTCTTTTTCTGTTCACACCCGAGTTCCTAGTACCAGTAAGCATCTTATAAATGTTGCCGCACGCATCGTCTTCCACATTGCAACCAATATAGCAAGAGCACCTCTCTCTCTCTCTCTCTCTCGATCGAAAATGGAGAGATCAACTGTGCTACTGATTATGTGTGCGTGGATTGCTTCTCTAGTTCCGGGAATAATGCTGCAGGTTCAAGCCCAACCAGGTTCTCTCTCTCTCTCTCTCTCTCTCTCTCTCTCTCTCTCTCTATATATATATATATATATATATATAATTATGATAACCTTATAAGCTAATTGAGACACCAATCAGTATACCAGAATTTGAAGTTTCTCCCGTCTTACCTCTTGGAAAAATAACCATGATATTAACTATGACTTTGTTCACGCTGATTCGGGTAAACAGATACCGACTTTATGAACCCTTGCAACTGGTTTCATGACCTTCATATGGTTGGGCAATTGAGAGATCTAGAATATATGGTCTGCCGTTCAACTACAGCAAACAAAAGACACGAGTCAACATTCAAGAAATAATAGGTTTACTTGTAGAAAAAATCAAGAAATAACAAATTTCACGTAGAATCGCATGTGAAAATAAATAATTCAAGCTTTTGTAGCTTGATTGATTTTGTCTGTTGTATTACTAATTGAATTAGCCGTCGATCTAGTCCCTTTATAGTGGGATAGTGTCTTTCAGATCCTTCGTACTAGCTCAAAAGATGGTAATTTGTTACATTTAATACAGAGGAATCAATTATCATAAGAAAATACGCCGATTCTTTTCTTTCATCTCTCTTTTCCACCTCTACCTTCTCTTTATTCGTTGAAGCTGGAGCCTAGTTGCGGCCGGTGAGCTTTAGCACATGCTCAACCCCATTACCTCTCTCTCTCTCTCTCCCTCTCTCTCTGCGCATATGCTTAGAGACAAGTCAAGGCGTAGCCGGACTAAACTCCATAGATGAAGAGATATAAAGGGAGATGTGTTTAAAGTTAGGATATTTAAATAATGATAATTTTCTAAGTTAATTATAACCAAGAATAACATGAACACATGTCACCTGTTGATTGCGAGGTAGCAACGAAATAGATTTTATTAGCATAACAGTTTTTAAGTCACTATGAGAATAATAGCTTGTGAGCCACAAATTCCAAAAATGATGGACTCACAACAATTTATAATCATTTGTTATTTGATTTTTGGGAAAATTACAAATAAAGACTTAACATGCCCTCATTTTCTCAAATATATGCCTAAAGTTGACATTATTTCAAATAATGGCTCAAAGGGCCATTATTTTATCAAATAAGGATTTGAAGTAGACATTGTTACAAATAAAGGCTTGAAGGGGTCATATTAGTCTAAAAAAAGAGCCTAAACTCCTCATTTGCTGGTAGGCAATTTGGTCTTTTAAATATTTTTAATTTTTTCCTTTCTTCTTTCTATTTTTCCACAAAAAAACTAACAAAAAAGTAATTTTTTTAAATAAATAAAAAAAAGAAACAAACGGAAGGGAGGGCTCCCTCCTGCCTATGGCCACCAATGGGGCGGCCACCTTTATTTTTTCTTTTTAAAAATTTATTATTATTATTATTATTATTATTATTATTATTATTATTATTATTATTATTATTATTATTATTATTATTATTATTAAACTAATTTAATTTAAATTAAATTAAAAATGTGTTTGGACGAAAATACTTTTGATGGACTAGAATATTTTGTCGGCCGACAAGGTTAGGCCATTATTTAAAACAATCATAACCACTTCAAGTTTTTATTTAAGAAAAAGAATGACACTTTAAGCTCTTATTGAAACAATATCTATTTAGGTCCTTAGTTAGATTTTTCCCTTGATTTTTTGTGATAATAGACTATTATTCTCACAATAAATTAAGGATTATCACACAATTTTTCTCCAACAAAACCTTTTCTTTTCATTTTACGGTGAATATACAGGAAGGAATCATAATTGCGTCAGTTCTGCTGGAACAATCATTCCATGTGTCATGCGGGGGAATGTTCATTTATTCCATTTCAAGCTCACAAATCAAGAGCAAAATACAGACATTTCTCCCAATATAGCTATATAATCTGATATACACTAAAATTGATATTAACAAAATAATTTAGGTTATTTGTAGTTAGTATGATTTGAATTCATTAATTCTAATTTTAGAATAACGTCCATTACCTTTTATAATTATTAAACCATAATCGTGTTCCGGTATTGTAGAATTGCACTTTTAAATAAATGCATACTTGTATTATAAGTTCTAGATAAAATCCATTGTAATTCTGATTCCATTTCATTTTCACAATACTTTTCTCACAACCAACAATTAAGTTTATCCTATGGTTCCACATCCACATTTCTTTTAGTAGAAGCACTAATGAGATTAGAGTCCTCCTTCCGATCCATTTCTTGTGATGCGAGCCTTCATTTGAAAGAAATGCTTAATTGCTCTTTTCATATCACAGAACGAAGAGTCCTAAATCTTGCCTAATAAAAAACATGGTATTATTTGTTCCAAAAAACAAACAAATAGATTATCAATTGGTCTCGTTGACCTTGTCTCAATTCAAAATGGAACATTTAACTCTATTTCAAGGCAAAGTTGTAACTGCAACCACTATTTATTCCATTTTCATTTTCTGAGGTTCAAGGTTTCTTGAGCATTGACTGTGGAGCACCAAATTCCTACAAAGAAGAGGAGATCAACATAGATTTTGTGAAGGACGAAGGATTCATAGACTCTGGAGAGAACATGCAGATATCCACGAAACTTAGCAAACAGCAATACTTTCAGATGTACAAGACTTTAAGGAGCTTTCCTAATGGAACGAGAAACTGCTACACCTTAAGACTAGGCAAAAGCAAGAGCAACACATACTTGATTAGGGCATCATTTTGGTATGGGAACTATGATGAGAAGAACCAAATTCCCATATTTGACTTATATATCGATGTTAATTATTGGGCCACGATCAATTCTTCCAATAATGTGCACGAAGAAATTGTCTATGTGCCCCAAAGGGATTATTTACAAGTGTGCCTCGTAAATATTGATAAAGGAGTGCCCTTCATTTCGGCACTGGAACTTAGAACTCTGGACAATTCTCTCTATCAAATTGTATCAGGATTTTTTAAGGTTGCTGGCAGATACGACATCGGACGAAACTCAAATGTTGCCATCAGGTGAGTTCTCTTTTTAACTTTCTTTTTTGTTACAGAAATAAACAAAAGTAATCGTATGTTATCTTTCTTGCATAATCTAAATATGTCGAGAAAGATTTGAATTTAATTTTAAAAAGTGTTAAGAGATTTAGAAAATACATTATTGTAGGTAATGCATATTAGTTCCAAAAAAAAAAAAATTGTACATAGAATACTTGACTAAAAATTAGATTGTGTACTTTAGATGTATTGGGGATCAATGAAAAGCCTTCATCGTTTGTCAAGTTCTCAAGAGTGCTCGAGTATTATCCAACATCTCCGTTAGAGCAATATCCATGCCACCTTATCGCTTGATACTAATTTGCCAGGAATGCCTGAACCGGACCGAACCTCATCTTCCGATTCGGGTAATAGGTTAAAAAAGTCAAAAAAAAAAAAAAAAAAAACGTTTAGGGTGACATCTACGGTTCGGACCCGAACCGAACTGAAAAACATTAAACCAAATGCTTTCTTGCTCTAAGAGAAAGCAAAGCCCTCTCAAAAGTTCCTGTAGAGGAGAGAGAGTCTCCTTCCCCTTGTGTTCTGCACCTGGATTACCAAGAGCAGGCTCTCGACTCCATCCTCTTCATGTGCACCTCGATCAAAATCTTGGTCTCCCTCTGTCTCGCCGCTGCTCCTCCAGGCCTTGGACTAGGTCGTCGCAGTGAAGCCGGTCCTTGATTTTGTCGGAGAGGCCTTCCTCGCGCTTGACCTTATGCTCGTCTTGCTTGTGACTTCCTCCTCCCAAGTGGAAGGTCTCTTTGGTCTTGTGGATGATTCCTCACATTTCCTTTGATTTGGGTCTGGTTCTGCGTCGATCGGATGTGGTGAGTGCTCAAATGGAGGCAAAGTCAAGTCCAAGAGAGGAAAAAGCCTGGTTTCTCTTAGATGTGGTGAAAGTTTTGAGGCATGCATCTCGACGGATCAAGCGATCTAACAACATTGTGTGGATAGATGAAGATAGGCTATAATCCTGTAGCTTCTACTTGAGGAAGACAAAATAGAGAGAATGAATGGATTGCATCTCCGAGTGCTGAATATCAAGCTTGATTAATATTCTTGCAATCAAAATCCATTAATCTTCTTCCAGTTGTCGAAGTCTCCAATTTCCTGTAAAGCAGAGAGAATAAGGGGATGGTTGCAGAGAGGGGATAAAGGAAGGGAAGAGAGAGAAATGGGGATGGTTGCAGAGAGGGGATAAAGGAAGGGAAGAGAGAGAAATGGGGATGGTTAGAGAGAGTCGAGGTTACGGTGAGGGGAGAGAGAGAGAGAGAGAGAGAGAGAGAGAGAGAGAGAGAGAGAGAGAGTAAGGAGGGACCGACTCGAAATGGTTTCAGTTCCGGTCTTATGTGGTTCAGGTCGAGGGGAAAAAAACATGTTTTGGGAATGTTCGGGTCGATTCAGGTAATATGAAAACCCAAACTGTCGACACCTAGTAAACAAAAGGGTAAATTTATATTGGGGGTGCTCTAATTTAAATTATATACTTAAAATTAAATGACTTTCACTATAAAGGGAGGCCGATGAGTCAAAATAATGGGTGTTTTTTAGGATTCTAGGGAACTAATCTCAACCTTTTTTTTTTTTTGGTTTCTGGAGGAACCGCTTTGGCTGACAGCCGCCACATAAACTCTCAGATGTCGCTAGCAGAGAACTAATCTCAACCTTTTGATGAACATTATATCGAGAAAAGAGTACATCTCGCTTACTGTATAGCCTTATGTTTTTGTGTGCTATGATATATGAAAAATAGGTAAGGAATTACAAGAAGTTACGACCAAGGATTCGTCCCCAGGGTCTGTGGAACTCCCTTTGTGCCAATTTTGGGTGTGATTGAATAAATACTAGGGACTTCCCTTATAATTAGTAAAAGTTATAAGGAATGATAATCGAACGAATAATAACCCAAATGGAGGCCAATTTAGAGACAACGGCCTTGAAATCGGATTGATGGCAAGTGCATTTGAAAACTTTATTTGATAAGTGGCATATTTTACATGCTCCGCTAGACATGGCATAGGCATCACAGGAATTTTGTGAAAATGTACCATCCAGGCACCCGAAAGATGTTTATGATCGCATCTGGCAAAGACAGACCTTGAACTGGCCCATGCTCAACCCCGGGAACGGGACGTCTGCCTCCGAATTGTCCAACAACAACGACGCGTATAAGGTTCCAGGAGAAGTCCTCCTCACCGCTCAAACGGGGGTTGACGCCAATGATACCTTAAGTTATTCTTTCACATCGATGAACTCGACGAATACATGGATTGGGTACTTCCATTTTGCCGAAACTCAGAGACTGCCGAGCGGCTGGCGAAGGGAGTTCACGGTGTCTACAAGCGATGGCCAATTCACGAAGACCGTGAAGCTCGAGTACTTGACGCCGGTGACTGTAATTTCCACTCCGGTCACAGGATCCACGGTCAACTTCTTATTCCAAGCAACGACAAGAGAGTCTGGATATCCACCACCGCTTCTCAATGCCTTTGAGATGTTTACGATTCAAGAACTTCCGAATGTACCAACAGCCCTAGATGATGGTAATATTTCGTGCTTCTACGTGCTTTTGTGCTAGTGCTACAATAAATAATGTGAAGTACAGCCTTGTAATGAAAATCATACAAATAGTCTTAGCTAGCTTGGCTTTGGCATTAGATTACTAGATTGAAAGAAAAAGAAACCAAGTATTGAAAGTAATCATTTATTAATAAGAAGTATATATTCAATTAAACAACCTAGAGATTAGAAGAGTACACTCGCACTACTCTTAGACACTCTTTAAAATTCAGACCTCCTAGGACACTTTACATGCAAACTCTAGGAAGATAATTTCTTATACTCACTTGCCTGGGTTGCTCCAATGAAGGGGGGCTTGCGAATTCACAGGAGATGGATGATGATTGTTAGACACGATGTTATAAAACTGCGGTTTCGTGGTAAGGATAAGCTAAGTTTTTTGTAGCCATTCAAAGTGCACGGTAGAAATCTGCTGTGAAAATTTAGCGTATAGATTGTTGTGGACCTAAAAAATCTGGAGGAGATAGTGAAAAGAGTTTTCTTCGAGCGAGCTTTGAATTATTAAAGTTGCCGATTGACAAGCTATTCCTTGCTCAGCATAAATTTTTACTGTAAAATCACTTCAAATTGCACATATAAGTTTTTTTCACCAATTCCATATAAGGATACCATTCTTTATATAGGGAAAGATGAAATTCAATGCATGACTTTGATCTGCTCGAACTCCCCATCTTTCCATCATCCTTCTCTTGAAGCAAACTGATCTTGTTGCGTTCTAAACCAGTCAAAGCTCTCACCAACACCAAGGTAGATTATGATGTGAAAAAAGATAGCTGGCAAGGTGATCCATGTGTACCAAGCAAATTTATGTGGGAGGATTTGAATTGTAGCCATGGAGATCCCCCAAGGGTTATTTCGTTGTAAGTCTCCTTGCCCTATTTTTGGTAGGATGATGCAGCTATGGCCATTAAAACTTTAAAAGTATTTTCTTTTCATCTTGAAGAATTGAAGGCTTTTACTCATTCTTCTTGAGAAATTGGAAGTTCGTTTCTCTATATGACCACATTAATCTATAGAAACTCCTTCATCAGTTGTGTGCTTCTTAATTTTACTCTTAGGTTACATTGTGTTCTCTACAGTTGAGTGCGTAAAATTTCGTGTATCAAACCAACATTACCACCTTTGTGAACACGGCAATGACACAGCTTCCTCTCATGTGATTGATCATGGGCAGGAACTTGAGATCCAGCAATTTGAGGGGCAACATCCATCCTTCGCTATCAAATCTATCTGAATTGGAGTCCTTGTAAGTATTAGCCCAATGAGGCCCTCATAGAGGTGATGGTGTTTTAGGATTGAGTGCACTTTAGATCTTCGTTGTATCAATTTTGCCTTCAAATATCTGCCCAGGACAAAATTGAAAAGAAGTATCATCGTGGTGATTTAAGTAGTGTTCTCAACTTTACATTTCCATGGGAGTCAACTTTTGTTGGGATGCATGAAGGGCACAAATTTTATAATTTCTGTTTGAATATGTTGGGACATCCTAGTTCTTGCTTTGGAACTCGTTTTTACTTATTCTGAAGAAAAAGTTACTTCGGAGGGTTCAAGAGCGAGGCTTTACTAGAGGAAGTTTATGTGGAGCATCAATTTTAATGCAGTGCGATGATATTTTTGGCCTCTTTGGCTCAAAATGTTCATTGTTTTTCTTATTCATATTCTCAAAATTTCGGATGAGATCTATTGAATTGTTAACTACCCAAACTCGCTTTGTATCAGAGATTTGTCCAACAATGAACTTACAGGAGCCATACCGGAAACTTTGGCAAATTTGCCGAAGTTGAGAATTCTGTAAGTAAATGTGCTTTAGTGGCGCCCCAAAGAATTGACAGAGCATGAGTCTTTATTCATGGTTATGCTTTGCAGAAATCTAAGCAGAAACAAGCTAAATGGTTCAATTCCTGAGGCTCTTAAAAGAAAGGTTAAGGACAACGGATTGGACTTGAGGTCTCTCTCTCTCTCTCTCTCTCTCTCTCTCTCTCTCTCTCTCTCTCTCCCTCTCTTAGAGTATAAAAAGACTTTTATATTAACATGTTTTATTGTGATTCAAAGCAAGTAAGAAGGTCGCTCGTGATCAACATGTGGCAAAGCAGTTTGAGAAACGTAACTTTACCTACTTACATTTTGTCACAGGTTTGACAACAATCCCGATCTTTGCTGGGCAAATCCTTGCCCAAAGAAGGAGGCTAAAACTAAAAACTCCATCTTGGTCCCAGTTGTTGCATCGGTTTCAGGCGTAGTCGTAGTTATCTGTTTGGTCACCATTTGGTTGATCAGAAGGAAACAGATCAGAGGTAACTTATTCTTCGACTTCTCATCCACAGCATAGTTTCATGAAAATACAATTGTCTCTAATTAGTCTATGCTCCCCAAGGATCGATGACCACCAAAGTGATTGTATCTTAGCATATGGAGAGCTAGGTGCCAAAACTTTAAACCTCGCTTGGATTTTCACTTCCCATAGGTTTACTTTTTTAGGACCCTAGTGGAGTTATCTTAGGGAGATTTTCCTTTGAAGTCTACTTGGAAATCTTCGAAAGGTTGAGTCTATTACTCATTGGTAATATATTGGTTATTTATTGAAGGAATGGTGAAATTAAGATCTTTCAATTATGGCGAGATCACAAGGATCACCGGAAACTTTGGAACAGAGATTGGTGAAGGAGGATTTGGGAAAGTATATCTTGGCACTCTAGAGAATGGAACCAAAGTTGCGGTGAAGATGCTCTCAGAAAAATCATGGCAAGGGGACAGGGAATTTCAAGCTGAGGTACAATGCAATAAGATGCTCATTTGTAGACTTGTTTCCAAACAATCGATAAAAATTGTGGTAAATGACACTTATGACATTGCAGGAGAAACACTTAATGATCGTCCATCATGGAAACTTGGTTTCTCTACATGGATATTGTAATCACTCTGAAAACAAGGCATTAGTTTATGAATACATGGCTAATGGAAACTTGCAACAGCACTTACATGGTACTTTATCATGTCCTTGTCCTCTTGTATAATTTTTTTTTTTTTTTTTGCTCTAGAATACACTGGCAAATATATGTTTCTTTCTCATATATAATAAGAAGATATGCTAATTTGACAGGGGACAAGCCAGTCTTAACTTGGAAACAGAGACTTCGCATCATTGTAGATGTAGCAAAAGGTACTTAAAGGATATCCCCCAATGTACTTTGTGCCCCTCCTTTTTTGAATGATTAAATGGATCTTTTGCAAGAATTGCAGGTTTGGAGTATCTCCATAATGGATGCGACCCACCCATTATCCATAGAGACTTAAAAGCAACAAACATCCTACTGAATGAAAAAATGCAAGCGAAAATATCCGACTTTGGTCTCTCAAGAACATTCACAGCTGAGACCGATGCTCATGTGTCAACTCGTGCTGTCGGCACTCCTGGTTACCTTGACCCTGAGTATGAGCTTAAACTTAGTCTCGTTAATATGCTATATAGTCTTTGTCTGGATAGAAAATCTGGCTCTCCCTAGGATTGCATCGTAGACTCATGTACTTGTACACAGCCTACACAACTTTACTGAAGAAAAAGTTCAGCATTGATAAATGACTCTAGAGTCCAAAAAGCAATATATTGGGCCCTGGAAGATTTATCCTCAGCCGTGTTCTCATATGTCCTACAGGTACCATTCAACTGCAAGCTTAAACAAGAAGAGTGATGTTTTCAGTCTCGGAATCACACTCCTTGAGCTAATCACAGGACATCCAGCAATGATGATGAAGCCAGAAGGGAATGTGAACATACTTAATTGGGCGAATTCTCTTATTGAAAGTAAAAATTTGCAGAAGATCATGGATCCAAAGTTAAAAGGAGAATTTGACAGCGAATCGGCTTGGAAAGCAATACGGGTTGCAGTCTCTTGTACAAAACCAACTGGAGATCAAAGGCCTGACTTAGATCATGTATTGGCAGATTTGAAGGATTGTTTGAAAACAGCACCGGAACCCGAAAAAAGTCCAGAAGATGGGAAACAAAATGAGAAAATCAAGTAGTTCTTTCGAAAGGACCTCCTCAAGAGTTCATTCAGCCAATACTTCCCTTGGAAGCGTGTTGGGTATTTAGTGCGTGTGAATTTCTGTTGCTAAATTTCTACAGCCGTCAAAATTGAACTCAAGTGTGGTTCATATTTGAAACTTATATTTATGTGTCAATTTGGATATTCAGAAATTGTTCTTGTCTCTAGTTATTCTATTATGTCTGATTAGGTCGTTTCTTGATAGAAACATGAGTATTTGCAGCTTTTGTCATTCATGAGAGAAACTATGTACTTGAGGAGACTCATCTATGTTGGATTTGGATTTGGTCACTCTAGACTAGAGTCACGCTGGTTGTTATTGCTTTATGGTTGATATCATCTCATAGATCATTTCACGAGATGAGAGGTGAAACAACTCAAAAAGGTCTTTCTCCCTCTCCCCACCCTAAATACACTCTTATTTAGAAGGCCATCAAGGTGTCTCAACCTTCTGAACCCTTCCACAAGCGCCAAGCTAATGGTTCCCTAAGTCTAGGCTTAGTTCAGGCTCTCTCAAGTCCATCAATTCGCAACTTATAGTCCTAAATATTTTAATCTGCAATTTAATTTCATTTAGGAGTCTTCACTTGTCAATTTGTAATGGGTCAATTAAAAATTCAAGTCAAATATTAGAAAAAATATTGTACTTCTACGTGACTAATTACACTTGTTAATCAACCGATGCCATTTCAATATCTAATCTCTCATGGGATTCCAATCCATGCATCATAATGGCATAATTGAGATAAAAGGAAATTTGCAAACAGCGATCCATCTGCTTTCACATACTTAAGCATAATTTCTCTTCTTTTTTTGGGTTTACTTTTGAGGATTTTCACACATCTTAAGAAAAAAAAAACCACTCAAAGATTATTTTTAAGCTTTTTCTGATTTTTTAAATAATTTTTTTTGGGATTTTTCTGATTCTTTTATTTTTATAATTTTTTTAAAATAATAATATAATATAACCTGACTCGGGTCGATGAGACCCGCGCGCCGGCCTGATTCGGCCCGACCCGGGTTCGCCCCTCCGAATGGCCAGAGAAGAGGAGGGGGCCGCCTTTTGTCCTCCCTCATTTTCTTTTTATTCCCTTTTTTCTTTTTTCTTTATATATATATATCCGTGCACGAACCAAGCCACGACACCCGGTCCGGCGAGGCCGAAACAGGGCGTGGGCACAAAAACAGGGGTGGTCGGCCGAGAGTCCCTACCTGGCTCACGCTGTCGGACGGCGGACGAGCTCGAAGACCGGGCTACGTCCGGCCGCCTTGCGCGCCTCCGACCCGAGATCCTTGGGAAACTGACCTCGAGTCGTGGCAATCAAAGAATGATGGGAGACGAACCACCACCTTCCGTAAGTTGGTTCGGAAAGGGGGAGGGCGAACGCCGGTGAGCCCCTGGCCGTATTCGTCGCTGGAGGACGCTCGCTCACTCTCAATTTCTTACTTGGCTTTCTCTCACCGCTCACACCCCCCCCCCCCACCCCAAAAAAAATATATATATATTCTCTCTCACCGAAGACCGGTCGGGGGAGGCGCTTTGGCCACTGGTCCTTGGAGCGCCGACCGGCGTCACATCACCCGTCGCCTCCATCGCCGCCTGCTCCTTCTCTGCTCTACTGACGCAGCGTACCCGGTGGCTGAAGGAAGGAGAGGAGAAGAGAGGGCAGAGAAGGCCAGGCCGGGCCGGGGTAGATGGGCGAGATTGGGCCTCGGCCCGAATGGGGAAAGGAGGGGAAAGGGGGCTGGGGCGAAGGCCCAGCCCTTCAGCCCTCGCGGGCTCTCTCTCTTTTTAAAAAAATAAAATAATGTTTTAAAAAAATATTTTTATCTATCCAAAATGCAGTAAAAATAATGGAAATTAAAATAAAAATAAAATTTAGTTGATGAAAGTAATATTAGTGCCCATATGATGTGAAGATCCTTTTTCGTTAGGGTCAAATTAATCCCTATTTTTTTTATGAAATTTAATCATAAACTTAGCCAAAATTTATGTGTCAATATATAGAAGTCAATGATGATAGAAAAAAAGCCACAACAAACTCCAAACTATGTCCATCATGACACATTTATTTTCAACTTTTTTTTTGTGATATACTCACCGTGACACATTTATCCTAAAAAATTTTGCGTGACATAAAAAACCCCAAATTTATACTTATGTAACACATTTATAGAGTTTTAATTATGTTAATTGATGGAACCTTAACGAATAGTAAATGTGTCATACAAGTATAAGTTTATGATTTTTCATGTCACAAAAAAAATTAAGGTAAATATGTCACAATAGCATAATTTGGGATTTTTTGTGGCTTTTGTCCATGATAATAATGGGAATTACATCAACTTTTTTCACCCTCCGTGGCGGCCTCAAATCTTTTCACAATCTTTGATGGATTGGATCAAGTCAAACTAAGCCTGGATCGATGTTAGCCCTCAGCTAAATCCTAACGAGTACTTGAGACACTCGAAAAGGCAATAGAAGTGATGTCTCTTCTAATTGATCTATACGCGTTAGGTTAAGGACATCTCAATTATTATAATCTTGTCTGTGAATTTTCTTGTTCTGATTTGCCTGAATTCGACGCCTTCTAGAGTTTGTTAGGCACATAAGGCATGTCCTTGTCATGACACAGCTGGGACATTCTTAGTAGAATGAGGAATTCTTCAGAATTATGCGGTTGCCGTCGTTTAATATGCATTATCCGTGTTGACTTTGTATTGTAATAGCTCAATTAGTTGGTGGGCATCAGGTCCAGCTGCGAGCTTCTTGCCTGTCCCAGAGGCGATAATCAATTCTTGATTCTTTATTTGTTAGTTCCTAACTTCTATTCTCTATAACTGAGTTGACCATTGGTGGAGAAATCACTCCCCCACTACTAATTTACAAGTGCACGTCTGGTCCATGAACGCGCCCTCATTAAAGTACTAACATATTCTAATGAATCTTGAAGACGTTGATTTTCTTCTTCTTCGCCTTGAGGTGGTAGAGCCCTCCTTTCCTCACTAGAGTGGAGAAACCGATGTGAAGAGAGGTTTGATATACCATGAAGATCTTGAAGATGCTGCATGTCTTGATTGGTTGTCTAGCTCTAGCAGTCATTGCTGGCGGGCAACAAAATCCAGGTTCCCTCCCTCTCTCTCTCTCTCTCCCTCTCACGCTCGCACGCATAGTGATGATTGAATCGTGAAGAGTCGAGGCATCAGAAAATGGGATTCTAGAAATAGGCACAGTGATGATTTAATAGCTATTTTTCTTCTCGTTAACGATCAACCTTTCAAGCGTAAGTAGAAACAACAGCGACACTAAAATTTGATATAAAAATCGAGCACTGGGTTATTAGGTAGTATCTTGTACTCCAACTTGGAATTTAGCAAAGTTAAGCCTGTTCAAGAGTCTGCAGGAAACATTTCAGATTCTCCTAATTAGTGGAGAATTAGCAATGCATCATCCTCTAGCTTACGTTATATTTGCAGATGACGTCTCTGTTTTCAAGCTTTTCATGGACGCCTTAATCATCGGAATAACCATCAAAACTTCTTAAGTAACAATTATCAAGCCAAATCTTGCACATGTAATTTTCATTGCTGAAATTTGTATCTAGTTGATACTGTTCTAAAGAAGTCACATAAAAAAAGTTTAAGGGACATCGCAAAGCATCAAGAAATTTATAATATTGTTTAAATTTCGAATTCGTGATGTGTGGTAAAAAGCAAGTGACAATCTCTGGGTTTCCCCTTGATTTAGGTTTCATAAGCATAGATTGCGGAGCACCTAATGATTACCATGATGATCAGCTCAACATATACTACAAGGCTGATGCAGGATATGTAGATTCCGGAACAAACGTGCAGGTGTCTACCCAGGTCATCTACCAAAACAACCAACAACAATCAAAGAATCTCCGGATCTTCCCTAGTGGAGAAAGGAATTGTTATACATTAATACCAGATGAAGGAAAGGGCAGCACATATTTGGTCAGGGCTTCATTTTGGTATGGTAATTATGATGGAAAAGATCAAACCCCAGCATTTGACCTCCATATTGATGTTAACTATTGGATCACGGTGAACTCTTCGTCTTGGATATACAAAGAGATTATTTACACTCCTCCGAGAGATTACATACAAATTTGCTTGATGAATATCGGCTTGGGAGTTCCATTTATATCAGCTCTGAAGTTGCGGTTGTTGGATAACTCGACTTACCAGATCAATTCCGGTGCACTTGTAACCAACTGGAAATATAATTTGGGGAGCCTAAGCACATACAGGTGATTTTCTTTGTCATTGCCCTTCAATTTTGGTCATTGACCACATTCATCGGTCAGTAAATGACAAGTTGACGTATTTACATGTTACGAATCAAGCATTTTTACATTGTGCAACCGCATGGACTATAGAAAACATGCTGTCAATTACAAACTGATTTTTGTCGGCTTGTTCATCATCTTGCACTTACTGCTATGATTATTTGACTGGCTTCGGCATTAATAGGCATCCGCAAGATGTATATGATCGCATCTGGAACAATAAGACTTATAGTGGAGGTTGGTCATCAGTTAGCAACACAACGGCCATCATGACAAGTACAAGCAATGATGCCTATAAAGTCCCGCCCGAAGTTTTGATGACCGCCACACAAGTACAAAATGTCACTGATCCTCTGAGTCTGTTTTGGACCTCGGAGAACTCCACCACTGTCTGGTATATATACTTCCACTTTGTGGAATTGCAATTGCAAAAGGGTCAATTCAGAGAATTCGCCATATATGTACAAGACGAATTCGTGGAAACTGTCATGCTCGAGAACCTAAAGCCAGTGACCGTAGCCTCATTGCCCATAAGTGGACATAATTTGAACTTGACTATTAGTGCGACGGCCCGCTCTAGTCTGCCACCGCTCCTCAATGCCGTCGAGTTTTTCACTGTGGCACAGCTCCCAAATTCACCGACTTTTCTTGATGACTTTATATTTATATCTATGCTCCCACTTATTTTTTTTTTTTTGTTTCGATAATCTTTGATTTCCTTATGATTGTAGCTATTTATGTGGTGGTTTAGTTAATGCCATGTATGACATCAAGAAAACATATGGGGTGATCAGAGTTAGCTGGCAGGGTGATCCATGCATTCCTACGCAGTACACATGGAGCGGACTGAATTGTAGCTATGATAGTTCTCCAAGAATCATCTCATTGTAAGTCCACGAGTACATATTTTCTCTGAAAACATGCTGCATACGAACCACAAGTCACAAAAGATAAGTTTTCTCAACAACTATAGTACAGGTTGGTAATATGTCATGCGACTGAGGAAATGATTTCAATATCAAGTCACCATATGAACGCCTTCCTTATAGAAAATGTGAACCGGTGGTATTTTATTCTTATAAAGTTAGCTGAGAATGTGCAGGAACCTGAGCTCCAGTGGACTGAAAGGACCGATAGCTACATCAATCTCCAATTTGATAGCAGTTGTATCCCTGTATGCATTAGCAGTTTTTCTTCATATTGTTTACTTAATTTGCAGAGAGAGAATGGAGAACACTAAGCCCAAAAAAAGCGACTGACTTCGTTGCCACTAGCATGTTGTTCATTATCTACAATATGCCATTTTATGCATTTCAACAAGTATATGCATATGAAGTTTCTTAGTAGTTTTTTGGCTTATTTTCAGGGATTTATCCAACAATTCATTAATTGGGTCCGTGCCAGACTTTTTAGCTCAAATGCCGAGCTTGAAAGTTCTGTGAGTCACTGAGCTTTTGATGGAACTATTATGTGTGGTTATCTAGCTTGAGTAAATGGCCATCAACTTCTAATCATGAATACTCGCAGGAATTTAAGTGGAAACAACATGAATGGCTCTGTTCCTCAAACTCTGTTGAAGAAGAAGGCAGATGGATCGTTGCTATTAAGGTTCGCTCATTGCCACACTATTGTAACTCCGCATTTAATCACTTATTATTATCTATACGATCTGCTTCTTCTTTCTACGTTTGTTCTCACTTTGAAGAATGCAAAAGATGAAAGTGTCACTCGGTTTTTCATTTTCTGTTTGATCAACTTATGCATGTAATACATATAGAGGGCGGGATATCCATGAATTCATGCGCTAATCTTTCGGCATTGACAAGTACTGCTGACGTTTTTCGACAGCTTAGATGGAAATCCAAATCTTTGCCAATCAGACAATTGTCAAACCAGCAATGTGCAGCCAAAGAAAAAGGGCATCTCTGTTGCCCCAATCATTGCATCAGTTGCGGCCATTCTGGTCTTGGTTTCATTGGGAGCTCTTGCGGTGTTGTGGATAATCAAAAGAAGACAAATCCAAGGTAACTCTCTTGCGTATTGCATGTGCAAGAAAAATCCAAAGTTCTTACATGGGATTTTGTCAGTCCGGGTCATGCTTCGAATCCCAAACTGGTTAACCGGTCCAATTGCTCATGGCAACAATTGGGCCCAGAAAAAGTGAACATGATAATCATGCTTCTATGCTCCACTGTTCAATGTTAAAAAACTGTGCACACGTTCTCTGTTAATAATATCATAATTGCATCAATGCGTATCTACATCTCAGATAGATAAAGGCGTGAATACTTCCTTTCGTTGAGGTAATTAGCTTCGCTCTTTCAAATTTCATTTTTCATGACTCGGTCTCTCCTTATAATAAGTCATTACATACTTTTTCAAAAAGGTTCTTTTTGTAGTGAAGGCATGTGATGTCAAACTGAAAATCATGATCTGCTGCTGTTGAGATTATATAATTTCCTTTTAATTTCTCCAGACATTACTACTATTACTACAACTACCAACTCTAGCGAAGGATATACTGGGACATTAAAGTTGTCAAAAAATCGACCTTTTACATCCACTGAGGTCACAAGAATTACTGATAACTTTAGAACAGTAATTGGAGAGGGAGGATTTGGGAAAGTCTACTTTGGCAGACTTGATGATGGCATTCAAGTCGCGGTAAAAATGTTATCTCGATCATCAAAGCAAGGCTACAAGGAATTTCACGCAGAGGTTTGAGACATTAGTGTAACTAGAATCGATGTTGCATGTTTTTGGTTTTTTGGATGTTCAACTAATAGCAAGTTCTGATACCTTGATGTGCAGGCACAACTCTTGATGGTCGTTCACCACAGAAATCTAGTTTCGCTTATTGGATATTGCGAAGAATTTGAAAACATGGCATTGATTTACGAATTCATGTCCAATGGAAATGTTCGGCAACATTTGTCAGGTTTGTCTGATATTTCCATTTACAAATTCTAAACAGATAAAACATCTGTTAGACTCTCCCAATGTGACAGCAAAGACGTGTGTCCAAATATATTTTATCTCAACACTGTTCTTTGATAGTTTAGGCTTTTGCATTAATCGGTCATGTTACAAATTTATTAATAGCATTATGGAGATGAAATTAACTTTCTCAGCGAATGAGGACAACAGTGAACAAGCTTTTACATATTTCATGATTGGAATACTCCTTATTTCTCTACTTTCAAGCAGCACACAACCCTAATGTTTTGAGTTGGAGCGAGAGACTAAAAATCGCAATCGATGCAGCTCAAGGTACATAAAGTAGATTGATGAAATCTTTGTTCACATTTCCACAAGTTAAGCTACACAATACAAATCATTAAGTTTTCCTTTTTGTTGGTGGTGCAGGGTTAGAGTACCTGCATAATGGCTGTAAACCTCCCGTTGTCCATAGAGATTTAAAGACGCCCAATATTTTACTAAACGAAAACATGCAGGCGAAGATTGCTGATTTTGGATTATCGAAGGCATTTGTAACAGAGCAAGATTCTCATATTTCGACTCGCCCAGCAGGAACGCCTGGTTATCTTGATCCAGAGTAAGTGACTCAAAATAACATTTTATTCGTGCATGTTTATGTTGGATACATACGTGTAGGTACTTTCTAAAAGGCAGTTTCGGCTATCATTGTACTAATCAAAGAAACAATTCCTTTTGAATTCTTAGGTTTCATACATCCGGAAACTTGAGCAAGAAGAGTGATGTATACAGTTTTGGCATAGTTTTATTCGAGCTAATCACTGGCCACCCCGCCATTATAAGAAGTCCAGAGGGCAGCATGCACATACTTCGCTGGGTAACTCCACTCATAGAAAGAGGGGACATCCAAAGCGTTGTCGACCCGAGGTTAAATGGCCAATTCAACATCGGTTCTGCATGGAAAGCGGTTGAAATAGCCATGTCGTGTGTGCCAATGACAGCTGTTCAAAGGCCGGACATGAACCATGTTTTGTCGGAACTAAAAGAATGCTTGACGGTAGAGATTGGGTCAGGGAGAAGCCAAAGAATGGGAAATAGTAAGAGAAGAAGTGAGTCTTTTGAGATGACCTCAACTGAGCTTGATATTGCACCAAATGCTCGTTAACTGTACTTGTATGTAAGGTTATCACGTCCAGCGTTCTTGTGTAAGTTGTTGATTGTTGGGTCGTATAGACTGAAAAATTCTGTACAAAGTCTGAGCTTGTGACTTTAAATTGTCATATTGTTGTATGTTGGGGTTGTTGCTTTTCTACCTTAGAATTATAATGAATGAATGTCGAGTTCAATTCACTTTGCCCATCTTTATAAGCTTACAAACCGTGCAGTTATTCTGATGTTGAAAGGCAGCCTTGCTCAGTTATCCATGTGAACCCCTGTACAATGAAATAAAGGAAGTATGTATTTCTTTCATTGTCAAACTATTTGTATTACAGACCGATGTCATCGTTTGACGATCTTTGAGAACCACAACCACCTAAGTTCTGGGTTTTGCTCGAACACCCATAGAAACAGCTCGATCCTTTAAGTTTCATGTTTCATCTTCTGTCAATCTTGAGAGCCTTAAATCGATTCTTGAAAACTTCTTGGTGCTAAGAAATTTCAGCAAGATGTCTGTCGACATCAATTGCTAGCAACTAAGTATGCGGGTGTCGACTTAAACCAACAATCTGTTCCTTTATCTGATTAAGTCAGAAATCAATCTATCGGCAGCGACCTGCCATTTATGGTGCACAGGCTTTAAACTTGTAGAATAATTGAAGAAACTTTACAGTTCTCTTTCATGGGATATGTCTGAGTCAAGGTCATGACAATTAGTTGCCATAAGCATTATCTTCACAAAAAAGTTGCAATCAATCTGACGAGGACTCAAATTGACCAATATCGACTAATGCAAATTGTGCCATATTTTGCTGGTCAATATTAGCACAAAGTAATAATAACAATGATCACACTTGTATTTAAGTGTTTGCCATCATCATAAGAAAAACAGGGAAAAAAAAAATTGACCAAGACATTAGAATTTATAAACGTGAATTTTGATGATGTCAACCCCAATAATATATATTGAGTAAACGGCTTTTGTTAACGATATCACATAATTTTAGTATATAATCCATAAGTTTTGGACTGATACATCTATAAATTATAGGGACATGTACTATTCTATGGGGTTAATTGTCCAAAAAGTCTTAAACCTATTGTTCATCAGCCCATTTAATCCTAAACCTTTCGGTTATGCTAATTTCAACAATTTGCCAATTTAATCTTAAACCTTTCGATTGTCTCAATTTGGTCCTAAACATTTTTTAAATTTGACAGTTTAGTCATAAACTGATTATTTGAATAATTGGCTAGAATGACTAAATTGACAAATTATTAAAAGGTTTAGGACTAAATTAACAAATCATAAAATTGTTAAGGCTTAAAATGGTGTAATTGAAAAGTTTAGGACTAAATTGGTGAATTGTCAAAAAATTTATTACTAAATTGATATTATTGAAAGGGTTATGACTGAATTAATTATTGTACAATAGGTTTACAACTTTCTGGACAATTTTCCCCTATTCTACGTATATTAAAGACCCCCAAATTGAACCCACAAAGCTAGAATTCATTCTAATTCATAAATATTGGTGTGTGGATTAATCACACGACACGAGTTATGCTCAATCTCATATACTATCAAGGGCATCTTTCTGTATTTGGGCTCAATTCGTATCTTAGGAATGATGGTAAACATAATTGAGATATCTCATGATGCCGAAATTTGCTTACGTACGATGGACTTTTCTGTTTAAAAACAAAATGAATCTGACGTATGAAAGTGTATTCTCAGTGTTGGTCAAATAATGGAAGCTTAGAAACATTGGCAATGTGGCTGAATGGATCAATTCTAAGGCATGGTCTATTGCCTTACTAATTATGTGATCATATGCCTCTATATACATTTAAGTGTTAATTATCACCCATGCAATACATTTCTCTGAAGAAAAATATAAGCTACGTATAATTTTGGAAAATGAAGGTGCTTAAGGATGAGCCAACGGCTTCGTGTTGGATTACATTGTACCCTCCGGATGTTTGAAGCATGGACGATTTGATCTAATTGATGTGAAACTTTCTTCTTTGAAGATGACATCTAACCATGTTAATTAGATGTTTGATCGACACAAGTTTATATTAAATATTAAATTTATAATTAATGAATTTGATCGATCAACATAAGATAATTTTTATCAGCGCAAATTTCAAACAACTCTCATTGGACGTAATTTGCAAATACGATAACTTAACTTTATAATAGCCATTTCAAACCTCCCGGAATTCATTTTCTAGGCGGTCTCCATTTTGCACCAAATATTTGGACAAAGCGCTCTACATGTTTTTTTAAGGACATTAACCCCTTTTCGATTCAAGTTAACCAAAAACCTGTTGAATTACTCTTTCGTCCAGTCAGTTCTTAGAAAAAAAGCTAGGTAAAGTTATTTATTGTTCCTAATTACCATGGATAAAATATTAACACCTCCTACAAGTTTGAGTTTGCATGTAATGCAATACTAAAGTAATATTTAGTTTTTAGGTGTACCAAAACAGACATGAAAATTAGTCAAATTAATTAAAATATAATACCAACTGAACCTGAACTTTTTAATAGTAGACCCTTTGGTCAAGGGAAGAGGATAAGCTCCATACATGCTGCTATCGCAAGTTGGTTGAATGAAATATTATGTTATTGATATATGTTACTCCTTACGCACAAGCATGGCCTATTATAACAAAAACAACTTTATATATATATATATATATATGTATATATGTATGTATATATATATATATGTATATATGTATGTATGTATATATATATGTATATATATGTATGTATGTATATATATATGTATATATGTATATATGTATGTATGTATATATATATGTATATATATATATATATATATATATATATATATATATATATATATATATATATATATATATATATATATGTATATGTATATATGTATGTATGTATTCTCTCCTTCATCAATTGACCCAAACAAAATTGACATGATCTTATATGTCCTTTTCATGTTTCATCCTCACATTCTTTTAATTTTTCTCAAAAACCCTGTAGCTTTATATTCTTGAGATATTTATGAATATTGGCAATCTTTTAGTGCTGTATAAAATAAGCTTAGAAACATTCGTGCTTCTATCAGCATCCGCAAGGATACCTAAGTAATGTGACATAATCTTTACAAGGTCAAGCGCATGTATAAGTCAATGGATGTGCAAGATAGCGAACCGAGTCTCTTTGTTAACTCTCTATATCAATGGCTTTACCTAGGCTTCATGTCGCAATGTACTTAGAAATCTCTCTCTCTCTCTCTCTCTCTCTCTCTCTCTCTCTCAGAGGAAGACAGATGGCAAAATCGTACTTGTGAAAGAACAATGAAGACTCGATCTGTGTCATTTCTTTGTCTTGCTCTCGGACTTTATGTTCAAGGGACAACCCCAGCTCTCTCTCTCTCTCTCTCTCTCTCTCTCTCTCTCTCTCTCTCTCTCTCTCTCATGCTCGTGTATATCATTTGGTTTCAAGAAATTAATGTAAACTAGAGTGGCTTGCCTCAACCAAATCTTGTACAGGAAGCAATTGTATATTCGTATCATCAGTTTTTCCACTGAGCAATACAATTTTATCTTATATGCATGAAACATATCGTGTCAATTTTCCTTTCACACATGATTCTAAATAATATCGATATTTTCTCTCCAGTGTTTTTATTCTATTTGTCAATTAACCATTCAAGGTAAGGTCATTAAACTAAACAAAGGCTGACATTATAAGTTTTTTACCTTGAAAAATTCAATTAATTATTTCATACCAAATAAATCAGACATGTCACATGTAAAGCGGCCTTCTTGCTTCTCATTTAACTTATAGTCCCCACCTAGTATAAAGAGAGTAATTCACAGTTTTATAAAGTTTCACACTTATTGCAAAATCTCTTGAGAGGTTTCTCTATATATAAAATTAGTTTCAAAGAACATTGTTCTCGAGAAAAACTCCTCAACTATTTCTTCTTCTTCTTGTTCTTTTGGGTTATTTTTAACAACAGGCTTCATAAACATCGATTGTGGCACACCGAATGATTACCACAATAATGTTCTCAACATATTCTACGAGGCAGATACTGGATTTGTGGACTCCAGACAGGTGTTGCAAGTCTCCAATAATCTCATCTACAACAACATGCAACAATTGGCGAACTTGAGAAGCTTTCCTAATGGTACTAGGAATTGCTATACGCTTCAACCAGAGCAAGGAAAGAATGAAAAATACTTGATTAGGGGAACCTTTTTCTATGGGAATTACAGTAGTAAAGGAATGGCCCTAGTGTTCGATTTGCACGTGGACACAAACTATTGGGCCACGGTGGACTCACCAAACTACACGTGGAGCAAAATCATTTATGTTGCCCCAAGAGATTACATACAAGTATGCCTAGTGAATAAGGGTACGGGAAAACCTCTCATTTCAGCCATAGGGTTGCGACTTTTGGACAGCACAACTTACCATATTGATTCGGGTGCTCTAGCAACCAAATGGCGAGAGAATATTAGATCCACCGTCACATATATAGATGATCTTTTGTTTTCTTATACCAATAAAAATATCCAAAACTTCATTTTCTTAATATATATATATATTCTATAATGAATCGACTTGAATTGCACATGTCGAATTTCCGAAAAGGAAACTCAGAGTGAATTTATACATGGAGTCGCCTTCTCACTAATTAGTCGGTCACTTTGTCTTTCAAATAGGCACCTGCAAGATGACTATGATCGCATTTGGGATGCCCAAGAGTATGATGCTTTCGCATTGATTACCTCCACCACGGTCATCAACCTAACGAGCTGCAACGATGCTTATGTTGTTCCAGCCGAAGTGCTAATGTCCGCACAAAAATAAAACAAAGTCCGGTCTTTGATGTACATTTATTGGTCGTCCAATCCCGGCGAAACGTGGTACATCGTTTTACACTTCGCCGAGATCGAAGTTCTTCGACCGGGCCAAGTGAGGGATTTCACTGTGTCCATGGAAGGGAACTTGACCGCCATGCTCAGGCCACAGTACTCGACCCCGGCGACTGTTGTTTCGCAGCCCATCAATGGTCAAACCGAGATCAACTTCACTCTCGCCACCACGTCCCAATCCACCCTCCTGCCAATGATCAACGCCCTCGAGATTTTCAACACTAAAGATCTACCGATCTCTCAGACGGCACTCAATGATGGTAATTTATGCATGCCTTGTTCCAGTTTTCATGCGGCACATACATTTTTCCATCTGTATGATTCATCTATATTAGTTAATAATATCGTTCCGATAGGACAAATAGCAGTCAACGCGACTGTCGACATAAAGAAAACATTTGCAATTGTACGAGATAGCTGGCAAGGCGATCCATGCGCTCGTCAAGATTATTTGTGGAAAGGATTGAGTTGCAATTATGGTAGTCCTCTAAGGATCACCTCATTGTAGGTGAAACTATTTAAGTTCGACCAAACTTGAACCTTGAAGCAATTGGTCAATCTTTGTTGCCGTATTGATTGAGATCTCTTTTTACAAATGACAAATTTTTGGTAATGAAAGTGGCATTTGTACAGGAATTTGAGCTCCAGCTTGTTGAAAGGGGGTGTATCCGATTCCTTTTCCAATCTCACGGCTTTGGCCATCTTGTAAGTTTGAATATCTCCTAATATATCTCCCAATATATGCAAATTAGGATTTTAATCTTTCATCATATAGTAATCAAGCTACACACACTTTCGAGAACACAGAGAATAGTACAGATACACGTGCAGAAGAAAAAGAACACTTGACATGTAAAAGCTACCTCTGTGTGAACCGAAAATTATGCTAACATTGGACATAATAAAAATTCGGTGAATAATTATCCATTTGCATACAATCACCTACACATATAGCCTCTAAGGAGGGACAATTCTAGGGGTAAGTATACTATCAGTGCCAAAAGTTGTGTACGGCACTTACTTTGGTGCCAAAAGTTTATTTTGGATCACTTAAGTGCCAAAAAATTTGCAAAACGATCATTTCAGTGCTAACGCCGATCAATCTGGCTGAAAATCCGACATAGGACACTTTCTTTATTAATTTTTTAAGCTAATGTGGCTTGTCAGAAAGTTGGGTTAGCATACAAACAACAAAACGATGCAATTTGGCGTCTTTCCCTAAACTTAGAACCCTAAATCCCCAAATTGAGAGAGAGAGAGAGAGAGAGAGAGAGAGAGAGAGAAGGTAGTAGCCGCACCAGCAGCGGCACCAGCAACAGCACCAGCAGAAACAACAGCAGCACACCAGCAACGGCACCTTTGACCCCTCTTCTTCCTCCTCCTCCTCCTCTGCCTTTGCCTCCTATTCTTCCTACCACTTCTTGCTTGAGCAACAATTTTAGTCTCTCCTCGCTTACTTGGTTGAGCAACTACAATGGTGGCCGAGCGACATTAGCCGAGCGATGGTGGGCGAACAATGGTGGCCGAGCGGCGAAAACAAAGAAACCCTAATTTCAATTCACATATGAGCTATACGGTGTCATTTTTGCAAGGATGTCCACGTATGATGGCAAAACGACGTTGTTTCTTGAAGAGGATGGAAAACGACGTCGTTTAAAAGTCACCGCAATTTAATATATATATATAAGCCACGTAATTAATCTGACCGGAATCTCTTGTTGGTGGCACTAAAGTGATCATTTTTTTTTTTTTCGATTTGGCACTTATATGATCCAACGGAAACTTTTGACACTAAAGTGAGTGTTGTACATAACTTTTGACACTGATAGTGTACTGACCCCGACAATTTTATAAGAGGCAAAACTTGCAATCCCATGATCTCCATAACTAGAACAAAAACACAAATAATTGAGTAGAAAGATTAACGCACCTATTTTGGAATCTATCATTCTTGATGTGGAAGCGGAAAAGCGATGATCCACACGCAAATACTTTTCCTCTGTTGCCCTCTATATCGCTGGCTCAATGAGATGGCCCCCTCACCCTTGAACGCTCATTTTGTGAGGATACTTGTGAGAATTATGGTTAGAAAATAAACTTGAGCGCTATTTATAAAATTTCCAACCATGTCCTCTTATTACGGGCCAAACTCAACTCGGCCCACACTAGCCAACCCCACATTAGACTAATTAAGAAATCTTTTATCTTACCTTAGACCAATCCCGTAAAATGGTAAATTACAATATCAATTAATGTAGTTCACATTAGGAAAACTCTTACAGATTCGACAAACATTATTTGCATCTGCAAAGCCATATCAAATCACCTTGTCGCTCATCTGCTTGTTCAGAATGCCATCTCTTTCATTTAGGGATTTATCAAACAACGGTTTGAGCAGTCCAATACCGACATCTTTTGCCCAAACCAAGCCTACAAATCCTCTGAGTTACCAAGACTTGGTATAGTATGTTGCTTCTCGTTTGGTTGTGCAAGAACTCAGTAAACATGAACAGGTCATTATTAACTAAATGAGAGTGTTAATATGCGTTTTGTTCTCTCCATTTGCAGAAACTTAAGCGAAAACAGTGTAAGCGGTGCAATTCCGCAAGCCCTTATGAAGGAGGTGGCTGATGGAACGTTGAAGTTGAGGTACATGACCCAAGACTTGAAGTTATTTCAAACTGACAATAAAAATTCTAATTATTTGTGTTTCCTAATTATTTGTATTTTTATAGAGAACTCGTTCAATAGTACAATGTAGAAGGAAATCCATATATGTCTCAAGTATATGTGTCCGAGCGAGATCCCAGTCCTGGCGCAAAGGGCCAAACAGAGAACAAGAAAAAATGGATTGTGCCGGTTATTGTATCTGGTTCATCCATTTTTTCCCTAATTTTCGTGTGCTCTGTCCTTGGTCCTCGTCGTCCTCTTCCGTTCTCTGTTCTCTGCAGGGGCGTCAAGAGCAACGGAGAAAGGAAGGGAGATGGGGGCCGGGCCAGGAAACAAAAGGGAAGTGAGCCGGCTCAGGTGGAGAAAAGAGAAAAAGGAAGGGAAAAAGGAAGAAGGGGCCGGCCAGGCCCCGCCCTGGCCACTACTTTTTTTAATTAAATTTGTTTGATATTTCTATAAATTCTATTACTATTAATGCTAATGCTTCTAATGTTTATATGCTATGCAATTTAGTGAAAACCATTTTTGATTAGGAATTAAAAATTAATCCATAATTTTATATATAATCAATGAATAATTAAATGGGTCCACCAAAATTTAAGCATCAACAATATGCTGTGAATGTGCTATCTAAATTGTCATGGCAGGAAAGCAAGCAATTTCGAGCTGAGATTAGATAGGATGATTCGATTATATGCTTCTTTGACAGCTAGATCCCATGCTACAATAATGTCAATATGAAATGCACATTCATGATATCACAGGTACAACTCTTGATGATTATCTACCATGGAAACTTGGTTTTCCTAATTGGATATTGTGATGGCTCCAAAAATGAGGCATTAGTGTATGAATTCATGGCTAACAGAAATCTACAACAACACTTATAAGATATTTTATCATATTCTTTTATGTTTCTGTTTTCTCCATAATAATCCTACAAAACATTCCTTCTTTAAAATAAAAATAAAAAATGCGAGGATGTCACATTTAACAGGGGCCAAGCCAAATGTCTTGACTTGGGATGGGAGACTACGATTTGCTATAGACATAGCACAAGGTATATAAATGAGATGCGCATAATTGTGAATTTTTCCCCGCTTCACATTTGCCATTTTTATGGTAAATTTTGAAAGAATTGCAGGTTTGGGTTATCTCCATAATAGTTGTGTCCTGCCCATTATCCATAAAGGCTAGAGGTGTGCAAAAAAATTAGGAACCGCCTGGACCACTAGGAATCAGACTGGAATTGGCGGTTCCCATGGGGGTCGGTCCAATTCCCAATTTTAGCATGGAATTGCCCGCCTAGCCACCCGAACTAGACCGGTATATATATAAGTAATCTAGTCTCAATTATTTAATTATTTTGTAGTTTGTCGACCAAATATATATATATATATATATATATATATATATATTTGTAGTTATTGGATATTATTGACTAATTTTGTCCTTAGGTGTGTAATAGGATTAACTTCCCTACTTTAAAAAAAAAAATCTAATAATCCATTTACTTGCTTTCTCAATAAAAAATAAATAAACAAACGTAGAGGAAGGAAAAAATTGATTGGAGATGTCCATAAATATTGTGTCACTTTGTCGTCATGATATGAAATTAAGAGCCAACGGCTCATTTTAAAAGTATAATTAGGTCTCCCACTAGCCATTCCCATGATTAAATTAGGTTGATGTTGAAAAAAGATGGACCAAGCGATTAATGTTTTAAGAGTCTAATTCTCCACATTTTTCTAGTGCGGGAAACCATAAGAGGGCTACACTGTGACCTTAGAAGAAATTAAGTTTTTAGCTAACAAGTATTGTTTATTCGCTTCACCCTATAGTTTTCAATCCTTCATCAAAATCGATGGAATGCAATTCTAGCCAAATATAAGACCGAACAAGCTTTGGTGCTCTAAATAGAAAATAAGTTCATCGTCATATTTGTCAATGAATGCAATTCTGTAGGGATTGGAGACTGGTTCCATAGACCCACCCAAGAATTGGACCAGAGTAGCGGTTGATTCTTGGGTGGATCCATGGGGCCAACAAATGGGTCTCAGTTTCAATTTTTCGGAACCGGTCCTTAGTGGGTGGTTCTCAGTTCCAAGAAGGGAACCGCCCACTCAAACTATGATTACCCCTTATGGAGACATCAAGGCTTCAAATATCTTGTTGAATGAAAACATACAAGCCAAACTATCCGACTTCGGTCTTTCAAGAGCTTTGGTAGCTTAAAATGGCACTTACAAGTCAACCACTCCTTTGGGCACTCCTGGCTTCGCCCCCTCCCAAGTAACGGCTTAAATTCGATATTGATGCAATGGTTCTCAATCTCTGTATGCACAGAAAATCTGACAGTCCGTGTTCTTATTGTATGTCAAGCAAGTAAGGTTATGGATTAAACAATAAAAGCGATGTCAACAATTTCCAGATCATGCTCCTTGAGCTAATTTCAGGACATCCAGCAATCAATAAAAGTGGAGATGGAAATAGCATGCCCATACGTGAATGGGCAATTCCGAAGTTCAAAAGTGGATATATGTGCAGACTTGTCGATCCAAAGGTGGAAGAAAAATTCGATATCGACTCATTTGAAATAGCAGCAAAGGCTACGGAGTCTTTTGCACAAAAAGAACCAGGCGCAAGGCCGAACATCATGTTTCAACATAATTGAAGGGGCCGATTGAACTGGCATCCAAGCCCAGTAGTACATGGACGAAGGAGAATATAGCAGCGACCTCCTTGGAAGTTGAATCAGATGGTGCACCCCGGCAGGGTAGTGCATTTTACCCATTAGTATGCATCAATGTCGGTTGTCAAACTTTGGCAACTCCTAGTACTAAAATCAAGCCTTCCAATATTTTGTATTTGTGTCTATATATAAGTTTGGAATGCCCAGAGGCTATTCTTGTCTGTTTCATTGTAAGTGTCGCACAAGCACTATCTTTCAATTTCGTCAACTTTATTGATAGTCATAAATCGTTCATGTTATTCCTAAATTACAGCTAGTAACTTGATCAACTAGTTACCAGTTATACGAATTTACAACCATGATTCATAATCTTACGACCAATATTACATTTTTACCATGAGCGAAATATAAGTCCATTTTCCAAGACCAAACTAGAAATGCCCCTAAGAAAGGTGTCTGTGGAATGAGAAATTATGTGTAATATGGGGATATCGTCTATACTAGCTTAAGCCATGGAGCTGAGTCGTGATAATTGTGCAAATTTTGTTTCTTCAACTCCTTTGCGGATCTAATATATATGTATACAAAAAAAAAAAAAACACTAATAGTGATAAGCGAGATAAAATAACTTTTAGAAAAATAATGAATGTCTTCGATAAAGTATTTATATCAAGCATGTGAAATGCGTGGCCATGAAGGCTAACAAATAGTTGGTTAAAAAAAGCTAATAAAAAATATATACAAGCGCACAACAACTTCTACAATACTCTTGCAGTGCCGTACCATATTACCATTGACTTATTTACATGAGAGCCATTTAATAATGAGAACTATAATTTGTTTGGCCCCTATATTTTCATTTATTATTATAAGTCAAGATATTATTAATTAAAAAGGCTTTTGAAGAATTAGTATCATCAAGGTAATTAATTGGTCTTCCTACTATTTTGCGAATCTAATATATATGTATGCAGAAAATAACTTTGCAAGTAACTAAACGAGATAAAACAATTTTATCAAACATGTGAATTGCTTGGGTTAGGCTAATTGATGGCATGAGCCCACAAAATAAATGGTATAAGCCCACAAAAAACTTCAATCATACATTTGTTATGCCATATGATAAGACAACTAGTTGTCATAAGTAAAAATGAATATATCATAACATGTTGTAAAATTGATATATAGCATCATAAATATGTTGTTGTATTATGAAGTATAACAATAGCGTAACAATAGAGAGAGAGAGAGAGAGAGAGAGAGAGAGATTAAATCTCTTTAGAAAATGGCCAAAATCACTGTGTTGTTCTCGCCAAACGTTAATTGGAATGGCTCATGTTCCACATTTATTACCCACCTTACTCTTGAAAAAACAGGAATTCCGTGTTAGGCAACAAGTAATAAAATATGAGAGTGAAGCAAAACATAAATATCATGGAAATTACAACCAAAAAAAGAAGAAAAAACCACAAGATGAAATTACACTCGCATCGTTTGTTGACAACTTGTATCCGTGATAATTCACCAATTTGTGTAGACTAGAATACATCTAAAGATTGAAGTTTAAAGATACATAATATAGAAAAAGTGATTAAAAATTTCTTGATTCGTCTATTCAAACAAAATATCTTGGCGTAAAATCATATAATGTTTTTATTCAATTAAGCATTTTGAATGATATGGGAACTCAATTGTGCTGGAGTTGGTGGAACATGAAAAGCAAAAATCAATCGTCATCACATTGCCAACATGAAATGACTCTTGATGACCTACGCTCTCATATTCCACATCAAAAAGATCTATTTTTCCATGGAGAAAGTATTCTTCGACACACTTTATTTTATCGTGCGACAACCTAAAAAATTTTGCATTCATGTCTAAGTCATGCATACATCAAATGGTTCTTGGTCTTCAATTAATATTTTGCAAAAAATTCATTGGAAGCTTTGCTCATCACATCAAGGATTTTCCATCTCCTTGAGTAATTTAATAATTGCGCAAATTATTGAGTGTCAAATTCTTATTTGTGGTCCCACATGATCATCTCTTACATGTTAGTGGCTAGGCTTAAAACTGACTCAAATTACTTGCAAAATATTTTTGAATAAAGAGAAAAGGTACCGAAAAAGGCGTTATATTTACCTAACGTAACCAAGTCCTCGTATTCATGAATATCTGGTTCATAAATTGCTTGACTTTCTCATTAACCCATAATGGATTAGTGACTACTCCAAATTGAATTGATTTGCATGGTTAGATGATTAAATTAAACCCCCCCCAAAGTTGCAATTGGTATGAGCTTGAGAGAGTTTGCGCTAAGTGTAAGCTTAGTATTCCATTAGCTTTCCTTAGAGGTTTACCTCTAGAAAAGTTGTAATAGGGAAAAATAAAAGGAAGAAAGAAAAAAAATGCTCCAATGCCCCAACATGGCTTGGGAAATAGCATGTGGGATGCACATGCTTGTTGCCTGGCAAGGATTTAGCCAGCTAGTGTCTTTATTTGAGACTAGATTAGTCATTTCACGCCTGAGATAACATTCATTCTAAGTTTTCTTTTGAGAAAACAACAATGCTTCATGCTTTTATTTAAACATTTTTTAACTTTCGATGACTCCACTCTCATATTCATTTTTTTTTTTTAAAGAAAATTTTCAACAACAAAAATCTCTTTTTAAATGGAAAAAGCATACATACTACAACAACCGACAATTTTTTTCTCGACAAATGAAATGGGTTTTGGCTTCTTTTCAATCTATAAATGTGAAAGCAAACTCATTTTTCCTAAAGCAAAAGTTGTCGCTTTTTAATATCTTTAACCTGCATTATTGAAGCAAAAGTCGTTTTTAATTGTACTTGATGGTGCATCCTGCAATTAGTCCAATGCTTTTCTTGCTCAACCTATAAATAAAAGCACTAGGGAATTGTTTTTGGGCCCCCCTAAAAGAGAAAAGTAAAATCATATGTGAATCATGCTATAAGTTCCGCGCTTCCACAATGAAAGTGATTGTGTCCCATGCCCATGAATTCGAGAAAACAAAAAAGAAGAAGAAGTTATTTTCGCTTTAAAATAGTCTAATCAATTCACTAATGCTCTAATCATGCTATGAAAAGTTGTGCATTGTCATCATCATTCGTGATATAGATTTTGGATTGGATTTGTAGATTTTTTAGGATGTTGTTGTGCTTTGTGTTAATGCGTAGTATCTCTATGAGCCTATTAAATGGTTTGTTGATAAGCATACTAGTTTTAGGATTATCTTTGTGGGTTGGCCACTGGCAATATAGATGGAGACCTATTCAATAAGTAATCTTGGTCGCCTTGCTCACGAGACATTAAGCGTGATCATGGTTAGATATTTGTGCATGATATTGGTCAATGGAATGAACATTTACGTGTGATTTGATGAGATTGATCAGTAGACTAGATTATTGATACTTGTTTTAACACTATTGATGAAATGGGTAATTCTACTATGAATATAGTTATGTTGAAGTATTATATAACTCATTTTGATCTTGTAAGTTCGTTATATTCTAGATTTGGTGTAAATGAGTTACATTTTTGTGTATTAAACATGTATAATGGATGCTCGATTTGTTAAGAAAAGGTTGAATATCAACACAAACTACAAAGGGCATCCCATGACATTTAGGCATGATTCTTTTCACAACAACAATTTCTTTTTAAATGGAAATGTCATCCGACAAACTTATATTACGAAGACTAAGACATGACGCATGAAATGGTTTTGGCACCTTTTCAATTAGGAAATGTGAAAGCAAAGCTCACTTTTACTAAAGCAAAACTTTTTGCTCAATGACTTTAATCGGAGTACAATTTGCATTATTGAATCGGCAATCATTTTTTTTTTTTTATTGTTCTCCATCAGGAAATCTGTCCACTGCCTTTTCTTGCTCAAGCCAAAAAGACTTTTCTTTTGGCCCCCACAAGTGAAGTAAAAATTATCTATGAATCTTGTGAGAAGTTCTTGGCTTCCATAATGGAAAATATTGCATCCCATGTACTTGAATTGAAGAAAACTAAAAGTGTTTTCGCTTTAAAATGGTCTAATTAATTTGACAATGTCCTGGATCTTGCTATGAATGCGTTGTGACCAGGAGTACTCTTCCCCACAAGGAACGTCATTATCAATGGGCCACCGTGTGTGCATATCTAATCAGACTTATTATTTGGGATTTTTTTTCCTGCTGGTTTAACTTCATACATAGAAGAATTTGACCATTATTGGTTGTCTCATAAAGAGGAAATATGAAAAAAAAAATGCGTAGAAAGAAATATATGTAATTGTGTATAAATGAAATAGAATGTAAATTCTCTCTTATACGCATACAAAATGGGTACCCAATGACGATTTTACAGCAAATTAATTTTTTTTTACTATAAAAAACTTCAAACTAGTACATTTATGATAAATTTACCCTCCATTAATTTTCATTAAATTCTACTATTAAATTACTAAGTTGGATAACATGTAACAATGTATGAGTGTACTAGTTTTAAATTTTACCTTTGTTTGTCATGGGCATATCATTTTGTGATTTTTCATTGTAGTAATCCAATTTAATGGAAACTAACGGAAGATAAATTTGTCACAAATATATTTGGATTTTTTGTGTTAAAAAAATTAGTTCTTAGTAAATTTATTATAGATATACTAGTTTGGGATTTTTTATTATCAAAAAGTTATATTGGAGTAAATTTGTCATAAGTATAAAAGTTTGGCTTTTTTGTGAAATTAACCCATCTACATATAAACCTGCATTTGAGTAACTTACCAGATTTATTTCATTAAGTTACTAGCTAGTTTTCTTTTACTAACTAAGTTGCTTACCAACAATGGTTGTTTTTCTCTTTAATTTAACAATATATCTATTGAGTTACCAACTTTTATATTCCTTACTTCCAATCCGTTAAATTTATAGACTTTTTTTCAGATATTACCAACCTTAATTATAGTGATATCAATTTTCCCTAATAAAGTTACCAACTAGTTTTGTATTACTAACTCTTATTTGATTTAGTTACTGACATTTATTTATTTATTTATTTATTTATTTATTTATTTCAAATTAAAATTTTTTTCTATCTCTTACAAAAAGAAGAAAACCTCTCTTATATATTATATACTTTTATTGACCATTTTTATCGATGCCTTAAATTTATAAATGATTAGATGAAATTACCCATTTTTATATGAGTGACTCACTAATGTTTTCTTGATTAAGTTATCAATCAATTTTGAATTACCAGCTCTCATTTGAGTTGTTTTACCAACATTTAGTTTTTTTTTTTTTTTGCTCTTACTTACCAACTTGTTTATAGAGTTATTACTTTCATTTGTGTTAGTCACCAAAATTTTTAATATATAAACTCTTTTAAGATATTACCAATCTCAATTAGAGTGATTACCAACTTTTCTTTTTCTAAGTTAGTTACCAATGTTTATTTGTCTTTTCTTAAATTACTAATTTCTATCTCTAACCAAAAAAAAAAAAAAAATTCCTTTTATTGTTTAGTAACTCCTATTTATCTTTCTCATCAGTAGCTTAAATTTTCCAAGTAATTTATGGTAAGTAACTCACTTTGATAACCAATATTAAGTTGTAGTTTAATGGAACAAAATTTAGTGAGTCACGGTAATTTGAGTTGGTAATAGTTAGTAAATGTAAGGGGCCACTAAGTGAAAGCTATTAAACATCAAAAAATAACTCGTATGAGAGTTGGTACCTTAAAATTAGTTGGTGATTTAGGTTGACAATTTTGCATAAAAGTTAATAAACTTGAAACATTCGCGAGTGATGTAAATAAAAGTTGGTCAGTTAGTATAGAAATTCTTAATTTGCAAACTACATAAAATAATCGTTATTTCATCAAAGTGATAGTAAATTACCAACAAGTTATTTAGAAAAAAATAGTTACCGATAATTTTTTTTAGTGACATTTTGTTTATACTTACCAATACTTATTGAAATTCATTGTCATGGAAAAAAATCCTTATTTTGTGGACACGAAAAAAATAATATTGGAAAACTCTCTTAGTGTAAAAGGAATCATGAGAAATTATGGACACTTGATTAGCGGCATAGAAGTAGATGTCACCTCATGATCAATCCATATTCCATTGCTGTACGTAAATTCCACGGTGCAGGATTGGTGTGAAATGTGAACAATTGACATGGAAATCATAATCGCAAATGGACAAGTCGCCGATGACTTTAAACCCTCATGTTACATTCTTACTTTCTACTTACCATCTAAGTAACTTTATATTAGATACGAGGACGACAACCTCGGTTATTGTTCTTGGGCAACTTTCACTTTAGAAAGTTGAAAGGGATAGGCACCAAGCTAAAAGTAGCAGACAAAACTGCAAATTCCACGGTGCAGGATTGGTGTGAAATGTGAACAATTGACATGGAAATCATGATCACAAATGGACAAGTCGCCGATGACTTTAAACCCTCATGTTACATTCTTACTTTCTACTTACCATCTAAGTAACTTTATATTAGATACAAGGACGACGACCTCGGTTTCTGTTCTTGGGCAACTTTCACTTTAGAAAGTTGAAAGGGATAAGCACCAAGCTAAGAGCAGTAGACAAAACTTCTTTCATTATTCCAAGTAAAGGAGAGAAATCTGTTCAAAAAAAAAAAAAGTAAGGGAGAGAAATGAAGAATTTCTCACTTACTTTTTAGCTCAGGAAAGTATATTAATTCTTGTGAATTCACATTATGCTGGACTTAGTGCGAAGATTAGTCAAAACACGTGTTCCACACAAAATCATCTTTTTGGTTGGAAAATATATCCCAAACAACTTTAATAATGTGATAGGACAATACAAGATTCTCTTCTCATCTCATCAATAAGGTGAATAATAAGTATTATTGACCATGGGGTCTACACTTGTGTTCTTCCATTGATTCAAGCGCAAGTCAAGTCTCCTCCATTATTTAAGCTAAAAAAATCTTAGCAAAAAGATTGCTCTCTTTGTGTGGGATTGTACGTTTTGTGGGTAAATGTAGATTCTGTCGTTATTGTGGAGATCTTTTTATATCTAAGATAACATTCTCATCAATTCCTATTAACTGTAAAATGTTAGATTTTGTTAATTTGAAAACAAAGTTAAGAAATTCATAGTTATTTGTGTTGACACAAAAAAATGATCAACTTTTTTATTATCATCAATAAGTGGCAAGTTCAGTTGATCTCGTCAATGAAGATTAGTATATACCTAGCACCTCCTTTCAACTACACCTAAGAAGGCCCACGCAAATCTGAATGAATGTAGCCCACTGTACCTTGGTCATGTGAATTGTCATGATGAACTACGAACTACACTAGGGAAAATTGTCCAAAAAATCTTAGTTTATACTTTTGCCAATTCAATCATAAACTTTTCAATTTTGCCAATTCAGTCTTAAACATTTTCACTTTTTGTCAATTGAGTCCATTTAGCCAATTTTGGCCAGAAATTACTAACATAGACAGTCGGTGCTGACGTGGCACTTTTTTAATACTATTTTGAATTTTCTTTTTTTACTTTTTTTTTTGGGGGGGGGGTTTGGATCTAGGGTCAGCAACCCTCATTGGCCCTAGGTCCAAAAACCTAAAGAAAAAAAGTAAAAAATTCATAAAAAATTCAAATATTATTTAAAAAGTGCCACAATAGCGTCGGCCATGCATATCGGTAATTTTAGTCAAAAATGGCTGAATTGACTCAATTAGCAAGAAGTGAAAGGATTTAGAACTGATTAGCAAAAAGTGAAAAGGTTTAGGACTGAATTGACAAAAGTAAAAAAGGTTTATGGCTCAATTGGTAAAGTTGAAAGGTTTTGAATTGAATTGACAAACATGCAATAGGTTTAGAACTTTTTGGATAATTTTCCCTTCTATACTACTTGCTGTGAAGGTACTTTTTGAATCATTGTGGCAAGGATGCAAGCGCAGGGGTGAGATATAATGCTGCAACCATTTGCTTATCTAGGAATTTGCCCTTACGCCTAGTAAAGCCACATCCATGATATTTCTAGCACAACTCTTAACTATTGTTTACCATGGAAACTTGGTTTCTTTGATTGGGTATTATGATGACACCAAAAGGATGCTGTTAATATATGAACTTATGTCTAATGGAAACCTACAACAATACTTATCAGGTACTTCATTGTATTTTTGCATGTTTTAATTTCTTCTAAAATAATTTCTCAAATATCTGTTTCTTTCTCGTGTATGATGCGAAGATATGCTGATCTATATCAAGGCCATGCCAAATGTGTTGATGTGGAGTAAGAGACTGCAAATTGCTATAATGTAGCACAATGTAGATAAATGACATATCATTATTACCACTTTTGCTCCTTTGGATTGGCATTATTAAAGAAGATTTTGCAAGAATTGCAGGTTTGGAATGGTTTATGCTTCTCTAAGGACTTGACGGAATATAGGTTAATTATAACATTGATAAAGGGCTCGAGAACTCGAGGAGATTCCTTATCGATGACCTGGAAATTGTCTTCTCATCCACGTTCTGATGTTTCTATTGTAGGAATCAATCAGTTGGGTTGAGCAAGAAGAGTGATATTTGTTGTTTTGAAACCGTCCTCTTTAAGCGAACTACAGGCCATCCGGCAATGATGATAAAGCAGGAAGGATGCGTGAACATACCCAGTGATTCCTATCATTGAGAATCAAGATATACAGAGGATCTTGGATACACAGCTAGAAGGGAAATTCAACACTAACTCGGATTGGAAAGCGGTAGAGATTGCCAAGTCTTGTACACTACCAACTGGCATTCAAAGGCCGGACATAAATCATGTATCGGAAGTATTGAAGGAATCACTGGCAATTATTTTGGCATCTGCAAAAAGCCTAGAGGATTGTCACCAAAAGTACCCGATCATGTGAGTCTTTCAAAAGCAACTGCATCCTCACAATGGACCTATGGCAAGGTAGTTTGGCCCACCAGTAGACTTTTCGCTTTTGTTGCAGAATTCCTCAGCAGCTAGTACTGAACTCAAGCCAACTTATTTTTTGAATTTATGCCTGGATGTAGATTTGCATAATGATAAGTTGTTCTTGTCTTTGTAATTGAATGTGTCGATGGAGAACCATTTTCAATAACTTTCTCCAACTTTTTTTTATGTGCAAGCAAGCCTTATAACTTATTTTATTTTGTTCAATCACGTCCTTCCATTATTTATTGTTACTTCTTCCATTTCATAATGATGGCATATAAATTATTTTATTTAATCTCACTGTCCTACGAGAATACATAATTTCCACTAGGTAAAAAATGAAATCAAGAAAATTAAAGAAAATACATAATTTCCACTAGGTAAAAAACGAAATCAAGAAAATAAAACAAACACAATGCGAACCCTTTTTTTCCTTTGCACTGCACATTCTCTAGTATAACGATCTAATTTTAGAATCATACGCATTGAACTTTTAGGTTCCAACAAAAGAGAACACAAAAATATGACTCAAACTTTGTTATTTGTTATGTTAATCATGATTAACATATACCTACATGAAAAGAAATATGTAGTTGAGAGATGAACTAAATTTTTTAAGGTCAATTAGAGAGCATTTAGCGTAAAAGAGGGAAATATAAGAGGTTAAAGTAAATTATCTTATTTTATTGTAAAAGTTGGTTGAAACAGAGAAATAATTTCAAATAAATATCCAACTCATGAATAGGCCAATTAACCAAAAGCATATCTGTGAGGTTTTTTTTTTTTTTTTTTTTTTTTTTGGTCAGGCACATGTGTGAGGTTTGAAAAGGACAAAAAAATTATTCAAGATGGCCTCTACTGTTCAAAACATACTGTTTGATATGCGATTATTTCCTTGAATTTTTCTTTAAATAGAAACTTTCCACCGGTAAAAGCAAGAACATAACTAAGCAAGTATGAGAATAAACCAAAAAATAAAAATAAAAATAAAAATAAAAATAAAAATAAAAATAAACTAAAATTGAAAATCATACGCTATGCCGAAATACCTCTTTTCCTTTGCAAAAATAACGTCAATTTACTACTCAAATCCATGCATTATACACAATATTTTCTAATATGTATCCATATGGTGATTCTATGTTAGTACAAATCAAGTGTAAAATTAACAAAAGTTTTAAAAAATTATTTGAAAATTCTCAATTCGAGACATTACCACTTTACTGTTCAATTCCAAATTGTCTTCTACACAAAATTTAGTTTAGGACATCCAAAAAGGAATTTGATGCTAGGTGTGAGATTTTGGTGGATCAATTGTTTTAAAAGGTTAAGCTATTTATCTAGTACTAAGCGTGAAAATATTCAATTGGAGAGGAAAGTGAGGCATGAAAAAATTCGAACTTAGAATCTCCAAATCTAATGCTATTTCAGATTTTGATGGATCACTATCAATTGTTTTAAAAGTTTATGCTATTAGATAAATGTGTCTTTTATTATTTTAATATTATAACACTAGGCAACGAGTAATGAAAAATATGAAAGTGCTACAAAACATAATGTTTTTTGAAAAAGTCACCACAACACGATCAATTAAGATAATAAAACTTCAAAGAGAAACTACGACATGAAATTATGAAATCACAATTCAAGCTCCCTCTCCCTCTCCCTCTCTCGCGACTTTGTTGATCTACCATGAGAATTGACCAAAGCACTACCGATCTCTGTTAATTCAAAAGACAAGGGGAGAGTCAAGTAATCAAAGCCAATATTACAATGATAATCACACAGTCATCATTGCTCTAGCTAAGACATTGTCGAGAGCAACTGCAGTAAATAATATTGAAAGAGATGCGGTTTGATATAAACCTCGAAGAGAAGAAGACATATGGTCACTAGATGAAAGGAATCCATCAGAATGAAAATGTCTCGGTTCAACCAATTAAAGCAAAACTTAGCAATGATAACGTTGTTTGTCTCATAATAAATGATGGACCAAAGATTCGGTCGATTCCATAGCCATTTTATTTTCTTTCTCAGTAAGAAAACATCATGTGTTAGCACAAGAAGAATACATCAAAAGGGACTTAAAATAACAATGAATCTTCTTCTCCGGATGACCTCCTCAAAAATTATGAAACCTTTGTTTAAGCATATGTAGAAGCACGAGATTTTTAATAGTCTTAATCCATTAATGATTAGATTGGGTTCAATAAGAGATGGTGTTTATCTCACACCGCTTGTCTAGATGGTTTATAAGTTCTCGTGTTGGACTTTCTAGCACACAATCAAATCATTACACAAATCAACCAACTTTTGATGACCCTCTCATCTTCCTAGTTTTTTCTTCTGCTTTTTGAAAAGGAAAAACACTTTCTACAACAAGAATCTCTTTTTGAATGGAAAAATCATCCGAGAAATGTATACAACAACAACCAAGATTTTTTATATTATTATTCAAGAATGAAGTGGCTTTTGGCATCTTAGGGCGTTTGTTTGTGTTTCTATTTAAAAATTGTTCCAGGGAACAGAAATAGAAAAAAGTGTTTTCATTCGGGAACAATTTTTGAACAAAAAAAGGTGTTTGGTAAACTTATTCCGGAAATAAAAAATAAACAGAAACATGTTTGGTAAATTTGGATAATTTTTTTATTTCTTTTATTTTTTTATTTTTTTCTTATTTTTCCTTTTTTTCTTTTTTCTTTTTTCTTTTTTATTTTTTTCTTTTGGCCGGTCGCCGGCCTCGGTATGGCCGGCGGCCGGCCGGCGAGGCCGAGCTTCGCCCAGCGGGCGGCGAGGCGCGGCCTCGCCGGGCCACCGCCGGCGAGGCCGAGGCTCGCCGGCCGCCGGGCGAGGGTCGGCCTCGCCGGATCTGGCGAGGCCGACCTCGCGCCGGCACGGGCGAGCCGATCTCGCCCGGATCCGGCGAGGCCGAGCTCGCCCGGCGGCGGCGAGCCTCGGCCTCGCCGGATCTGGCGGATCGGGCTCGCCCGGGCCGGGCGCGAAGGTCGGCCTCGCCATGGGCTGGGCGAGCTCGAGCTCGCCCGGATCCGGCGAGGCCGACCTCGCCCGGCCGCGCGAGCCTCGGCCTCGCCCGAGCCACCGCCAGTCGGCGTCGCTGGCGGTGGCTCGGCGAGGCCGAGGCTCCGCCGGCCCGGGCTGGTCGGCCTCGCCGGATCTGGGCGAGCTCGAGCTCGCCCAGCCATGGCGAGGCCGACCCTCGCCCAGCTACGGCGAGCCTCGGGCTCGCCGGGGGACGGCGAGCCTCGGCCTCGCCGGGGGCCGGCGAGCCTCGCCGTGGCTGGGCGAGGCCGCCGGCCCTCGTCGGCCGGTCGCCGGCCATGGCCGAGGCCGGCGACCGGCCAAAAGAAAAAAGAACAAAAAATTAAGAGAAAAAAGAAAAAAAACAAAAAGTGTTTCTCATTTCTGTTTCAGAAACAAGAAACAAGAAATTTGTGTTTCTTGTTTCTGTTTCTTTTTTGTTCCTGGGAACAAAAGAACAAAAAAGGAACAGAAACGCACCCAAACGCGTTTCTGTTCCTTTTTTGTTCCCAGGAACAAAAAAACAGAAAAATTGTTTAAAAACAAAAAAAAGAAGTGTAAACAAACGGGCCCTTATCAACCTAGAAATGTGAAAGCAAAACTCACTTTTTATTGAAGCGAAGTATTTTCTTTTTAATTTTTTTAATCGTAGTACAATGTGCATTATTGCAGCAAAAATCATTTTTATTGTTCTTGATGTGGTACATCGTGTAAGTAGCCGAATGCTTTTCTTGCTCAAGCCATTGACAAAAGCACTTGGGACATTTTTCAGCCCACATAAAAGGTTAAAAATGTATGTGAATCACGTGGATCGAAAGAGATTGTGTCCCATGCCCTTGGATTTATTTAAGATAATTATGATTATGTTTGGTAATCAGGATAAAAATTGAGATAGGATAAAATATTTCATATCTTTTGTTTGGTTCATGCTCAAAATAAGATAAAGTTGGATATGAGAGAATAAAGCCTTGATACAAATATCAAACGGAGGAAATGGGATAAATGTGAATATGATTTATTATATTTATGCTATAAAAACTATTTTTCTTGAATAATAAATTTCTTAAAGTAAAAAAAAAATATTATCGGTAAAAAAAGCTGGAACAAAAGTGGATAATTAATTTGCTAATGCTCCGGATCATACTTTGAAAAGTTGTGCATTGAAATCATGAGTAGTTTTCCCAGCAAGGAAGGACATTATCGATGGGTTATCATGTGTGCACGTCTAATCAACATTTATCGGGGATATTTTTTCACAGGTTAAAATTCTTACATACGAAAATTTGATCAATATTGGCTATAACTCAAGAATATGAGATATGTAAAATGCGTGGAAAGAAATATGTATAATTGTGTAACTAAACAAAATAGAATGTAGGCTCCTTTTAATTTTCGAAAAATGTGACATTTTTAAAAATGCTTTTTGGGAAGACTTCAAGGAAATAACAATGTTTTCCGATATTTGACTAAAACCTGAAAGGTATTGGAAACTAATTTTTGTCGTTTGGTAAGGAACATAATTTCCTCCTTACACCTTTTTCAATAATTTTAATTCTTTTTTTCTTAAAAAATAAATTTTTTATTATTTTTATTTTTCATTTTCTTTTCATTCCTTTCTCTTTCAATCCATCGTTGGCCATGGCAACAGTTGGCAATCAGCCACAGGTTAGTTCAAGCCTTGTAGCCTCGGGCAGGGCTCCACCTCGCCAAAGGTTGATCGGTGAGCTTGAGCTCACTTGTGAGTGATCACCCGCCGTGGTTGTGGTTGGAGACCAGCTAAAAGAAAAAAGAAAAAAAAAAGATAAGATAATTAAAAAAATTTTTTTTATAAGAGAAATGAAAAAAAAAACATAATAATTAATAGTAATGCATGGAGGAGAATGTGCTTTGTTTGAGTGAAAGAAAAGGGAGAAGTGAAAATCATTTTTTGCACTTTTGAATGTGTTTTTTTTTTCTATTTACAAAAAATGTTTTCATTCACTATTTGATTTCTTGTCGACCAAATGCTAAAGGCATGAATGATAACCATTCTGATCATAAATTGATTTCTAAAAGAAAATATATTTTTCTATTTATATTCTTGGATAAGTTCTAAGAAAAAGTACTCGTTTGATAAAAACACAAAATTTCTATTCTTAGAAAAAATTCATTTAATAACAATACAAAATTATGTCGGTCACCAATTGCTACTACCGTGATCACTAGCGGCTAGCGGCTAGTGAACAACAACGGCGATGGTGGTAGTGAATGGTGGCCGCCAACAATCGTCAATGACAAACGACAAGCAATGACCGGGAGTGGCAGTGATGGACAATGGATACAGATGGGCAAACAACTAAAAGTGAGAATGAACGATGAAAATAATTTTTATTTTCCATTTTTGTTCCAGAACTAGAAAAGTAAAAAAAATTTACTTGATTTCTATAAGGAGTAAAAATCTATTCCATAAATAGAAAAATAAAACAGTTTTACCAAATATATTTTTATTCAAGAAACAAGTTTAAAGCAGAAAAAAGGTTTTGGAATAAAAATAAAATAGTTATCATGTGCAATCTAAACAATTTTTTTTCTAGATTTTTTTTTTTTTTAAAAGTAAAACAAGCGAAGCTGTAAATTCTATCTTCACATTTTGTTAGAATCAAATATGATTTAAATTTCGTACTTTGTGCGAGGGAGAGATAGCGAATGAATCATTCTTATCGGGGATCATTTAGAAATAGTAATATGAGCTTACAAACTCTCAAATGCACTCCAAAGTACTTCATTCCTTAATTTCAAAATAAATACTCATTTCACCCAATAAATTAGACTGAATTTTGGTTGACAACCTAATTTAACGGTATCTTGGGTAAATGAGTATACATCGATAGGCAATTAAATTTTGGGAAAATTACCAAAAAATCCCTATACCCTACATTTGTGTCAATTCGTTTCAAATATTTCAATTTGACTAATTTAATTTTAAACTTTTTTGACAATTTGCCAATTGAGTCATTCTAACCAATTTTGGTTAAAATTTTTGAAGTCAACTTTGGTCGTCCTACATGGTAAGATCAATGTTAACATGGACAAATTTTTATAATATTTTTTAAAAATTGAATTTTTTTTATTTTTTTTTTTCTATATGCTTGGCAAGGGTCAATTGTGGCCAATGAGGCTACAGTGGCCTTGCCCAAGGCCATTGGCATCTCACTAGTCATGGGTGAGGCCTTCGTGACCCAGTGGCCAGCATGGGTCATCGGCAACCCTTTGCGACCACAAAATAATAATAATAATAATAATAATAATAATAATAATAATAATAATAATAATAATAATAATAATAATAATAATAAGATAATTCATAATTTAAAAAAATATACAAAATTGTTTACATTAGCACTAACCGTGTCATGTAGGATGACTAGTGTCAACATCAGCAATTCCAGGTCAAATTTGGATGGAAGGACTCGATTGGTAAATTATCAAAAGTTTTATGACTAAATTGGTTAAATTAAATTGTTAAGGATTAAATTAGCACGGACGCAATATGTTAAGGATGATTTTCCCGTTAAATTTTGATTCTAATAATGTGAGACTATTGCACATTGTAAGTTTGTGGAATTAATGTTAACTATTTAAAAACCTTCAATTGTTGCATGAAGAACATCTTTTTTAATTATTGGAACAGGAATCACAGTATATGAAGCTAGTGTAACAAGAGGTAGCCCAAAGTCTAAATCTATCATTTATACTCAGCCAGACCAAACTTGACTGAAACAAAATATAAAGTTCATCGGGAAAACACCATGAACACAATTAATCAACAAAAATAAAAGAAAAGAAAAAACCACGGACATGGAATTACAAAATCAGCATTTTATTAGTCGCACACAATTCATCTTAATTTGAAAATTACCGTGAAAAATAGAAAATCATGACAGAAAACCAGGTTCAAGAATGATATTATAGTCAGAGATCACAAATGTTGACTTATGAAATTACAATTAAATTGGAAAACACTTTATTCTTTTCTTCTTCTTCTTTTTTTTAATGAAATGATATCATCACGAGCAATTCAGTGATAAAGATCCGTGAAAGTCCACCAATTTGTCCGTCCGATCAAGGAAGATATATAGAAATAGTAAATAAAAATTTCTTGATCCATCTATTTAAACAAAAAATCTTGGCATATTTATATAACGTTCTCGTCCGATCAAGGAAGCTCTATTTTATCAATTTCCTTACCGTGAAAGAAAAGAACAATTCTCGGGCTAGTCAAGCAATTCACAAATTTCGACCAAAAAAAAAGCAATTCACAATTCACTTTCCAAGATATCAAACCAAATCAAGCTTCAAGGCAAAATGCTTTAAACCAAATGCATTTTGAATGATCGACGTGGATCCCTTTTCTCGATGCGCACATATTACAGCATAGGAAATATTTTTAATCATGCTTAGGATTGATTGATCCATAATAATTGTCTTGGGACCTCAATTGTGCTGGACTTGGAGAAATATGATCCTGTTCACATTCACAAAATGAACAGATTCTTGATGATCCTTGCTCTGATGTTTCATATCAGAAAATTGGTTTCTTCCATGGCATATTGTCCGTCCCGCTTTATTCTATTGTACAAACAACAACCTTAAAAAATATTTACAAATGTGGCTTTAGGAAAAGAGAACAGTGTAGTAATACTTTTAGAATTAGGAATAATACCACGAAAAACTCTAAATAGGTACAGAAATAGATTTACTGAAAACTAATAATCTTAAACCGGTACACTTGTGATAAATTTATTCTCCATTAGTTTATATTAAATTTTACCATTAAATTACTAAATCGGATAATATATGACAGTTGACAGGTATATCAATTTGCAGTTTTACCTAATGTTTTTAGTTTTATGATTTTTTGTTATATTAATTCAAATTAATGGAGGATAAATTTATTAAAAGTTTATCCGTCTGGGGTATTTTATTTGAGACTTTTTGTAATATTAATATTAGAATTTCTATCCCTGCTTACTGCTCTCCTTTCCTCGTTTTCCTGTCCTCCATTGAAAAGAAGCAATCCACATCCATATAAAACCAAGTTAAATCTCTTAAGAGAAGGGCCAAAATGACTCCTCTTTTTTGGCCAAACGTGGATTGGGACGACGCATGTTCCGCCCATGGTCAACCACTTGAGCCGCCATCGCCAAATCTATGGGCAAGCTGCGGTCCATAGCCAGCCACCGCCCACCCCCAACACCCCCGCGAACCACAAATTTAGATCAACTGTGCACCCTAAGGACATATGTCAGGCTTTAAGTGGATTTTAACTGACAAATGGAACATAGACAGTGTTGCCAAAAATAATTAGGGGTGTGCATGGTCCGGGCGGGCGGTTCCCGACCTAGAACCGGGAACCGCCCGCTAAGGACCGGTTCTGAAAAATTGGAACCGGGATCCACCCGTTTGTTGGGTGGATCCACCCGGGAACCGGACTGCCGGTCCGGTCCGGTTCCCGGGTGGATCCATGGAACCGATTTTGACGCCAAAAATTCTGGTGAGGAAAGCAAGAGCTCTGTAGGGTTTATGGCGAGGGGGGCGGACAGCAGAGGCGGAGGAGCAGCGGCTGTGGCAGTGGCGACGGCGCGAGGGCGGACAGTGGCGGAGGAGGAGCAGCGGCGGCGGCGTGAATGCTTGGTGAGGAATCGAAGACGAGGAGAAGAGATTGAGGAAGAAACGAGAGAGATAATCAAAAGCGAGGAAGAAATCGGAAGAGAATCAAGAGATGAGAAGCAAATTAGGGCTTCTTACCTTGTTGAGTGACGGAAAAGGGGCTCGCCGGCTCGGTCAAGAGTTCTTGCGAGGCGGAGGAGCAGCGGTTGGCGGCGGCGAGTGGTGATCGGCGCGACGGGGCGGACGGTGGCGGAGGAGGAGCAGCGGTGGCGGCGTGGATACTCGGGGTGGACCGTGGAACCGTGGAATCGAAGACGAAGAGAAGGAAAGGAATAGAGAGAGTCGGAGGTTGAAGAAGAAGAAACGCGATTAGGGCTTCGCGAATTAGGGGCAGGGGGCTTCGTTCGCGACTTTTTTTTTTTTTGTTTTTTTAATTATAAATAGTACCGGTCCGGTCCGGGTGGGCGGGCGGGCGGATCCGCCCACGGAACCGGGAACCGGACCGGTTCCCACCGGTTCTCAACAATTGGACCCGGGAACCGGACCGGTTCCCTCAAGAACCGCCGGTTCCGGGCGGTTCCGGTCCGGTTCCGGGCGGTCCGGGCGGTTCCCGGGTCCAATGCACACCCCTAAAAATAATGTTATTAACATATTAAATCACAACAAGATATTTCTGATCAAGCACTAGCAAACCTTTTAGTCGCGGGTTTTATTGATTAATTAAAAGGTTAATGGGATACCTATCTTACCCATGAACAAAAAACTCTCTCTCTATATATATATGAAGCCACTGCAGCCCAAGGGATAGTGCAAAGTCTAAATCCATCATTTGTACTAAACCAGGCAAAATTTGACTGAATAGTTTAAATAAAAAAAGGAGCCCTCTTTCCTTACCAAAAAAAGAAAAAAGAAAAAAGAAAAAGGAGCCCTCTTTTCTTCTTAAAACCTCAGTGACGGGCAATAGCTCGGCTTATATTGTATGTGGCTGCTTGCAGTAGCTTCCACTCTATATATTGCCATTATTGGGGGATCTCTCTCTCCCTCTCTCCAACGAGAATGGAAAGATCAATTGCGCTATTCTTGTGTGCGTCGATTGCTTCTTTAGCTCCGGCAATCATGTTGCTGGTTCAAGCCCAGATAAATCCAGGTTCTCTCTCTCTCTCTCTCTCTCTCTCTCTCTCTCCTCTCTCTGCCCCTGTCTCTCCGGGAATGGGACTTCTATTTGGCTGCTGATAAGAGCACTCATGATACTTTTCATTTTTGTATCTGTGTTTAAGTAACAAGAGGCTCAGAAAAAAAAATGAGAAAAGTAAAAATCAGGACTCTATTGACGATTGCTGCTCATTGTTTTTCATTCATTCCCCTCTGAATTATTAGAAGGTTTCATAAGCATCAATTGCGGGGCGAGTGATCCATACACCGACGACACAACCAAAATATACTACGAGACGGACCAAGAATTCACAGAGTCAGGGAGGAGCATGAATGTATCCCTGGCTGGTGGGCCGCGATTTTTGGAGACCCTGAGGAGCTTCCCCGATGGGATGAGGAACTGTTACTCGTTGAAGCCGGAACAAGGCGAGAACAAGCCCTACTTGATCAGGGCATCATTCTATTATGGAAACTATGATGGGAAGAACCAAACTCCGACGTTCGACTTATACATCGACGTTAATAAATGGTCCACCATGAACTCTTCTGATTACGAGAAGAGAGAAATAGTGTATGTGGCCCAAAGAGATGTTGTACAGGTTTGCGTCGTGAATATTGGCAAAGGAGTGCCCTTCATTTCCGCATTGGAGCTTAGGGCTCTTAACGATACGATCTATCGGGAAGGGTCGGGATTCCAAAAGCTCGGGTTGAGGCTAAATTTGGGAAGCTTAGGTTCTAGCATCAGGTGAGTTGATTTGAAGGGTGGTGATATTGTTCTTTGTTCTTTTGCCGATCTGTCCCTTCAACTCGGCATCGGAGTTGATGGCTTTGTGAATTTTTCAGTTTACTCTTAATTAAATGAAATGGATTTCTTTTGTTTAACTTTTGTAGCTTACGTTTAAAACTTAGGATCTCATGAAAAAGATTTTCAATGATTTTTCAAACTTCCATGCGTTTACTTTGCTTAAAGGAAGTAATCAACATAAAAGACTTTACGATCAAGAAAAGTAATTAAAATTGAGTGAATTGCTTTCTCCATCCTATAAAGAGGATATCGATTTCCCAAGCTTCTTTCCACACACTCGTTCACATATGGCTTCAATCTATGTACTCTCTAAGTTAGTTAATTATTTGCATTCTTTTTTATTTTTTTCAAAGTCATTTTTTAGGTTGCTTTAATTTTTTATAATAAAAAGCTTAAAAATTGTGCTTCATATATTACTAATATCTTAGACAAACATTCCAATATCATCTTTGTATTTAATATAATTATAATGGAGGGAATGATTTTTTAAAGTAAATTTTTTTGAGTTTCACTATCAAGTACTCTGTTAGATAACTTAAAACCAGCCATTTTTCCTGGAAATGATTTTCACGAAAAATATTTTGTTTCATAAAAAAATATTACGCGATAAAAATATACCCTTAAATGTTGAATGCGTGCAAATTCTTAAATTAAACTAATTATAAAAGACTGCGTGATTAATTAATAGTTGTTCGGTATTCTCAGAAGACAAAGGTAAGAGCGTATTACTAAATGTAGGTAATTTTCGTGAATGATATGGTGGTGAAAATCTAAAATTAGGTAAAGATTATAGGGTAGATCTAATTTGGGACAAAAAGGTCACTTTAAGTTTTGACTAACGATTCCCTTCGAATTTTATAGACAGATATATGTACTTAGATTTACCTGTTCATTAAGACTATTGCCAAATTACAGCCAACCTCTCCCTCCGCCTTCGCTTCAATGAGCCACCAAGTTGAGGAAGCCTGACGTCACGGGCGCTCACCGCCACCACCGTCACGGCCACCGCTGCCATTCTAAGCACTCGGACTACTCTTGACAAAATTCCATTCTCCACGGGGAAATCGCGTTGATTTTGTGTTGACCTATTATAATTCACATGCACGTGCCATGCGTATGCACTGGCATTTGAATTTTTTTGAAATATCTCTCCATCGATTATCTCCATCACTTAGCATATGAACTGTATCTGAAGATGCCTTGCGCAGGTACCCAGCGGATGTCTATGATCGCATCTGGGATGCAAAAATATACCCTTATACGACTCCACTGTCGACCACGTACACCCAGACTTTGTCCGAGAACAGCGATGAGTATAAGGTTCCGGCGGAAGTGCTTAGCACTGCTGTAGACGGCGGATATTTCTTATATATGTGGTTCAATTCGTTGGATAGTTTATCCAAATGGATTGTGTACTTCCACTTCGCAGATTTCGAGAGACTGCCGGAAGGCCAACAAAGGGAGTTGACAATTTCGACAAACAATAATCAGTTCACGCGTAAGGTCAGTCTTAAATACTTGATGCCTCAGACTGTGGTTTCCGATCAGGTTTCCGGGTCTGGTGTCAACTTCTCAATCAGGCCGACAGGGAGTCAATCTGGAGTTGCGGCGATCCTCAATGCCTTAGAGATTTACACTGTTGCCGACTATCCAAATGTACCGACAATCCAAGATGATGGTAATCCTTTCATACTTCTACCATAAATTATGTGAGGACGGCATCAGCAACAGCTAATTCCACGTAAACGTTTGTGGCACATGATTGGTTGACTTTGATTTCACGGAAAACATTATGAATGATCAAGGATTTCTTTTTTAATAAGGCTGAAGTCTTTCATTGATAATTTTGTCCGCGATTCACAATTTCTTTTGTGGAGGCAAACTAGTATTACTATTTCACTTCTTCTACAATGTTACGATTTTTGAGAAAAAAAAAATAATTATGTTGCAATGTGAAACTACAGTCAAAGTGATGAATGACGCCAAGGTCACTCTTCGTGTGAATAAAGAGAGCTGGCAAGGTGATCCATGCGTCCCCAGAGAATTTGCATGGGATGGTCTGAATTGTAGTTATACTAACGCTCCGAGGATTGTTTCACTGTGAGTTCCCTTCACTGTTCTTATTGTGCAAGATTGGCACTGGTGGTGAAACTTTATAAGGAAAAAATCACTTTACTTGAAAAATTGGAGGCTTATTCTCATTCTTCTCCGAACTTTGGAAGTCTGTTCCCTTATTTAACGTTCATATCTTTTTTCCATCACTTGCCATATTTTCCTAATTCTACGACTAATGCGTTTTGTGTAATTGGTTGCAAAAATATTTCTGTATTGTACTGACAAAATAACCTTTTCGAGCGCAGCAATGACAGCTTCCCCTGTTTTGATTTATTATGGCCAGGAAACTGAGCTCAAGCAATTTAACAGGCAGCATAGCTTCCTCACTATCAAATCTGGAAGCATTGGAGGTCTTGTAAGTATCGCTACAGTGAGGCTCTTTTGGTAGTGACTGCGGATTTGATTTGAGTGCAATCTATAACCGATGTTCTTCATCTTCTTGGATTAATCTTGTGTATGTATAGCTGTCCTTGATAAAAGAAAAACATAACCATATTGATTTAGTAGCGCTTTCTCCCTTACATTAATCTCTTGATTAACAGACACCCCAATAATTCGTTTGACATCTAGATGATCAAATAAAATATCAGGCATCTAGTTATCATTCTCTAAATTTTGTGTGAGATCTATGAAGTGCTAACTATCTACAATTGCTTTATTTTAGAGATTTGTCCAACAATCAACTTACAGGAGGAATACCAGAGACTTTGGCAAAACTACCAAAGTTGAGAATTCTGTAAGTTAATGTGTCTTACCGGTATCTAAAATAGTTAAAAGTGCAGAAGTCTTAACTGATGACTATATTTTGCAGAAATCTTAGTGGAAACAACCTTACTGGTGCAGTTCCCGAGGATCTTCAGAAGAGGGTTGCGGACAAGACATTAGATTTGAGGTTTGTTCTTCCTCTGTCTAGCTCATAGCTTTATTTATTTAGAGTAGAAATAATAATATGTTTTATTGTGATTCAAGACAAATATAAAGCCCTTATGGTCAACTTGTTAGCTGTGCAACTAGAAAATTTTTTAGTGGACATTTAGTCTAGCTGCCTGTTTTCTGTTGCAGCTTGGACGGGAACCCGGATCTTTGCCTGGGAAGTTCTTGCCCACAGGAGAAGAATAAAAAATCCATTGTTGTCCCGGTTGCTGCATCGGTTTCAGCCTTCTTTGTAGTTCTCTTGTGTGCTTCGGCAAGTATTTGGTTGATCAAAAGGAAACAGACGGCAGGTAATTTTTACTTGGTCCACTTCAGTCCACGCTATTTACCCGACAATTGACATCATTTATAGGATAATACAGTTGAGAAAGATATAACTCCGCAACTTGCTCTCTGTATTGACCCCATAAGAGTGCTGACAATCTCATCCACATCCCAATATGGTTTAAGGAAATCTTCCTCGTCTTGAAAGTATTTTGTTTGTGTAATAAGCCACAAATGGATCAGAGAAATTTCATAAATTTTGCTCTTATTTATCAGTAGGAGATGTCAATAAACCTACCAACGTTGTCATGTTATATTTGTTGTCTCTTCTGATGGATTATATTTCTTATACAATCAGAAGTGACTCCAACACATTCAGCTGAACTGACCCACTTTGGTCGTTTCGAATTTCTCTTGTCATGGTGGCATATTCCGGGAAAAAGGAACATTTTATTATGAATCCTTCCAAATCAAGTCACCACTATGGCTTTTCTGAACTTCATAATTTCGGGATGGTTTGCTTCATAAGTTTCCCATATTAAGTGTCTAAGAGCAAGTCATGAATGAAGAAAATAAGAATCAAGAACAGACAACATTAGCATGTTCTTCCAATTGAGTCATTGGCCTAAAGCATATGAAACTGATGTCCTAACAAACTCAACTAGACAACAAGCAAGTGTTAAAACTGTGTCAACTGGAGAGTTCATTTTCCTCTGTTTAGCGTAAAGGTCCCTTGGGAAAGAATTTGATTGTGCAATCCCGGACATATCTGCATTCTGAACTGCAACCGTTGCCTGGATCTTTCACTTTTCGTCCTACCCCTATCAGTCACTTTATTTTCTCCCCTTGATCACAGAATTGGAGTTGTCCTAGGATGATTTACCTTGAAAGTCTACTTGGCAATCTTTAAAAGTCATCATAGATTACTCAATGTAAGATTGTGTGCAGAATCCAAAATCGGAGGATCAAGAACCTTCAATTATGGCGATATTAAGAGGATTACCAAGAATTTTGAAACAGTTATTGGTGAAGGAGCATCTGGAAAAGTGTATCTTGGAGAATTGGAAGACACAAAAGTTGCTGTGAAGGTGCTCTTTAAATCATCCGGAGCTACATCGTCAGGGCAGACAGACAAATCATTTCTAGCTGAGGTTAGCTAGATAGATTCCATCATATGCTTATTTGACAACTCGATCCCATGCTTTAAGAATGTCAATATGAAAATTACATTCATGATAATGCAGGCGGAAGTCTTAACGAAGGTCCACCATCAAAACTTGGTTTCCCTTAAAGGATATTGCAATGACCCCAAAAAAAAGGCGTTAGTATATGAATTCATGGCTAAGGGAAATCTACAACGACACTTATCAGGTACTTCATCATGTTTTTATTTTATGTTTCTATATTCTCTAGAATGAATCCCACAAGCATCCGTTTTTTCTCAAACATAAGGCGAGGATGTCGGTGTACCAAGGGCCAAGCCAAATGTCTTGACTTGGGATAGCAGACTACGAATTGCTGTAGACGTGGCACAAGGTACATAAATGAGATATGCATAATTGTGAATTTAGCCCCACTTCACATTGGTATGGTTTAAGGAAATTTCGCAAGAACTGCAGGTTTGAATTATCTCCATAACGATTGCAACCAGTCCATCATCCACAGAGACATCAAGACTGCAAATATCTTGTTGAATGAAAACATGCAAGCCAAAATATCCGACTTTGGTCTGTCGAGAGCTTTGGCAGCTCGAAATAGTTCTTACAAGTCAACCAGTCCTTTGGTACTCCTGGCTACCTCCCCCCTGAGTAACGACTTAGACTTGATCTTGTTGAGATGGTTCTCAATTTTTGTATGAATAGAAAGTTCGACAGTCCACGTTCTTATTATATGTTGTGCAGGTATGGACCATCCACTCATGACTTAACCGATAAAGGTGACGTCTACAGTTTCGGGATCATGCTTCTTGAGCTAATTTCAGGACATCCAGTAATTAATACAAGTGAAGCTGGAAAAAGCGTGTACATACGTGACTGGGCGATTCCGAAGTTCCAGAGTGGATATATACGCGGACTTATTGATCCAAAGGTGGAAGAAAGATTCGACATCAATTCGGCCGAGATAGTAGCAGAGGTTGCGGAGTCTTGTATACAAACTGAACCAAGTGCAAGGCCGGACATAAATCTGGTTTTAACAAAATTGAAGGGGGCGATTGAACTGGCATCCAAGCACAAGTATGCGGATGGAAATCAAGAGGAGCATATAGGAGCGACCTCCTTGGAAGTTGAATCGGATAGTGCACCCTTCGTAAGGGTAGATCGTTAGATCCATTAGTATTCATTGACTTCGGCTGTGAAACTTGGGTAATTCTTGGTACTAAAATGGAAGTCTTCTTATATTTCAAATTTGTGTCTCTACGTAAGTTTGGAATGACCGGAGACTATTCTTGTCTATGTCATTATAAGTGTTGAGTGAGTACTATCTTTTAATTTCGTCAACTTCATTGATGTAAATCGTTCACGTCGTTCCTAAATTACAGTTAGTAACTTGATTAATATGTTACCAATTACATGAATTTACAAGGGTGATTCGGAAATTTATGACCAACATTACATGTGTACCACGAACGATAAAGAGACAAAAAAGAGAGAGAGAGAGAGAGAGAGAGAGTCCATTTTCTAATACAGAATTTTAGAAATGTCCCCAAAAAAGGCGACTGTGGAATGAGAAATTCTGTGTAATATGGGACTATAAGCTATGCTAGCTTAAGCCATGAAGCTAAATCATGAAATCAACCAAGTGCACTCGATAATGTGAATAGATAGGTAGGAGTTGACGTGTAGTTCGTAATCAATTTAAGCATTTTCTCATTGACTGTAATTATAATGAGCAATCTGAGTTTTTACTGTTATTAGAACAATGAATAGGTTTAATACCTAGATGAATGAAAGGGAAAACAAAGCATTTTGTGCTTGCAACACACAGTCAACTTCCTCCTTTCCAATGGAACAAATAAACTAAACTATACGAAGAAAAACATACATTAAACATTGACCCCGGCCCACTCACCGTGGAGTGCGACCTCCATGCCTTCATGTTGATGGGGAGTATGAATTACAACCCAACACAACTTTTTTTTCGATAAGTTATCAATTAATTTTGGTTACCAACTCTCATTTGAGTTGCTTTACCAACATTTAGTTTTTATTTAATTTTATAGAGTTCTCATTTTCTTTTGTCTTACTTACCAACTTTTTAGATATATCAACTCTTTTAAGATATTAACAATCTCAATTAAAGTGATTATCAACTTTCTTTATTCTAAGTTAGCTACCAATGTTATTTTGTCTTTTCTTAAATTACAAATTTTTGTCATAATGATTCCTTTTTCATCTCGGCACCCTTCCTCTCATAATGATTCCTTCTCATTTTGAGAGTAAGTTTTTAGTGCCGTGATCGCTGTGTATAGTTTGGTTAAAGCTCAATATATTTCTTAATTCTACCCAAAAGAAATTTTGTCTCTAACAAAAAAAAAAAAATTCCTTTTATCGTCTCCTGACTTTCATCTATCTTTATTATCGATTGCTTAAATTTTCCAACTAATTTATGGTAACTCATTTTGAAAACCCAATATTAAGTTGTAATTTAATGGAACAAAATTTAGTGAGTCGTGGTAATTAAGTTGGTTATAGAGTTAGTAAATGTGGGGCCTCTAACCAAGGCATATAAAAGTTGATAACTCAATAAAAAAAGTTGGTAAATTTAAATGGAAACTATTAAACGTTGGACAATAACTCAAATGAAAATTGATAGCCCAAAATTATTTGGTAATTTATGCTGATAATTTTGCATAAAAGTTAACAAACTTGAAATGGTCGTGAGTTATGTAGATAAAAAGTTGGCCGGTTAGCACAGAAATTCCTAATTTACATATTATATAAACAATCATTATTTCATTAAAGTGTTGGCAAATTCCCAACAAGTTACTTAGAAAAAAAAACCGATGCTTTTTTAAGCAACATTTTTTGACACTCACCAATACCTATTGAAATTTATTGTGACGGAAACAAAATTGGAAAACTCTTTTAGCATAAAAAGAAGGGCAAAAGCCACCAAAAACCCTGATATCTTCACTTTGACACAAATACCCTATATTTTTCCATGACACTAACAATCTAAAACTTGCGCTTCCATAACACATTAAAATTTGTCTACGTTAATGACATTGTTTTGACAAAAAAATCATCTAAGGAAATCTTGATTGAGGGTAAATGTGTCAAATAAATATAGGTTTGAGATTTTGTATATCGTTTAAGTAAAAGTGTCATTGTTAATATCTAAATTTTGACAATTTGATTATTTATTAATTACATAAAAATTAGGGATTGATTTTTTAAACCCCGGAAAAAAAAAATCTCATTAAATTATATAGACTTAGGAGCATTTGCATTGCTAGTATTAAAATTTTAAGAAAACTATTTAAAAAATACTAATTAAAAATTATTATATAATAATAACTTTTTAGAGAGAAGGGGGAAAAAGCGAGACTGGGCCAGCCTTCTCACCCGCCTGGGCCTGGACCAGCCCATTTTTTGTTCTTTCCTTTCAGCCCAAGCCAGCCTCTCCTTCCTCCGCTCGCGCGCGCTTTCACGCGTTCTGCAGAAAACGAGAGAGAGGACCCAAGGACAGAGGCAGAGGAGACAGGCGCGAGCGTCGCACCGGAGTTGGTGGTCGGGGGCAGACCGGCAACATCAGCTGGCGTCGCAGGAGGCCATGCGCGCTGGGTGACTTAAAAGGGAGAGTGGAGAGCGAGCGAGGGAGGAGATTCGGACGAGGTGGTTCGGAGAGAGAGATGGCTGAGAGCGAGAGGGTTCCTCCGGCGACGGATACGCTTGAACCCCGGCCGACATCCCACCGACGTCGCCCCACTTTCCGCGTCGAGCCCACGGTGAATCCGGGTTCTCGATCTTTTCTTGATTTTCCTCGGGTCGGGTCGATTTCCCGAGGATCCCGCCTTGGAGACGCGCGAGGCGAACGGACGTAGCGCGATCTACCGAGCTGGCCCACCGCCCGCCGCCGCCGAGACGGGCGGGGAGTACTACCGCACGCCCCTGGTTTTACCTTCCTACGCCTCGTCTTGCCCTGTTTCGGGCTCGCCGGACCGGGGTGGCCTTTACCCGTTACGCGCGAGTTCCGGCCCCCATCCGTATGTGTGATGTGGTTTTTTTTTCTTTTCTTTTCTTTTCTTTTTTTGGGTCATTGGTTGTTGATGGCATGAATCTCGGCGCGAGTTTGGGTTTAGTCCATTCGACGGTGAGTAGAGGAGGAGGCCGACTAGGACGAGGGACGTTAGTTGCTGACTTGCTATGGATGTCTGGGTGTTAATCGTCTGGCGTTAGAAGTGAAAATTGATGGTAAATCCGTCTGGTGATTGAAGTCCGGTGATGGGCGCATGTTAATTCAATCACTGCGAAGCTTGGCTTTCGTGTTCTAGCGCTCCAGTGTTGAGTCATCATGGGCTCTCCTGGCTCCCTCGCCCCTGAGTAATGTCTGAAACTCAATCTCCTTATAATCTATAATATTTCCAAAGATTTCATCTTTTGCTTCTCATTTATCAGTATCCCCTATTTGGTACTTGGAAACACACGCAGTGTTTATACTTCAGAGGTTGCATCTTTTTTAACTTTGTTTGTGGCCATTATGAGGATTCCACTGAAGAAAGTCCAGCATTGATACATGACTCGAGAATTCAAAGAGAAGCATTATCGTTCATGTTCTTATGTCTTCTGCAGGTATCAGCACTTTCACAGCTGAAACAAGAAAGGTGATGTTTACAGTTTCAGAATTGTGCTCTTTGAGCTGATTACAGGACATCCGGCGATAATGGAAAGGCCTGGGAGAAAAAGCGTGCACATACTTGATTATGTGACTTTGTTCATCAAAGATGGAAATACCATGCTGGGACTTATGGATCCACGTCTGCAAGGAAAATTCGACATCGACTCAGCTAGGAAAGCGGTAACCATTGTGGAGTCTTGTACCAGAAAAAAAAAAAATTTGTCTGAAAGGCCTGACATAAGTGAGATATTGAACTGAAGGGATCTTTGCCAAGAGAATTGGCGTCTGAGATAAAGTGGGAGGAAGGAAAACCAAATGAGCAACTCGGAACGACCTCCTCAGAATTTGATCCGGCTGCTGGAGCCATGGCAAAGTAGTTTAGTTCCATCAGGATTAGTCCACTCTTGTTGCGAAACTATGGAAACTCCTAGTACTACTAAACCAAGTCAGTGTGCGTTCGAAATTCATGTTCGTTTATAGATATGGATACCCGGAGGCTTTTCTTGTCTTCATGATTATGCGTGTGGAATTTCATCCTCTGTTTTTCTTTTTCATCTCTTTCTTGGCAATTCATGTTCGTTTATAGATATGGATACCCGGAGGCTTTTCTTGTCTTCATGATTATGCGTGTGGAATTTCATCCTCTGTTTTTCTTTTTCATCTCTTTCTTGGCAATTCATGTTCGTTTATAGATATGGATACCCGGAGGCTTTTCTTGTCTTCATGATTATGCATGTGGAATTTCATCCTCTGTTTTTCTTTTTCATCTCTTTCTTGGCAATTCACCCTTTTTGATTTGTACAAAGATGTCTTAAAATCGTATGACTTGGCCCACATGAAAATTGACAGAGGTCGCTGCCTCTTACTTCCAAAATGACGCAATTCGAATATCGCCACAGAAAAGATTGCGTAAGGAATGTACGTGAATCACTTGGGAACTGACAGAGGTCGCTGCCTCTTACTTACAAGCACTAGGGATTCCGCCCCCCACCACCCCCCCCCCCAAAAAAAACGGGAGTAAGGAATGTACGTGAATCATGTGGCAAGTTCTTTGCTGCCATAACGAAAGAGATTGCGTCCCATGCACTTGGAAAGAAGAAAATTAAAAGTGATTTTCGCTTTAAAATAGTCTAATTACTTGGATCTAATTACTTGTATGTATGTATGTATGTATGTATGTATGTATGCATGCAGAAAATAAATTAAAAGTATGAGCCCACAAAAATTTCTATGGTACACATGCCATGCCATACAATTATAGGTATAGTTGTTTTTAATTACGCTTATATGTTACAGCTGCCGTGCCAAACATTGTAGCGTCACAATTGATATATAGCGTTATAAGTTTATTGGTGTGATGAAATGCAAGAATAGAAAATTGAGTGGTAACACCTTTAGAATTTTTTTTACCTACTTACTATTTTCTATTGTAAAGAAGCAATCTGCATCCGACAAAAGAAAAGAGAGTTAAATCTCTTTAGAAAACGGCCAAAATGACTTTCTTTTCTCGCCAAACGTCAATTGGGACAACTCATGGTCGACATTTTTTCCATACTTCATTTTTGTAGTCCAATTTGTTTTTTATACAAAATCTAGGCCATTGTGTATATCCAAATAGAAATACCGGGTTAGGCATGAAGTAATAAAATATGAGAGTGGAACAAAACGTGAAGTTCATTGAGATTACAACAAACAAACAAAAGAAGAAAAAACCATGACATGAAATTACTCTGGCTTCGTTTGTTGACGACCTATATCCCGATAGTCCATCAATTTGTGTAAACTAAGAATACATCTATAGAGTGGAGTTTAGAGATATACAAAAATAGTGAATAAAACTTTGTTGATTCATATCTATTGTGAACAAAAAAAAAAAAAAAAAAAAAAAACATCTTGGCACAAAATCAGATAATGTTTTTGTCCGATTAAGCAAGCTCTTCTATTTTCTTTTCTTTCTTTTTTCTTGGTCGATTTCTGTCACGCCCCGATCCTCGGGGACGCGCCCATCCTTCAGTTCTGGTCGATTATTAAAGTGCGATATCCCAGGACTAATTATCGCCGACCCTTTCTTTTCATTACGCATGCGGAAGCGATTATAAATCCCGAGACAATAAAATAATGGGATAGGAAAGCAGGCCATATTTTTCATATTGAAATTCACAACCACACTTTCATTAACAGCACAACTCATAGTATATTTACAATACTATTTACATCATAAAAGTCTCAGCACCTATCTACACTAAGACAGGGTTCACAAAAGGGATGGGATCTCAATCCGCATCTAGGTTGTACTCAAGATCCCTCTCTGGATCATCTTCTACTTCAAAAGTCTTTCTCCCCTTCAGGTTCCTCTTCCTTAGCTTCTCCTCAGGTTCCTGAAATGGTTATTCAATAACCAATGAGACCACGTCTCAGCGAGTCCTACCCCCTACGACTCGATTAGTAAACTAATATGCCATACGGTTGCCTAAGCACAACACGAGTCAGAGGACTTACCTTAGCCTCGGTTCCAACTGCAATTCAAGGTTAAACACATACATTCAAACAATTCACGACATCCGATCAAGCACTGGCCAATCGACTAAGTCGATTACATGTCAATTAGACCCTCTCTAGGTCATTCCCGCTCATACCACGCTTTCCCAGTGGTGTACTCATTCACCAAATCACATGTGTTTCTCGGGCGTCGTTTTCGCCAATGACATACCGATCACCGACACCGTGCGTTCTTTAAGGCGCCGTTTTCACCAGTGATATCCTCGATCACCGAACCACGTGTCCTTTCTAGGGCGCCGTTTTCACCAAGGTGACATCGGCTACAGACAACATCGTGAGTTCTTTAAGGCATCGTTTTTACCAGTGATATTTCCATAATCACTTAACCACGTTTGTCTATAAGTCATTTACGTGCGTTCTTTAAAGCGCCGTTTTCGCCAGTGATACTTCCAATCACCGAACCACGTATGTCCAATAACATCGCACGATTGGTCTCGGCCAATAACATTCTCAGTTAGCTCTCACCGTTCTCTCTACTATATAGCCCATCAACGTACTGGCGCTATATACCCATGCTTGGCCATTACCAATCAAATATTCAATAACAAACAATTTAGGACAATTCCTAAAATTCCACAATAAATTCAATTCCACACAACGTAGAGCTCAAATAAATAAATGGGCTGCACCACGACAATCAGCACGAAATTCCGGTCCACCGCCATCCGGTTGAATTTCCGGAAAAATAATTAATTAAATAAATAAATTTCGAAAATAAATAAATAAACATTAAAAATCCAATTTAGGCCCATATTGCCTTATTGGAGCCCGAAACGGTCGAATTAGGAAAAATCCCGAGATACATTCAATAAATAATCAAACATTTCTACTTGCTAATAGCTAGGTCTAACCACCTAACATGCATCATTAAGTCACTAAATTAATTGTACTAACCTAATCTAACCACCTAAGGGCATGTAATTAAATCTAACCAACCCTAAGACATAATTAGCAAACTAATAAAGCATTAGTGAGTAAAACTCACTTGGAAAAAGCGGGGATCAAATCACCGCAACGGCGACGCGACGGCGGCCGAAATCGGACTTCCGACGACACCGGCGGACTTGGGACCGGGCCTTGACCTTGGCCCAACAAATATCAGCCCAAATGAGATTTGTTCTTGCACTGGAATGGGCTTCCTTTGGACTGGGCTGAACTCAATTGGGCTTGCATCTTGCTGGACTTGAAATTAAACTGAGAATGGGCTGCTCTCTTTGGGCTGAAATAAGCCAAATTAGCTGGGCTTCAATTGAGTTTGAGTGAGCTGGGCCGGCAAGAGAAGCAGAATGGGCTCGCTGAGGTCTGCCCAAGAGCAAAAGAAAATCGAGGCCGCTGGATCCGTGGACAGCTGAAGATGCGCTGGCAGATGGCGGAGAGGCGCACAAATTGCTGGAATCACGGGCTCGCTTCTTGCGAGCTGGGCCACGAAGGTGCGCTGGATTGCTCGATCTTCTATACTGGAGGGAGGGTCAACACAATGAGCTGGCATGGAGCTGAGGGCACGCCACAGGGGAAGACTGAAGATGGAAGCTGCTCGTGGACTCTGCTTGAACGGTGGAGATGGGATTGACTCGGTGAAGACGCGTGAAGCTGAAGTTGACACAGCGAAGCAGCTCTACGCGAAGATGGATGATGCTGCAACGAAATGGAAGAGGGGCAGCTCGCGTGTGGCTTCACTCGGTGGGGGAGACGTGGGCTTTCGCTGGCTCTTGGAGTCAAAGCCTGAAGACCCTGCTCGATGTTGCTGCTGGGCGGAACATGAAGTCACGCTGGTGGAGGCCACGCGTTGAGAAGAAACGGACGAGAGCAGGAGCTTCGGTGGAGTTTGTTCTTCACGGATGAGGCGGCTACTTCATGCGTTTGAAGAAGAAGACGCGTGGGTGGGCAGCTTGTTGACTAAGAGAGGGCAGCTCGACAAAGACTAAAGCCGCGTGGAGATTTCTTCTTCGGTGGATGATGGCCGCCTGGGAGAGGAAACTCTCTGGGGTTTCGAAGGCCAACACCAGCTTTGCTGGTACTAGGCAAAGAAGTGGACTTGGAGAAGAGAAGACCAACGCTGGTGGAGTGAAGGACGCTCGGTGGGTCTCGCTGAATGAAGACCAGTTGAGGTGGCGAGCTGGCTTGCGAGTTGCTTCGTTCAGCGTCGCTTCGCTGGCTCAACTTGGCAGCAGCTTGGTCAACAAATTGAAGAGAAGAAGGCTTGGAGTTGACTGGCGTGGGAACTTGAAGCAGCTGCGGCAGCAATTGAAGACGCGTGGAGGATTGAACGGCAGAAGCGTGAGGCTTCGGTCGCGGATGGCAGCTTCGCAGGGGAAAAACCGAAAGTAGAGCAGGCGGCAGGGACTGATCGAGGAAGGAGGAAGCGAAGTGGATGGCTCCCACGATCGGAAGGGAGGAGGAGAGATAAATGGGGGGCCCTTTGGCTTGATATTTTACACAAATATCTCCAAGACTTGGTCTTGGCCATGTATAATCCCTTGGCCTCCAATGAGCCACACCAACACTTCTCACAACACCTCAAATGGTGCATTTTGGCTAGGCATGAGGGGGATTACGAAATTGGATCATCTCCTCTCGATTGACACTTGAATAATTTCAATTCATCCTCATTTAGCTTCTAAAAATCTCCGAACACACATGTGCTCAACTAGAAAGTCAAATTTCTCATTAATTTAGCCAATCTCAACTTCGCCAAATTTTGCGACGTCAGAACCCAATTTCCAGTAAAATTTCGAATCTCCGAAAATTTTCTAAGATCGAGTCGATGCTTTCTAAAATTATTGTGACATGGCCAAAACTTGATTTTAAATCGGACTTTCGAATTGGCGGTTAATTTTCATTCGGCGCGTTTTTAGCGTGACCTAGACTATCGGGTAATTTTCAGAACTTTTAAAGGCAAATGACCCGTGGTCAATTTTCTTCGAGCCACTATGAACCCACTCGACTTAATGGCGACTCTTGATTATCGTGAAAATCTCGAGAATTCAATTACAGACACAGGGAACCAAAACAATAAGAAAATCAGTCTAGTGTCGGCCGATGAGAATTTTCTAATTCAGTGGTGTCACCCACGATTAGTCACATATCTCTATCGATCCAGTCTATCTCGATTTCAAATCGATTTTTAAGCGTCTTGGATGACCTCTAAAGATGGACACGATCAAGAAGTCGATTTCGATCGAGTTCTCAAGTCTATTGCCTTAAAATTCCTTAATAATTTAAAAGCTAGTCTAGTTATCTCGAGAGTGATCGGCTACGAGAATAACCCTATAGACGCGTCAATGAAATGCCCGATTTATTCAGTAGAAGACAGGGTTGAAAATTCTGGATGTCACAATTTCTTTAGCATAAAAGAAAAGAGCAATCTTAAGAGATGGTCAAGCAATTCACAATATACATTCCAAGGTATTGGTGTGGACATCGAGCCATATTGAGGAGGAGGTGCTAGGGACTTGTTGTCTATTTTGATTGATTCGATCACTCAAGTGCGGGCCAAGCAATTTGAACAAGTTGTTGGTGTCATGGTTCGTGATCTTTGGCGTGAAAATGGCCTTGGATCAAATCTTGAAGAATCTTGGAAATCTTGGCATAATCTTTGATGTGGAAATGACCTTGGATCGAATCTTGAAGAATTTTGGAAATCTTTCAGCAATTTGATTATTTGGTCATCAAATATTTGACCAAGTCAAAAAATTATCTTCTTGTTTAGATATATTCTAGAATATGATGTATTAGATTTTTAGGGCTAGTTTAGGGTTTGTATGGCAACTAAAAAGTCTATATTAAGGATTTGCCGAATTTCTTTGGGAGACATTTTATTTTTGAAGAAAAGAATTGAGAGGTTCTCTTCTATTGTTCTTTTGAGGACTTGATCTTATCAAGATTATCTCGGCGGTCGATTCGACTTATTGAGCGAGATAACGAATTCTTTCGCTTGTGGCGTCTATAACATTGGTTGGTTAACACGCGTTCGTCAACAGGTCACGTTCATATCAAGACCGCCAATCACGGGTTTGATTGGAGGTCGAGGTTCGCAATTCGCACCATTCGGACTTTCGTAGAGCGATCTTTTCGCAACGATTTATATCAGATGCCAAACCAAATTCAACTTCGGATGAACTGACTCTTGATGACCCTCTCGATCTCGTGTTTCACATCGGATCATCTATTTTTCCATTGTCAAAGTATGGGTCAACACGCTTTGCTTTTGCTTTATTCTCTTGTGCAATAACTTCGTTAGAAAAAAGTGAGCAGGCATCTACTTTTTATTTCATCCATCCAATCGCAAGTCAAAGTCCCCTCCACAGTTTACTAGTGGAAACATCCTGGCAAGTCCCCATGCATTCGTTGCTCTTTTTTACGTTGTGTAAGTCCCATATACATCTAGAAGAGAAAAAAATTACCTAATTAGTTATAAACTTATTGTGCAGATGTGAATTCAATACGACATATTTAAGACTACAAACAAGCATTGTTTATTTATGTATTTATATTTTCTTCCCACGGTAATTGGACCTGTGAAATCCATCAAACAATCAAAGTAACCATAATTCGCAAGAAGTGTGATGTTCCTCGCATCCTATTCAATTATTTCTACACACACCAAATAATAATTATTAGTTTACATAGACCGGTATGCTCTTCATATTCAACTAACTTGATTGATCTGGTTAGTTTTCTTTGACAAATTACGAGTGTTTATTACTTCTTGCTACAATAATTCATCATAATTAATGATAACTCCACGGTACACTTGCCGTGCCATACAATATTACGGCATCTCATCATAACTAACTATAAAAAAATGTTGTAACATGTCGTAAAATTCGTGTATAGCATTATAAATTGGAAAATTATCCAAAAAGTCTTAAATCTACTGCACTTTTATCAATTGATAAAAAACTTTCAATTTTGTCTCGAGTATTAAATATTTTCATGTTTTATCAATTAAGCTCATCCGGCCAATTTTAATAAGAAAGTGCTAAAGTGGATGTTAGCCATCCTAGACAATATGATCGGCATTGATATAAATAATATTTAATAATATTTTTTTTTTTTAAAATCATTTTTTCCTTATCTTTTCCTTTTTTTCCCTTTTTTTTTTTTTTTTTTTTTTTTTTGGTTCTTTTTCCGGTGGAAGTTGCCCGCCGCAGGAGAGAGCCGCCCTCACCGACCTTGAGCAAGGTCGCCCACGCTGACCTCGACATTCTCTGCAGGCCACCATGACAAGCTGCGGCTTACTTGCAGCGATGTAGCCCTGTTCCCGTGCGACCTCCAGCTTTGCCACCTCGTTGTAGTGCCGTAAAATCAAATCCCTCGTCTGGCGAGCCCTTTAACAGCGACTTCTAGCATCTACAGCGAAGTACAATGATTTTTGTTGTCCATGCAGGTTTTCCCGGCACCTTGCAGCAGCATCCCCATCGAAGCCAGCAATTTCGAAGGACTGCCCTTCGGCTGTAGTTAAGCCATATCGAAGGGTTCCCAGGTGTCCGACGAATATATGGAGAGTTCCAGCCCGGCCCACCAAGCGAAGCAAACCCTACAGAGCCGGTGACCTCCTGCTGCGACCTCCTGCAGAATCCGATTAATTCCTCTTGCATGGTCGGGCTCACACCAAAATCGGTGGCGTTCCAATACCATAAGCCCCGTTGCCGCAAGCACCCTTCTCCGGAGAGACCCGCTAGTCGTCTTTGTTAAGCCCACTGTTGCCATCCACTAAGGCTGCGCATGGCAACATTTCTTGGCCAGGAAACAATTCTTTTTCAGAAATAGTTCTTTTCTATTTATATTATGTGGAACAATTTCTATGTAAAAAAACCTGTTTGGTAACTACACAAAATTTTTACTCTAGAAATAGAAAAAAGAATAGAAATGCGTTTGGTAAAAAATAATTTCTTTTTTATATTTTTTTTTTTTGCCGGTAGATTCTGCCACCACCGTTTCATCGCCGCCGCCGCCGCACGTCGCCGTCGGCCGACCCGCCCGTCGACATTGCCGCCGCCGTCGCCTCCGACGGCCCATCGATCGCCACCTCCGCGGCCGCCGTTGGTCGGCAGCGGCCCGACGTGCGCGGCGCGGCGGGCGGCGTCCGGTGGCAACGGTCGGCTGACGGTGACCGGCAGCATCGATGATCGATTGGCCTCTGGCGACTGGCGGTGGCAACGGTCGGTCGGCCTCCGGCAACCGGCAGTGGCTAGCGACGACCGGCGGCGACCAGCAGTGTCCAGTGTCAACGATCGGCCAGCAGCCACCGACGGCGGCGGCGGTGGCGAGCGACAACGGGTGGCGATCAACGGCGGTCAATGGCAGTCAACAAGAGAAGAATAAAAGAAAAAAAATTCACTTATTTCTTAAACTTGTTCCCGGGAACAAGAAGCAACTTTTTTTTACTTCTCATTTCTATTCCAAAACCATTCCCGAGCTAACTTTTTGTTCCCGGGAACAAAAAACTAACTTGCCGTTATCAAACAGGTTTCTATTCTTTTTTTATTCTGGGGAAGAAAAGAATAGAAATTCTTAGGTTAGGGAAGGTTACCATGCGCAGCCTAAATATCTCACCATCGGAGGTTGCCCAAGCAAGGGCACCCCTCGCATGAGGTGGGTGACTACCACCGGACATTTACAAGGCTCAGTGCTGGCTAGCGAAAGGAATGAGGGAAAAGAAAAAAGAAAAAGAAAATTAAGTAGAAGAGGGAAAAAAGGAATAAATAAAAGAAAAATAAGAAAAAAGGGAAAAATATTAAAAGTATTAATATTGGGTAAATGACTATACAACAATAAACGATTTAATTTTGATTATGATAATGTGGGACTTTGCATATAGAAAATTTGTGAAATTATTGCTAATTATTCTAATGCCTTCAAATTTGGCACGATGCCCTTAGGCTTTTTGGGCAAAAGAAGCAGCCTTGAAAGCTAAGAGCTTTCGGGGAAACGGAGTAGAAACGGCCATCATCGTTCTCGAGAAGTGTGGGGATCAACATTCACTGCAATCTCCTTGATCAATATTTGAAACTCCTGAATAATCACTACTTATTAATAAGGGAAAAAATTGTAAAAAATTGAAATTATATCCATATGACACATTTACCATATACTTTTTTCTATGATACAAAAAATCTAAAACTCATGCTTATGTGACACATCTATCTTTCATCAAAGTTCTATCAATGAGAATGTTAGAAATTTGCCCACATAAGGGTCAGAAAGCAAACAACGTCAGCATGGCGCTCGCACAACTTAAGAAAAATAAAAAATGATGTTGCTTTAGTTAAAAAATTATCTAATGAAATCTGGACGGAAGGTAAATATATCATATAGGTACAGGTTTTGGATTTTTTATTATAGGGAAAAATTGAAAGTAAATGTGTCACAGAGAACATAGTTTGGAATTTTTTTGTGACTTTTTCCCTACTAATAAATGACAATCTCAATAGGATTGATGACTTGTTCCCCAAATTTAAACTTGATATTCATTTTCTTCCAATGATTGAGATATTCCATGAAAATTCAATCACGACATTTCGGAAGTCATCCTTTGGGAAAATTGTCAGCATCAAAAGTACTTTACTAATGTACCGTTGTATGTAATATTGGGTTTGATTTGGCTGAGTGGAAAGGAATCAGAACGGCATGGCATGACGATTCCAATACTTTTGTTTGGTAAAATGTGGAAATGAAATGGAATAGGGATTTTTGTGTTTGGTTGGTAGGAAATAATGCTGTGGAAATGACATTGAATGAGGATATTTTAATAATATACACATCGATAGTACTAACAAATGTGCACACGTTTTGTGTATGGCAAAAAGAAAAAAAAAACAGTTGAATCCTTTCAAAAAAAGGGCCAAAATGACTATTCTTTTCTCGCCAAACGTGGATCGGGATGACCCTCATTCGACATTTTGTCCCCCATTTTCACGATGAAGAAATCTTCCTTTTACGTCCAATTGAGCAAAAGCTGGGAATTCCTTATTTTTTCCCGACACTTTTCCTCAATTTCCCCTACTTTACTGTTCAAATCCGATTTATTTTCTATATAGAATTTAGTCTCGTATATATCTGACTAGGAATTACAAGTTAGGCAACAAGTTAAAAAAAAAATATGAGAATGAAAAAACCACGAGATAAAATTACAAAATCAGTATTTTATTATTAGCAGACAATTCATCTCATAATTTAATGTATAAGTTTCGTGGAAGATGCCTCTTGCGGGAAAAAGAAGTTAATTTCACGGTGTTACGTGTAAGAAAAGCTATCCGTGGACACGTTTTTGTGGTAATAAAACTTTGATGCACTTGCAGACGAAGACCCATGTACCCGTGACAACCCACCAATTTTTGTAGACTAGAACACGTTTAAAGAGTAAAGTTCAAAGATACATAATATATATATATATATATATATATCTTGATTCGTCTATTCAAACAAAATATCTTGGCATAAAATCTAATAATGTTTTTGTCCGATTAAGCTTTTTGAATGATTTGAGAAATCAATTTGCCGGAGTTGGTGGAATATGAAAAGCAAGAATCAAGTCATCATAGCATTGCCAACATGAAACGACTCTTGATGACCCATGCTCTCATATTCCAAATCAAAAAATCTGTCTTTCCACGACGAAAGTATTCTATGACACACTTTTTTTTATCGTACGACAACCTAATAAGGAGGGAAAAAATGACTTTAGAAAAAGTGAGGCCAATGTGTATCCATTGAGTTGGTCGTTGTTCTACTTTTTGTTTCATTTATCCAAGTGCAAGTCAAGTCTCCTCCATTATTTATGAGCAAAACATCTTGGCAAGTCTCAATGCCTACGTTGCTCTTCTTGATTGTTGAACACCGTACGTTGTGCAAGTCCCATTGTCATTAACAAAGAAGGGAACAATTTACCAAATTAATTCTAAATTTATTGTACGGATGCCAATTTAGTTATAAATTTTACAACTTTATCAATTGAGTAATAAACTTCTATGTGAAATTCCAATGTAAATCTTTCGAGATAATTTGTGCAGATTTTCCAATGTAGCATACATGTCATTTCGTATTTTATGTTAGTTCATCAATACATGCAAAATTAGAATTCACGTAGTCATAGCATTTAAGTTTAAATATGTTCACGTTAAACAAGAAAATGCAAAGAGTAAATTGGCATCGCTTTATATCTAGAAATCATGTCTAAGTCATACATACATCAAATGGTTGCTTGGTCCTCAGTTAATATTTTGCAAAACATTCATTGAAAGCTTTGCTTAGCACATCAAGGTTTTTCCATCTCCTCAAGTAATTTAATTGTTACTTAAATTATCAAGTGTTACATTCTTGTTTGTGGGCTCACATGATCATATCTCACATGTGAGTGGTTAGGCTTAAAATTGACTCAAATTGCTTGCAAAATATTCTTGAATAAAGAGAAAAGGTACAACAATGGTGTTATATTTACTTAGAGTAACCAAGTCCTTGTATGCATTTCTGGTCTACAAATTGATTGAGTTTCTAATTTACCCTAATAAATTAATGAACACTCCAAATTGAATTGATTTGCATGGTTAGATGATTAAATTTTTAAAAAAAAAATGAAGTTGCAATTGATATGGACTTGGGAGAGTCCACACTAAGTGTAAACTTAGTAATCCATTAACTTTTCCTAACAGCTACCACTAGGAAAGTCGCAACAAGAGAAAATAAAAAAGAAGAAAAGAAAAAAAATGCTCCAATACCCCAACCATGGCTTGGAAAGTAGCACACAAGATCCACGTGCTCCTTGCCTGGCAAGGATTTGGCTAGCTAGTGCCTTTATTTGAACTTCAATTAGTTATTTCAAACCCGAGATAATCTCCATTCTAAGTTTTCTTTTGAGAAAACAACCACGCTTTAAGCTTTTTATTTAAAATAAAAAATAAATATTTGGATGACTCCACTCTCATATTCTTTTTTTCTTTTCGTTTTTTTTTAAAGAAAAATTTTCCACGACAAAAATCTCTTTTTGAATGGAAAAAGCATTCATACTACAACAACCAACATTCTGTTTCTCGACCAATGAAATGGGTTTTGGCATCATATCAATCTATACATGTGAAATTAAAACTCACTTTTCGTGAAGCAAAAGTCTTCGCTTTTTAATATCTTTAATGTGCATTATTGAAGCAAATGTCTTTTTTTATTGTTCTTAATGGTGCATCGTGTAATTATTGCAATGCTTTTTCTTGCTTAAGCTATAAATAAAAGCACCATGAAAAATACAGTCATGCGTAAATCATGTGGAAAGTCCTTTGGTTCCATAATGAAAGAGATCACGTCTCATGCACATGAATTTGGGAAGACAAAAAAAGTGATTTTCATTTTAAAATAGTCTAATCAGTTCGCTGGTGCTCTAGTCATGCGGTGAAAAGTTGAGCATAGTGACATGAATTACGAGTAGTCTTCCTCACATGGAAAGACATTATCAATGGGGGTTACATCGTGTGTGCATATCTAATAGAGTAATTACCTGAAATGTTGTTTTTCCCGATGATTGAACTTCATCCATAGGAGAATTTGGCCATTATTGGTTATGCTGATGAAAAGGGAAAATGATAAATGCAGAGAAAGAAATATTTGTAATTGTAAGTAAATGAAATAGAATTTAATATCTCTTCTTTTTATATTTTGTTGGAATCCAATACAATATAAGTTGCCCATACTCAGTGCTAGGAATGGATACTGTATGAATCACTCTTATTAGGGATCATTTATAATGTGAGTGTACAAGCTTTCAAGTGCACTCCAAAATACATCATTCCCCATATTTCAAAATGAGTACTCTCTCACCTAATTAATTAGACTTGGTTTCGCTCAAAGATGAGTAAATTACATCTTGGGTGAATAAATATAAATCAATAGGCGATTTGATTTCATTACAATAATATAGGAATATTGCATATAGAAAGTTTGTGGAATCGACGATAATTGCTCTAAAACTTTCAACTGTTGCTGTAGGACATTGTTTAATATTTAACTGTTGTAACAGGAGCCACGTCATACATGAAGCTAGTGGAACAACAAGAGGTGGCCCAAAGTCTAAACCTATCATTTATACTGAAGAGTCAACTTTGATGTATTATTGTATGTCTAATGAGGATTTTTCCTATTCCCACCACCTCAGAGCTTTTATTAAGAGTGGTGCTTACGTCACCGTGTCTCACGGTGTGACAGTCAAAGAATGTACACAACAATTTCCTTCCTCAAACACAAGCACTAGGAAGTTTCCAAGCAAGACACAAGTCTCCCTCTCTCTCGTTCAAAATGTGCGGCTGAGTATTGACCCTCCGTTTTCCAAGCTAACGGTACGGTTAGCTAAGCATTTTATTAATATGGGTCGCATGTACTTATGGACATTGGCAAGAAACCTTTCTCTGTCTTCTGGACACCAAAAATGGGAAGATCAATTCCGCTCCCCCTCTGGTGTGCTTGCATCGCTTCTTTATTGGCTCCGGCACTGAAGCTGCTGGCTCTAGCCCAACAAAATCCAGGTCTCTCCCTCTCTCTCATTGAGAATATTTAGTTACTTGTAGAACATCCCGGAATATGCAAACTGAAATTTTATGTGGAGAGAGCCATCAGATAAAAACAAAAGAGAGAGAAGCAAAATGATAAACATGAAAAAGTCACAATTTGTAAGGTTTGATCTGTCGATCGCATTGATAAGTGAACTTACCCATCTCGCAGGTTAATTTCTTTTGTTTTTCTTCTTTGAAAGTTGATCGCAAGGTCACGCAATGGTGAATAGTAGGTTTGTTTACCCAATGACAGAACATGCAATAGATAAAAGAAAGAGAAGAAGCGAACGGAAGGATAAGATTAACAGGATGATCATAGGCATGGATATGAAAAATGTTCATGCATCGTTCGCTCACAATGTATATATTATATTTATGTCAAGATCAATCATACCTAATTTATTATAGCAGTTGAGGTCCGATAAGAGATGACCGCTTCCGAATTCTTGAACTAGCTATATGGAAAAGTTTGAGAATATATCGACTATTTGGTTCTAATTTATCTCAATTTCAAGGTTTCATAAGCATCGATTGTGGAGCACCTAATCCATATCCCGATGGCAATATCAAGATATATTATGAGACTGACAGCGGATTTACAGATTTTGGAGAAAACAAGCAGATTGCCATAGAACACATCTACAAAAATTATCTGCAAATGGCCAAAACTTTAAGGAGCTTTCCGCATGGAATGAGGAACTGCTACACGCTAAAGCCTGATCGAGGCAAGAACAGCCTTTACTTGATCAGGGCCACCTTTTGGTATGGCAACTATGACGGAAAAAACGAAGTACCCATGTTCGACCTATATATCGACGTTAATTATTGGACCACCATCGGCGACACTGATAATATGTCCGAGGAGATTATGTATGTCTCCCAAGCAGATTATATACAGGTGTGTGTTGTGAATAGGGGAAGTGGAATACCTTTCATTTCAGGTCTGGAATTAAGAGTTTTCAACAATAGCATCTATGAAACTGGATCTGGGTTCTTGAGGAAAATTTGGCGGCGCGACATGGGAACAAGCTCTGGATTATATACAAGGTGAGTCGTTTTGGAGAACACAAGTTAGCTTTCACGAGAGCAATTCCTTTCAGATAGGACACTTGTTCAAAATATACTAAACCTATTTTATAGTGGCCAATTCGATTTTAAAGTTTTCAATTTGACTAATTTAGTTTTAAACATTTTCACAATTTACCAATGTAATCATTTAGGCCAATTTTGACTGGAAATTACTAATATGAACACCAACCGTTCAATATGACATAATAGTGCTAATGTGGATGACTTTTTCTAACACATGTATTATAATTTTGAATTATTCTTCTTTTTTTCCTTTCCTTTTCTTTCATTTTTCCTTTTTGTTTCTTACTATTTCACTCTACCCTATGCTTTTTTTTCTTTGCTCGGTTTATTGCTACGCACTATGTACTAATTAAGATGATTAAGAATTCACTAATAATTTAATTTTTGGTGCATGACAATTTTATGACTAAAACACATAATTTTCAATGAGAATCTCTTAAGAATATACTCATTCAAAATTGAAAATGTTTGCATCTAATAATTTAGTTAATTCGTACATCAGTTTCAGATATAGGGTGTTATAATTTCTTATGTAACATTTTATCGAACCAAACAACTCTCTTTGTTGACAATCACAATTTTCATTATAGGTAACATGTCATTCAAATAACCATTGTTTATATCTTCCGACACTTGTTGAACATGCTAAATACAAATTAATAACTCAATTTTCAGAATATTGATTACAGCAAACACGAGTGGATTGAACCAGGAGTTGCTAATTAAAGATCCACCTAATATGAGATACTAATTCAATTTTAAACTATTGATTATGAAAAACACGAGTGAATTCAAGGAAAAGTTACTAAATAAAGAAATCCACTTAATATTTCAATACGCAGTCCAATTAATGATTCTAGAAAAGCGCCCGCCACCTTGAATCATGCACATGATGTCCCATTTTTATCAGGTAAAAGAATCTGACTGATCGTAGGAGTACAATAATCAAAGATTTAGACACTTTGAAATTTTGCAAGTATATTGATTTCTCAATGGCTGAGCGTATCACTTGTTCCTGAAAATGCCTCAACCAGATATCCATTGGATGCTTATGATCGCCTCTGGTGGGGCTACGATCATTATTACTGGCCTTTGCCCAGCACTGGAGCATCTGCCACGTCCCTGTCCAACAACAACGATGCATACAAGGTTCCAGAAAAAGTCCTGATGACCGCTGCAACCGTAAGTAATTCCTCCTTGAGTTACAGTTGGACACCGTGGAAGCCATACGTTCCTCCAGGTAACTGGATCTTGTACTTCCATTTTGCCGAAACCCAAATTTTGCGGAGTGGCCAACAAAGGGAGTTCACTGTTTCCATCAATGGTAATCAATTCACGAAGAGTGTGACGCTCGAGTACTTAAAGCCAGTGACTGTAGTCTCCACTCCTGTTACTGGTTCCCAGATCAACATCTTGATCAGTCCCACATCAAATGAATCTACATATCCGCCAATCCTCAATGCCATCGAGGTCTATGACATTGTTGGACTCCCCAATGTACAAACAGCCGAAGATGATGGTATTTCCCCTACTTCCACGTGTTTTTCTAGTGCCAATTCGAATGTTGAGCTACCAGAAGTCTTCTAAAATGGACATGAACAATAAATTGGTTAAAAAGCGACTCATTACTCATCTGATCATATAGGTTGAATTCAGTAAAAAGTACTGCCACATAAACTGGTCAACCTCCACCCCGTGTGTTCTCATATTCTTAAGGGGTCGACACAAATGCTAGACGGTTTTAGCAATTAACTGTTGCATTGATTTCTGTTCATCTAACTCAATTTTAGGAAATGCTTCTTGCATAATCTAACTTGACTAGTTTTGTTTTGCGTGGCTAATGAAAGTAAAACATGATTAAAAAAATAAGGATTTGTTGATCAACTTGATGACTCTATTGAATATCGAGTACTCTTTCAGTAACCTAGGAGATCTTAATGCTTACTCTTCCTTAGAAACCTCATTTGCTCTTACAACGCAATAATTTAGATTCACTTGCCTTGGTTGCTCCATCAGAAGAGAATTGATGTTGGATTGGTTAAGTAATTATTGGTGGTGAGGTTTGGTAGGTAAATATTGTGGCGACGGAAAGGTTGTAAGCTAAGTTTACAAAAATGTAAGGTGAAATTGAGCTTCAAGAAGCTTAATTTGAAAAATGTAAAAAGCATAAGATAAGAGTTTTCTTAATTTATCTCTAGAAGATGCAATTTTAATGGTTAATAGGCTACTCTTAAACTAGGTTTATCCTGAAAGTAAAAGGCTACATTTTGCTTGGCATACTTCACTGCTGGAAATCACTTAAAATTCAACATATAGCATATAGCATTTTCTCAATTTTCACAACGTTACAATTCTTTAAAAAGATATGATATTTGTGCTATACACTACAGTGAATGCTATCAATGATACCAAGGCAACGTATGGGGTGAATAAAGAAAGTTGGCAAGGTGATCCGTGCGTCCCTAGCAACTACACATGGGATGGTTTGAATTGTAGTTATGGAAAACTTCCAAGGATTATCTCACTGTGAGTACCTTTGAACTATTTCTTGAAGTATCATCCAGCAGTGAAATTCTAAAAGAACTCTCTCTCTCTCTCCACAATTTCTTGTAGGATGATGTTGGTGCAACTAGTGAAACTTTAAAAGAATTTTCTTTTCTTCTTGAAGGCTCCTTTCGTTTCGTGGAAAATAATTTTTAAGAAAACATTTTTCAAATTTTCCGGCATTCATTTCACGAAAAAATGTTTTCCACTTTTGAAAAGTGGAAAATATTTTCCTCACTTGATCTCTCTTATCTCACGCCTCTACAAATCCTCACTTCCTCCTCCCCCTTCTTCTTCTTCTTTTTTTTTTTCTTTCAAATTATTTTTCTTTTTCTTTTTCTTTTTTAATTCAAATTATTTTTTTATTTTCCTTTCTTTTCTATTTCTATTTCTTTTTTCTTTTCTATTTTTATTTTTCTTTTCTTTGTTTCCCAGCTTTTTCTTTCTTGGCCAGTTGTCAACCATGGCAATGGCTTGCGACTGGCCATAGGTGAGCCTTGAGCTTATCGCAAGCACGAGGCTCACCTATCTCTAACGAGCTCAGGCTTGCCACTTGTTGGCCACAAGCTCTCGCTCGCCGATCTAGTGAGCCTTGGCCTCGTTGGACTTGGGCATCACCAGATCGACGAGCCTTGTGCTCATCAACGAGCTTGAGGCTCACTTGTAGCCGGTCGCTGGCCATCGTCGTGGCCAGCAACCGGCCAAGAAAGAAGAACATGGAAAACAAAGAAAATAAAAAGCAAAAAGAAAAAGAAAATGAAAAATAAATTGAATAATCGATTTTAAAAAATAAAAATAATTAAATGAAAAAGAGTGTACGGAGGAAAATATTTTCCTTACTGATTTTGTACTTCCTTTTTAGGTTTCATCAAAATATTGGAAAATAACTATTTCCCTAGAAAATGACTTCCTATAAAATATTTTCCAGAAACACCACATTTTTTGCAAAATGAACGGAGTCGAAGAATTGAAGGCTTTTCCTCATTCTTCTTGAAAAATTGGAAGTTTGTTATATGCCTACATTAATCTATAAAAACTTTTTCATCAATTGTGTGCTTCTCAATTTTACTATTAGGTAACATTGTGTTCTCTACAGTTGAGTGCACAAACACTTATGTATCGAACCAACATTACAGCCTTTGTGAACACAGCAATGACACAGCTTCCTCTCATGTGATTGATTATGAGCAGGAACCTGAGCTCTAGCAATTTGAGGGGCAACATCCATTCTTCACTATCAAATCTATCAGAATTGAAGGCCTTGTAAGTATTAGCCCAGTGAGGCCCTTATTGAGGTGATGGTGTTTTAGGATTGAGTGACTTTAGACCATCGTTGTATCAATCTTGCATTTAAATGTCTACCTAGGACAAAATTAAAAAGAAAAAAAAAAAGGTATCACAATGGTGATTTAAGTAGTGTTTTCAACTTTGAATTTCCATGGTGGTCAACTTTTGTTGGGAGGATTTAGGTAGTGTCTTAATGGCGCAGATTTTATAATTTCTGTTTGAATGTGTTGGGTCATCCTAGTTGTTGCTAGAGAGCTCATTTTTACTTATTCTGAAGAAAAAGTTACTTCGAAGGCTTCAAGAGAGAGCCTTTGCTGGAGGAAGTTTATGTGGAGCATTGATTTTAAAGCAGTGCAACGATATTTTTGGCCTCTTTGGCTCAAAACGTTTATTGTTTTTCTTATTCATAATTTCAAAATTTCAGATGAGATCTATTGAATTGTTAACTACCCAAACTTGCTTTTGTTTCAGAGATCTGTCCAACAATGAACTTACCGGAGCCATACCGGAAACATTGGCAAATTTGCCGAAGTTGAGAATTCTGTAAGTAAATGTGCCTTAGTGACGCCCTAAAGAATTGACAAAGCATGAGTCTATACATGGTTATGCTTTGCAGGAATCTAAGCGGAAACAAGCTAAATGGTTCAGTTCCTGAGGCTCTTAAAAGGAGGGTTATGGACAAGAAATTGGACTTGAGGTCTCTGAGCATTTTAACATGTTTTATTGTGATTCAAAGCAAGTAAGAAGGCCGCTTGTGATCAACATGTCGGCAAAGCAATTCGAGAAATGTAACTTTAGCTACTTACCTTTTGTCGCAGTTTTAACGGCAATCCCGATCTTCGCTGGGCAAGTCCTTACCCAGAGAATAAAAGCTCCATCTTGGTCCCAGTTGTTGCATCGGTTTTAGGCGTAGTCGTAGTTATCTGTTTGGTCACAATTTGGTTGATCAGAAGGAAACAGATAAGAGGTAACTTATTTTTCGACTTCTCGTCCACAGCATAGTTACATGAAAATACAATTGTCTCTTATTAGTCTAATGCTCCCCAAGGATTGATGACCATCAAAGTGATTGTATCTTAGCATATGGAGAGCTAGGTGCCAAAATTTCAATCCTTGCCTGGATTTTCACTTCTCATAGGTTGACCTTTTTCGTACCAATTGGAGTTATCTTAGGGAGATTTTCCTTTGAAGTCTACTTGGAAATCTTCGACAAATTGAGTCTATTACTCATTGGTAATATATTGGTTATTTATTGAAGGAATGGTGAGATTAAGATCTTTCAATTATGGCGAGATCACAAGAATAAGTCATTACATATTTCTTCAAAAAGGCTCTGTTTGCAGTGAAGACATATGATATCAAAGTGAAGATCGTGACCCGATAACTTTTTTCTCCAGATGTTGCTGCTATTACTACTACCGCCACTTTTGGAGGATATACCGGGACATTAAAGTTGTCAAAAATCGACATTTTACATCCACTGATATTGCAAGAATTACCGATAACTTTAGAACGGTAATTGGAGAGGGAGGATTTGGGAAAGTTTATTTTGGCAGACTTGACAATGGCACTCAAGTTGCAGTAAAAATGTTATCTCGATCATCAAAGCAAGGCTACAAGGAGTTTCACGCAGAGGTTCGAAACATTACTCCAACTAGAATCGATGTCTCATGTTTTCAATTTTTTGGGAGTTCTACTCATAGCAAACTCTGATACCTTGACGTGCAGGCCCAACTCCTGATGGTTGTTCACCATAGAAATCTAGTTTCACTTATCGGATATTGCGAAGAATTTGAAAACATGGCACTGATTTACGAATTCATGTCCAACGGAAATGTGCGGCAACATTTGTCGGGTATGTTTGATATTCCCTTTTCCAATAGCACGATATATGTCGAGATAATTTTATCTCAATACCGTTCTTTGATAGTTCAGACTTTTGGATTAATTGGTCAATTTAGATATTCAGAATAGCACCATGGAAATGAAATTGACTTTCTCAGCGAACGAATACAATAGCGAACAAGCTTTACATCTTTCGTGAATACTCCTTAATTCTCTACTTTCAAGCAGCACACAACCCAAATGTTTTGAGTTGGAGCCAGAGACTACAAATCGCAGTCGATGCAGCTCAAGGTACATAAAGTAGATCGATGACATCTTTGTTCACATTTCCACAAGTTAAGCAAGCCTATACATTTCGTCAAGTTTTTCCTGCTGGTGTGCAGGGTTGGAGTACTTGCATAACGGCTGCAAACCTCCTATTATCCATAGAGATCTAAAGACGCCCAATATTTTACTAAACGAGAACATGCAAGCAAAGATTTGTGATTTTGGATTATCGAGAGCATTTGTAAGAGAGCAGGATTCTTATATTTCGACTTTTCCAGCAGGGACACCTGGTTATCTCGATCCGGAGTAAGTGACTCAAAATTTCTGAATACAAAGACTTTTCCATTCCACCTATGATGCAGAATAACTGTACTAATTTTGACCAGCACGAGAGGCCCATACATCTATTCATACATGTTTACGTTGGATAGACGTACGTAAGTTCATTTTTGTGAAGGCAACTTGGGCAATTGTTGTACTAATCAAAGCGGCAATTCCTTTTGAATCCTCAGGTTTCATATACTTGGACACTCGAGCCAAAAGAGCGACATATACAGCTTTGGCATAGTTTTATTTGAGTTAATCACGGGCCACCCCGCCATTATAAGAAGTCTGGAGGGCAACATGCACATCCTTCACTGGGTAACTCCATTCGTAGAAAGAGGAGACATCCAAAGCATTGTCGATCCGAGGTTAAATAACCAATTCAACATCAGTTCTGTACGGAAAGCGGTGGAAATAGCCATGGCATGTGTACCAACGAACGCGGTTGAAAGGGCAGACATGAACCGTGTCCTATCGGAACTAAAAGAGTGCTGGCAGTAGAGATCAGTCCAGGAAGAAGCCAAAGAATGGGAAATAGTGAGAGAAGAAGTGAGTTTGATACAACCACAATGGAGCTTGATTGTTCTCCGTATGCGCGTTAACTATATTTCTTAAGTTTATCATGTCCAATTTTTATTTTTATTTTGTTTAGATTATCATGTCCAGATTCTTCATAAGGAAAATTGCCCAAAAAGTCATAAACTTATTGTATTTGTATTAATTTAGTTCTAAACCTTTTAATTGTGTCAATTAAATGATAACCATTTTTACGTTTTGTCAATTAAGTCCAATTGGGCCAATTGTAGTCAAAGATCAATTGTCTTACATAACATGACTGGGACAATTTCCATTTTTTTAATTTTTTTTTTGCTTTTTATTCTTTTCTTGTTCATTTTTATTTTTTCTTTTTTTTCCCTTATCTTTTCCTTCTTTTCTATTTTTACGACCCTCACCCGCCACAATAAAAAAAAAAAGTAAAGAGGGAAAATAAAATAAAATTAAATTAAATTAAATTAATAACAAAAATTGAAAAAACATATGTTAGTGATTTCTAACCAAGCTGAATCAATTGGAAAATCATGAAAAGTTTACAATTCAATTACCCTAATTAAAAGATTTATGACTAAATTGACAAAAGTGCAATAAATTATAACTTTTTGGATAATTTTTCCAATTGTTAAAATAGTTTGTTATCATAAATAAATAAAAAATGTCACTCTTGGTCAATAAAAGAGTGATGCCTGGTGATGAAAAATATCACTCTTAGCTATAAAAAAGGTAATTGTAAACATGAAAAGTGGTCGTAGTTTATCATGAAAAATGGTGATGGTGTGGATAAAGGGTCGTTTGGCTTGGCTTTAGGGAAATGGGTTGAGGAAAATGCAAATAACTTTGGAATAAAGGGGTTTTTCCAAAATGCTATACCATTTGGTAAATTGTAACTTCAAATAGCATTGAAAAATACTTTTGGTGTAAATACCGTTTGATAAAATCCACATTTATAAAGGACTTATGCTATTTATTTATTTTTAAGTTTGAAAATTAAATTCAGCAGAGGGTTCTATTGGTCGACTACCGCAGGCCAACTGCCGATGGCTAGATCAAGAGTCCCCTAGGTCGGCCAGATCTAGCGACCTCAAGCGTCCTCAGGTGATGCCGCCCAAGTCTCGGGTCATGCCACCCTAGGGGGTGACCCCCAAGCGACGGTGGCAGTTGCTAGAGAAGCCTGATCTTCGATGGCAGATCAAGGAAGCCGAATGGTTGTGGATGAATGAGGAAGAAGATGAATAGTAATGAATGAATAGTGACCGATGAATAGTAGAGTTTGCATTTCCAAAATGCTGAAAGCACAAAACAGGTCCCTACCTACATTGGGCTTTCAAACCTGTATTGGATTTTCAGCATTCTAAATGCTAGCATTTAGCTAAGGAAATCTAAAAAACACTTGCCAAAATGCTTTACATTTTCTCCAAGGAGCTTTGGAGGCCCAACACTTATTGCAAAAGTTGAACCAAATGGAGCCAAAGTACTTACTATCAAGAAATGTATTAGTTCGTTGTCTATAAAAACAAAAACAAAAAAACAAAGCATTTATGTTCATTACAATTGTTCAAAATAACAATTTCTTCGCGTAACTCTCTCCTTCTCTTTTTATATGGACAACTTTGATAACACATTCAAGGTAAAAATTTCAAGAGAAAAATTGAGGAATTGTTGAACTTGTTTCTCTACCGCTTTGATGTATATCTTGAAGGTACATTTGTTTTAAGCCAAGCAAGAATAATAGTGAGAGGTAAATATTGCCTAAAGACCCATAATCGTCATCACACATCAAAACATCAAAGATCTATAAATTATTGCTTTGTCTTCATCAACATTCAAGTTTTCCTAATAATCCTGAGGTATTATTAGTTTTCACGAAGATGGAGATAGTGGTTGCATCAACTATTCACAATCTTCACAAATAAGCATTACTGAAACTTTTGTTTCTGTTTACATGCTTAAGTCATGTTTGTCACAACCTACCCTCGAACAATGATTCACCTAAAGTTTAATTAATGGATTATTAAGCTTCAACTTATTTTAGGCTTTCCCAAGCCTATAACAATTCGTAACTTAGATTCAAGTTATTAGTATGTAAATCAATTTCATTTGGAGTCTTCACTAATCAATTTACAGTGGGTCAATTTAAAACTCAAGAAATGCATCGAGAAAAACACTTTACCTTACAAACTAGAAATTGCAGATGACACAACATGGCACAATAATTTAATTATTTTACTTACAATTAACAGTTTTTTAGTATAATGTTGACTCATCTATATTTCACAAGGAGGTAAAAATGTGCTATTTATGGAAAATATTTTTTGGAAATTTATTTTTCAAAAAAAGACTATTTTTTGGTGAGTGAGACTTGAAAATAAAGTGTAAAATATTTTCCGTTGTTTGGAGGAAAATCTTATTTGATTTTTCTAAGTAGACATATGCTATCCGGGCACTAATGATTTGTGTGTGGGTACATAAGGAACCTAGAATGGGTACAAAGGTCTTAAGCCCAGATACAGACTCCCAAGCACAAGCATGGGTAGTAACCTTGGGTCGTCAAAACCAAAGCCGAAAACTTGATGCATGTGCCCAACTACCTCACAGCTTGACCAAGGTCTACAAAGGCTAGGCCAAGTCCTCGACACCTAGGCTTGGGCCCTCGAAGCCAAGCCCCAAACCTTAGTGCCCGGCATGGGGACCCCAAGCCAATGTCCATCGAGGCTTGGCCCCGGGACTTCAATACTAGTGCCTGCTTCCTAGTCCATCAAGGCTAGGCCTCGAATCCCATGCCCAAATTCTGATCCCTTGCACCTGGACCCAGGTCTATTAAGGTTGGGCCCGGGACCTTAGTGCCAATACCCAAGTCTATCGAGGCTAGGCCTCGGTCCCCAACACCCAAACCCATCCCCAACATTAATGGACCATGGCACAAGTTCAAGGGACTTAGGCTTGCGCCCTGGAGTCCTAAGCCAGCCTCAATGAACCTGGGCTCAAAAGCCAAGGACCCAAGCTTAGGCATTTGGGTCAAGGGCCCATCCACATGGTGCATGAACCTGATGCACTCGGCCACGACCCTTGGCCAAGATCGATCCAAACACTTGGCCAAATCAATCGACTCGACCATGAGAATGATCCTCGAATGTCTAGGATTGATGCACACAATCCATGGACACAATGCAAGGCATGATAGACCCAACCTTGATGGACTTTTACAAGGTCACTAAGGACCGAGGCACAACGTAGATGGACTTGGGCTCAAGTAGAGGACCCTGCCCCGCTATCAAGGATCTAAGAAAAAGTGTTAGGATATGTTTTGTTGTCTATCTACTTAAATTTTGAAAAAATAATCTTTGATTTAAAAAAATATATTTATTTTTCTAAATTTAAGTTCATATAAAAAAATTATTTTTCTTGAAATAAAGAAATATTCGTTAAGAAATTAGCTTCCTAAACAATTTAAAGGCGAAAATTTTTTCTGCCAAACAAGCTTGAGCTCCATAACCACCGGGGTTTGCCCCAGTAGCCACTCTTCCAACATGGAAGGAAGGGAGAGGTGGGGGGTTCGAATCCCCACCTTTTCAGAGGGGTTGGGGTGGGGACGAATTAATTTCAAAAGTAGGTTTCGACTTCCGCAGGGCAGGGCAAAAGTTTGAGAAGTTTGCCCCAGTGGCCACCTTTTTGACATGCCCCAGTGGCCACCTTTCCAACATGGAAGGGGGAGGTAAGGGGTTCGAATCCCCACCTTCTCAGAAGGGTAGGGGTGGGGATGAATTAATTTCAGGAGTAAGTTTTGACTCCCACGCCCTGCAAGAAGGCAGGGTAAAAATCTGAGAATAAGTGTTACAATAAAAATAGAGTAGAACCGATAAAATATAAAATAAAAAAATAAAAAAATAAAAAGCTTGAGCTCCTTAACCTGCGATCCTCTGTATCCTTCCCCGTCCGAAGGGCCCTTGACTTTTGAACTTCGCGGGGTTTTGCGCTGACTTCTTCGTTCTCCCCTCGCTCTGAACTCTGCAAGTAAGCCCTAAAGATTCCATCTTTCTGAGATTCTCTCGCCCCCTCCCTCTTTCCATGTCATGCAAGCATCGGAAACGAGAGCTTTGAGAACGCTCTGCGCCCACAAGCACCTCCTCCATCCCACCTCCAAACCCACATCCCTCGCCTCCTTGAAGCCCCTCCAGAACCGCCGTCTCCACCGCGGCATCCACTCCACGAATCACCGCCTCCTCTCTCGAGACCCCGGCCTCGCGCCCTTGCCCTTGGGCTCCGAGTCGGAGGCCAGCGACACCGCCCCCGCTGTCAGCAACGTCCACGACCCTTCTGCCCGCTGGGTCAGAAGCAGCGGCGGGGAAGCTGGGTCAGGTCCCGAGAGCGAGGCAAGGAGCAGGAATGGCGAAATTCCCGAAGAAAGGAAGTATTTTGGAGGTGGTAGGAGCTCGTATGGTGGGAGCGGTAAGAAGGGGAAGAAGAGGAGTTGTTGGGTTTGTTCGCAATGTGGGTACACGGATGGACAGTGGTGGGGTTCGTGCAGGTCGTACCGTAGCGCCGGGACGATGAAGCAGTTCACGGTGGAGGAGAACGGCGGCGGGAGCGAGAAAGTGAGGGGCTTCCAGGTGTCGGAGAATGTGGTGAGGACGCGGCTGCCGCAGCGAGCTGGCGAGGTGCGGCCGCTGCGTTTGACGGATGTGAATAGGGGGTTGAATCAGTTAGAGTGGCGGATTCCTCTGTAAGTTTGTTCTGTTCTGGGAAATGAGTAACTGGTCAGCTTTGGACCCTATATGCAGCTGCTACAGAAAGATAAATAGTTGAAGAAAGTTGTTGTCGAGTTGATTTTATTGTCTTATCTACATTTGACATAATTTACTTCGAAACATCTTTCCAGGAGTTGGATCATAGAGCGTATCTTGTGATTCTGATGAAATTTTGCCGGAATGATAGTATATTTCCTTTTCTTTAGTAATACGAGAGTAATGATATGACCTTTGGTCCTGATGACAATCTGTTGTCCACCTCGATGAAACCATCCATGCTGGTTATTGTAACACATTAGTACTTCTGTTAATTTATTTTGAAAGAAACGTGCATGTCGCTCTAATTCCTTAAAGTAAATGATCTCTTGGGGTGCTTGATGTTTAGGTATGGACCCTTTGGAGAGGAGGTTTCGAGAGTGCTAGGCGGTGATCTTGTGCCAGGTTCGACCTACTTTTTTGCTGTATGGTCCGCACAGATCTGCTGCTGTACTAGAACTTTCACTTGAGATGTATGGAAGTTTTGAAGATCTTAATTTTATCAAAGCTATTGATTTTGCTGCATTGTGGCTCTAAAGGTTCCTTAATTTTGATGGGAGGTGATCCTGGTGTTGGCAAGAGTACCCTGTTGCTGCAGGTAATGTACTTAGATGATACTTTAAATATTCATAAAATATTTGGGTCACTTTGATGCCACGATATAGCACCCTTGCTTCACCCATAATTGGGTCCACAGCAAGATTTCAGCTTATAATACCGACAGGTACAAAGTTTCCCTCATAGACATGAAAAGCAAGCAAATTCCAACAAATTTTCCACTCCAAAAGTGATGCAGCATCAGCTGAAATTTTACTCGATTTTCATGAGGCTTCCATCCGATTACTATTTTTCAATTGACATTCTGATTGCATGCAGCGAGTGATTTAGGACCTTAAAGGCTTGGACTTGGTCTTGGTCCTCATATTTTGCAGCTACAAACGCTTCCAAATCCATGCAGGGTGCAAGAGAGTCCCACCAACTTGCTTTTTCGTGCTTAAGACCTCTTTAATCAATTTCATTACAGTTTGAGAGTTACTCCCCAACTTTGAATTTTTTAGTATAACTAAACAAGACACTAAATGATGTTCCATCTAAAGAGAAAAATGGGAACATTCCAAAACACGAATCATCAGCACAGATTAATAGCTCCTTTTGAGAGAGCCTTGATTTACATAGGCTGGCCACTAACAGTATGCAAATGTTGAGACAATTTGTCCATATTTAAAGCGAGCTCCTGAATGGATGAGAAAAATTCATGACTTCTCTGGACTAAGATGGATGTGCTGAAAAGCATGGGTAACATCGAAATGTGGCACCAAAAAAGTTTCTAAAGAGAAAAATATATGAGAGCATCAACATACAAAACAGGAGTCGAATGCAGAGATATATCTATTGGTCAAATGAAGCCTGAAAATGAACATAATCTCTTTAGGAATCCAAAACACGTCAAAGAGCTTTTTTAGAGCAATTATTCAATCCCACAATGTTCCACCATCATGAAACACAACAATTCTTGATTTTTGACAAATGGAGTAGGAACACATACCAACTTGACAAACGCAGGATCAGATGATCTTAACGTAAGTGCTAGTTTTATGGCAAGTAGCCAGTAAGGGAAGCCCCCAAAATCCCACCCTGCGTCAATGTGTACCCATCGGGATTATTCCACCATATAAACGGGGAAGCAAGGAGAATTGGAATGCCATCATATCGCAGATATTGCTAATTAATGCGCCTAGGGAAACACTAGCGCCCCTATTGCAAAGATATAGAACATAAACAGCAAGTAGTGTTAAGAGATCATATTCATTTAGAAGAATTGTATTTCTCCGCTCCAATTGGAAGTCTAAAATTTACTTTTTTGAATGAATGTAATCATCTCCTATTGCCAACCAAAAAAGGATCATACTTGTTTGTTCTTGCATAAAAAGAAACTTCGAACATGACAACATATCTGAAGATGAGCCATATATTGAGTTACAATGGACAAGATTTAGCAATCTCCATTACAAATTTAACATGCAAAATGCTTTGGTAAGGAAGTCAGAAAAGAAGAGCGTTAGGAATCCGGAGTATGTATTTATTAATAATCATGCTTTTCTAACTACTAGCACATAAAAATAAAGGAATGAGTCAGAAACCACCTTTGCTCTGTTGAGCCAACTATGCTCTCTAGAATTGACTCTTCACAAAGAATAGAAGATTAAAGCACACGTGATACCTAAATTTATTTTGCCAAGCTAACAGAATGCATGAAGTCATGGTCTTAGAGCATTTCCAACACTTAAGACTAAAATGGCACAGAACTACCTATCAGCCAACATGGCATGCTTAATTAAGTGCTAAAAGTCAAGTATCTCTTCTTTGAGAGTATGAGGACAGCAACTGAGAGTATTGCTCTAATTTAGTGGAAAACATGAGACACGAGCTATTCAATGACTGTATATAACATAGAAATAAAGGAATAGCACAGACCCAAAGGAATAACTAGATCTGCTATTTGCATATATGCACTCACAGACTTAATCAGGCAAACGATGTTTAATCCTTAAGAGTCCTAAATAGTGGAACAAATTCGGTAGATAAATTATTTGAGGAAATATACACCACATATTTTTTTGCTGCAACAAAGTAGAAGACACAGATGCAAGTCAGTCCTACGTGGAGGCATAAACTTCATCTCATCTATAAAAGGAAACAACTGAGAATTCACCAGTCGGGACAGTCTAGAATGATGTAATTTGAAAATCGAATGAGCAGCGAAGGTCTTCAAGTTGACCATCAATTAGAGATGTCACGTTTTATATCTTACTGGACTTAGAACAGACAAAATCCTGTTATGTCCAAATAAACTGTCTAAAGTCAGCAATTCATACTCTTCACGGCTCCACAGAAACAAGGAGAGAAAATAAGAAAAAGTGTCCTACTTCCACGATTTTTTTGTTTTTACTAAAATGCTACCTCCACTTACTTGTGCACGAAATCAAATACGCGTGACTGATGACCCTCTTGTAATGAAAGAGACACCCATCGCCAAGGTCCAAAATGGAATGACAGTTATGGGTTAAATATGCTGAAAGCATGCCATGGCTTAATAAGGTCATGTCAATCCAATGTCCACTTCAGAGTCAAGACAAGGGCAGCAAACACCTCAACGTAGATTAACAAGTTTTAAAGCACCAATAAGAAGATTCTGGCCCTCACCTGCACATATATAAGGGCCTACTCGAAGCATAACCAGGAGATCAAGCTTCTTGCACAAGTTGAGAAAAGATATTATATGTGCAATTCCCTCAAAGACTGTCTCCCCCGGTTTCGGTTCATGCAGATTCCAAGGAACATATGTCTGGATAGTGTTCAAACATAGGGCTTTTGCTCTCAGCAATCTGTCTTCCCAATACTGCATGCACAATAAATGCCCAAGTGTAATTGATTCGTTAAATGGAAGTGGGCAAAGGTTGCTTCAAGCAAAGAATCCTTCTAGTCAGCATTGAAAGAAGATGCTGAATTATATTAAGACATGAACAAGTCCTTCAGTGAGGGGCTCCCTGAATTTGTCATGGAGCTCTAGATTTTATTGCTTCCTGATGGAGCAGAAAGTCATCTTCTAAAACAATCTCAAGTTCAAAGTTCCTCTTCTAGCCTAAATTAGATGCATTACCACATGCAGTAATACTGCTTCAGATATGGCCAATATAACACAGCTTCTCTTCTTAAAAAAGTGCATCTCCACATAGAAAGGAGAACTATTTGTGAGTAGCATTTGGAAAAAAGCATATATAACAATTGTCACAAAAACCCATTGTAATCTAATCACATGAGTAAGAAGAACGACCAAAGGAAAGAAACGAAAATACGTCCGGGAGCACCCGGAAATAATGAACATCTCCACCGATTATCTGAAAGGGATAGCCATCTTTCCACAACTTGTCACTGTCGATCTCAAATTTCCAACTACTGGACTGATTAAAGTAAATTGCAATTAGACTCAGGTACAGAAGCAACCCAACAGAAATTCAACCATGCAACGATAGGGATTTACAATCAAAGGCAGGTAGTGTCGACGAAAGTGAGATGCACACTGTGAACGAGCAGAATAAACCAAAAACTAAACTACAAACACATTGCAAAACCGCTTTTTCAATCGGTGAACATAATCTAGAAAGGTGGACACAAAGCAGCAGGAACTTGCAGCTTAAGGCAGCTCCGATAAGCGAAAGTCCTCTTAAACGAAGTTAAACACAACACTTGAAAGCAGAAACTATCAACGTACGCTAGCATCGATGAATTAGAACGAACAGCTACATTACGGTCCGATGACAAGTAAATTACTGCAGCTGACACACTGATCAGCAGCATTTAAAGTCGGCCATTGCCTAGACACAGCAAAGCGACTAGAACGGACAGTTCTAAGTCATTCCAGACAGTCGATCGCGCGCCAAGCGTCGAACATGCGACGCTAACAAAACGCGAACAAATTCAAGTCAGCTCAAAGCAATCGAATTCCATCGGAGGCAGCTCGAACCGATCGAATCCAATGACGGCGGCACAAGCAGATCAAGCACGATGGCGACTAAGCCGCGATCGCATTCGGGAAAAGGAACTACACAATTCAGGAGCAACGAACTGCGGTTCCTCACCATCGCGGCGGCTCTGGAGGAGGCCGGCACTGCACTGTGAAAAGGGAGAGCGTTGCTGGTGGCGGTGCGAGCTGGCATGCCCGTACAAGTGGTCGTTCTGGACAAATTACATTTCCCACTGCGACATGGATTTTAATCTCAATTATCCAAGTTCTGCGCCAAATTGGTCATCGGGAATGGGTTCGGACCCTTCGACATCAAATTATGTCTCAATCGAATATCTCCGGTGGTTCATTGGAAGAGCACAACATTTGCGAGGTTCAAGATCAATTTGACATATCAACTTTGCTTATCACTTGCTTTTCCATATTTTTCAAGTAGACAAAGGCAATAGTGTCGGATTTAACTTTCTCTATCGAAGATTTCGCCTTTCGTGGTTCAGATCTCGTTCCCAATTCATTTGGAATTGTTCTCCGGGTCCAACTTTTTTCCAACCACCATCTCTTTTACAAGGAAGCAAATCTGCTGAATTCCTGGTGGTCCCTAGCTCTTTTTACTCACGCTAGTCTCTCGGTTTTTTTTTTACTTTTTATTTTTTATTATCTCCTTGCTACTTTCGAAAAATTCTTGGTGCCCTCCAAGTCCCTGTTTTTTTCTTGTTCTTTTTTTTCCCCAACGAGTAGAATTTTCTCGTCACCTTTTATTCTAGAAACTCACCTTTTCGCGTCGAATATACCCATGCAACATTTTCTTTCTCTTCGTCGCGCAAAGAATTTTTCCATATTTCTATAATAATCAAATGGGAAGTTTACGAGATTGTTGTTACTCTTCATAAATTGATTTGGGATATTTACCAAAGAATTTGTGAATAAGCGACGTCAACAATGAAATGCGGAAAATTCTGTATTTTCAGAGTACTAATTTTTTTTCTTATTGATGTGTGTAATTAGTTGCTTTTCGAGACTTGAAACTTTCATAGTAAAGCATGACGACGCTTCTGATTCATGATTGACTCCGTGGGGAGTGAGGGCAGTGTAGCTTAATTATGCTTCTTAAGCCGATTAAGAAAGCCCATTTCGTATTTCTGCCAACGGAAGAGATCATTATCTCAATGCAAAAGAAAAAAGATTCGAAGCATCCTATATGTCAAATAAAAGTCCGAACTCGAGAAAGAAAGAAGTCGAAGGGTAAAAGGGAAAGGAAGAAGGAGAAGAAATCGATGAACTTCTTTCGATTTAGAAAGCCCATTTTGAATTTCTGCTAAAAGGAGAAATCATTATCTCAATCCAAAAGAGGAAAAAAATTAAAAAGATCGGAAGCACGCTAAACGTCAAATAAAAGTCTGATTTCCATAAAGAAAGAAGAAAGGTTGAAGGAGAAGAAATTGATGAAATGCTTTCATTAAAGCTTCCACCCTAACCGCTTGAAAATTGAAGTTCGATATGCAATTCCTAGGAAACCACAAGCGAATCCTTTTCTAACGATTTTGTCTTGTTCCAACCTTGTTCTCTCTGCATCGATTGACATTGTTCCTTTTCTTACGAACATGCGCTCCTTCCACGTGATGATAATAAAAGAGAACACCTTAGCCACAAACAATCGAGCGAACGCTGTCGCGACCGGGGCCGTGTCTCGCATCAGACACCTGAATTTTCCGGGAATCTGTCGAAAACGATTCGCGGCCATGTCTCTTTTTTTTTTTTTAATTTGGGTCCCACACGAGCTATTGATTACGGGGAGGAAAAATCCCATAAATTTTTGGCAAATGAAGCCTAAGGACCTATGACCAAAAGAAAAAAAAAAAAAAGAAAAAGTGTAACGACTTTCATCTTCATCTTCGGGTAATAGCTTTCACGTGTTTGTTCACATGCATATGGGGTCGGCATCCTATGTCCGCGTTTCCCCTACAACAGTTTAATATGCCTAAAAGACATTTTCTCCATCCGCAGAGCCCTAAAAGTACTAACCCCAAAACTGGCCACCCTTTCGACCACCCATTGCGGCTCTCCTCTTCCTGATAATTCCAGAGAGAAGAGAGCAAATAATCAAATGACCAGCAAATGTTCGTGGAATTGAAAATATTTCTCAGCGCTCTAGTGCACTGGATTAAATAGAGCCTCTTTCTTTTTCTTTTCATTTTTCTTGTGTTAGTGTGCGCGTTGGGGGTGGGGGATGATGACATGCATTTTAATGACAATAAAACGTGCCTGAGCAGTAATTGCTTCCTTCACTGCTTGATCAATGGTGTGCTGCGTCTCTGCAATAAATTGCATTCAGAGTGTTTTGCACTCCTGGGCGTGATCAGTGTTTCGGACGAAGGAATCTGCAATTAAACAATGAATGTAAGTGCTCTCAGCAAATTGAAAATCTGCATCAATTGGAACCAGCACAATAAAAGCAAAACTCACATCTTCCCACGTGCTTAAAGCCAAGTAATCTATGGTCCCGTAGTGGCGTGTGGTTTGTTGTCCAACAATCGAACCAACAAAAGTTGTTCGAGATTATCCTTCTCACCATCCAAACAAATTGCCGCCATCGCAGACAGCAACCTTAATGACTGCAAGCGTCATTGAATCGTTTCAATAAAAGATCCACAAGCAAGCAACGGGAGAAACATGAAAAATATTTGCCGCATATAAATTTTGCATACTGTCAAACAAGCTTGTCACGCGATATCTGGAACATCCTCCCTACTCCTCCAGACTCTATCCACATAGTCAACATCATGACTAAACAATGTAGCAAAACAGGATAGAAAATGAAGCACATAAGGATTTCAAGTACTATTGAATCTAACCGACAAGTAAATCGCAAACTTAAAGATGCCCATCACTCCTTCATTAACTCAACGACCATTCAAGATACTTTATTTGCTCTTTTTCGTACGACAGACCTTCCATAATCTTTCATAATATCCAGTCTTCCTTCCTCCATCTATTGATCAATCTCATAAGAAAAGAGGGCACTAGAGAACCGACTTATGACCAACGTAGTCTCACGCGAAAGAAGTGTCCCGATGGCCGACCAGGTTTCACCAGTAGCTCCCTTCAAAAGAGCTTCCACTGGTCCAAACAATGATTGATCCCATCAACCACCATTAAGTAAAAGGGGGAAAAGCCCTCCATCTATAAAGAGAGGCACAAGACTATGTTGGCCATAAGTCAGTTCTCTAGTACCCTATCTTCTTATGAGATGGATCAATAAATAAAGGAAGGAAGGCTAGATGTTATGAAATAGAAGGTATGTCATACAAAAAAGAGCAAATAAAGTATCTCAAAAAGTCGTTGAGCTAATGAAGGAGTGGTAGACATCTTTAAGTTTGCCATTTACTCGTCGGTTAGATTCAATAATACTTGAAATCCTTATCTGCTTCATTTTCTATCTCGTTTTGCTACATTATTCAGCCATGATGTTGACTATGTGAATAGAGTCTGGAGGAGTAGGGAGGATGTTCGAGATATTGCACGACAAGCTCGTTTGGCAATATGCAAAATTTACATGCAGCAAATATTTTTCATGTTTCTCTCGTTGCTTACTTGTGGATCTTTTATTGAAACGATTGAATGACGCTCATTAAGGTTGCTGTCTGCGATGGCAGCAATTCGTTTGGATGGTGAGAAGGATAATCTCGAACAACTTTTGTTGGTTCGATTGTTGGACAACAAACCTCACGCCACTACGGGAGCATAAATCGCTTGGCTTTAAGCACGTGGGAAGATGTGAGTTTTGCTTTTATCGTGCTGGTTCCAATTAATGCAGATCTTCAATTTGCTGAAAGCACTTACATTAACTGTTTAATTACAGATTCCTTCATTAGCTGCCTAATGAAGGAATCTGCAAGGTCTGTCGAGATCTTCATTCACTGTTCAGCCAAGATCTTCAAGGCTGGATGTTATGAAACATTATGAAAAGTCCGTCGTACGAAAAAGAGCAAATAAAGTATGATTGTTGAGCTAATGAAGGAGTAGTGAGCACCTTTAAGTTTGTGATTTACTCGTCGGTTAGATTCAATAGTAACTCCCTTCAAAAGAGCTTCCACTATTCCAAACAATGCTTTCTTCGTCTTGCCTGTAAAAACATGATATAATTCGTGCAGATCCCATCAACCACCATCAAGTAAAAAGGGGGAAAAACCCTCCACCTGTAAAGAGAGAAGCTCGAGAGAAGAAGAAATCTCTCTACTCATTATGCTACCTTATGTGCTTTTGTAAGCTCAGAGACCTTGGTATCACGGACCGAACCAACATGGGTATCAATGTGACTCCACAGCATCTCCCGTACGCTAGACGTATCCCATTTGGCTTGTTCAATTACGATATCTGTTCAAAGTATGATACGAAACTTATCCATGCATTCGGTGGTAAAATTTCCCTAATAACAAGTCAAAAGTGAGCATGGCATGAACATACAAATAGTTTCCTAAATGCCCAGAGTGTTATTTACCAACAAGACCATATTTTCACATCAGCCTCTGGTCTCAGACACAAACCTTCATTTCTGACTGATGCAAGTAAAACAACTAATAGGCCACCAAAGGAGTGCAAATGCAAGCACAACAAGAGTCAAAGAACCAAGAAAGAACTTAGTTACAGGACAAAGCACAATGACAAACCTTCGCTCGTGGCCTACTTTTTCAGAGCATTGACTTTACAAACATCAGGTTACAAGTTGCTGTACCTGTGCATCATTCATCAAATAGGGCCATATAAGACCGAGTACAGTCGCGAGCAGCCACTTTGGACATATTCTGTATGGATGTCTAGGTGAGTTCAAGGAAAGATTTGGCAAGCCTTTGGAAGGAGGAGAAGAGTTTTCAGTGGCTGCTCGTGACTGTACTCGGTCTTATATGGCCCTATTAGACGAACAATGCGCAGGTACGGCAACTTGTAACCTGATGTTTGTAAAGTCAATACTCTGAAAAAGTAGGCCACAAACGAAGGTTTGTCATTGTGCAAACGTAAGCACAACAAGAGTCAAAGAACTGAGAAAAAGCAAATCTTTCCTTGAACTCACCTAGACATCCATACAGAATATGTCCAAGGACTGCTTGGAAAGCTAGTCATTCCAACTGACGAAACAACAAAACACAATAAGCAACATATGATAAGATGTCCTCAACGGACAGTCTCTCTGTGTAAGCTCACTTCAAATGAAAACATCCTGATTGAAAGAAAAATGTGTCAAAACGGAAAAATATTTCCACGTTCCAGGCAGCTTGAAGTGGTAGTCGTACAATAGAACCCAAACAATGAAGCATTTTAAGCAAGGAAAACCACCCCCATAACTTCTTACTCGAAGTGACCATTTTTCAAGCTGCTTCCACCTCTTAGATCTGACATTCCCATCGAAATGCATAGTCTGTGATTCATACCTAATAAGGGCCACATAAAATTTTATAGATGAAACGTACTTATAGTGATAAATAAATTTCTAATCCTGACAGAACATAATCTTCAGCCAAAAATAAAACCAGGAAACATCGCAAACAGAAGGCCAAATTAAGCTGAGCCGTCAGTTAGGCAACTGCTACACTGTGACTAGCCATTACTCTCCTACCATCAAGAAAACTGATCAATCAAACAAGAAGATGATTGCTCAAAAGCAACCATTCAACCAGTTGAAATAATACTCAGATTGCGAATGAAGGGGGGCCATTTCAAGCTAGAATGATCACTTGAACAGAATAGCTATATCTCATCTATACACAGGCTAGACCTCAACAGCTATATCTCATCTACTCAGGCTAGAACTCAACAATTAGATAGTAGATATATCAGAGGCAAACTTGTAAAACCTAAAATCAAACAATATAAAATTCAAAAAAGCTGAGGCTTCCTTTGTGTTTGCTCTTTAAAAAAATGCACTTGTTCCAAGAAAAGAAAATGCTCCTACTGCTCCCACTTCACGTAAGCCAGGAAAAACTCATAAACAACATTATTAACAGTAAGAACATGGAGCCGATTGTGTTGGATAACCTTAATGTACTTGCATTCTTTAATGAACATAAAATCCAGTTGCCGCACCACCATCTGTAACTCATCAAATAATAATATTACTCATCTTACCCAGATAAACACGTGTCAAGAATGGAACAGTTTCTTTCCAAAACCGAGAATTGCTCCCAACTGCACAGCCTCCTTCATCGAAAGCAAGTCCTAACATGTTAAGAGGAGTTCGCCTGATCTTAATATGTGTAAGATAAATTGCATATGTTTGCATTCCAAAATAGCGAAACAGACAAGCAAGTTTCATGTCCAGCAAGAACCAGATCGATACCTCATTTTCAGTAAGACTGGAATATTGTTCGTCGGCAATTTCTTCACATCATATGTGAGCAACCATGACCTTAACACGGATAGCATGATGCGTCCATTAGCATTCTCATTATTAGCAATATATCCAGTTGCCCTTCAATTAACACTCACCCTGTGCGCAGGCAAGTCCAAGTCCTTATTCTCCTTAATGACCATCCAAATATGTTGAGCACTAAAACAAAATCCTGAACCAGGAACTGCTCCCTTCGATCTCCTGCCAGCCCACCAGGTGCGGTACTATCCAAGAACCACCCTCTAAGAGCGTCCACCTGTTCGTCCAAGGAAATTCAACCATATGGCAAAAGATTAGTGCAGAGAAAGGGTCAAATCCATTTGGCAAACTCCATCCGAGAGTTATCAGTATTTATCAAATTTGCTCCAAATTCCATAATACAGAGCACAAGAAGATGAGATGGAAACATAACACATCTCAAACTACAATTGATTAAGAATGTGAACAGAAGAGTAGTGAAAATCACCAATCTCAATAAGGGATGACTGACCAATGATAAGCCCCAAAGAAATTAGAAATAGCAGTCGATGATGAGTGGCATTTCCACAGATATTCCGAAACTCATGCATACGAGGACTGAAGCTTTGTCCTAAACAGTACTCAAGCACAGGATTTATGCAAAAGAAAAGGCGCCCATTGCGGCATTTGAAAATCTTGTTGAGACACAACAACAAAGCCGGCATAAACTCCTCATTACTTCTTTTTTCTGGGTGGGAAAGAAGCCGATTTTGTGCTATTGGGCTTGGAAGAAAATTCTACAATACATGACAAAATTCCAACTCCGCTTCCACTGGAGGATAGGCGATGGTCTTGACACTTCGCTTTGGTTTGACAATTGGCACTCAGTGTCCTTTGAACTTAATATTCACATATTCGCTTATCTATAGATCTAGACTTTCAAGACAGGTTTCGGTGGCTAACCTTTTTTCTGAGGACGGCCATGCTATACGGTCAGTGATTGCAACTTGGGGTTCGTCACTCCCTTCTCTAACTGATGCTAAGGATCGGTTTTGTTGGAGGGAGAATTCCTTGGGAGTATTCTCAATGGCCTCGGCTTGGGAGCTTATAAGTGTTCTCGATAGCCTCAGCTTGGGAGCTTATAAGGCGAAAGAAGGATTGAGTTAATTGGAATGGTTTCATTTGGAATAATGACATCCTACACCGACATCAGTTTAACTTTGGCTCATTACCAAGCGAAGGCTGCTTACTCAATCCCTTCTCACAACTCATGGTAGGATCGATGATACATTCTGCCCTTTCTATGAAAAGGAACTTGATTCAATTGATCATTTATTTTTTGGATGTCACATTACGTTGCATATTGCCTTCTTTTGGGCGACCAAATGCAGACTCTCTTAGAGTAACAAGGCTTGGGAGGAAACGCTAACTTGGGCCACTACCTTCTTTGCAGGCAAGTAGTTCCATAAATGTATTGTCCATTTTTCCTTTGATGCGCTTTGTCACATCATCTGGAAGAATAGGAATGATATTCTTTTCAGGGGTGAGCCCGTTTCTACCTCGACCATGAAGAAGCACCTTCTCAAAGTCGTTCAAGATAAGACTCTCACCTATAGAAACATGGATGGCTCCACTAGAAATAGAAGATTACAACAGTTCTGGGAGTTGGATCCTTCCATCTTCTCCTCTGCTGTTTGCACACTGGCTAGGTAGGCCCTTGGTGTTTTTTGGGTGTGCCAGCACCTCTTGTGCTGGCATTGGTCCTTTTGCTTGCCGCTTGGCTTTTTTTATCGGCTTCCTTCCACTCTTTAAGAGCATGTTCATTGGGAGTGTAAGTTTTTGAAGCCGAGGGTTGTATAGTTTTTTCCTTCCCCATTATGTTATAATTATTACCTTTACTAGAAAGGAAAAAAAAAGCTGACATAAAATGTGGGCAATCGTATTCAAGGTCCAAACGTGCTTCTATGGGATGCAAGGTAGGTATACCTCATCTTTAAATCGCTCTTCCTCTTCTTCATAATTAGAAAGAGCAATAAACTCAACCTGGAAAGCAGAAGAGAGTCATTAGGTAGAACTTCATTTCAACGATTAGAGGCAAAAGCAAATCATCGAAAGGAACTCATATAAGCATCGGAGCACCTACATTAAAAAAATGACTGACAAGAGTTTCCTTGTGCTGCTCTAACTTAGGAATATTGTCCCATATCTGCAGGAAAATACTAAATGAAACCAGCAACGGCTTTACAAAGTCTATTTTCCAAAGGAATTGCAATCCAAAGGAATTGCAACAACCCTCACCTCCTGCACTTCTTCTCTCAAGGCAGCTTCTAGACATTCGAAAGGAGTCTGGATAAAAAGAAAAACCAGAGAGCATATAAAAAAACAATCAACTCAGATGGGCAAAACTTACCAGATGCAACCAAAACGAGCAAATAAAAACCATCACAGTCTGAAATGGAAACATGATTAAGTATAGGTACGAACCCTCCTTGTTTTATCCCGTAATACGAATATGAGAGTTGTTTTCCTTGGACAAAACAATCGCATCATGGCCTTCAAGAAGAGTCGCAACTTTATCATTAACTCTTAGAACTAAACATTTAGCTTATCTTAAGGCAAGAGGACAAGAAACACCTGGAATACAGGTTTCAGAAAAGGCTTGCTGGCAACTTGTGCACGGCCAATATAATGACCCCCCCTATGAAAAAGATGCTGAAAAGAAGACAAGAAATACCTGGAATACAGTTTTGAGCAGAAACCTGCTCCCAGCTTGCTCAAGGCCGACCCAACGACACCATCTATGAAAAAGATGCTTAGAAAGGACACTAGGAAAATACAAAAACAACAACCTTGTAGATAACGCTGCAGAAATAGAAACAGTATCTCACTAGAGCAAAGCAAAAGCCTCACATGTTTGTGAGCACTATATCGGAGACAGCCAAAGCAAAAAGAGTGCTCTGCCTTTCGAAGGAAGTATCGTCCAGTATAAAAATGACACCGATTAAGCAGCTGCAAGAATGCTAATTGCTGCCTACTCAAACCAAGTGTAAATCAGGTGAGTTTCAATGAGCGTCAGCTACACGTAAATCAACCTTCTGGGTTGGTAAGATGAGAAAAGCCATACAAAAGTGGAAAAGCTACAGCAGCTACCCGATGAACAAATTAACGTTTCAACATGTACAAAAAATTAGAATTCGCAATTACATATGGACAAAAATAAGTAGTTGAACATGGACAAATTAAGCTATTATATATCTATGCAAAATCATCTAGTAAATATGCCTGTCTTACTTTTCCATCCGTCCCCTCCAAGTCCATAACTAGAGTGCACGGTTCAATCCCAGCAGCTTTCGCGATCCATATTCCTTCGGTGGTTTGAGACCTGAAAAAATAACAACCTGGCTTTGGACATTTTTCCTAATCCAAATCACCAGAGTGACCTAAAGGACGGTTCAAAAACATACCTCCCTCTTGAAGGATCCATTTCCCTGAACTTTGTGCCAAACAGTGCATTCAACAGCGTGCTCTTGCCTGTCAAAACCAATAGAAACTTTTGTCATAAAACTTTGAAAAAAGAAAAAAAAAAAAAAACATTTCGTCCAAGAAATACCGCCTATATATGGCTTCACTGAAAATATTCACTAGCAATATATCCCAAAAGTCACTGAACATTATCACAAGCAATATATCCTGAAAGAATGGTAAGTTATTTCTAGTTAAACATAAGAAATCCAATTTAGAAGAAAAATATCCACCGAGCAAAAGTAGTGACTAGGTTTTTAAACAAATTGAGTAGCCAAGCTATTCAATAGCGAGATAGGAACTCACCACTACCTTGAGCCTGAATATAGTTTGCCCAGCCCCAGTTTTGGAGGGTGCATCACAAAACGAGCATATTTCATTGTCATGTTGTTTCCAGACTCGTCTCATCATATCGCGCATGTGATGATATTGGATAGTTTCTCGGAAATGCTTTGGTGCCCTATTAATTGCATAGATAATCATTAGATTATCACAAAGATATGTTGATTTTACACTTTATTTCTCTTTTAATCTATCCGACCATATAAATTGAATAAATGATCAAGATATATTGTTCGGGAAAGGTTTGATCACGAAAGTATGTCAGATTTAATGCTTAATTATATATCCCTTTTAGTCTATAATCGGGAGTATGTTTGTTATCACATGTTCTTTATTATGAAAGTTGTGGCGATTTTTCATGGACAGATACTGAATGTTCTCTTACTCAATTTATAGACGCAAGGGTGCTTTCAAGATCCATGCATTAGAAAAATTCATCAGTGATGTGAGATTGGAGGAAACAGGCGTTTCATACATCGTCGTTCCTATATTCGGGGCTCAGAGCAGTGGGTTCCTATCTCGCTATCGAATAGTTTGGCTACTCAATTTGTTTAGAAACCTTGTCACTATTTTTGCCCAGTGGATACTTTTGCTTCTTAGTTGGATTTCTTATGTTTAACTAAAAATAACTTACCATTCTTTCAGGATATATTGCCTGTGATAATGTTCAGTGACTTTCGAGATATATTGCTGGTGATAATTTTCAGTGAAATCATATATAGGCGATACTTCTTGGACAATTTTTTTTTTTTTTCAATGTTGTACAACAAAAGTTTCTATCAGTTCTGACAAGCAAGAGCACGCTATTGAATGCACTGTTTGGCACAAAGTTCAAGGAAATGGATCCTTTAAGACGGAGGTATGTTTTTGAACCGTCCTTTAGGTCACTCTAGTGATTTGGATTAGGAAAAATGTCCAAAGCCAGGTTGTTATTTTTTCAGGTCCCAAACCACTGAAGGAATATGGATCGCAAAAGCTGCTGGGAATGAACCGTGCACTCTAGTTATGGACTTGGAGGGGACGGATGGAAAAGTAAGTCAAGCGTATTTACTAGATGATTTTGCATGGATATATAATAGCTTATTTGTCCATGTTCAACTACTTATTTTTTTCCATATGTAATTCTAGAGTGACCTAAAGGACGGTTCAAAAACATAGAAGATGGATCCATTTCCCTAAACTTTGTGCCAAAGAGTGCATTCAACAGTATGCTCTTGCCTGTCGAAACCAATAGAAATTTTGTTGTAAAATATTGAAAAAAAAAACATTTCATCCAAGAAATACCACCTATATATGACTTCACTGAAAATTATCACAAGCAATATATGCTGAAAATCAATGAACATTATAACAGATAATATATCCCAAAAGAATGGTAAGTTATTTCTAGTTAAACATCCAATTAAGAAGCAAGAGTATCCACTGAGCAAAAGTAGTGATTAGATTTCTAAACAAATTGACTAGCCAACCGATAGCAAAATAGGAACTCACCACTAGTTTGAACCCGAATATACAAACGACAACGTATGAAACGCCTGTTTCCTCTAATCTCACGATGAATTTTTCTAATGCATGAATCTTGAAAGCACCGCTTGTGTCTGTGAATTGAGGAAGGAGGATCATCTATATGAAAAATCGCTACGGCTTTCATAACAAAAAACATGTGATAATAAACATTCTCCCAACTATAGACTAAAAGGGAAATACAAGCGTTAAATCTGACATACTTTCGTGATCAAACCCCTTCCTAAATAGTATATCTTGATCATTTATTCAATTTATAAGGTCGAATAGATTAAAAGAGAAATAAGGCGTTAAATCAATGTATTTTTGTGATAATCTAATGATTATCTATGCAATTAATAGGTACCTATATCAAGAGACTATCCGATATCATCAACGGAGATAGACTCTGGGAACGATCGGCAAATCCCGATTTTCGTCCCTCAATCACAAAGCACCTGTTCAATAGAAACCGAAACTCTACGAGATCACCAACCAACTTGCAATATCCAACGGATGCCCTTTGAAATTCGCCTAAAAACAATGGGGCAATCAATGATAATCAAGAAGATTCTCGAAGCCTACGGAGGAGTCTCCGGATGAAAGGAGAAGGGACTTCTTCGGTGGGGAATGTATTAGTAATAGCTACTAGCTAGGGCCGTCAAAATGGTTTGCTCTCAAAGGTACGAGATGGGCCCTAAAGTATCTCCCAAGCCCAAAATTCGAAATGGGCCCCGGCGGACCGGAACCGGCTCTTCGGTCCATGCCGTGCTGACCTGGAATTTGGGCAACTTTTAATCGACACATTGGTATTTTCATTTGGGAATGCCTCTCTCACATGGAGTGACAAAGAAATTATGGGAAGACATATTGAATGGGGCTTCATCATTGGGGCGAGGGGCTTGATGGCGAGGGATGTCGGCCGAAGATGGTGGGTCTATGTCGGAAGGGGGTGGTGGTGGCTTGGAAGAAACTAAGCTTCGTTGGTTTTGGGAAGAAGATGGGTTGCAAACGGGCCGGGCACACCGGGCCTTGTGGGAACTGGCCTCAATAGACCGAATTTTTTTTTTTTTATCCTACTTTAATTTTACTCTAACACTCACTCTCAGACTTTTGCTCTGCCTCCTTACAGGGCGTGGAAGTCGAAATTCACTCTAGAAATGAAATCGTCCCCACTCCAACCTCTCCTGAGAATGTGGGGATTTGAACCCCCACCTCCCCCTTCCAAGTTGGAAAGGTGGCCACTGGAGTGAACCCCAGTGGTTCTCAACAGACCGAGTTTGATCGCCAAGGATCTAGAAATTAGAATATTTCTTTCCTTTATAGGGGAGAAAAAGCTTAGGAAATTGACACAATTAGTCAAGAAAAAAAAAATTAGCTGCAATTGGGGGTAAGGAGAGGAAGCTCAACCTCTTCAAACAATAGAGCGTGCAGGCAGGACACTAAGTTTCCGGACTACCATTGCTAGTCCCTTATGGTCTTCGGACCTATGGATCCAGCACCATGTGCAACTAATGTCTGAATTACTTGACTTTGTTATATAATAATTTAAATCAATAATGCTTTTTTTTTTTAATCTACATAGGAAGAGGATAGTGCATGTGTGCAGTGAAATTTGATAGCATTTAGATAGTAAAGAGGTAAGGCAAGAAGTTTGCACGCGTGGATATGATAGAGCATATATAGTACATGGTAGATTTTTTTCGTTCCTATTTATGCCGTAAGTATTCTATTCATTGATCACTTGAACGTAAAATATTGCATTTTATAGCTTTGATATCGTGCAATATCGGCGCATTCATGGCTCCATTTATTCGTGATTTTTTCCAACATATGCACATACTTTATAGGTCTATGTAATTGTTGCAAAAAATAAGTGATCAAAGAAATAATAAATGAAACAAGAAAATAAATCAAATATTGAATTTACATGGTTCAATTGATGCGATCTATTCCATGTGGAAAGCAATATAGGATTTCATTATTGATCACGGCAATACAATCGAAATTATAGGCATACTCAAGTCTTTCAAACACTTTCAATATTTTCAGCCCCCAATTATACCATAAAAATTTTTGCAGTATTTTACCCTCATGATTTCTTGCAAAATACTCTATCAATCTCACAAAGGGATTTAGCTGTTTTATCACAAAATATATTGGCATTAAAACACTTGCATACTCTTCATGATGTAATTCACAAAATCGCTGCACAATTAATTGTTACGACCAAAAATTCCTTTGCCCACTAATGGGCAAAAGCCATATAATTAATATTAGGATTCAAAATAATAAGTACAAAAAAGCCTTTAAGTTGACTCAAATTAGGAATTCAACTTCAACATGAATTTCTTGCTTGCTAGATCGTCAAACAAGTTCTATAGGATAATTTTCCAAGATGTCCTAAATATATTAACGGATGCTAATTTAATTGTAAACCTTTGAATTTGATCAATTTAATCGTAAACCTTTTATCAATTAGCCAATATATTCCTTCTAGCCAATTTTGGTAGAAAAAACACTGACTTTGACACTAGTCATCATACATGGCACAGCCGCCATTGATGTGAACAATGTTTAAAATTTTTTTAAAATTGAATTGTAACATATTTTTTATTTTCTTTTGCTTTTTCATTGTCACCAACGAAGGTCCACTAGAGGAGAGACTACAAGCCCTCAGTGACTGTGGGCTAGGGCAGTCGGTGTTCACATTAGTGTGGGATCTACTCCTTCAAGAATTTGTGGCTCACAATAAACTGTTATTTTCAAAGTAATAAAAAAGCCGCTATGCTAGCAAAGCCCAAAAAGCCAACAATGATGATGAAAATCCCATCAACTCTTTTCGCCCTTCAGTGTAGGTCTTAAATCTTTTCTTACTCTGCGACCAACAGATCAAGTCAAAAACTAAGACTAGATCAATGTTAGCTCTCGGCTAGATGGACTACTCGAAACACTCAAAAAGGCAATAGATGGAATATCTCTTCTACTTGATCTATGCACGTTAGTTGAAGGGCATCTCAATTATTATTATCACGTCTGCATGTTTTCTTACGCTGATTCGTCTCAATTGAATGGATCTGAAGGAGTACTCGAGACACTCAAAAAGGCAATGGGTGTAGTATCTCTTCTACTTGATCTATGCACGTTAGTTTAAGGGCATCTCAATTATTATAATCTTGTCTGCATGTTTTCTTACGTTGATTTGTCTCAATTGGCGCCAAGGAGAGTCTGCAAGGAATCTAAGTAAGATCATATGTCCTTGTTGCCGCGACCTATCCTTTGGGAGGAGAGAGTAGGTTTAGTGGTATTGCCTAAAGGATGGACCTAAAGTCTATGATTAGGCGTGGGCTCTCCCAAGCCCATACCTCGCATGACATTAGGATATTCTAAAGATTTTCATAAAAAGAAATCGTCATTAGCCTATTAGGATCGGCTAGAAACCAAGTGAGGCACGGGAATATACCACACTTCCTACGCAACCAAAAAATCTAGGGTCAGGGACTTGATTACACTAATTAATCAATTAGTGCATTTTCGGTACCTGATCTTGTTCATATTAAAAGAAAAGATTTTTGTCAGGTAGTTTGGATTTATTTTATACATACACACTAACACGTGAGATGATCATACGGGTGCACAATCATTAAAATAACAATTGGCAACGAAAGAAAGCGATTAATAAATTGCATGAAAGAGAAAAAATCCAACATCAAAGAAAAGATAAATATTAATCCTAACTAGATTAAAGAGAAGCCAAAATCAACATATCAATATTATGCATTCAAAGGCATATGTCCCTAAGGATAATTGAAACCCTAGTAAAGCCCTAAAAACTTAATCAAACTTAAACATAATTCCAAATTGAAAGGTTTCCTATTTTTAGGAGAAAATTACTTCAAAGATTAATTTCAAACTTTTCAAGGAAATTTTAATTTTAATTATTTTACATTTTTTTTAGATTTTTTTAAAAGGAATTTTTGAACTTTCCAAAAAAGAACTAGATTTTTGCAATTTTTTTAAGTTTTTTTTTTAAATTTTAATTAATTTTTTTAAAAGGGTCGAATGTCTTAATTTTTTTCTGAGTTTTTGAATTTTCGGAAAATTTTTTTGAGTTTTTAATATTTTTCCAAATTTTTTATTTTTTTTGTAAATTTTTGAATTTTTGAAATTTTTTATATATTTTTAAAAATTAATATTATTATACTCGGAAAAACGGGTTCGGACCGGATAAACCCGATCCGACCTACTAGCCCGATCCAATGACCCGAACTTACCCTATAAAAGACAAAACCTATTTTTAAAAACCTATTTTTGCTTTTTTTATCACATTAATAATATTTTTTAATTAAAATTTTTAATTATTTTTTTTGTCTTTCCCCCTGCACTATCGCCTCATCTACGCCACCTTCACCGAACGTCTCCCTCCCACGTCTTTTCCACCTTTCTATTTTTTTTTTTTTTTTTTATTTCTTTTCACTACCCATTTTTATTTCTTGTTTTTCTTTTAACCTTTTTTCTTTCCTAGGTCGTCTTCTTCCCTGGTCTTCTTCACGATGTCCCCTCTCTGCCCGAAGCTTCCTCATCCTGCACCGTGCACAACGCCGGCCGGATTAACCAGCTTCGACCGCCGGACCAACGCCGTCCATCGGTCATCCCCCTCGACCGACGTTGGCTACCGCTGGCCACATATTCCGATGACCACTAACTCATTCTCCGGCGCGACTTCGTCAATTCGAATACACGCAAATATTTCGCATAAACCACACGAAAATAAAATGAATAAAGGCAAAGCAACAAGGATTCAGCAAGCACGGGGGCAAAAATGAGTCGGTCTTGCGTTAAAACACAGGCTATTCTTCGGTTTTCTTTAAGGCATTTTGTCGAACAGATGTATGCACTAATGAAACGGTTTTGCCTCGATCGAAACTCAACTCGAGCTTAGGCTTCTACTGAGGATAGCAGTATGCACAGAAACATCAATGGAGGCTCCATGGGACCGAAGCTCGCGTGAACTGGTCAACCGCGAGTTCCGGTCCGGCACCCTACGAAAATGGAGCATACATGAGTAGAGAAGACCTACCCGGTTTGGTTCGGTGGAGATGCTGCGACGGATGGTGGCTGATGGACGGGCCACCGACGATGGTGGATCACTCCTTCAAGCTCCAGCTCTCTCAGTTTGCTCTCTGTCTTGGATTCTCACCGAAGAGCTCCCCCTTTCTCGGTTCTCGCTGCTCCAGAAGAAGGGCGTCGGGGAGTGGGATCCCATGCACGGTTGAGCCACTCCTTGGCTCTCTTCCCTCTCTCAAGAACAAGTTCTCTCTCGAGCACTTCTCTCGCTCAAGCTCTCATGGTGCTTCTGTTCAATCCTCCTATCGCTTCCCCCGACCAAAAACCAACCGAGAACCCCCTCTCGCTTTTATGCTCGGCCAGCAAGCGCACATGGCTCCTGTCACCGCCAGCTACCTTGCCGGCTTGACTCCGACCCTGGGATCATGCAGTGCGATCCACTGCCTCCTCTGCTCCCTCGGTCTCCTCTGGCTCGTACTTTGCTTTTTCTTCTTTCTGCAGAGAGCGTGAGGAGCGTGAGGGAAAGAGAGCGGAAGAAGAGAAGAAGTTTTTTTTTTTTTTTTTTTTTTTTTTTTTTTTTTTTTTTTTTTTTTTTTTTTTTTTTTTTTTTTGGTCGGAAGAAGAGAAGAAGGTTGAGCCGGTGAAGGAAAGACAAAAAAAAAGGGAGGAGGCTGGGCCAGGCCCAAGCCAATGAAAATGGATAAAAAGAAAGAAGCCCGAGCCAAGTTGCTTTTTTGTCTTCTTCTTTTTTCGATTTTTTTAAATGGATTTAATATTAGTGCTAGTTATGTAAATGCTCTTAATGTCTATGCGTAACGGATTATAATGAAAACATACACGATGCATTTTAATGAAAGTGCTTCTTTTTTTTTTTTTTTAACAACTAATTCCTAACTTTTAATGCTATTAAGTCTTAAGTAAAATAGCGAAATTTAGGTGTCAACACTTGTCACAAAACGCCTTGGACATTCCAAAGTGGGATGGACTTTTCAAGATTATGTATAATGACATCTTGGATTTTTTGATTCTGATTTCAATTAAATTAATCGAACATTTCATCGACGCGCTTATAGAGTTATTCTCAGAGCTGATAACTTTCGAGATAACTAGACTATCTATGAAAACCATTAAGAAATTTTAATACAATAGACTTAAGAATTCGACTAGAAATCGGCTATATGACTGTGCTCATCTTTAGAAGTCATTATGGCAAAGATATAAGTCGATTAGAAATCAGAGATAGATTGGTTCAACCGAGATATGTGGCTAAACGTGGGTGACTCCACTAAATTGGAAAATTCTCGTCGACCGACACTAGATTGATTTTTCTATCGTTTTGGTACCTTGTGTCCGTATTTGAATCCTTGAGATTTTCACAATAATCGAGAGTAGCCAATGTGTCGAGTGAGTTCATTGACTCGAAGAAAATCAACCATGGGTCATTTGCATTAAAATTTCTAAAAGCTACCCGGTAGCCTAGGTCACGCTAAAATCGCGCCGAATTGAAATTAACCGCGAAATTGAGTCTGAGTTTAGAAATTGAAAGTTCTGTTATATCACAATTAATTCTAAGAGCATCGACTCAGTCTCAGAAGATTTTTTTGTATACCAAGACTTTTTGGGAAAAAATCGAGGTAGGGCCGTTTTTGTCCAAAAAATGTCGGGGACCATTTTTTATGGCAAAATTAGGAAGCAAGTGAGATCAATTGGTGAGAAAAAATACCAATTGGATCAATGAGGTGTCGGTTGAATTTATTGAGACCAAATTGGATTGATTTAAGCAAGAATGAGTGTCCAATTGGAGAGGAATTCTTGTCAAATTCGTATGCCCCCCCACCACCATGACTTATGGACCAATTCAAACTTCTAGATGAGGGCAAATGGGTCTGGAAATTGCTGTGGAAGACAGCTATGGATGGGAATCAAGTTGAGGGAACAAAGGGATAAGAACAAGCTTGGTGGCCCCCTCCTTAGCAAATCTTGTTCCCCCTTCTTCCCATCTGCTGTTGTCCGACCTTCTCATCCCCCTCCCTTGCTGCTTGATGCCCAGCAACCCAGAAGACCAACCGTGAAGCCCTCGTCCCCGTCACACGCCACATCGGAACGCCGTCCGCCATCCACATGCCCCGCCGCCCGCACGCATGCTCTTTGCCTTGCCGCACTCGCCTCCGCCATCTTAGGCTGCTGTCCCATTTCCACCGTGAACCAGGAGGTTTCCCAAGCCCAGCCAAAGCCCGTGCTCTGCCAGTCCGCCAACGAGCAAGCCCGTTTGAACCTGGTTTGGTCCCCTCAACCTTCCTCGGTCCATCCTCGCCTCAAATCAAGCTTGTTGCCCTTTGTTTCAGTCCAAAACAGAAGTTGAAATTGTGGGTATTCCAGCAAGGGTTTGACCGGTTTTGAAGGTGTTCCTGGCCTCAAAAGCTAGGCTCCCTTTGAAGAGAAGTGAGCCCCGTTGCATCCCCGACGATTTGAGTCGATCGAATTGCAAACCAAGTAAGTTTAACTCACTAATCCTCACTTAGTAGGTTAATTACACTTAAAGGTTGTTTAGTTTAGGCTAAGGGATTATGTGGTTAGTTAGATTAGATTATTGAATTTAATTAATTGTCAATGCATATCAAGTGAATAGTTAGTGCAATTAGCGAGTAAATGCACTCTAGCATTTATTTAACAAGTCTCAAAATTTTTCCGGGCCCGTTCCAGCATATAATTAGGCATTACGGGCCTAAGTATGCTCTTTCTACATTTAATAATTAATTTCTGTATTTATTTATTTATTTATTTTCTGGAAATTAAACCAGGATAGCCGGTGACTGAAATTCCGTGTTGATTGCAGTGGTGCTTTCTGTTTATTTAATTGAGTATCATATTGTGCAATTTGAGTGTGAGTAGTGATTGTGGGTCATTATTCCAAAAATGGACAACTTTGGTAATTGGCTATAAAAAAAAATTGTTATGTAAGACCGTGAGTTTGATCAAGAAGATCTCCGAAGTATAGTTATGCTAGTGGGGCCGTGATGACCACTTAACCCAAATTATGCCAGTGGGGTCGTGATTTCCACTAAATCTAGATCATGCTTGTGGGGCTGTGATTACCACTTAATTTGGGTTGTGCTAGTTGGCCTGTGATTCATTGCCGAAAATTTAGTAAGTCGTGCCTGTTGAGCCGTGACTAAGAGTTGTGAATGAATAATCGAAATGACCGTGTGATGGTCCCAATGACATGTAATCAACTAAGTCGATTGATTGATGATTTGATTTAATTAGGTGAAGTGATTGATGAGTTATCTAAACTGTATTGACTTGCATGAAGAAAACTGAGGCCATAGTAAGTCCTCTGACTCATGGTTGTGCTTAGGCAGCCCTTATGGCGTATTTTCTACATAATCAAGTCTTAGGGGGGTTGAACTTGCTGAAACATTGTCTTACTAGTTATTGTATAACCATTTTTGGGTCCTTAGATGGTGTTGGTAGAGGACCGGAAGTTCCGGAGTTTGGAAATGTGGAGACTGAAGAATCGGCGAATATGTCTGACTAGAGGGTCATAGGATAGTTCCTTTTTTGTTAAGCCGATAATTTTGTAAACAGCCTGGTTTTGTGTATAAAACTGTTTGTTTTATAAAAGGCTCATTTTGGTTATGAGTTGTGGTCTTACTCTTTTTTATCCCATTGTTTTATTGTCTGAGGATTAATTATATGCTTCCACCTATATATTGAAATGAAAGGGTCGGCGATGCATCCTGAGACATCGCTTTTTAATCGACCAATGAGGGATGGGCGTGCACTCGAGAATTGGGGCGTGACAATGTAATTTCGGACACGTAACATGCATTGTCTAAGTTGACTTCATATTATAATCTCTCAATTTCTCGGTAGGCTTCAGGTCCAATTGCGAGTTTGTTGCCTGTCCAAAAGGTCATAATCAATTAATCTACTAGGCGAAACCTCATCGAATGAAATTGGTGATTCTTTGTTGGTCTTCTACTAGATCCAAACTTCCATTCTCTATAATTGAGTTGACCATTTGAAGTGAATAATATATCAGCCATTGATAGAGGAACCATTCCCCCAATACTAATTTACAAGTGCACGTCCGGTCCATGAACTGGCATTCACGCGTGCTTACAGTGATCATTGAATTGTGAAGAGTTAAAGACGTTAGATAAAAGGGATTTTAGAAAACAGCACGGTGATGATTCAGTGTCTACATTTCTTTCCGTTGGCAATCGACCTTGCAAGCATAAGACAAAAAATAGTCATACTCAAATTTGTCTTAGAAAATGAGTACCGAGTATATAAGCGGAGTTGAGCTCAAGGAGTTTTAACGTTTTAGAATTACACATAGCAATAATTTGTACACAACTTTAGGAATTTAGCAAAGTTAAGGCTGTTCTACATTCTCTAGGAAACATCCACGAATCCTCCTTTATAATGGAGAGTTAATAGTGTATCATCCTCTAGCTTACTTTATTTTTGCAATCGATATCTCTGTTTTCAAGCTTTTCACGTATGCCTTTACCATCCGATTATCCATCAAAACTTCTTACGTAATTTTCATTGCTGAAATGTCCTTCTAGTTGATATAGTTGTTAAAAAATTAGATAAAAAAGTTTAAGGGACATTGCAAAGCATCATGAAATTTATAACACTATTTAAATTTTGAATTCGTGATGCATGGTGAAAACCAAGTGACAATCTCTAGTTACCCCTCGATTTAGGTTTCATAAGCATCGATTGTCGCTCACCTAATGATTATCATAACGACCAGCTCAACATATACTACGAGGCCGATACAAGGTTTGTAGATTCTAGGACAAACATGCAAGTGTCTACCCGGGTCATCGATCAAGACAACCAACAACAATCAAAGAGTCTCATGATCTTCCCCATTGGAAAAAGGAATTGTTACACATTAGTGCCAAAAATGGGAAAGGGCAAACACATATTTGGTCAGGGCTTCATTTTGGTATGGGAATTATGATGGCAAGGATCAAACTCCAGCATTTGACCTCCATATTGATGTCAAATATTGGATCACGATGAACTCTTCATCTTGGATATACAGAGACATTATTTACACTCCTCCAAGAGACTACATACAAGTTTGCTTGGTGAATATCGGCTCAGGAGTTCCATTCATATCAGCTCTCGAGTTGCGATTACTGGATAACTCAACATACCAGATCAATTCCGGTGCACTTGTAAACCGAGGGAGATATCATTTAGGGAGTAACCACGCATACAGGTGATTTTCTTTGTTATTGCCTATGATATTCAGACGTTGACCACATTCATCAGTCTGTAAATGACATGTTGTATACACATTTAAAACAGGCAATATCATTATGCAAAGCATGAACAATAGAAAACGTGATGTTATTCCCAAACCAATTTGTGTCGGCTTGTTCATCATCTTGCACTTACTGTTATGATTATTTGATTGGCGTTGGCATTAATAGGCATCCACAAGATGTATATGATCGCATCTGGAACAATAAGACTTATAGTGGAGGTTGCTCGTCAGTCAGCAACTTGACGGCCATCGTGACAAGTACAAGCAATGATGCCTATGAAGTTCCACCTGAAGTTTTGATGACTGCCACACAAGCACAAAATGTCACCGATCCCCCGAGTCTGTACTGGACCTCAGACAACTCCACTATTGTCTGGTATGTGTACTTCCACTTTGTGGAATTGCAACAGCAAAAGGGTCAATTCAGAGAATTCACAGTGTATGTACAAGACACATTCGTGAAAACTGTCATGCTCAAGAACCTAAAGCCAGTGACCATAGCCTCATTGCCCATAAGTGGACATAATTTGAGTCTAACTGTTAATGCGACAGCCCACTCTAGTCTGTCACCACTTTTCAATGCCGTCAAGTTTTTCACTGTGGCGCAGCTTCCAAATTCACCGACTTTTCTTGATGACTGTATGTATCTATCTATGTTCTCACCTAAGTTTTTGCTTGAATACTCTTTGATTTCCTTATGATCGTAGCTCTTTATTTGGTGGTTTAGTCAATGCCATGTATGATATCAACAAAACATATGGGGTGATCAGAGCAAGCTGGTAGGGTGATCCATGCATTCCTACACAGTATTCATGGAATGGTCTGAATTGTAGCTCTGATAGTTCTCCAAGAATCATCTCATTGTAAGTCTACAAAAACATATTTTCTATGACTCAATGCTGTATTGGAACCGCACGAGTCTCGATGAAAGATAAGTTTACTTGACAATAACTATAGTACAGATTGGTAATACATCATGCGAAGAAAGGAAGATTTTGAAAATTAAGTCTCTAAATTGATGCCTTCCATGTTAAAGGTTTTTTTTTTTTTTTGACGGATAAAAAAATTGAAAAAAAAAAAAACTTTTAAGTGGTGGGATCTTACTCTAATCGAGATAGCTGCTGATGTGCAGGAACCTGAGCTCTACTGAAAGGACTTATAGCTACATCGGTCTCCTATTTGACAGCAGTTGTATCCCTGTATGCATTAGCATTTTTTTCTTCATTTTATTTAATTTGAACAGAAAGAGAATGGACGACACTAAGCCCAAAAAAAAGCGACACGCTTCTTTATCATGAGCATGATGTTCATTATCTACCTTACCCTGTTTTATGCATTTCAATAAGTACATGCATATGAAGTTTCTTAGCACTTTTTTTGCTTAAATTCAGGGATTTATCCAACAATTCATTAATTGGGTCCGTGCCAGACTTTTTAGCACAAATGCCGAGCTTGAAAGTTCTGCGAGTCACCAAGCTTTTAACGGAAAGATTATGTGTGGTCATCTAGCTCGAGTAAATGGCTATCAACTTCTAATCATGGATATTTGCAGGAATTTAAGTGGAAACAACTTGAATGGCTCTGTTCCTCAAACTCTCTTGAAGAAGACGACAGATGGATCGTTACTACTTAGGTTCACTCATTGCCACGCTATCGTAACACTTCATTTAATCACTGATTATTATCTATACAATCTGCTTCCTCTTTCCGTATGTTGCTGATCACACTGAAGAATGAACAGGATAAAAGTGATAACTGCTCTTGTAGTTTTCTCTTTGATCAACTTATGTATGTAATATATGCACGGTCGGGTATCCAAGAATTCATGTGCTAATCTTTTGGCATTGACATGTACCATCGACGTTTTTCGACAGCTTAGATGGAAATCCAAATCTTTGCCAATCAGACAATTGTGCAGACGAAGAAAAAGGGCATCTCTATTGCTTTAATCATTGCATCAATTGCAGCCGCTCTGGTCTTGATTTTAGTGGGAACTCTTGCAGTACTGTGGACAATCAAAAGAAGACAAATCCAAAGTAACTCTCTTGCGTATTGCATGTACAAGAAAAATCAAGAGTTTTACATGTGATTTTCTCAATCCGGGTTGGGTTTTCAACCCCAAACTGGTTTAACTGGTCCAATTGCTCATGGCCCTTTCGACAATCGGGCCCGGAAAAAGTGAACATGAATCTTGCTTCTGTGCATCACTGTTTCACGTTAAAAAACTTATGCACGCATTATTTGTTCATAGTATCATAATCGCGTCCAAGCGTACCCACATCTCGAGTAGATAAAGGCACGAATAATTCCTCATTTGGTTGAGGTCACTCGCTTCACTCTTTCTTGTTCATTTTTCATAACATGGTCTCTTCTTTATTTAAGTCATTACATACTTCTTCAAGAAGATTCTATTTGCAGTTAACGCATATGATATCAGACCGAAGGTCATAATCTGCTTAACTCTGTTAAGGTTATGTAATTTCCTTTTCATTTCTCCAGATGTTACTACTACTACTACAACTACAAACTCTACCAGAGAATCTACATTAAGGTTGTAAAAAAATCAACTTTTTACATCCACTGAGATTACTAGAATTACTGATAACTTTGGAACAATAATCAGAGAGGGAGGATTTGGGAAAGTTTACTTGGGCAGACTTGACAATGGCACTAAAGTCGCGGTAAAATTGTTATCTCGATCATCCAAGCAAGGCTACAAGGAGTTTCATGCAGAGGTTTGAAACATTACTGCAACTAGAATCAATATGTCATGTTTTCGATTTTTTGGGTGTTCTACTCATGACAAGCTCTGAAACCTTGATGTGCAGGCACAACTCTTGATGGTTGTTCACCAAGAAATCTAGTTTCACTTATCGGATATTGCGAAGAATTTGAAAACATGGCACTGATTTATCACTTGGACTCTCGCTACACGACAGGACAACAGATGTCGATTTACATTTTATCTCAACCCTGCTCTTTCATAGTTCAGGCTTTTGGATTAATCGGTCAAGTGACATAGTCATTTATAGCACAATGGAAATGAAATTAACTTTCTCAGCAAATGAATAAGATGGAGAACAGGATTTAATATCTTTTGTAGACTTTGGAATGAAAACATCACTGATTTAATCCTCTACTTTCAATTTTATCTCAACCCTGCTCTTTCACAAAACCCGAATGTTTTGAGTTGGAGAACGATATCTTTTGTGATTGGAATACTTCCTTAATCCTCTACTTTTGCAGCAAAAACCCGAATGTTTTGAGTTGCAGACTACAAATTGTATCGATGCAGCTCGAGGTACATAAAGTAGATTGATGAAATCTTTGTTCACATATCCACAAATTAAGCAACACAGTACACTTCATTTTGTTTTCTTTTTTGTTGGTGGTGTAGTGTTGGAGTACTTGCATAATGGCTACAGACCTCCCATTGTCCATAGAGATTTAAAGACGCCCAATATTTTACTAAACGAAAACATGCAAGCGAAGATTGCTGATTTTGGATTATTGAAAGCATTTGCAACAGAGCATGACTCTCATATTTCAACTCGCGTAGCAAGAACGCCTGGTTATCTTGATCTGGAGTAAGCAAGTTGAACCACCAATTCAGAATACAAAGACCATTCCACCTAGGAAGCAAAATATTGTACTTTTTTAGACCAGCGCGACAGGCCCATACATTTTTTTCATACATGTTTATGTTGGATACACGTTTGTAGGTACGTTTTTGTAAAGGCAATTTTAGCAATTATTGTACTAATCAAAGCAACAGTTCCTTTTGAATCCTCAGGTTTCATGCATCTAGAAACTTGAGCAAGAAGAGCGATGTGTACAGCTTCGGCGTAGTTTTACTTGAGTTAATCACGGACCGCCCTGCCATTATGAGAAGTCCAGAGGGCAACAGCATGCACATACTTCGTGAGGTGACTCCACTCATAGAAAGAGGGGACATCCAACGCATTGTCGATCCCAGGTTAAATGGCCAATTCAGCATCAATTCTGCATGGAAAGCAGTGGAAATGGCAATGTCGTGTGTGCCGATGATGGCAGTACAAAGGCCGGACATGAACCATGTTCTGTCAGAACTAAAAGAATGCTTGACAGCAGAGATCGGTTCCGGAAGAATTGAGTCTTTTGAGATGACCTCAATTGACGCTGATATCGCTCCGAGTGCTCGTTAACCATGCTTCATCTATAAGGTTATCATGTCCATCTTCCTTGTATAAGTTGTTGATTATTACATAGAACGGATTCAAAAACTTTTGTGCAAAGTCTGCACTTGTGACTTTAAATCGCGAGCGATGCATTTTGGGGTTGTTGCTTTTCTAGCTTAGTGAATAAATGAGTGAATGGAGAGTTCACTTCACACTTCGGCCCCTCTTTACAAGGCTACAAACTGTACAGTTATCAAGATGATTATAGCTAGCCTTGCTCAGCCATCCCATGTGAACCCCTGTATAACGCAGCAGAGGAAAAATGAATTTCTTTCGTTGTTATACCATCCGTTTTATGAACCAAAGTCATCTTTTGACAATCTTTGCCACCCACAACCACCAAAGTAATAGCCACCTGGCCAAAATGAGAAGCCCAAAGAGAAGCACTCGCGCCACCCAATCGACGTTGCCTCAAATCGAACGAAAGTGATGGATTTATAAGATGGGCTCAAGGCCCATCCGCTCAAGTTGGGCCCAAAAGGGCCCGGCCCACGGGAATAAGGCCCGTGGAGGGGGAAGGTATAAAAGGGAGGAGAGAGAGAGAGAAACGCACCCTTTGACACAATCAACGTACGCTTCTATCCCGCGTGTTTTCTCTCCCAAACGCTCAAGGCATACGGCTTCCAATTTCTTCCCTTCAAGGCTTCATCGGCCGGATTCTCTTCCTCCATTAACGACGGTGTTTAATCTGTGGCTAACAAGGTACGCTCGAATCCGTGGTGTGCTTTACGATCGGTGATGCGTGTTTTCCGGGCTTCATCTTCCGCATTGATTTAGGGGTTCGATTCGGTGTCGAATCCGGTTTTCGGGATCCGTTATTCCCAACATTGGTATCAGAGCCCTAGTTCACGTTTTTCCCGATCAATTATGATGTTTTTGATTGATTTTTCGCGAAATCACTTCGGCCGTACGGAACCGGGCGAAAATCCCGACACCCGAGCGTTGTTCGGCCATTTTTCTGAGTTTTCGTAAGTCGAAATAAAATTATGAAGGCACTGGGAGAAAGGCGACGTCGAGACGAGTCCGGCGAGTGGTCGACCGCACGCCGCCGACGACACCGCCGCACGCGCCCACACGCACGGCCCGAAGGCCGCGCGCGTGGGCGCGCGCGCCGGAAGCGCGGGCCGCGCGGCGCGCGCGCACGCGCCGGTCGGCGAACCGGCGCGTGCACGCCGCCGGGCGGCGAACCGGGCACGTGCCGGTCCGCGGACCGACGCGCGTGTTGGCGTCACGTGATGACGTCATCGTGACGTCATCCAACGGTCGATAACCGTTGGATGGGATGACATCACGTGATGACGTCGGCGTGACGTCATCACCGACGACGTTTCGGCCGGACGGTCACCCGACCCGACCCGACCGACCGACCGCGACCCGACCCGACTCGCGGATGAGGCACGCGCCCCGCACGTGCGGATGACGTCTCGCGTGACGTCATCCCCGCTCACGCGGAGGCACGTGCGGTCGTCGCTGCGTGGCGGTCCAACGCACGTCCGCGGCACCGCGGTCTGTCGGTCCGACCGGCCCGACCCGCGCTCTCGTTGACCCGACCCGTTGACCGACCGTTGACCGACGACCGTTGACCGTCCGTTGACCGTTGACTTTGACCGTTGACCGTTGACCCCTGAAAAAAAAAAAAAACAAAAAAAAAAAAAAAAAAAAAAAAAAAGAATTTGTTTTCTTTTTAAGTCATGCCTATGTGGGTTATAAGTAATCCATTTTTAATTCTGCATTTGTTGCATGAATTTTGAAAAATTATGTATTTTCTCTTATATTAATTATGGATTATTAGTGATCCATTTTTAATTCCCGCATTTGTTGCGGGAACTATGATGCGTTATGCAAGGATACCTGCAATCCCGAGAACGCATGAGGGAAATGCAAGACTTAATAGGCTGATGACAGAGTTAGCTGATTATCGATGGCATGATGGTGATTTAGTATCACATGTGGTCAAGGTCAATCCGATGATACAGGAAATCATCTGGAATGGTTATCTTATGCCGGATTTTCAGAAGGTGCCGGCTTTGATGAACACTCTTCCACCTGAATGGCAAGCAGTGTTGGATCGGCTATGGGAGGTCAACATGGTCCTGGGTTATAGGAGGCTAGTGGAAGCTTTTGTAAGAGAGCACTATAGGATTGAGTTGACCAAAACTTCAACCCTTAGATTAAGCGCCACATGGCGTCGAGTGAATGCGCCTTGGAGGCGACATGAAAGCTCTCCAAAAGTTTTTCCATGGTTGGCAAATGTGCCTTCAGTTTTCTCAAATGTTTTGACTGATAGATTAGAAGGGACATTCCCTATTTATTTCTTTGATTAATGATGTAATATTTACTACCTGATTGTTGTTGATGTAACAATTGATATGTTAGTCGTATCATGTGAAAGCATTGTTATTTTATTGAATGTTAAGATTTTTTATCTGCTTTCTGCTATTGCTGGTTGCTGTGGGTAATTAGCTGTGGGTAGTAATAGGAGTTTTTGTAACTTCATAGAATTTATTTGCATAAGATAATTATATTAATAATAATTTTAAGTTAGGATTTTTGGAGGATGATTGGAAACATAGTGACCTTTTGATTCGAAGCCTTACTTGAAATTATTTATTAATATGATGGGTCTATGCAAATAGGGATGCATAAATGATAGGCATTAATTATTCGTGCATGTATGTCGATGTGTTGTAACGATGGTTCAGCAACTAAGAATGTAATTGCTGATATGAACGGTAACATTTGTGAAATATTGAATATGAAGATTCAATATGTGATTGGAAAAGCAAGAAGCGCTAGAAGCTCTTGACCACATTATGGAAGATCTTGAGGGTGTCGTGCACCACCTTGAGCTAGTAGAGGACCGCTTAACGGTATTTGAGCCGAAAATAGACATTTGCTATGCTGGTTCTAGCTCAGAAAGGGCTTTGTGCTCTAAGTGCAAGCATATTGATTCGTTCAATATGTGGAAATGCAAAGGATCAAGTCCTTATTGCAAGAAATCAAGAATTAACCAACAAGAGAGAGGAAAGCATCTTCAAGTGAAGAAAATGTCAAGGGTGTGATGTTACCATTGTGACAAGAGAAGGTCACTATGCTCGCGACTGTCGTGAGCCAAAGCAAGAATGCACCTCTTGTACATTTGAGAACTTTGCTTATGTGTCAAGTTCTGCATTATTGGCTGAATCCAATCCTTTGTGGAATGTAGATTCAGAGCGATAGACCATAAAGGGAAGGATAGAGAATCCTTCGTGGAATTCCGACGAGTACCAATTGGAACTAAGTGGATCTATGTTGGAAACAACTCTAGAGCTGATGTAAAGGAATTTGCATCGACCAATAGAACATGAGAGGTGGACGCATCTTTAATGTTCTATACGCTCCGGAGATTCGTCGAAATTTTGTGTCTATCTTAGTGTTGGTTAAGCTTGTTTTTGGTATGAACTTCCATAATAAATGTGTAGATTTGTGTTTAGATACAAACTACTATGGTTGTGGTCACTTTCTAGATGGTTTTATTGTACTAAATGTTGACTGTGATGATGTCAATATGTCATCCCCTTGTTTCACGTCTTCTATCTTATATGATAATGATGTGAATATGATGGCATGCTAGATTTGGTCATATGGGCCAACAACATATGAAAAGACTAGCCAAAAAGGGCTTGTTGGGCAATATTGAAAAAGTTGATTTGTCCATATGTGAGCATTGCCTAGTAGGGAAAATGACAAGGAGACCATTTAGAAAAGGTAAAAGAGCTGAATTTCCTTGACATTTAATCCATTTGGACATCTGTGGTTCAATGAATGTGAGAGGAAGGCAAGGGGCTGTTTGTTTCATCACTTTTATAGATGATTCTACTTGATTCGGATATGTCTATTTGATTTCTCATAAATCTGAAGCATAAGTTGTTTTAGAAGGTTTATGAACCTGGTAGAAAATCAATTAGACAGGAAAATAAAGTATTTAGATCCGATCGAGGTTAAGAATATTTATCTGATAAGTTCAGAAAATTATGTGATGAAAAAGGAATAGAAAGATAGTTGTCTATTCCATAAACTCCTCAACAAAATGGTGTTGCAGAGAGAAGAAACAGAACCCTACTGGAATGGTTAGGTCCATGATGGCACATGCTAACTTACCTATCACTTTTTGGAGTGATGTGTTGTTAACTACTGCCTATATACTTAACCGGATGCCTTCCAAATTGGTTATTTCCATTTCATATGAGTTATGGACAGTTAGAACACCGGACTTAAGTTTTCTTAAGCCATGGGGTTGTGCTGCCTATATTCATGAATCCTCTCACAAGTTTGGGAAATACGGTCCCAAAGAAAATAAGAGTATTTTCATGAGATATTGCGAACACTCAAAAAGGTATGTGTTCATAGGTGAGCAAGAAAGTGGGAGTATAACTGAATTTGAATCACGGGATGTCACATCCTTAGTGGATGAATTTTCTAAGAGGGGCGAAATAAGGGAAGATAACTTCCTATTTGAAACCTTGGATCAAGATAATGATGTCAGTGGAGTTCGTTCAAGTGGGAGTAATATGAGATATAATGAATTGAATTCAACTCATTCTCAATTGCAACCTCCTGATATGACGACATCATCATTACCTAATCCAAGTGGGAGCATGATGGGGAATGATGTGCTAAGTGTACAATCTCCCATACGGTGAACAAGTCGCCAAAGTATTCCCCGTCGATGTTTTGACATTGAAAGGGAAAGTTTTATGGTTGCTCCACAAGATAAGGATGAGCCAAGAAATATTAATGAGGCTCTAAATTGCCCTAATAAGGAAAAATGGATTCATGCAATGAAAGAGGAAATGGAGTCAATGAAATCAAACCAAGTCTGGGAGTTGGTTGATCTTCCAAAAGGACGCAGAGCTATTGGGAACAAATGGATTCTCAAAATAAAGCGAAAGGCTGATGGCTCAATAGAAAGGCATAAGGCTCTCCTTGTGGCGAAGGGGTATAATCAACGGGAAGAAATTGATTATGAAGATACATTTTCTTCCGTAGTGAGATTTACCTTGATTCGCATTATTCGGCAATAATGGCAAGTATGGATCTTGAGTTACATCAAATGGATGTAAAGACTGCTTTCCTCAATGGAGAATTGGAGGAAGGAACATATATGGAACTACTTGCTGGTTTCATAGTGAAAGGCCAAGAAGAAAAGGTATGTTGACTTTGGGGGTCGATATATGGCCTTAAGCGATTCATCGAGACAAAGGTATATACATTTTCATAATGCCATAGTGGCATATGATTTTACAATGATTGACGAGGATCATTGTGTATATATCAATAGATCCAATGATCAATTTGTGATCATATCATTATATGTTGATGATATACTAATTGCCGGAAGCAATATGGAGTTGGTTAATACTATCAAAAGATAGTTGTCTTCTAACTTTGAGATAAAGGATATGGGTGAGGCTGTATACATTCTTGGAGTCAAGACTTCAAGAGATCGTTTTGAAGAGATCGTTGTCTCTTTCACAAGAAACCTATATAAATAAGGTTCTTGAACGGTTTCGTATGTAAGACTGTAAACCCATAGACACTCCTATTGCAAAAAGGTGAAGGATTGAGCCATAGTCTGTGTCCAAGGACTCCACAAGAGAAGGAACAAATAAAACATGTTCCTTATGCTAGTGCTGTTGGGAGCTTGATGTATGCTATGATGTGTACAACACCCGACATATGTTTTGCAGTTGGAATGGTGAGTAGTTACCAATCCGATCCAGGTCAAGCACATTGGAAAGCCGTTAAGAGAATACTGAGGTATTTAAAGGGGACTGTTGATCATACGTTGAGTTATTATGAAAAGGATCTGCAACTCAAAGGCTATTCTGATGCTGATTGGGGAGGAGGTTTAGATGAAAGAAAATCTACCCCTGGATTTGTTTTCTTACCGAATAATGGCACAATATGTTGGAGCAGTAAGAAACAGAAGTGTATAGCATTGTCCATGATGGAAGTTGAGTTCGTGGCATTATCAGCAGCAGTGTAAGAGAGTGTTTGGCTTAAGAGATTTTTGGATCATTTAGGTGTTATTAGAAGTGCTGCAGATTTATTGTTGGTTAACTATGGTAGCCAAGCAGCAAAAAGCGTATACCAAAGATCCAAAATATCATGGCAAGACCAAACATATAGATACCAAGTATAATCCTGTCAAGGATATAGTTGCACGAAAAGATGTGAACTTAGAGTACATACTACGCATGGAATGGTAGCAGATCCTATGACAAAGCCAAAAACTAGAGATGTGTTTTGTGGTCATATGAAATCTCTAGGATTGCGTAGAGACTGATGTACTGAATATTGTAATTTTCCCTAAGTGTTCACAATTTGATGAATTTGTGTTTTCATCATTAATGCCTATGAATCTTAGTTTAATCCTTATGCATCTTAATGCTTAGTGCATTACTTTAAGTTGAGAAGTATGTCGGACAGATATAAGATTAGCCCACTCACACGGGTAATCGCTCTATTTACTTGTGTGATAAATAGAGATGAGACTGTTTATAAGCTTATTATCTAGGTGATAATCGAGAGCTCAAGCTTAAAACACGTATGTCGCCTTAACTAGGTGTTAAGATGAGGATATAATACTTACTATATCCGAAAGTAAAATACCCCACATGTTTTACTTTATCCGTCTAAGATGCCAGATGTGAGTTCTAATGAATTTTGTGATTGAGTAGATAGGTGAACTCAAGTTAGACATTGGGTATGTCTGAACTATCATCTGTACGGTATTGAAAAGTGTAGACATACGCTCCATGGGAAAGGAGTTAATACCGTAATACGTATTTCATACTACGTATGCATTAGACGACCAATAAGAGTGGCAAAAGTTTGATCTCAACTTTTATGTCGTGTGAGACTCTTGAGGAAGAGAGTTCCTCAATTTCTTAGTCCCCTCATGACTCTTACTTATTCTCAAGATTTCTATTTAGTGTTTGCTATCTTAGGATGTTGCCAATGGTCATGAGTTTGATTCGATCTAATGGGGCATTTCTAGAAAAGCAAGCTAGACTGAAATTGAGAGTTTGAAGGAAAGAGGAAGATCGATTTTGGAGAATCACATTATAGTTTTGTATTCACCGGTTAACCAATTATGACTGTCTTTGTGATAATCATAATTGTGAATACAATATATATATCATTGTTTAAAAGAGATCAAGAGAGATATAAATGTGATCGATCGATCTAGGGTACTGCATACTAAATCTACTCAGGATGTGATGCCCATTATGAGCTGCTATATATTCCTAACAGATGTATGGCAACGAGCTCTCAAAGTATGCTGGTCGCACGGATTATTCACCGGTATGAATGTTGAAGAGAGGAAAAGAGGATTATGTTCGGCCCACCATGTTAAGTGAGAGTCTATGATGGATTTTTCTCTGATGGGACTGAGTAGGGCCTGTCCGCCCATGTTGGTTTTGCACCACCATGTGCGAGTGGGAGATGATGGATTTATAAGATGGGCTCAAGGCCCATCCGCTCAAGTTGGGCCCAAAGGGCCCGGCCCACGGGAATAGGGCCCGTGGAGGGGAAGGTATAAAAGGAAGGAGAGAGAGAGAGAAAGACACCCTTTGACACAATCAACGTACGCTTCTATCCCGCGTGTTTTCTCTCCCGAAGAACGTAGGCATACGGCTTCCAATTTCTTCCCTTCAAGGCTTCATCGGCTAGGATTCTCTTCCTCCATTAACGACGGTGTTTAATCTGTGGCTAACAAGGTACGCTCGAATCCGTGGTGTGCTTTACGATCGGTGATGCGTGTTTTCCCGGGCTTCATCTTCCGCATTGATTTAGGGGTTCGATTCGGTGTCGAATCCGATTTTTCGGGGATCCGTTATTCCCAACAAGAGGCTACACGGGCAGTTCGACACCGCATCTGCTTGTTAACTAGTCGAGGCAGCAATGTCGTGTGTGGTCGTGACTGCGAACGAGGGGCCGAACTTGAACCCGCATGCTGTTAGAGTTGAAGGAATGCTTGACTCTCTCCAGGCGAGGTACCTGATGAACCGAGGGATTTTGTTCTACTTCACCCTTCACGGTCGCTGCTTATGATTTGGATAAATGTCTCCGAAAATGTGCCACGAGATAGTGCTGAATGTGCTCCAAAACCTTCCTTTGGGTTCTGTAATTGTGGACGATGTGATTTTCTTTGATGATATGATAGCATTTCAAGGTTTTGCATGTGCCGTATTCTCCTATGAACTCATAGTGAGAGATGATATTGAAGAAAGGAAACTGCTGCTTTGCACTGAAAGAATCTTTGATTGTACATGTCGGCCGAGTAATCTAACGAATCTTTTACCACATGTCATGTAAGCTAGTAAATTTGCGCACGCGTTGCGTGTCCCCAAAAACAAAAAAAGAAATCAACGAACTCTCTAAATGTTATAGTAAGCCACCTTAACATGAGAAAGTTAAATCACCAAATAATGAATTCATAAGAATCCTCAAGGATATTGTTTAAATATACAATGAAAGAGAAATATAGGGCAAGATTCGCTCTGATACCTTCATGTGCTGGCGCAACTCCTGATGCCCTTCATCGTAGAAATCTGTTTTCATTTATCGGAAATTGCAAAGAACTCGAAAGCATGACGTTGATTTACGAATTCATGCGCAATGGAAATGTTTGACCACATTTGTTAGGTTTGTCCGATATTTCTTTTTGCAAATTCTAACTAGATAAATCATCTCTTCAACGCCAGCACGACGCGTGTCAAGTTATATATTACCTTAACACTGTCCTTTAATAGTTCGGGCTTTTGAATTAATTATTGGTTGAGTTACATATTCATTAATAGCACCATGGAGATAAAATTAACTTTCTCAGCGGATAAGGACAGTAGTGTACAGGCTTCCACATCTTTCATGTTTCTGGAATACTCTTCATTTCTCTACTGTCCAGCAGCACACCACCCTAATGTTTTGAGCTGAAGCCAAAGACTACAAATCGCAATCGATGACATCTTTGTCCACATTTCCACAAATTGAGCGACGCAACACATTTCATCAAGTTTTTTTTTTCTGCCGGTGGTGCAGGGTTGGACTACCTGCATAAGGGCTGCAAACCTGCCATTATCCATAGAGACAACCAATACTTTACTAAACAAGAACAGGCAGGCAAACATTTGTGATTTTGGATTATCGAAAGCATTTGTAACAGAGCATGATTCTCATCTTTTGACTCGTCCAGCGGAAATGCCTAGTTATCTCAATCCAGAGTAAGTGACTCGAAAATCTCCTAATACAAAGACTATTCCACCTAGGAAGTAGAATAACAATAACTGTACTAATTTAGACCAGCACGAGAGGCCCATACATCTGCTCATACACATTTATGTTGCGTAGACCCATGTAAGTACATTTTTTTGTGAAGGCAGCTTTGGCAATAGTTGTACTAATCAAAGCAACAATTCCTCTTGAATCCTCAGGTTTTATATATCTGGAAGCTTGAGCCATAAGAGCAATGTATACAGCTTCTACATAGTTTTATTCGAGTTAACCACAGGCCGCCCCACCATTATAAGAAGTTCGGAGGGCAGCGTGCACATACTTTACTGGGTAACTCCACTCGTAGAAAGAGGGGACGTCCAAAGCATTGTAATCCTTTGTCAAAAAAAAAAAAAAAAAAAGCATTTTCAATCCAAGGTTAAATGACCAATTCAACATCGGTTCTGCACGGAAAGCGGTGGAAATAGCCATGTCGTGTGTATCAACGAAAGCGGTCCAAAGGGCAAACATAAAAACCGTGTTCTGTCTGAACTTAAAGAATGCTTGACCCTAGAGATCAGTTCACGAAGAGGCCAAAGGATGGAAAATAGTAGGAGAAGAAGTGAGTTGAAGATAACCACAACAGAGCTTGATGCTCCTCCTTATGCGCGTTAACCATACTTCATACATAAGTTTATCATGTCCATATTTTTCTTTTTCTTTTTATTCAAATTATGATGTCCATAGAAACTTGCCCAAAAAGTTCTAAATTTATTGTATTTTTATCAATTCAGTCATAAACTTTTTAATTATGCCAATTGAGTTATAAATGTTTTCATATTTTGTCAATTGAATCCATCTAGTCAATTTTAGCTAAAAATCACCAACGTGAATATCAACCATCCTACGTGATATGACCGGCATTGAGATAGATAATTTTAATTTTTTAATATTTTTTGTTTTTATTCTTTTCTTTTTCATTTTTTTTTTCTTTTCTTCTCTTCTCTTCTCTTCTCTTCTCTTCTCTTTTCTTTGTTTTCTTTTTTTACGACCCTCACCTGCCATAATAATAAAATAAAATAAAAAGTAAAGAAGGGAAAGAAAATAAAGTAAAATTAATAAAAGAAATTTGAAAAATATATATGTCGGCGATTTCCGACCAAAATTGACTAAATTAATTGAAAAAATTATGAGAGGTTTACAACTCAAGTGGTATAATTAAAGATTTAGAACTGAATTAATAAAAGTACAATAAATTATTACTTTTTGAATACTTTTTCCGATTGTTGTTAAAATAGTTTGTTATCCGGGAAAAAATGTAACTCTTGGTCACGAATAGAGTGACTCTTGGTGATGAAACAATGTGATTCTTAGTTTTTTTTTTTTTTTTTTTTTTTTTTTTTTTTTTTTTTTTTTTTTTTTTTTTGGTCGTAGTGATTCTTAGTTATGAAAAGAGGTAATTTTTAACATGAAAAGTCATGATAGTTTATCATGAAAAATGGTGACAGTGGGGATAAAGTACTTACCGCCAAGAGATGTATTGATCGGTTGTCTATAAATATAATCAAATCATTTATGTTCATTACAATTGTTCAAAATAACAATTTCTTCTTCGTAACTCTCTTCCTCTCTTTATATATGCCAACTATGATAACACATTCAAGGTAAAATTTCAAAAGAAAAATTAAGTAATTGTTGAACTAGTTTCTCTATCACTTTGGTGTGTATCTTGAAGGTAATTTTTTTTAAGCCTCGCAAGAATAATAATGAGGGGGTAAATGGTACCTTAAGGATAGTAATCTTCATCACACATCAAAGTGTCAAACATCTATAAATTATTGCTCTATTTTCATCAACATTAAAATTTTCCCAATAATCTTGAGGTATTATTTTTACGGAGATGGAGATAGTAGCTGCATCAACTACTCACAATCTTCACATATAAGCATTATTGAAACTTTTGTTTCTATTTATATGCTTAAGTCATTTTTGTCACAACCTACTGTTAAACAATGATTTACCTAAAGTTCAACTAATGGATTATTAAGTTTAACCTTATTTCAGGCTCCCCCAAGCCCATACAAATTCGCAACTTAGGTCAAGTCATCAGTATGTAAATCAATTTCATTTGGAGTCTCCACTAATTAATTTATGGTGGGTCAATAAAAACTCAAGTAATACATCGAGAAAAACACTATACCTTACGGACTAGAAATTGTGGATGACATGACATGACACTGTAATTTAATTATTTTATTTACAATTAACAATTTTTTAGTATAATGTTGACTCCTATATATTTCACAAGGAGGTAAAAATGTGCTATTTGTAGAAAATATTTTTTTTATTTGGGAAACCATTTAAAAAAACAACAATATTTTCTGGTGGTTGAAACTTGAAAATAAACTAGCAAAAATTTTCCCTTGTTTGGAGCAAATTCTTATTTGATTTTTCTAAGTAAACATACGCTATTCGGGTACTAATGATTTGTGTGTGGGTACATAAGGAACCCAGCACGAGTATAGGAGTCTCAAGCCCGGATACCAACTCCCAGGCACAAGCGTGGGCACTAGTCTTGGGTCATCAAAATCAAACCGAAAACTCAATGCCTGTGCCCAACTCCCTCATGCCCTAACCCGGGTCTACCATCATTTAGAGATGTCACGTTTTATATCTTACTGGGCTTAGAACAGACAAAATCCTGTTATGTCCAAATAAACTGTCTAAAGTCAGCAATTCATACTCTTCACAGCTCCACAGAAACAAGAAGAGAAAATAAGAAAAAGTGTCCTACTTCCACGATTTTTTTGTTTTTGCTAAAATGCTACCTCCACTTACTTGTGCGCGAAATCAAATACGCGTGACTGATGACCCTCTTGTAATGGAAGAGACACCCATCGCCAAGGTCCAAAATGGACTGACAGTCATGGGTTAAATATGCTGAAAGCATGCCATGGCTTAATAAGGTCATGTCAATCCAATGTCCACTTCAGAGTCAAGACAAGGGCAGCAAACACTTCAACGTAGATTAACAAGTTTTAAAGCACCAATAAGAAGATTCTGGCCCTCACCTGCACATATATAAGGGCCTACTCGAAAAATAACCAGGAGATCAAGCTTCTTGCACAAGTTGAGAAAAGATATTATATGTGCAATTCCCTCAAAGACTGTCTCCCCCGGTTTCGGTTCATGCAGATTCCAAGGAACATATGTCTGGATAGTGTTCAAACATAGGGCTTTTGCTCTCAGCAATCTGTCTTCCCAATACTGCATGCACAATAAATGCCCAAGTGTAATTGATTCGTTAAATGGAAGTGGGCAAAGGTTGCTTCAAGCAAAGAATCCTTCTAGTCAGCATTGAAAGAAGATGCTGAATTATATTAAGACGTGAACAAGTCCTTCAGTGAGGGGCTCCCTGAATTTGTCATGGAGCTCTAGATTTTATTGCTTCCTGATGGAGCAGAAAGTCATCTTCTAAAACAATCTCAAGTTCAAAGTTCCTCTTCTAGCCTAAATTAGATGCATTACCAAATGCAGTAATACTGCTTCAGATATGGCTAATATAACAGCTTCTCTTCTTAAAAAAGTGTATCTCCACGTAGAAAGGAGAACTATTTGTGAGTAGCATTTGGAAAAAAGCATATATAACAATTGTCACAAAAACCCATTGTAATCTAATCACATGAGTAAGAAGAACGACTAAAGGAAAGAAACGAAAATAGCTCCGGGAGCACCCCTAAATAATGAACATCTCCACCGATTATCTGAAAGGGATAGCCATCTTTCCAGAACTTGTCACTGTCGATCTCAAATTTCCAACTACTAGACTGATTAAAGTAAATTGCAATTAGACTAAGGTACAGAAGCAACCCAACAGAAATTCAACCACGCAATGATAGGGATTTACAATCAAAGGCAGCTAGTGTCGACGAAAGTGAGATGCACACTGTGAACGAGCAGAATAAACCAAAAACTAAACTACAATCACATTGCAAAACTGCTTTTTCAATCGGTGAACATAATCTAGAAAGGTGGACACAAAGCAGCAGGAACTTGCAGCTTCAGGCAGCTCCGATAAGCGAAAGTCCTCTTAAACGAAGTTAAACACAACACTTGAAAGCAAAAACTATCTAGCATCGATGAATTAGAACGAACAGCTACATTACAGTCCGATGACAAGTAAATTACTGCAGCTGACACACTGATCAACAGCATTTAAAGTCAGGTCATCGCCTAGAAACAGCAAAGTGTCATAGCCCGAAAGAAGGCCAATCCGAGAGGTTCCCAAGGGATGGCCGTGACTCATCCGTGGAGGACCTCCTACTTTCACTCGGATTCCATCAAGTCTTCTCCCCGAAGTTTCCAAGGGCGGGCGACACCGTCATTACGCCTGATTCTAGAGAACTCTATCTTTATTTATGTCGGTAGCTAGTAGTTAACATTTATGTCGGTAGTTGAGACAGTGCAATCTTGTCCGCCGAATCAAATTTAAATCAACGGATGTAATTCGAGGGCCTCAAGTATAAAAAGAGTGCCCTCCCCTTATTTGTAACCATCTAACTATTTCAGTAATACAAAGTTCATTTCAGAGCTCCTCTTTCTAAACTTTCTCTCTCTACAATCCGGGTATACGAGCAAGTGAGCGTTCGATCGGCCCGTGACAAGCAAAGCGACTAAACTTTCTCTCTCTACGATATGGGTATACGAGCGAGTGAGCTTTCGATCGGCCTGTGACAAGCAAAGCGACTAGAACGGACAGTTTTAAGTCATTTCAAACGTCAATCGCACGCCAAGCATCGAACATACGATGCTAACAAAATGCGAACAAATTCAACTCAGCTCAAAGCAATTGAATTCCATCGAAGGCAGCTCAAACTGATCAAATCCAATGACGGCGGCACGTATGAAACGCTTGTTTCCTCTAATCTCACCTCACTGATGAATTTTTCTAATGCATGGATCTTGAAAGCCCCACTTGCGTCTATGAATTGAGTAAGCAGGGTCATCTGTCCATGAAAAATCGCCACAGCTTTCATAACAAATGTGATAACAAACATACTCTTGATTATAAACTAAAAGGGAAATACAATTAAGCGTTAAATCTGACATACTTTCGTGATCGACCCCTTCCCGAACAGTATATCTTGATCATTTATTCAATTTATATGGTCGGATAGATTAAAAGAGAAATAAGGCATTAAATCAACGTATTTTTATGATGATCTAATGATTATCTATGCAATTAATAGGTACATGTATCGACGACTGGGAACGGAGGAGACTCCATGATCGGCGAATCCCGAGCGCTCGTCCCTCAATCACAGAGCACCTGTTCAACAGAAACTGAAACTCTACAGATCACCGACCAACTTGCAATATCCAACAGACTGCCCCGTGAAATTCGCCTAAAAACAATGGGGCAATCAACGATAATCAAGAAGATTCTCGAAGCCTACCGGAGTCTTCGGACGGAAGGAGAAGGGACTTCTTTGGTGCGAGGGGAAAGTATTAGTAATAGCTACTAGCTAGGGCCGTCAAAATGGTTTGCTCTCGAAGGTACGAGATGGGCCCCAAAATATCTCCCGAGCCCAAAATTCGAAATGGGCCCCGGCGGACCCGGAACCGGCTCTTCGGTCCGTGCCGTGCTGACCTGGAATTTGGGCCTGCGTGGGTTTTCATTTGGGAATTGCCTCTCTCACACGGAGCGACAAAGAAATTATGGGAAGACATATTGAATGGGGCTTCATCATTGGGGCGAGGGGCTTGATGATGAGGGATGTCGGCCGGAGATGGTGGGGCTATGTCGGAAGGGTGTGGTGGTGGCTTGGAAGAAACTAAGCTTCATTGGTTTTGGGAAGAAGACGGGTTGCAAATGGGCTGGGCGCACCGGGCCTTGTGGGAACCGGCCTCAACAGACCGAGTTCAATCGCCAAGGATCTAGAAATTATAACATTTCTTTCCTTTCTAGGGGGGAAAAAGCTTAGGAAATTGACACAATTAGTCAAGAAAAAAAAAAAACTAGCTGGAATTGGGGGTAAGGAGAGGAAGCTCAACCTCTTCAAACAATAGAGCGTGCAGGCAGGACGCCAACTTTCCGAACTACCACTCCTAGTCCCTTATGGTCTTCGGACCTATGGATCCAGCACTATGTGCAATTAATGTCTAAATTACTTGACTTTGTTATATAATAATTTAAATCAATAATGCAGATTTTTTTTAATCTACATTAGGAAGAGGATAGTGCATGTGTGCGGTGAAATTTGATAGCATTTAGACAACAAAGAGGTAAGGCAAGAAGTTTGCACGCGTGGATACGGTGGAGAATATATAGTACATGGTAGATTTTTTTCGTTCCTATTTATGTCATGAGTATCCTATTCATTGATCACTTGAACGTACAATATTGCATTTTATAGCTTCGATATCGTGCAATATCGGCTCATTCGTGGCTCCATTTACTCATGATTTTTTCCAACATATGCACATACTTTATAGGCATATGTAATTGTTGCAAAAAATAAGTGATCAAACAAATAGTAAATGAAACAAGAAAATAAATCAAATATTGAATTTACATGGTTCGATTGATGTGATCTATTCCATTTGGACACGTAACATGCATTATCTAAGTTGACTTCATATTATAATCGGTCAATTTCGTGGTAGGCTTCAGGTCCAACTGCGAGTTTGTTGCCTGTCCAAAAGGTCATAATCAATTAATCTACTAGGCGAAACCTCATCCAATGAAATTGATGATTCTTTGTTGGTCTTCTACTAGATCCAAACTTCCATTCTCTATAATTGAGTTGACCATTTGAAGTGAATAATATATCAGCCATTGATAGAGGAACCATTCCCCCGATACAAATTTACAAGTGCACGTCCTGTTCATGAACTGGCATTCAGTGAAGTACTAACATATTCTTATGACTCATTAAAACATTGATGTTGTTCTTCTTGGCCTTGAGATGGTAGATCTCTCTCTCTCTCTCTCCCTGTGAAATGCATAAATCAATGAGAAGAAAGGTTTGATATGCCATGAAGATCTTGAAGATGTTGTGTGACATCCAAAATTTTCAGTATTGTTTTCTATTAAATTAATTGGGCATTTCATTGACGCGTCTATAGGGTTATTCTCAGAGCTGATCACTCCCGAGATAACTAGACTAGCTAGGTAAGCCATTAAAGAATATTAAGGCAATAAACTTGAGAATTCGACCAGGAATCGGCTTCTCGACCGTGTTCATCTTTAGAGGTCATTACTATACAGTTAAAAATCGAATTGAGATTAGAGATAGGTCGGTTCGACTGAGATGTGCGGTTGATCGTGGGTGAGTTCACTAAATTGGAAAATTCTCGTCGGCCAGCACTAATTTGATTTTTCTATCGTTTTGATACCTTGTGTCTGTAATTGAGTCCTCGAGATAATCACAACAATCGAGAGTCGACAATGTGTCGAATATGTTCATTGTGGCTCGAAGAAAATCGACCACGAGTCAATTGCCCTAGAAAGTTCTAAAAACTATCCAGTAGTTTAGGTCACGCTAAAAGCACGCCGGAGTGAAATTAACCGTTAATTTGAGTCAGATTTCATAAATCGAAAGTCCGCTGATGTCACAAGCTATTTTAGGAACGTCAATTCAGTCTCAGAAGATTTTTTGGAAATTCCGAGATTTTTACGGAAAATAGATTTGGACATTGCGGAATTTTGGCAGAAATCCAGATTGGTTAAATTGATAAAAAAAAAAAAATTGGACTTCCAAAAGGAGCCTTTAAGTGTCAGAGATTTATAGAAAATTTCTTGAGATTTTTCTACATCAAAATTGGACCTCAATTGGGGAATTTATTGGAGTTCAAATGCTGAAATTCGTATGATTAGATGAGGCAGCAATTTTGGACTTTAAATTTGTTTATTTGTGAGTTGATAAGCTTGAAATTGGTTGGGGGGACAAAGAGGAGTGTAATGTGGACTTGTGGGGCCAAAACATTAAATGTATTGGCTAAGATTTCTGATTATTGTTCCCTCTTAGCTGGCTCCCCTCATCCGCACGTTGGAATCTTCTCGGGCAAGCTTGATTTGCCGACCACAGCTTCTGCATCTCTCGGCCCCAAAAACCCCGCAGCTCCTCGCCAACGTTTTCATCATTTCAACGCCACGAAAACTTCTGTCCCGTGTCTCCACTTCGCTGTTCCAGTCATCACCGAAGAAGCTGCATCGTGTCTTCACGCCTGACAAAATCGTCCACAACCGCAGCTGCTTGAAGACGCCGAGGCAACACCGAAGCCAGCGAAGCCTTTCCCCGCGTGCGTCCTCCTTCGATCAACTGGTCCGTGTGTGTCTTCGGCCCAGCTCCACGGAATCAACTCCAGCAGCATCGTGTCTTCTCCTTGTCGGTCAACAAACCGGCGTTGAAGATCACCAACGAAGCTACTTCATTTTCTCCTTCGCTGCCAGCTCGTGTCTTCATCCCCTACCACCGATTGAAGCCAACGACGCCAGCTGCAACATCTCACCAAACCAGCATAGTCACCGAAGCTACTTTGGTCAACAGAAGCCAGCTACTGAAGCTGGGTTGATTTTTGTCTTCTTCGTCCAGCAGCGAACGAAGCGCTTGCAGCACGCCACATCCGAGTTTCTCTCCCAGCTCGTCAGTCCACGCGCCTTCAATTTCGGTATCCCAGTGACCGAAGCTGCTTCCGTCCTCTTCGTGGCCCATCTCTTCACTTTCGGGCCCAACCAAATTCAGTCCAACGTGCAGTCCAGTTCAGCCTTTGTAGGTCATTTGGGCCGCAAATCAGGCCCAGCAAATTCAGCTCCGAAGCCCAGCAAAGCCAGCAGTTTTTAGCCCAAGAAGCCAGTCCAGCTCAGCCCATTTTCACAGCATTAGTTTGGCCCAAGTTCAAGCCCAGTTCAGTTCTGTTTTAGTCTTGAAGCCCAGATCAACTCAGCCCAAGAATTTGAGCAGGCCCAAGCCCAAAGTTTCTACGGGCTTGCTAGGTTTTAGGCCCGGCCCGAGAGTTCGTCATCACGTCGCCGTAGCAGTATTCTGATACCCGCTTTTACCAAGTGAGTTTTACTCACTAATGCTTTATTAATAGACTAATATGCCTAAGGGTTAATTAGATTTAAATTAATTGCAATTAGGTGGATAGATTAGATTAAAATAATTAAATTAGAGACTTGTTAATGCATGTTAGTTAAATTGATGGTGTAATTAGTAAGTAGACATGTCCTATTAACTATTGAATGCATCTTGGGATTTTTCCCGTCCCTTATTGGGTGTTATTTAAGCAATTCGAGCCTAGAAGGAATTTTTAGGAATTTAATATTAATTTTCGAAATTAATTTATTTAATTATTTATTTCCCGAGAATTCAACTGAGATGGCCAGTGATCGGGATTTTATGCTGATGATTGTGGTGTAGTCGTTTATTTAATTGAGCTTTATATTGTGCTAAAATTGAATTTGTCGCATTTATTTATTTAATTTTCGAAATTAATTAGTTATTTAATTGTTTTTCCGGAAATTCACCCGGGATGGCCATTGACCGGAATTTCATGCTAATTGTCGTGGTGCAATCCGTTTATTTATTTGAGCCCTACATTGCGTGGAATTGAATTGATTGTGTAAATTAGGGATTTATCCCAAATTGAATGAAATTGAGTGATTGATTGGTTGATGGTCGAGTATGACTATTTAGCATTGATGAGCTATAAAGCAAAGGGAACTATGAAAGTGAATTAGGGAAATTCTCGGCCGAAACCAATCAGGACCGATGTAATGAGACATACGTGGTTCGGTGATTAAAGGATATCACTGGTGAAAACGGCGTCTTAAAGAACGCACGAGTGCTATCTATTACATGCAGCGATATGAACATACGTGGTTCGATGATGAAAAGTACCACTGGTAAAAACGGTGCCTTAAAGAACGCACAAGTGCTATCAATTATACACATCACCTTGGCAAAAGTAACGCCCGAAAGCATTAATGAAGCTATGTGACTAAGTGTACTGCTAGAGGTGTGATGATGGGAAGTGAAGTGACCCAGAGATGGTTTGACGAACATGTGAATCGACTAGGTCAATTGATCAATGAGTTGATCCAAAGGTTGTGAATTGATTGAATGTTTTAATGCAATATATGAGGCATATGTGCATAACCTTAAATTGCAGGTTGGAAACTGACGTCAAAGTAAGACATCTGACTCGTGTTGTGCTAAGTAACTTGGTGATGTATTGATTTCCTAATCGAGTCTTAGGGAGTAGAACTCGCTGAGACATAGTCTCGTTGGTTGTTGTAAAAACCAATTTCAGGCCCTTAGGTGGAAGGTCTTCAAGAGGAGGATTCCAAGAAAAGCCTGGCGAGGAATCAGAGGAGGGTGAAGAGGATGATTTTGAGTACGACTTGCAGAAGGATTGAGACCTCTCTCATTTTGAAAACCTTGTGAATATTTGTAGATTAGTTAAATCAGACCTCGGTGAATAGTACTATGAAGTATAATGAAAGCTTGTTATGTATGTATAAAAGTTTAGTTATGCGTTTTCAATATGAAAATATGGCATTGCTTTTCTATCCCATTATTTTATTGTCTGGGGATTTATAATTGCTTCCGCATGTGCTTAATTAAAGAAAGGGTCAGCGATACATAGTCCTGGGATATCGCATTCTAAATCGACCAAGTAAAAAGGATGTGCGCGCGTCCGAGGATCGGGGCGTGACATGTTGCATGTCTTGGTTGGTTGTCTAGCTCTAGGAGCTTTCGCTCGTGGGCAACAAAATCCAGGTTCCATCTCTCACATACACGCGTGCTTACAGTGATCATTGAATTGTGAAGAGTTAGAGACGTTAGATAAAAGGGATTTTAGAAAACAGCACGGTGATGATTTAGTGTCTACCTTTCTTTCCATTGGCAATCGACCTTGCAAGCAGAAGACAAAAAATAGTCATACTTAAATTTGTCTTAGAAAATGAGTATTGAGTATATAAGCGGAGTTGAGCTCAAGGAGTTTTAACGTTTTTTAAATTACACATAGCAATAATTTGTACACAACTTTAGGAATTTAGCAAAGTTTTTTTTTTTTTGACAAATAGGAATTTAGCAAAGTTAAGGCCGTTCTACATTCTCTGCGAAACATCCACAGATCCTCCTTTATAATGGAGAGTTAGTAGTGTATCATCCTCTAGCTTACTTTGTTTTTGCAATTGATATCTCTGTTTTCAAGCTTTTCACGTATGCCTTTACCATCCGATTATCCATCAAAACTTCTTTTCAACTAACAATTATCAAGTCAGTTCTTAAATACGTAATTTTCATTGCTGAAATGTCCTTCTAGTTGATATTGTTGTCAAAAAATTAGACAAAAAAGTTTAAGTGACATTGCAAAGCATCAAGAAATTTATAACACTATTTGAATTTCGAATTCGTGATGCATGGTGAAAAGCAAGTGACAATCTCTAGTTACCCCTCGATTTAGGTTTCATAAGCATCGATTGTGGTGCACCTAATAATTACCATGACGACCAGCTCGACATATACTACAAGGCCGATACAAGGTTTGTAGATTCTGGGACAAACATGCAGGTGTCTACCCGGGTCATCTACCAAAACAACCTACAACAATCAAAGAATCTTAGGATCTTCCCCAGTGGAAAAAGGAATTGTTACACATTAATGCCCGATAAAGGAAAGGGCAACCCATATTTGGTCAGGGCTTCATTTTGGTATGGGAATTATGATGGGAAGAATCAAACCCCAGCATTTGACCTCCATATTGATGTTTAACTATTGGAACACGGTGAACTCTTCGTCTTGGATAAGCAAAGAGATTTTTTACACTCCTCCAAGAGATTATATACAAGTTTGCTTGGTGAATACTGGCTCGGGAGTTCCATTCATATCAGCTCTCGAGTTGTGGTTGATAGATAACTCGACTTATCAGATCAATTCCGGTGCACTTGTAACCAACTGGAGATATAATTTAGGGAGCCTAAACACATATAGGTGATTTTCTTTGTTATTGCCTATGATATCCAGACGTTGATCACATTCATCAGTCTGTAAATGACATGTTGGTGTATACACATTTACTAAACATGTGATTTCACATTATGCAAAGCATGAACAATAGAAAACGTGCTATTATTCCCAAACCAATTTGTGTCGGCTTGTTCATCATCTTGCACTTATTATTATGATTATTTTTGCGTCGGCATTAATAGGCATCCAGAAGATGTATGTGATCGCATCTGGAACAATGAGACCTATAGTGGAGGTTTGTCGTCAGTCAGCAACACGACGGCCATTGCGACAAGTACAAGCAATGATGCCTATAAAGTTCCGCCTGAAGTTTTGATGTCCGCCATACAAGCACAAAATGTCACCGATCCTCTGAGTTTGTTTTGGACCTCAAACAACTCCACTATTGTCTGGTATATATACTTCCACTTTGTGGAATTGCAAATGCAAAAGGATCAATTCAGAGAACTCACAGTGTACGTACAAGACACATTCGTGAAAACTGTCATGCTCGAGAACCTAAAGCCAATGACCATAGCTTCATTGCCCATAAGTGGACATAATTTGAGCTTCACTATTAATGCGACAGCCACTCTAATCTGCCACCGCTCCTCAATGCCATCGAGTTTTTCACTACGATGCAGCTTCCAAATTCACCGACTTTCTTGATGACCGTATGCATATATCTATGCTCTCACCTAAGTTTTTGCTTGCATGCTCTTTGATTTCCTTATGATCGTAACTCTTTATTTGGTGGTTTAGTCAATGCCATGTATGACATCAAGAAAACATATGGGGTGATTAGAGCAAGCTGGCAGGGTGATCCATGCATTCCTACACAGTACTCATGGAATGATCTGAATTGTAGTTCTAATAGTTCTCCAAGAATCATCTCATTGTAAGTCTACAAAAACATATTTTCTGTGACACAATGCTGCATTGGAACCGCACAAGTCTCGAAAGATAAGTTTACTTGACAATAACTATAGTACAGATTGGTAATACATCATGCGAAGAAAGGAAGATTTTGAAAATTAAGTCTCTAAATTGATGCCTTCCATGTTAAAAGTTTTTTTTTACCGAAAAAAAATAAATAAATAAGCGGTGGGATTTTACTCTAATCGAGATAGCTGCTGATGTGCAGGAACCTGAGCTCTAGTGGACTGAAAGGACTGATAGCTACATCGATCTCCAATTTGACAGCAGTTGTATCCCTGTATGCATTAGCAGTTTTTGTTTTTTTTTTCCATTTTATTTAATTTGAACAGAAAGAGAATGGACGACACTAAGCCCAAAAAAAGCGACACGCTTCTTTATCATTAGCATGATGTTCATTATCTACCTGACCCTGTTTTATGCATTTCAATAAGTACATGCATATGAAGTTTCTTAGCACTTTTTTGGCTTAAATTCAGGGATTTATCCAACAATTCATTAACTGGGTCCGTGCCAGACTTTTTAGCACAAATGCCGAGCTTGAAAGTTCTGTGAGTCACCGAGCTTTTAACGGAAAGATTATGGGCGGTCATCTAGCTCGAGTAAATGGCTATCAACTTCTAATCATGGATATTTGCAGGAATTTAAGTGGAAACAACTTGAATGGCTCTGTTCCTCAAACTCTCTTGAAGAAGAGGACAGATGGATCGTTACTACTTAGGTTCGCTCATTGCCACGCCATCGTAACACTACATTTAATCACTGATTATTATCTATACAATCTGCTTCCTCTTTCTGTATGTTGCTGATCACACTGAAGAATGAACAGGATGAAAGTGATAATTGCTCTTGTAGTTTTCTCTTTGATCAATATGCACTGTCGGATATCCAAGAATTTATGTGCTAATCTTTTGGCATTGACATGTACCATCGACGTTTTTTGACAGCTTAGATGGAAATCCAAATCTTTGCCAATCAGACAATTGTCAGACCAGCAAAGTGCAGCCGAAGAAAAAGGGCATCTCTATTGCTCCAATCATTGCATCAGTTGCAGCCGCTCTGGTCTTGATTTTAGTGGGAGCTCTTGCAGTATTGTGGATAATCAAAAGAAGACAAATCCAAAGTAACTATATTGCGTATTGCATATACAAGAGAAATCAAAAGTTTTACATGTGATTTTCTCAATCCGGGTTGGGTTTTCAACCCCAAACTGGTTTAACTGGTCCAATTGCTCATGGCCCTTTCGACAATCGGGCCCGGAAAAAGTGAACATGATAATCTTGCTTCTGTGCATCACTGTTTCACGTTAAAAAACCTATGCACGCATTATTTGTTGATAGTATCATAATCGCGTCGACGCGTACCCACATCTCGTGTAGATAAAGGCACGAATAATTCCTCATTGGGTTGAGGTAACTCGCTTCGCTCTTTCTTGTTCATTTTTCATAACATGGTCTCTTCTTTATTTAAGTCATTACATACTTCTTCAAGAAGATTCTATTTGCAGTTAAGGCATATGATATCAGACCGAAGGTCATAATCTGCTTAACTCTGTTAAGGTTATGTAATTTCCTCTTCATTTCTCCAAATGTTACTACTACTACTACAACTACAAACTCTACCAGAGAATCTACTGGGACATTAAGGTTGTCAAAAAATCAACTTTTTACATCCACTGAGATTATAAGAATTACTAATAACTTTGGAACAATAATCGGAGAGGGAGGATTTGGGAAAGTTTACTTGGGCAGACTTGACAATGGCACTAAAGTCGCGGTAAAATTGTTATCTCGATCATCCAAGCAAGGCTACAAGGAGTTTCAAGCAAAGGTTCGAAACATTATTGCAACTAGAATCAATATGTCATGTTTTCGATTTTTTGGGTGTTCTACTCATGACAAGCTCTGAAACCTTGATGTGCAGGTGCAACTCCTAATGTTTTTTTTTTTGGTAAAACGCAACTCCTAATGGTTGTTCACCATAGAAATCTAGTTTCACTTATCGGATATTGCAAAGAATTTGAAAACATGGCACTGATTTATGAATTCATGTTCCATGGAAATGTTCAGCAACATTTGTCAGGTTTGTCACATATTTCCTTCTCCAAATTCTAACCAGATAAAGCATCACTTGGACTCTCGCTACACGACAGGACAACAGTTGTCGATTTACATTTTATCTCAACCCTGTTCTTTCATAGTTCAGGCTTTTGGATTAATCGGTCAAGTGACATAGTCATTTATAGCACAATGGAAATGAAATTAACTTTCTCAGCAAATGAATAAGATGGAGAACAGGATTTTATATCTTTTGTGATTGGAATACTTCCATAATCCTCTACTTTCAAGCAGCACAAAACCCAAATGTTTTGAGTTGGAGCCAGAGACTACGAATCGAAATCGATGCAGCTCAAGGTACATAAAGGGCCCGTTTGGTTCAGCTTTGGAGAAATGCCCTTGGGAGAATGCAAATACCTTTGAGATAAAGGGGTTTTCCAAAATGCTAGACCGTTTGGTAAACTGTAACTGAAAAGCCCTTTAGGGAAATGCAAAACTGTTTGGTAAATATGTATTTGAAAAGCCCTTTGGTGAGACCAAATTAAGTTTTTTAGTTTTAGTATTTTTAAAATTGTAAAAAAGAAACAATGGCTATATAACATTTACATTTTCATGTTGAGAATAATATAAAAGATACATATTAATAAATTCATTTAAAAATTATATTAAAAGAATTTGATTATAGATTAGATGCAAAGCTTAACTTTTGGCTAAGGATTTTTTTTAAGTTTATTTTCAACTTTGAATAATTTTTTTAATTATTAAAATATTAATCATTTTCATTAATTAATGATCATTATAGTATATTAATAAAAAGTTGGGCTATTGATTGTCAAAAAATAAAAATGATATAGCAAAAAAAAAAAAAGGTGAACTTATTTGGTGAATAATAAAGCGACCGATTGTGGATGTTATTTTTTTAAGTAAGCATCGCATATAAAAAGGGAAGGACTCTGAGCGGAAATAGATTGTTCCATAAGTGATGTTTCGTTGAATATTCACATATATTTTAAGATATTTTGTTGGCAATCATTGCAATTGGTAGATAGTATAAAAAATTAAGTGATATATTATGTCAGCTCCATGTTCATTAGTTAGTTTTGTGTTAACATCGTTGATTTGGCATCATATAGATGTGTTGTATTGTGTCGTGTCGGTTCAATAATTTTCAAATCGTGTTTATGTCAAGTAAGTTGACACGATCAATTAATCATGTAAGTACGATTAACGACATGAATGGACACTCATAACTGTGAGCTCTATTTCATGCTTACAAAGAAGAGCAAAGGAAGCATAAAATTGATTGCTCCAAATTTTACCATGGGTAATCGGCAGGCCAAGATTATTAGCCGTGACATGAGACTTCTAAATTTTGGCAGTATATAAATTAATTAATTAATTAAAAACGAGAAAGACTTGAATTATTAAAAAGAAGAAGCAAATCCATAGTTATGATTAGGGAAGAAGCAACGTAGAAGCAAGGGGGAATAAAATAAAACAAAAAGAAAATAAAGAAAAAGAAGGGGAAAAAATCCCAGAAAAATAGGCTCGAATTCCCCCTCGAGTCGATTTGGCTGTTCTGAGTCTTCTAACCATCCAAACCCGCACCAATGAACTTTATCCTGCAATGATTATCAAAAGATTAATTGAGAACCATCTTATGTTATATTGCCATAGGATTGATGCTCGCATGGCCTGGTGGGAATCGGCTTGGCAATAGAATTCGCATTGACAGGAATAGTTCTATCAGTAGTCGAAACAATTTCATCGGGTCTTGCTGTTCCGGAAGCTTCCACTATATCACTAGTGCTTCCAGATGATGGCGGCTTAAATGGCGCAGGACCTGATGAACCCCCCTCAGCTCTTTCCCATGGCTTAGGAGGTGGACCATTTGTTGCGGAAACAGGGAATGAATGTCACAAATTAATGCAAACAAACAAGGAGGACGGATGGTTGGGGTCGATTTTACATAGTCCCATCCGTCCTCCCCTGGACCCAATTTTAACGTTCGATAGCCATCTTCATTTCCCTCCTCCACGTCCCTTCATATGTACCCCTCCTTGTTTTACTCCAGCACCATCTCCCTTCGGATGGATCTTACCACGCCATGTTCCTCTCTCTCCTTGCTCTTCTTCATGGCCCTCCAAATTCACTTCCCCGTGCGAGCTTCTGGCAGCTTCCTGCCATTCCAAGAATGCGCTCCTTTCATTTGTGGATATGTAGGAATAAGCTATCCTTTCAGGCATATAAGGCAACCAAGATACTGTGGGTATCCAGGCTACGAGGTTGACTGTGACGGATATAACCTGATTCTGTCCATGATGTCTCAGAAATATCAAGTGATCCACATGAATGGGAGCGCGCAGATCCTTGTGGTGGCGAGGTCAGATTTATCAAACAGTGTATGTCTCGAAACATATAACGAAACCACTTTAGACTTGAATCTCTTCAACTACACTTCCAATAACCTCAATTCCACCTTAATTGACTTTGCACCAGCTGCCTCAAGACTAATCACTCTGAGGGCAACACCCAACATGAGAATCCCTGTTCAATTATCACTACAAAACACAGATCATTCAAGCAGATAAAGAGTTAAGAGACACCAACCGACGATTGCCCTTAAAGATACACAAACGGCGAGACCCAATAGACGGAAAAAGCAGCTAAGCTCGTAAAGAAAAAAACCCAGAATGCAGAGTCCACACACAACGAAATTAAACCAAAAAAGATAGAAACTTCAATTACAGACTCCCACCAAATTCGGCTACGAGAATAAAGCCCCTCCTTTTTCAGCACGCGACCACAAAACTTAAAGCGAATGGGAACCCAAATCAGAGAAGACAAAGAGCACTCGATTCAGCCGGACGTCACCCACACTCGATTCAGCCGGACGTCACCCATAATTGCATCAAGAACGGAAACGAACGAGCAAGAACGAAAGACAAGAAAGGAGCGAACCCAACGCGCCGTTACTGGAGTCCATGGCAGGATAGGAGAGAGCTCCGAACCCAGATGAAGCACCCCGTTATGCCTAATTCACGCGCGAAGCCTCCTTTGGACCTTGGGCGGAGAGCCGAAGCCGTCGCCGTCGCAGGAAGCGAAGCCGTCATCGTCGCCGTCGCAGGAAGCGGAGCCGTCGCCGATCCGCGAGAGGAGGACCTTCGAGTGGTGCTCGGATTGCTCGGATCTCGGATCTCGCTCGCTCGTGCGACAAACTTCGGCCTTGATGGAGTGGTGCTCGGATTCAAATCGGGATGGAGTGGTGCGAGTTGCAGGGAGAGGAACGCTGCAGAGAGAGCCGCGTCGATGGAGAACGCTGCAGGGAGAGACGAGAAGAGAACCGGTCGATGGAGAAAGTGAGGAAAACGTGGAAAGAGCTAGGGTTTTGTTTAGAATGGGCAAAAGTGGACTTCTAATAAAATTTTAAGGGCAAAATAGGCAATCGGAAAAAATTCATTAATTCCCTACCTCAGCATGCCGAAAATGCTGAAATGCCCAAAGCAGGTGGGGACCTGCTTTGGGCTTTCAGCATTCCAAAGGCAAGCATTTTGCCAAGTAGCCTTCAAATGCCGAACCAAAAGCCCTCATATTTTTCCCAAGGCGCTTTGGGGGCTCAAAGCCCCTTGGGAAAGCTGAACCAAACACCCCCAAAGTAGACTGATGAAATCTTTGTTCACGTATCCACAAGTCAAGCAATACGGTACACTTCATTAAGTTTTCTTTTTTGTTGGTGGTGCAGGGTTGGAGTACCTACATAATGGTTGTAGACCTCCCATTGTCCATAGAGATTTAAAGACGCCCAATATTTTACTGAACGAAAACATGCAAACGAAGATTGCTGATTTTGGATTATCGAAAGTATTTGCAACAGAGGATGATTCTCACATTTCAACTCACGTAGCAGGAACTTTTGGTTATCTTGATCCAGAGTAAGCAACTCGAACCATCAATTCTGAATACAAAGACCATTCCACCTAGGAAGCAAAATAACTGTACTTATTTAGACCAGCGCGACAGGCCCATACATTTTTTTTGGGAGAATTGTCCAAAAAGTCCTAAACCTATTGCAGTTTTGCAAATTTAGTCCTAAACCTTTCAATCTTGCCGATTGAGTCCTAAACCTTTTGTCAATTTACCAATTGAGTCCATTCGGCCAATTTTAACAGGAAAATGCTGACGTGGACGCCGGCAGTGCCACGTAGGATTGTTGGCGATGTAGACAATTTTTAATAATATTTTAAAAATTTTAAAAAAGATGATTTTTTTAATATTTTCTGTTTTTTTCCCTCTCTTTTTTTTTTTTTTTTTCTTTTCCCTTGTCCTTTTCCGGTGGCCGGCCACCGGCCTCAGGTGACGGCCGGCTACCGGCCACAGCCGGCCCGCAAGCCTCACCCAGCACAGGCGAGGCCTGGCGGGGCGACGGTGACGCTTGGCGAGGGGAGCCCTCGCCGGGGCTCGCCCTCGCCTAGGCGAGCATCGGCCTCGCCCCTGGCTGAGGGGGCAATGGCTGGCCACCGGCCACAGGCCGATGCCCAGCTGGCCAGGGGCGAGGACCGGCCTCGCCAGATCTAGTCTGGGCGAGGCTGATGCTCGCCTGGGCAAGGGTGAGCCCCGGCGAGGGCACCCCTTGCCAGATCTGGCGAGGCCGGCCCTCGCCGAGGCTAGGGCTGGCCTCGCTCGCCACAAGCGAGGCCCGGCCAGGCGACGGCGATGCCAGGCAAGGCCAGCACTGGCCCTGGCAAGGGCCGGCCTCGCCAGATCGAGCGAGGCCGACGCTCGCCTGGGCGAGGGCTCGCCCGGCGTCGCCATCGCCTGACCGGGCCTCGCCTGTGGCGGGCGAGGCCAGCGGGCCGGCTGTGGCTAGTGGCCACCGGCCGGCCACTGGAAAAGGGCAAGGGAAAAAAAAAAAAAAAAGAGGGAAAAACAGAAAATATTTAAAAAAAATTTAAAAAATTAAAAATTTTCAAATATTATTAAAAATTATCCACGTCGGTGCCGGCAGTCCTACGCGGCACCGCTGGCATCCACGTCAGCATTTTCCGGCCAAAATTGGCCGGATGGACTCAATTGGCAAACTAACAAAAGGTTTAGGACTCAATTGACAAAATTGAAAGGTTTAGGACTAAATTAGCAAAACTATAATAGGTTTAGGACTTTTTGGACAATTCTCCCCATTTTTTTCGTAGATGTTTATGTTAGATACATGTTTCTAGGTACGGTTTTGTAAAGGCAGTCTCGGCAATTATTGTCCTAATCAAAGCAACAATTCCTTTTGAATCCTCAGGTTTTATACATCTGGAAACTTGAGCAAGAAGAGCGATGTGTACATCTTTGGCGTAGTTTTATTTGAGCTAATCACGGGACACCCGGCCATTATGAGAAGTCCAGAGGGCAGCAGCATGCACATACTTCACTGGGTGACTCCACTCATAGAAAGAGGGGACATCCAAAGCATTGTCGATCCCAGGTTAAATGGCCAATTCAGCATCAATTCTGCATGGAAAGCGGTGGAAATGGCCATGTCGTGTGTGCCGATTATGGCAGTCCAAAGGCCGGACATGAACCATGTTCTGTCAGAACTAAAAGAATGCTTGACAGCAGAGATCGGTTCCGGAAGAATTGAGTCTTTTGAGATGACCTCAATTGACGTTGATATCGCTCCGAGTGCTCGTTAACCATGCTTCATCTATAAGGTTATCATGTCCATCTTCCTTGTATAAGTTGTTGATTATTACATAGAACGGACTTGAAAACTTTTGTGCAAAGTCTGCGCTTGTGACTTTAAATCGCGAGCGATGCATTTTGGGGTTGTTGCTTTTCTAGCTTAGTGAATAAATGAGTGAATGGAGAGTTCACTTCACACTTCGGCCCCTCTTTACAAGGCTACAAACTGTACAGTTATCAAGATGATTATAGCTAGCCTTGCTCAGCCATCCCATGTGAACCCCTGTATAACGCAGCAGAGGAAAAATGAATTTCTTTCGTTGTTATACCATCCGTTTTATGAACCAAAGTCATCTTTTGACAATCTTTGCCACCCACAACCACCAAAGTAATAGCCACCTGGCCAAAATGAGAAGCCCAAAGAGCAGCACTCGCGTCACCCAATCGGCGTTGCCTCAAATCGAACGAGAGGATATAAAGCATCATGGATCAGAGGCTACTCGGCCAGTTCGGCACCACATCTGCTTGTTAACTAGTCGAGGCAGCAAAGTCGTGTGCGGTCGTGACTGCGAACGAAAGGCCGAGCATGAACCCGCATGCTGTTGGAGCTGAAGGAATGCTCGACTCTTTCTGGGCGTCGTACCTGATGAACTGAGGGATTTTGTTCTACTTCACCCTTCCCGATCGCTGCTTATGATTTGGATAAACGTCTCTGAAAAAGTCCCACGCAGCAGTGCTGAATGTGTTCCAAAACCTTCCTTTGGGTTCTGTAATTGTGGACGATGTGATTTTTTTTGATGATATGATAGCATTTCAAGGTTTTGCATGTACCGTATCCTCCTATGAACTCATAGCGAGAGATGATATTGAAGAAAGGAAACTGCCGCTTTGCACTGGAAGAATCTTTGATTATATCTGTCGGCCGAGTAATCTAACGAATCTTTTACTACATGCCATGTAAGCTAGCAAATTTGCGCACGTATTGCGTGTTCCCGAAAAAAAACAAAAAAATCAACGAACTCCCTAATGTTATATTGAGCCACCTTAACAGGAGAAATAAATTTCCAAATAATGAATTCCTAAGAATCTACAAGGATATTGTTTCAATATACAATGAAAGAGAAATATAGGGCAAGATTCGCTCTGATACCATGATGTGCAAGCGCAACTCCTGATGCCCTTCATCGTAGAAATCTGGTTTCACTTATCGGATGTTGCCAAGAACTCGAAAGCATGACCTTGATTTACGAATTCATGCCCGATGGAAATGTTTGATCACATTTGTCAGGTTTGTCTGATTTTTTTTTTTGCAAAGTCTAACCAGATAAAAGGATCTCTTAAAAGCCAGCACGACACGTGTGAAGCTATATATTGTCTCAACACTGTTGTTTGATAGTTCAGGCTTTTGCATTAATTGGTCAAGTTACATACTCATTAATAGCACCATGGAGATAAAATTAACTTTCTCAGCGGATGAGGACAGTAGTGTACAGGCTTCCACATCTTTCATGTTTCTGGAATACTCCTCATTTCTCTACTGTCCAGCAGCACACCCCCCCTAATGTTTTGAGCTGAAGCCAAAGGCTACAAATCGCAATCGATGCAGCCCAAGGTACATAAAGTAGATCGATGACATCTTTGTCCACATTTCCACAAATTGAGCGACGCAACACATTTCATCAAGTTTTTTTTTTTTTTTTCTGCCGGTGGTGCAGGGTTGGACTACCTGCATAAGTGCTGCAAACCTCCCATTATCCGTAGAGACAGCCAATATTTTACTAAACAAGAACACGCAGGCTAACATTTGTGATTTTGGATTATCGAAAGCATTTGTAACAGAGTATGATTCTCATCTTTTGACTCATCCAGCGGAAATGCCTAGTTATCTCAATCCAGAGTGACTCAAAAATCTCCAAATACAAAGACTATTCCACCTAGGAAGTAGAATAACATTAACTGTACTAATTTAGACCAGCACGAGAGGCCCATACATCTGCTCATACACATTTATGTTGCGTAGACCTATGTAAGTACATTTTTCTGTGAAGGCAGCTTTGGCAATAGTTGTACTAATCAAAGCAACAATTCCTCTTGAATCCTCAGGTTTCATATACCTGGAAGCTTGAGCCATAAGAGCAATGTATACGGCTTCGGCATAGTTTTATTCGAGTTAACCACAGGCTGCCCCACCATTGTAAGAAGTTCGGAGGGCAGCATGCACATACTTTACTGGGTAACTCCATTCGTAGAAAGAGGGGACGTCCAAAGCATTGTCAATCCAAGGTTAAATGACCAATTCAACATCGGTTCTGCACGGAAAGCGGTGGAAATAGCCATGTCGTGTGTATCAACGAAAGCGGTCCAAAGGGCAAACATAAACCGTGTTCTGTCTGAACTTAAAGATTGCTTGACCCTAGAGATCAGTTCACGAAGAAGCCAAAGAATGGAAAATAGTAGGAGAAGAAGTGAGTCGAAGAAAACCACAATAGAGCTTGATGGTCCTGCTTATGCGCGTTAACCATACTTCATACATAAGTTTATCATGTCCATATTTTTCTTTTTCTTTTTATTCGAATTATGATGTCCATAGAAACTTGCCCAAAAAGTTCTAACTTTATTGCATTTTTACAAATTCAGTCATAAACATTTTAATTATGCCAATTGAGTCATAAATATTTTCATATTTTGTCAATTGAATTCATCTAGTCAATTTTAGCTAAAAATCACTAACGTGGATATCAACCATCCTACGTGACATGATTGGCATTAAAAGCGATAATTTTAATTTTTAATATGTTTTGTTTTTATTCTTTTCTTTTTCATTTTTTTCCTTTTCTTCTCTTCTCTTCTCTTCTCTTCTCTTCTATTTTCCTTCTTTTCTTTTTTTACGACCCTCACCTGCCATAATAATAAATAAATAAAAAGTAAAGAAGGAAAAGAAAATAAAGTAAAATTAATAAAAGAAATTTGAAAAATATATACGTTGGCAATTTCCGACCAAAATTGACTATATTAATTGAAAAAAATATGATAGGTTTACGACTCAAGTGGTATAATTAAAAGATTTAGAGTTGAATTAATAAAAACACAATAAATTATTACTTTTTGAATACTTTTTCCGATTGTTGTTAAAATAGTTTGTTATCCAGGAAAAAAGGTAACTCTAGGTCACGAATAGAGTGACTCTTGGTGATGAAACAATGTGATTCTTAGTTTTTTTTTTTGGTCATAGTGATTCTTAGTTATGAAAAGAGGTAATTTTTAACATGAAAAGTTATGATAGTTTATCATGAAAAATGGTGACAGTGGGGATAAAGTACTTACCGCCAAGAGATGTAATCGGTTGTCTATAAATATAATTAAATCACTTATGTTCATTACAATTGTTCAAAATAACAATTTCTTCTTCGTAACTCTCTTCCTCTCTTTATATATGCCAACTATGATAACACATTCAAGGAACAATTTCAAAAGAAAAATTAAGTAATTGTTGAACTTGTTTCTCTATCGCTTTGGTGTGTATCTTGAAGGTAATTTTTTTTTAAGCCTCGCAAGAATAATAATGAGGGGTAAATAGTACCTTAAAGATAGTAATCTTCATCACACATCGAAGTGTCAAACATCTATAAATTATTGCTCTATTTTCATCAACATTCAAATTTTCCCAATAATCTTGAGGTATTATTATTTTTACGGAGATGGAGATAGTAGCTGCATCAACTACTCACAATCTTCACAGATAAGCATTATTGAAACTTTTGTTTCTATTTATATGCTTAAGTCATTTTTGTCACAACCTACTGTTAAACAATGATTTACCTAAATTTCAACTAATGGATTATTAAGTTTAACCTTATTTCGGGCTCCCCAAGCCTATACAAATTCGCAACTTAGATCAAGTCATTAGTATGTAAATCAATTTCATTTGGAGTCTCCACTAATTAATTTATGGTGGGTCAATAAAAACTCAAGTAATACATCGAGAAAAACACTATACCTTACGAACTAGAAATTGTGGATGACACGACATGACACTGTAATTTAATTATTTTATTTACAATTAACAAATTTTTAGTATAATGTTGACTCCTATATACTTCACAAGGAGGTAAAAATGTGCTATTTGTAGAAAATATTTTTTTTGGAAATCATTTTTGAAAAAAAAAACGACAATATTTTCCGGTGGTTGAGACTTGAAAATAAACTAGAAAATATTTTCCCTTGTTTGGAGGAAAATCTTATTTGATTTTTCTAAGTAAACATACACTATTCAGGTACTAATGATTTGCGTGTGGATACATAAGGAACCCAGCATGAGTATAGGAGTCTCAAGCTTAGATACCAACTCCTAGGCACAAGCATGGGCACTAGTCTTGGGTCATCAAAATCAAACCGAGAACTCGATACCTGTGCCCAACTCCCTCATGCCCTAACCCGGGTCTATGAAGGCTAGGCCAAGTCCTCGACACCTAGGCTTGGGCCATTGAAGCCGAGCCCCATACCTTAGCGCCCGAGATGGGGACCCCAAGCTAAGGTCAATCGAGGCTAGCCCAAGGACTTCAATACCGGTGCATGCTTCTTGGTCCATCAAGGTTAGGCCTCAAACCCCACGCCCAAAATCCGGTTCCCTGCATCTGGACTCAAGTCTATTAAGGTTGGGCCTGGGACCTTAGCACCCATACCTAAGTCCATCGAGGCTAGGCTCCGATCCCAACACCCAAACCCAACCTCGACATCAATGGATTGTGGCATAGGCTCGGGGGACTTAGGCTTGTGCATAGGAGTCCGGGGCTAGCCTCAATGAACCTAGGCTCAAAAGCCAAGGACTTGGGCTTGGGCATCGCAGTCAAGGGCCCATCCACATGGCCCATGAACTCGATGCACTCAACCACAACCCTCTGCCAGGATTGATCCAGACACTCAGCTAGATCAATTGACCCGACCACAAGAATGATCCTTGAATGTCTAGGATCGATGCACACTGTCCATGGACACGATGCAAGGCACGATACACCCAACCTTGATGGACTCTTACAAGGGCACTAAGGATCGGGCACAGACTAGATGGACTTGGTCTGGCTAAGCCTGGACTTGGGCTTGAGTAGGGAAGCTGCCCCGCTATCAAGGATCTAAGAAAAAGCGTAGAATATATTTTTTTTGTCTATCTACTTAAATTTTGAAAATATAATCTTTGATTAAAAAAAAACCATTTTTCTAAATTTAAGTTCAGATAAAGAAAAATATTTTTCTTTAAATAAAGAAATATTCGTTAATAAATCAGCTTCCTAAACAATTTAAAGGCGAAAAAATTTTCTGCCAAACAAGCTTGAGCTCCATAACATGCGATCCTCTGTATCCTTTCCCGTCCGAAGACCCCTTGACTTTTGAACTTCGCGGGGTTTTGCGCTGACTTCTTCGTCCTCCCCTCGCTCTGAACTCTGCAAGTAAGCCCTAAAGATTCCATTTTTCTGAGATTCTCTCGCCCCCTCCCTCCTTCCATGTCATGCAAGCATCGGAAATGAGAGCTTTGAGAACGCTCTGCACCCACAATCACCTCCTCCATCCCACCTCCAAACCCACATCCCTCGCCTCCTTCAAGCCCCTCCAGAACCCCCGTCTCTACCGCGGCATCCACTCCACGAATCGCCGCCTCCTCTCTCGAGACCCCGGCCTCGCGCCCTTGCCCTCGGGCTCCGAGACGGAGGCCAGCGACGCCGCCCCCGCTGTCGGCAACGTCCACGACCCTTCTACCCGCTAGGTCAGAAGCAGCGGCGGGGAAGCTGGGTCGGGTCCCGAGAGCGAGGCAAGGAGCAGGAATGGCGAAATTCCCGAAGAAAGGAAGTATTTTGGAGGTGGTAGGAGCTCGTATGGCGGGAGCGGTAAGAAGGGGAAGAAGAGGAGTTGTTGGGTTTGTTCGGAATGTGGGTACACGGATGGACAGTGGTGGGGTTCGTGCAGGTCGTGCCGTAGCGCCGGGACGATGAAGCAGTTCACGGTGGAGGAGAACGGCGGCGGGAGCGAGAAAGTGAGGGGCTTCCAGGTGTCGGAGAATGTGGTGAGGACGTGGCTGCCGCAGCGAGCTGGCGAGGTGCGGCCGCTGCGTTTGACGGATGTGAATAGAGGGTTGAATCAGTTAGAGTGACGGATTCCTCTGTAAGTTTGTTCTGTTCTGGGAAATGAGTAACTGGTCAGCTTTGGACCCTATATGCAGCTGCTACAGAAAGATAAATAGTTGAAGAAAGTTGTTGTCGAGTTGATTTTATTGTCTTATCTACATTTGACATAATTTACTTCGAAACATCTTTCCAGGAGTTGGATCATAGAGCGTATCTTGTGATTCTGATGAAATTTTGCCGGAATGATAGTACATTTCCTTTTCTTTAGTAATACGAGAGTGATGATATGACCTTTGGTCCTGATGACAATCTGTTGTCCACCTCGACGAAACCATCCATGCTGGTTATTGTAACACATTAGTACTTCTGTTAATTTATTCTGAAAGAAACGTGCATGTCGCTCTAATTCCTTAAAGTAAATGATCTCTTGGGGTGCTTGATGTTTAGGTATGGACCCTTTGGAGAGGAGGTTTCGAGAGTGCTAGGCGGTGGTCTTGTGCCAGGTTCGACCTACTTTTTTGCTGTATGGTCCGCACAGATCTGCTGCTGTACTAGAACTTTCACTTGAGATGTATGGAAGTTTTGAAGATCTTAATTTTATCAAAGCTATTGATTTTGCTGCATTGTGGCTCTAAAGGTTCCTCAATTTTGGTTGGAGGTGATCCTGGTGTTGGCAAGAGTACCCTGTTGCTGCAGGTAATGTACTTAGATGATACTTTAAATATTTATAAAATATTTGGTTCACTTTGATGCCACGATATAGCACCCTTGCTCCACCCATAATTGGGTCCACAGCAAGATTTCAGCTTATAATACCGACAGGTACGAAGTTTCCCTCATAGACATGAAAAGCAAGCAAATTCCAACAAATTTTCCACTCCAAAAGTGATGCAGCATCAGCTGAAATTTTACTCGATTTTCATGAGGCTTCCATCCGATTACTATTTTTCAATTGACATTCTCATTGCATGCAGCGAGTGATTTAGGACCTTAAAGGCTTGGACTTGGTCTTGGTCCTCATATTTTGCAGCTACAAACGCTTCCAAATCATGCAGTGTGCAAGAGCGTCCCACCAACTTGCTTTTTCGTGCTTAAGACCTCTTTAATCAATTTCATTACAGTTTGAGAGTTACTCCCCAACTTTGAATTTTTTTAGTATAACTAAACAAGACACTAAATGATGTTCCATCTAAAGAGAAAAATGGGAACATTCCAAAACACGAATCATCAGGACAGATTAATAGCTCCTTTTGAAAGAGCCTTGATTTACATAGGCTGGCCACTAACGGTATGCAAAGGATAAGACAATTTGTCCATATTTAAAGCAAGCTCCTAAATAGATGAGAAAAATTCATGACTTCTCTGGACTAAGATGGATGTGCTGAAAAGCATGGGTAACATCGAAACGTGGCACCTAAAAAATTTCTAAAGAGAAAAATATACGAGAGCATCAACATACAAAAAGAGGTAAGAAAAGCAATCCACCTTTCTTATATCTATAAAGTGGAAGTCAAGCTAGCTACCTTTCTTACGTCTCTGAACATGACAAAACAGGAGTCAAATGCAGAGATATATCTAGGGAAAATGTCACAAATAGTCCCTATATTTTCACTCAATTTCCAATTTCGTTCCTGAATTTTTGATTGACTCAATTTGGTCCCTGAACTATTGATAAAATGTCCAATCTAGTCCCTGAACTTTCGAATGGCTCAATTTGGTTTCTGAACTATTAATAAAATGTCTGATCTAGTCCCTGAACTTTCGATCGGCTCAAGTTGGTCCCTGAACTATGATGAAATGTCCGATCTAGTCCTTCGTTACTATTTTTCTTCTTTTTTTCCTTTTTTTTCCCTTTTTTTTCCTTTTTTTTTTCCTTTTTTCCCTTTTTTTTTTTTTTTCGCTTTCCCTCTGCCGGAGCCGGCGGAGGGCCGGCATCCGGCGAGGGAGCCCCTTGCCAGATTGGCGAGGGCCCCTCGCCGGCATCCCTCGCAAGCAGGCGAGGGGCTCTCCCTCGCAGATCTGGCGAGGGGCCCTCCTCGCCGGCGACTGTGCGGGGCTCTCCCTCGCCAAATCTGCGAGGGAGAGCCCCTCGCCCGCTTGCGAGGGACGCCGGCGAGGGGCCCTCGCCCTCGCCCGACGCCGGCGAGGGGCTCTCCCTCGCAGACACCAGCAAGGACGGCCCCTCGCCCGCTTGCGAGGGACGCCAGCGAGGGAGCCCCTCGCCCTCGCCCTCGCAGATCTGGCGAGGGGCCGTCCTCGCCGGCGTCTGCGCGGGGCTCTCCCATGCCGGCGAGGACGGCCCCTCGCCCTCGCCCTCGCCCTCGCTCGACGCTGGCGAGGGGCTCTCCCTCGCAGACGCCGGCGAGGGGCTCTCCCTCGAAAACGCCGACGAGGATGGCCCCTCGCCCGATCTGCGAGGGAGAGCCCCTCGCCGGCGTCGGGCGAGGGGGTCCCTCACAAGATCGGCGAGGGACGCCAGCGAGGGGCCCTCGCCGATCTAGCGAGGGGCTCCCTCGCCGGACGCCGGCCCTCTGCCGACTCCAGCGGAGGGAAAGCGAAAAAAAAAAAAAAAAAAAAGGGAGAAAAGGAAAAAAAAAAATGGAAACAAAGGGAAAAAAAAAAGGAAAAGAAAAGAAAAATAGTAACGAAGGACTAAATCGGACATTTCATCATAGTTCAGGGACCAACTTGAGCCGATCGAAAGTTCAGGGATGAAATTGGACATTGAGTGAAAATATATGGACTATTTGTGACATTTTCTCATATATCTATTGGTCAAATGGAGCCCGAAAATGAACATAATCTCTTTAGGAATCCAAAACACATCAAAGAGCTTTTCTAGAGCAATTATTCAATCCCACAATGTTCCACTATCATGAAGCACAACAATTCTTGATTTTTAACAAGTGGAGTAGGAACACATACCAACTTGACAAACGCAGGATCAGATGATCTTAACGTAAGTGCTAGTTTTATGGCAAGTAGCCAGTAAGGGAAGCCCCCAAAATCCCACCCTGCATCAATGTGTACCCATCAGGACTATTCCACCATATAAACGGAGAAGCAAGGAAAATTGGAATGCCATCATATCGCAGATATTGCTAATTAATGCGCCTAAGGAAACACTAGCGCCCCTATTGCAAAGATATAGAACATAAACAGCAAGTAGTATTAAGAGATCATATTCATTTAGAAGAATTGTATTTCTCCGCTCCAATTGGAAGTCTAAAATTTACTTTTTTGAATGAATGTAATCATCTCCTATTGCCAACAAAAACAGGATCATACTTGTTTGTTCTTGCATAAAAAGAAACTTCGAACATGGCAACATATCTGAAGATGAGTCATATATTGAGTTACAATGGACGAGATTTAGCAATCTCCATTACAAATTTAACATGCAAAGATGCTTTGGTAAGGAAGTCAAAAAAGAAGAGCGTTTGGAATCCACAGTATGTATTTATTAATAATCATGCTTTTCTAACTACTAGCACATAAAAATAAAGGAACGAGTCAGAAACCACCTTTGCTCTATTGAGCCAACTATGCTCTCTAGAATTGACTCTTCACAAAGAATAGAAGATTAAAGCACACGTGATACCTAAATTTATTTTGCCAAGCTAACAGAATGCATGAAGTCATGGTCTTAGAGCATTTCCAACACTTAAGACTAAAATGGCACAGAACTACCTGTCAGCCAACATGGCATTCTTAATTAAGTGCTAAAAGTCAAGTATCTCTTCTTTGAGAGTATGAGGACAGCAACTGAGAGTATTACTCTAATTTAGTGGAAAACATGAGACACGAGCTATTCAATGACTGTATATAACATAGAAATAAAGGAATAGCACAAACCCAAAGGAATAACTAGATCTGCTATTTGCATATATGCACTCACAAACTCAATCACGCAAATGATGTTTAATCCTTAAGAGTCCTAAATAGTGGAACAAATTCAGTAGATAAATTATTCGAGGAAATATACACCACATATTTTTTGGCTGCAACAAAGTAGAAGACACAGATGCAAGTCAGTCCTACGTGGAGGCATAAACTTCATCTCATCTATAAAAGGAAACAACCGAGAATTCTCCAGTCGGGACAGTCCCAAATGATGTATTTTGAAAATCGAATGAACAGCGAAGGTCTTCAAGTTGACCATCAATTAGAGATGTCACGTTTTATATCTTACTGGACTTAGCACAGACAAAATCCTGTTATGTCCAAATAAACTGTCTAAAGTCAGCAATTCATACTCTTCACGGCTCCACAGAAACAAGAAGAGAAAATAAGAAAAAGTGTCCTACTTCCACGATTTTTATGTTTTTGCTAAAATGCTACCTCCACTTACTTGTGCACGAAATCAAATACGCGTGACTGATGATCCTCTTGTAATGGAAGAGACACCCATCGCCAAGGTCCAAAATGGAATGACAGTTATGGGTTAAATATGCTGAAAGCATGCCATGGCTTAATAAGGCCATGTCAATCCAATGTCCACTTCAGAGTCAAGACAAGGGCAGCAAACACCTCAACGTAGATTAACAAGTTTTAAAGCACCAATAAGAAGATTCTGGCCCTCACCTGCACATATATAAGGGCCTACTCGAAGCATAACCAGGAGATCAAGCTTCTTGCACAACTTGAGAAAAGATATTATATGTGCGATTCCCTCAAAGACTGTCTCCCCCGGTTTCGGTTCATGCAGATTCCAAGGAACATATGTCTGGATAGTGTTCAAACATAGGGCTTTTGCTCTCAACAATCTATCTTCCCAATACTGCATGCACAATAAATGCCCAAGTGTAATTGATTCGTTAAATGGAAGTGGGCAAAGGTTGCTTCAAGCAAAGAATCCTTCTAGTCAGCATTGAAAGAAGATGCTGAATTATATTAAGACGTGAACAAGTCCTTCAGTGAGGGGCTCCCTGAATTTGTCATGGAGCTCTAGATTTTATTGCTTCCTGATGGAGCAGAAAGTCATCTTCTAAAACAATCTCAAGTTCAAAGTTCCTCTTCTAGCCTAAATTAGATGCATTACCACATGCAGTAGTACTGCTTCAGATATGGCCAATATAACACAGCTTCTCTTCTTAAAAAGGTGTATCTCCACGTAGAAAGGAGAACGATTTGTGAGTAGCATTTGGAAAAAAGCATATATAACAATTGTCACAAAAACCCATTGTAATCTAATCACATGAGTAAGAAGAACGACTAAAGGAAAGAAACGAAAATAGCTCCGGGAGCACCCGGAAATAATGAACATCTCCACCGATTATCTGAAAGGGATAGCCATCTTTCCAGAACTTGTCACTGTCGATCTCAAATTTCCAACTACTAGACTGATTAAAGTAAATTGCAATTAGACTCGGGTACAGAAGCAACCCAACAGAAATTCAACCACGCAACGATAGGGATTTACAATCAAAGGCAGGTAGTGTCGACGAAAGTGAGATGCACACTGTGAACGAGCAGAATAAACCAAAAACTAAACTACAATCACATTGCAAAACCGCTTTTTCAATCGGTGAACATAATCTAGAAAGGTGGACACAAAGCAGCAGGAACTTGCAGCTTAAGGCAGCTCTGATAAGCGAAAGTCCTCTTAAACGAAGTTAAACACAACACTTGAAAGCAGAAACTATCTAGCATCGATGAATTAGAACGAACAGCTACATTACAGTCCGATGACAAGTAAATTACTGCAGCTGACACACTGATCAACAGCATTTAAAGTCGGCCATCGCCTAGAAACAGCAAAGTGTCACGGCCTGAAAGAAGGCCAATCCGAGAGGTTCCCAAGGGATGGCCATGACTCATCCGTGGAGGACCTCCTACTTTCACTCGGATTCCATCAAGTCTTCTCCCCGAAATTTCCAAGGGCAGGCGACACCGTCATTACGCCTGATTCTAGAGAACTCTATCTTTATTTATGTCGGTAGCTAGTAGTTAACATTTATGTCGGTAGTTAAAGCAATGTGATCTCGTCCGCTGGATCAAATTTAAATCAACGGATGTAATCCGAGGGCCTCAAGTATAAAAAGGGTGCCCTCCCCTTATTTGTAACCATCTAACTATTTCAGTAATACAAAGCTCATTTCTTTCCAAAGCTCCTCTCATTTCTTTCCAAAGCTCCTCTCTCTAAACTTTCTCTCTCTATGATTCGGTTATACGAGCGAGTGAGCATTCGATCGGCCCGTGACAAGCAAAGCAACTAAACTTCATCTCTCTACGATATGGGTATACGAGCAAGTGAGCGTTCGATCGGCCCATGACAAGCAAAGCGACTAGAACGGACAGTTTTTAGTCATTTCAGACGTCAATCGAGTGCCGAGCATAGAACACACGATGCTAACAAAACACACGATGCTAACAAAACGTGAACAAATTCAACTCAGCTCAAAGTAATCGAATTCCATCGAAGGCAGCTCAAACCGATCGAATCCAATGACGGCGGCACGTATGAAACGCTTGTTTCCTCTAATCTCACCTCACTGATGAATTTTTCTAATGCATGGATCTTGAAAGCACCGCTTGCGTCTATGAATTGAGTAAGTAGGGTCATTTGTCCATGAAAAATCGCCACAGCTTTCATAACAAATGTGATAACAAACATACTCCTGATTATAAACTAAAAGGGAAATACAATTAAGCGTTAAATCTGACATACTTTCGTGATCGAACCCCTTCCCGAACAGTATATCTTGATCATTTATTCAATTTATATGGTCGGATAGATTAAAAGAGAAATAAAGCGTTAAATCAACGTATTTTTATGATGATCTAATGATTATCTATGCAATTAATAGGTACCTGTATCGATGACCGGCAACGGAGGAGACTCCATGATCGGCGAATCCCGAGCGCTCGTCCCTCAATCACAGAGCACCTGTTCAACAGAAACTGAAACTCTACAGATCACCAACCAACTTGCAATATCCAACGAACTGCCCCGCGAAATTCGCCTAAAAACAATGGGGCAATCAATGATAATCAAGAAGATTCTCGAAGCCTACCGGAGTCTCCGGACGGAAGGAGAAGGGACTTCTTTGGTGCGAGGGGAAAGTATTATTAATAGCTACTAGCTAGGGCCGTCAAAATGGTTTGCTCTCGAAGGTACGAGATGGGCCCCAAAGTATCTCCCGAGCCCAAAATTCGAAATGGGCCCCGTCGGACCTGGAACCAGCTCTTCAGTCCGTGCCGTGCTGACCTGGAATTTGGGCCTGCATGGGTTTTCATTTGGGAATGCCTCTCTCACACGGAGCGACAAAGAAATTATGGGAAGACATATTGAATGGGGCTTCATCATTGGGGCGAGGGGCTTGACAACGAGGGATGTCGGCCGGAGATGGTGGGGCTATGTCGGAAGGTTGTGGTGGTGGCTTGGAAGAAACTAAGCTTCGTTGGTTTTGGGAAGAAGACGGGTTGCAAATGGGCCGGGTGCACCGGGCCTTGTGGGAACTGGCCTCAACAGACCGAGTTCGATCGCCAAGGATCTAGAAATTAGAACATTTCTTTCCTTTCTAGGGGGAAAAAAGCTTAGGAAATTGACACAATTAGTCAAGAAAAAAAAACTAGCTGGAATTGGGGGTAAGGAGAGGAAGCTCAACCTGTTCAAACAATAGAGCGTGCAGGACGCCAAGTTTCCAGACTACCACTGCTAGTCCCTTATGGTCTTCGGACCTATGGATCCAGCACTACGTGCAATTAATGTCTAAATTACTCGACTTTGTTATATAATAATTTAAATCAATAATGCAGATTTTTTTTTAATCTACATTAGGAAGAGGATAGTACATGTGTGCGGTGAAATTTGATAGCATTTAGACAGCAAAGAGGTAAGGCAAGAAGTTTGCACGCGTGGATACGGTGGAGCATATATAGTACATGGTAGATTTTTTTCGTTCCTATTTATGTCGTAAGTATCCTATTCATTGATCACTTGAACGTACAATATTGCATTTTATAGCTTCGATATCGTGCAATATCAGCTCATTCGTGGCTCCATTTACTCGTGATTTTTTCCAACAGATGCACATACTTTATAGGCATATGTAATTGTTGCTAAAAATAAGTGATCAAACAAATAGTAAATGAAACAAGAAAATAAATCAAATATTGAATTTACATGGTTCAATTGATGCGATCTATTCCATTTGGACACGTAACATGCATTATCTAAGTTGACTTCATATTATAATCGGTCAATTTCTTGGTAGGCTTCAGGTCCAACTGCGAGTTTGTTGCCTGTCCAAAAGGTCATAATCAATTAATCTACTAGGCGAAACCTCATCCAATGAAATTGATGATTCTTTGTTGGTCTTCTACTAGATCCAAACTTCCATTCTCTATAATTGAGTTGACCATTTGAAGTGAATAATATATCAGCCATTGATAGAGGAACCATTCCCCCGATACTAATTTACAAGTGCACGTCCTATTCATGAACTGGCATTCAGTGAAGTATTAACATATTCTTATGACTCATTAAAACATTGATGTTGTTCTTCTTGGCCTTGAGATGGTAGATCTCTCTCTCTCTCTCTCTCTCTCTCTCTCTCTCTCTCTCTCTCTCTCTCTCTCTCTGAAATGCAGAAATCAATGAGAAGAAAGGTTTGATATGCCATGAAGATCTTGAAGATGTTGCATGTCTTGGTTGGTTTTCTAGCTCTAGGAGTTTTCGCTCGTGGGCAACAAAATCCAGGTTCTATCTCTCACATACACGCGTGCTCACAGTGATCAATGAATTGTGAAGAGTTAGAGACGTTAGATTAAAGGGATTTTAGAAAACAGCACGATGATGATTTAGTGTCTACCTTTCTTTCCATTGGCAATTGAACTTGCAAGCAGAAGACAAAAAATAGTCATACTCAAATTTGTCTTAGAAAATGAGTACTGAGTATATAAGCGGAGTTGAGCTCAAGGAGTTTTAACGTTTTTAAAATTACACATAGCAATAATTTGTACACAACTTTAGGAATTTAGCAAAGTTAAGGCCGTTCTACATTCTCTAGGAAACATCCACAAATCCTCCTTTATAATGGAGAGTTAGTAGTGTATCATCCTCTAGCTTACTTTATTTTTGCAATCGATATCTCTATTTTCAACCTTTTCACATATGCCTCTACCATCCGATTATCCATCAAAACTTCTTTTCAACTAACAATTATCAATTCAGTTCTAAAATACGTCATTTTCATTGCTGAAATGTCCTTCTAGTTGATATAGTTGTTAAAAAATTAGATAAAAAAGTTTAAGGGACATTGCAAAGCATCAAGAAATTTATATCACTCTTTAAATTTCGAATTGGTGATGCATGGTGAAAAGCAAGTGACAATCTCTAGTTTCCCCTCGACTTAGGTTTTATAAGCATTGATTGCGGCACACCTAATGATTACCATGACGACCAGCTCGACTTATACTACAAGGCTGATACGGGGTTTGTAGATTTTGGGACAAACATGCAAGTGTCTACCCAAGTCATCTACCGAAACAACCAACAACAATCAAAGAATCTCAGGATCTTCTCCAGTGGAATAAGGAATTGTTACACATTAATGCCAGATAAAGGAAAGGGCAACACATATTTGGTCAGGGCTTCATTTTGGTATGGGAATTATGATGGCAAGAATCAAACCCCAGCATTTGACCTCCATATTGATGTTAACTATTGGATCACAGTGAACTCTCCATATTATGTATGGGCAGAGATTATTTACACTCCTCCAAGAGATTACATACAAGTTTGCTTGGTGAATACCGGCTCAGGAGTTCCATTCATATCAGCTCTCGAGTTGCGAATACTAGATAACTCGACATACCAAATCAATTCCGGTGCACTTATAACCCAATGGAGATATAATTTAGGGAGTATAGACACATACAGGTGATTTTCTTTGTTATTACCTATGATATTCAAACGTTGACCACATTCATCAGTCTGTAAATGACATGTTGTGCACACATTTACTAAACATGCAATTTCACATTATGCAAAGTATGAACATTAGAAAACGTGATGTTATTCCCAAACCAATTTGTGTCGGCTTGTTCATCATCTTGCACTTACTGTTATGATTATTTGACTGGCGTTGGCATTAATAGGCATCCACAAGATGTATGTGATCGCATCTGGAACAATAAGACTTATAGTGAAGGTTTGTCGTCAGTCAGCAACACGACGGCCATCGTGACAAGTACAAGCAATGATGCCTATGAAGTTCCACCTGAAGTTTTGATGACCGCCACACAAGCACAAAATGTCACCGATCCTCTGAGTTTGTCTTGGACCTCAGACAACTCCACTACTGTTTGGTATGTGTACTTCCACTTTGTGGAATTGCAACTGCAAAAGGGTCAATTCAGAGAACTTACAGTGTATGTACAAGACACATTCGTGGAAACTGTCATGCTCGAGGACCTGAAGCCAGTGACCATAGTCTCATTGCCCATAAGTGGACATAATTTGAGCTTAACTGTTAATGCGACAACCCGCTCTAGTCTGCCACCGCTCCTCAATGCTGTCGAGTTTTTCACTGTGGTGCAACTTCTAAATTCACCGACTTTTCTTGATGACTGTATGTATATATCTATTCTCTCACCTAAGTTTTTGCTTGAATACTCTTTGATTTCCTTATGACTGTAGCTCTTTATTTGGTGGTTTAGTCAATGCCATGTATGATATCAAGAAGACATATGGGGTGATCAAAGCAAGCTGGCAGGGTGATCCATGCATTCCTACACAGTACTCATGGAATGGTCTGAATTGTAGCTCTGATAGTTCTCCAAGAATCATCTCATTGTAAGTCTACAAAAACATAGTTTCTGTGACACAATGCTGCATTGGAACCACACAAGTCTCGAAATATAAGTTTACTTGACAATAACTATGGTACAGATTGGTAATACATCATGCGAAGAAAGGAAGATTTTGAAAATTAAGTCTCTAAATTGATGCCTTCCATGTTAAAAGTTTTTTTTTTTTTTTTTGACCGATAAAATAAATAAAAAAATAAAAATTTAAGCGGTGGGATTTTACTCTAATCAAGATAGCTGCTGATGTGCAGGAACCTGAGCTCTAGTGGACTGAAAGGACTTGTAGCTACATCAATCTCCAATTTGACAGCAGTTGTATCCCTGTATGCATTAGCAGTTTTTCTTTTATTTTATTTAATTTGAACAGAAAGAGAATGGCCGACACTAAGCCCAAAAAAAGCGACACGCTTCTTTATCATGAGCATGATGTTCATTATCTACCTTACCCTGTTTTATGCATTTCAAAAAGTACATGCATATGAAGTTTCTTAGCACTTTCTTGGCTTAAATTCAGGGATTTATCCAACAATTCATTAACTGGGTCCGTGCCAGACTTTTTAGCACAAATGCCGAGCTTGAAAATTCTGTGAGTCACTGAGCTTTTAACGGAAAGATTATGTGTGGTCATCTAGCTCGAGTAAATGGCTATCAACTTCTAATCATGGATATTTGCAGGAATTTAAGTGGAAACAACTTGAATGGCTCTGTTCCTCAAACTCTCTTGAAGAAGAGGACAGATGGATCGTTACTACTTAGGTTCGCTCATTGCCACGCTATCATAACACTACGTTTAATCACTGATTATTATCTATACAATCTGCTTCCTCTTTCTGTATTTGCTGATCACACTGAAGAATGAACAGGATAAAAGTGACAATTGCTCTTTTAGTTTTCTCTTTGATCAACTTATGTATGTAATATATGCACGGTTGGATATCCAAGAATTCATGTGCTAATCTTTTGGCATTGACATGTACCATCGACGTTTTTCGACAGCTTAGATGGAAATCCAAATCTTTGCCAATCAGACGGTTGTCAGACCAGCAATGTGCAGTCGAAGAAAAAGGGCATCTCCATTGCTCCAATCATTGCATCAGTTGCAGCCGCTCTGGTCTTGATTTTAATGGGAGCTCTTGCAGTAGTGTGGATAATCAAAAGAAGACAAATCCAAAGTAACTCTCTTCCGTATTGCATGTACAAGAAAAATCAAAAGTTTTACATGTGATTTTCTCAATCCGGGTTGGGTTTTCAACCCCAAACTGGTTTAACTGGTCCAATTGCTCATGGCCCTTTCGACAATCGGGCCCGGAAAAAGTGAACATGAATCTTGCTTCTGTGCATCACCGTTTCACGTTAAAAAACCTATGCACGCATTATTTGTTGATAGTATCATAATCGAGTCAACGCGTACCCACATCTCGTGTAGATAAAGGCACGAATAATTCCTCATTTGGTTGAGGTAACTCGCTTCGCTCTTTCTGGTTCATTTTTCATAACATGGTCTCTTCTTTATTTAAGTCATTACATACTTCTTCAAGAAGATTCTATTTGCACTTAAGGCCTATGATATCAGACCGAAGGTCATAATCCGCTTAACTCTGTTAAGGTTATATAATTTGCTTTTCATTTCTCCAGATGTTACTACTACTACTACAGCTACAAACTCTACCAGAGGAGAATCTACTGGGACATTGAGGTTGTCAAAAAATCAACTTTTTACATCCATTGAGATTACAAGAATTACTGATAACTTTGGAACAATAATCGGAGAGGGAGGATTTGGGAAAGTTTACTTGGGCAGACTTGACAATGGCACTAAAGTCGCGGTAAAAGTGTTATCTCGATCATCAAAGCAAGGCTACAAGGAGTTTCACGCAGAGGTTCAAAACATTACTGCAACTAGAATCAATATGTCATGTTTTTGATTTTTTGGGTGTTCTACTCATGACAAGCTCTGAAACCTTGATGTGCAGGCACAACTCCTGATGGTTGTTCACCATAGAAATCTAGTTTCACTTATCGGATATTGCGAAGAATTTGAAAACATGGCACTGATTTATGAATTCATGTTCCATGGAAATGTTCAACGACATTTGTCAGGTTTGTCACATATTTCCTTCTCCAAATTCTAACCAGATAAAGCATCACTTGGACTCTCGCTACATGACAGGACAACACATGTCGATTTACATTTTATCTCAACTCTGTTCTTTTATAGTTCAGGCTTTTGGATTAATCGGTCAAGTGACATATTCAATTATAGCACAATGGAAATGAAATTAACTTTCTCAGCAAATGAATAAGATGGAGAACAGGATTTTATATCTTTTGTGATTGGAATACTTCCTTAATCCTCTACTTTCAAGCAGAACAAAACCCGAATGTTTTGAGTTGGAGCCAGAGACTACAAATCGCAATCGATGCAGCTCAAGGTACACAAAGTGGATTGATGAAATCATTGTTCACATATCCACAAGTTGAGCAACACGGTACGCTTCATTAAGTTTTCTTTTTTGTTGGTGGTGCAGGTTTGGAGTACCTGCATAATGGTTGTAGACCTCCCATTGTCCATAGAGATTTAAAGACGTCCAATATTTTACTAAATGAATACATGCAAGCGAAGATTGCTGATTTTGGATTATCGAAAGCATTTGCAACAGAGCATGATTCTCACATTTCAACTCACGTAGCAGGAACATTTGGTTATCTTGATCCAGAGTAAGCAACTCGAATCACCAATTCTAAATACAAAGACCATTCCACCTAGGAAGCAAAATAACTGTACTTATTTAGACCAGCGCGACAGGCCCATACATTTTTTTTCGTACATGTTTATGTTGAATACATGTTTGTATGTACGTTTTTGTAAAGGCAGTCTCGGCAATTATTGTCCTAATCAAAGCAACAATTCCTTTTGAATCCTCAGGTTTTATACATCTGGAAACTTGAGCAAGAAGAGCGATGTGTACAGCTTCGGCGTAGTTCTATTTGAGCTAATCACAGGACGCCCGGCCGTTATGAGAAGTCCAGAGGGCAGCAGCATGCACATACTTCACAGGGTGACTCCACTCATAGAAAGAGGGGACATCCAAAGCATTGTCGATCCCAGGTTAAATGGCCAATTCAGCATCAATTCTGCATGGAAAGCGGTGGAAATAGCCATGTCGTGTGTGCCGATTATGGCAGTCCAAAGGCCGGACATGAACCATGTTTTGTCAGAACTAAAAGAAAGCTTGACAGCAGAGATCGGTTCAGGAAGAATTGAGTCTTTTGAGATTACCTCAATTGACGTTGATATCACTCCGAGTGCTCGTTAACCATACTTCATCTATAAGGTTATCATGTCCATCTTCCTTGCATAAGTCGTTGGTTATTACATCGAACGGATTCGAAAAATTTTGTGCAAAGTCTGCGCTTGTGACTTTAAATTCTGAGTGATGCATATTGGGGTTGTTGCTTTTCTAGCTTAGTGAATAAATGAGTGAATGGAGAGTTCACTTCACACTTCGGCCCCTCTTTACAAGGTTACAAACTGTACAGTTATCAAGATGTTGATAGCTAGCCTTGCTCAGCTATCCATGTGAACCCCTGTATAACGCAGCAGAGGAAAAATGAATTTCTTTCGTTGTTATACTATCTGTTTTATGAACCAAAGTCATCTTTTGACAATCTTTGCCACCCACAACCACCAAAGTACTAGCCACCAGGCCACAATGAGGAGCCCAAAGAGCAGCACTCGCGTCACCCAATGGGCGTTGCCTCAAATCGAACAAGAGGATATAGAGAGCATCATGGATCAGAGGCTACACGGGCAATTCGACACCGCATCTGCTTGTTAACTAGTCGAGGCAGCAATGTCGTGTGTGGTCGTGACTGCGAACGAAAGGCCGAGCATGAACCCGCATGCTGTTGGAGCTGAAGGAATGCTTGACTCTTTCTAGGCGTCGTACCTAATGAACTGAGGGATTTTGTTCTACTTCACCCTTCACGATCGCTGCTTATGTTTTGGATAAACGTCTCTGAAAAAGTCCCACGCAGCAGTGCTGAATGCGCTCCAAAACCTTCCTTTGGGTTCTGTAATTGTGGACGATGTGATTTTCTTTGATGATATGATAGCATTTCAAGGTTTTGCATGTACCGTATCCTCCTATGAACTCATAGCGAGAGATGATATTGAAGAAAGGAAACTGCTGCTTTGCACTGAAAGAATCTTTGATTATATCTGTCGGCCGAGTAATCTAACGAATCTTTTACCACATGCCATGTAAGCTAGCAAATTTGCGCACGTATTGCGTGTTCCCAAAAAAAAAAAAAAAATCAACGAACTCCCTAATGTTATATTGAGCTACCTTAACATGAGAAAGTTAAATTTCCAAATAATGAATTCCTAAGAATCTACAAGGATATTGTTTCAATATACAATGAAAGAGAAATATAGGGCAAGATTCGCTCTGATACCATGATGTGCAAGCGCAACTCCTGATGCCCTTCATTGTAGAAATCTGGTTTCACTTATCGGATGTTGCCAAGAACTCGAAAGCATGATGTTGATTTACGAATTCATGCCCGATGGAAATGTTTGATCACATTTGTCAGGTTTGTCTGATATTTCTTTTTGCAAATTCTAACCAGATAAAAGGATCTCTTAAAAGCCAGCACGACACGTGTGAAGCTATATATTGTCTCAACACTGTTGGTTGATAGTTCAGGCTTTTGCATTAATTGGTCAAGTTACATACTCATTAATAGCACCATGGAGATAAAATTAACTTTCTCAGCGGATGAGGACAGTAGTGTACAGGCTTCCACATCTTTCATGTTTCTGGAATACTCCTCATTTCTCTACTGTCCAGCAGCACACCACCCTAACGTTTTGAGCTGAAGCCAAAGACTACAAATCGCAATCGATGCAGCCCAAGGTACATAAAGTAGATCGATGACATCTTTGTCCACATTTCCACAAATTGAGCGACACAACACATTTCATCAAGTTTTTTTTTTCTGCCGGTGGTGCAGGGTTGGACTACCTGCATAAGGGCTGCAAACCTCCCATTATCCATAGAGACAACCAATATTTTACTAAACAAGAACAGGCAGGCAAACATTTGTGATTTTGGATTATCGAAAGCATTTGTAATAGAGCATGATTCTCATCTTTTGACCGGTCCAGCGGAAACGCCTAGTTATCTCAATCCAGAGTAAGTGACTCGAAAATCTCCGAATACAAAGACTATTCCACCTAGGAAGTAGAATAACAATAACTGTACTAACTTAGACCAGCACGAGAGGCCCATACATCTGCTCATACACATTTATGTTGCATAGACCTATGTAAGTACATTTTTTTGTGAAGGCAGCTTTGGCAATAGTTGTACTAATCAAAGCAACAATTCCTCTTGAATCCTCAGGTTTTATATATCTGGAAGCTTGAGCCATAAGAGCGATGTATACAGCTTCTACATAGTTTTATTCGAGTTAACCACAGGCCGCCCCACCATTATAAGAAGTTCGGAGGGCAGCGTGCACATACTTTACTGGGTAACTCCATTCGTAGAAAGAGGGGATGTCCAAAGCATTGTCAATCCTTTGTCTAACAAAAAAAAAAGCATTTTCAATCCAAGGTTAAATGACCAATTCAACATCGGTTCTGCACGGAAAGCGGTGGAAATAGCCATGTCGTGTGTATCAACGAAAGCGGTCCAAAGGGCAAACATAAAAACCGTGTCCTGTCTGAACTTAAAGAATGCTTGACCATAGAGATTAGTTCACGAAGAGGCCAAAGAATGGAAAATAGTAGGAGAAGAAGTGAGTTGAAGATAACCATAATAGAGCTTGATGGTCCTCTTTATGCGCGTTAACCATACTTCATACATAAGTTTATCATGTCCATATTTTTCTTTTTCTTTTTATTCAAATTATGATGTCCATAGAAACTTGCCCAAAAAGTTCTAAATTTATTTTATTTTTATGAATTCAGTCATAAACTTTTTAATTATGTCAATTGAGTCATAAATGTTTTCATATTTTGTCAATTGAATCCATCTAGTCAATTTTAGCTAAAAATCACTAACGTGAATATCAACCATCCTACGTGACATGACCGGCATTGAGATAGATAATTTTAATTTTTTAATATTTTTTTATTCTTTTCTTTTTCATTTTTTTTTCTTCTCTTCTCTTCTCTTCTCTTCTCTTCTCTTTTCCTTCTCTTCTTTTTTTACAACCCTCACTTGCCATAATAAATAAATAAATAAAAAGTAAAGAAGGGAAAGAAAATAAAGTAAAATTAATAAAAGAAATTTGAAAAATATATATGTCGGCAATTTCCGACCAAAATTGACTAAATTAATTGAAAAAAATATGAGAGGTTTACAACTCAAGTAGTATAATTAAAGATTTAGAACTGAATTAATAAAAGTACAATAAATTATTACTTTTTGAATACTTTTTCCGATTGTTGTTAAAATAGTTTGTTATCCGGGAAAAAAGGTAACTCTTGGTCACGAATAGAGTGACTCTTGGTGATGAAACAATGTGATTCTTAGCTTTTTTTTTTTTTTTTTTTTTTTTTTTTTTGGTCGTAGTGATTCTTAGTTATGAAAAGAGGTAATTTTTAACATGAAAAGTTATGATAGTTTATCATGAAAAATGGTGACAGTGGGGATAAAGTACTTACTGCCAAGAGATGTATTGATCGGTTGTCTATAAATATAATCAAATCATTTATGTTCATTACAATTGTTCAAAATAACAATTTCTTCTTCGTAACTCTCTTCCTCTCTTTATATATGCCAACTATGATAACACATTCAAGGTAAAATTTCAAAAGAAAAATTAAGTAATTGTTGAACTAGTTTCTCTATCGCTTTGGTGTGTATCTTGAAGGTAATTTTTTTTAAGCCTCGCAAGAATAATAATGAGGGGGTAAATAGTACCTTAAGGATAGTAATCTTCATCACACGTCAAAGTGTCAAACATCTAGAAATTATTGCTCTATTTTCATCAACATTCAAATTTTCCCAATAATCTTGAGATATTATTTTTACGGAGATGGAGATAGTAGCTGCATCAACTACTCACAATCTTCACATATAAGCATTATTGAAACTTTTGTTTCTATTTATATGCTTAAGTCATTTTTGTCACAACCTACTGTTAAACAATGATTTACCTAAAGTTCAACTAATGGATTATTAAGTTTAACCTTATTTCGGGCTCCCCCAAGCCTATACAAATTCGCAACTTAGGTCAAGTCATCAGTATGTAAATCAATTTCATTTGGAGTCTCCACTAATTAATTTATGGTGGATCAATAAAAACTCAGGTAATACATCGAGAAAAACACTATACCTTACGAACTAGAAATTGTGGATGACATGACATGACATTGTAATTTAATTATTTTATTTACAATTAACAATTTTTTAGTATAATGTTGACTCCTATATATTTCAAAAGGAGGTAAAAATGTGCTATTTGTAGAAAATATTTTTTTTTTGGGAAATCATTTAAAAAAAAACAACAATAGTTTCTAGTGGTTGAAACTTGAAAATAAACTAGCAAAAATTTTCCCTTGTTTGGAGGAAATTCTTATTTGATTTTTCTAAGTAAACATACGCTATTCGGGTACTAATGATTTGAGTGTGGGTACATAAGGAACCCAGCACGAGTATAGGAGTCTCAAGCCCAGATACCAACTCCCAGGCACAAGCATGGGCACTAGTCTTGGGTCATCAAAATCAAACCGAGAACTCGATGCTTGTGCCCAACTCCCTCATGCCCTAACCCGGGTCTACCATCAATTAGAGATGTCACGTTTTATATCTTACTGGGCTTAGAACAGACAAAATCCTGTTATGTCCAAATAAACTGTCTAAGGTCAGCAATTCATACTCTTCACAGCTCCACAGAAACAAGAAGAGAAAATAAGAAAAAGTGTCCTACTTCCACGATTTTTTTGTTTTTGCTAAAATGCTACCTCCACTTACTTGTGCGCGAAATCAAATACGCGTGACTGATGACCCTCTTGTAATGGAAGAGACCCCCATCGCCAAGGTCCAAAATGGAATGACAGTCATGGGTTAAATATGCTGAAAGCATGCCATGGCTTAATAAGGTCATGTCAATCCAATGTCCACTTCAGAGTCAAGACAAGGGCAGCAAACACTTCAACGTAGATTAACAAGTTTTAAAGCACCAATAAGAAGATTCTGGCCCTCACCTGCACATATATAAGGGCCTACTCGAAGCATAACCAGGAGATCAAGCTTCTTGCACAACTTGAGAAAAGATATTATATGTGCAGTTCCCTCAAAGACTGTCTCCCCCGGTTTCGGTTCATGCAGATTCCAAGGAACATATGTCTGGATAGTGTTCAAACATAGGGCTTTTGCTCTCAGCAATCTGTCTTCCCAATACTGCATGCACAATAAATGCCCAAGTGTAATTGATTCGTTAAATGGAAGTGGGCAAAGGTTGCTTCAAGCAAAGAATCCTTCTAGTCAGCATTGAAAGAAGATGCTGAATTATATTAAGACGTGAACGAGTCCTTCAGTGAGGGGCTTCCTGAATTTGTCATGGAGCTCTAGATTTTATTGCTTCCTGATGGAGCAGAAAGTCATCTTCTAAAACAATCTCAAGTTCAAAGTTCCTCTTCTAGCCTAAATTAGATGCATTACCACATGCAGTAGTACTGCTTCAGATATGGCCAATATAACACAGCTTCTCTTCTTAGAAAGGTGTATCTCCACGTAGAAAGGAGAACGATTTGTGAGTAGCATTTGGAAAAAAGCATATATAACAATTGTCACAAAAACCCATTGTAATCTAATCACATGAGTAAGAAGAACGACTAAAGGAAAGAAACGAAAATAGCTCCGGGAGCACCCGGAAATAATGAACATCTCCACCGATTATCTGAAAGGGATAGCCATCTTTCCAGAACTTGTCACTGTCGATCTCAAATTTCCAACTACTGGACTGATTAAAGTAAATTGCAATTAGACTCGGGTACAGAAGCAACCCAACAGAAATTCAACCACGCAACGATAGGGATTTACAATCAAAGGCAGGTAGTGTCGACGAAAGTGAGATGCACACTGTGAACGAGCAGAATAAACCAAAAACTAAACTACAATCACATTGCAAAACCGCTTTTTCAATCGGTGAACATAATCTAGAAAGGTGGACACAAAGCAGCAGGAACTTGCAGCTTAAGGCAGCTCTGATAAGCGAAAGTCCTCTTAAACGAAGTTAAACACAACACTTGAAAGCAGAAACTATCTAGCATCGATGAATTAGAACGAACAGCTACATTACAGTCCGATGACAAGTAAATTACTGCAGCTGACACACTGATCAACAGCATTTAAAGTCGGCCATCGCCTAGAAACAGCAAAGTGTCACGGCCTGAAAGAAGGCCAATCCGAGGGGTTCCCAAGGGATGGCCGTGACTCATCCGTGGAGGACCTCCTACTTTCACTCGGATTCCATCAAGTCTTCTCCCCGAAATTTCCAAGGGCAGGCGACACCGTCATTACGCCTGATTCTAGAGAACTCTATCTTTATTTATATCGGTAGCTAGTAGTTAACATTTATGTCGGTAGTTGAGGCAGTGCGACCTCGTCCGCCGGATCAAATTTAAATCAACGGATGTAATCCGAGGGCTTCAAGTATAAAAAGGGTGCCATCCCCTTATTTGTAACCATCTAACTATTTCAGTAATACAAAACTCATTTCTTTCCAAAGCTCCTCTCTCTAAACTTTCTCTCTCTACGATCCGGGTATACGAGCGAGTGAGCGTTCGATCGGCTTGTGACAAGCAAAGCGACTAAACTTTCTCTCTTTACGATCTGGGTATATGAGCGAGTGAGCGTTCGATCGGCCCGTGACATGCAAAGCAACTAGAACGGACAGTTTTAAGTCATTTCAAACGTCAATCGCACGCCAAGCATCGAACATACGATGCTAACAAAACGCGAACAAATTTAACTCAGCTCAAAGCAATCGAATTCCATCAAAGGCAGCTCAAACTGATTGAATCCAATGACGGCGGCACATATAAAACGCTTGTTTCCTCTAATCTCACCTCACTTATGAATTTTTTTAATGCATGGATCTTGAAAGCCCCGCTTGCATCTATGAATTGAGTAAGCAGGGTCATCTGTCCATGAAAAATCGCCACAGCTTTCATAACAAATGTGATAACAAACATACTCCTGATTATAAACTAAAAGGGAAATACAATTAAGCGTTACTTCTAACATACTTTCGTGATCGAACCCTTCCCGAACAGTATATCTTGATCATTTATTCAATTTATATGGTCGGATAGATTAAAAGAGAAATAAGGCGTTAAATCAACGTATTTTTATGATGATCTAATGATTATATATGCAATTAATAGGTACCTGTATCAACGACCAGGAACGGAGGAGACTCCATGATCGGCGAATCCCGAGCGCTCGTCCCTCAATCACAGAGCACCTATTCAACAGAAACTGAAACTCTATAGATCACCGACCAACTTGCAATATCCAACGAATTGCCCCACGAAATTCGCCTAAAAACAATGGGGCAATCAACGATAATCAAGAAGATTCTCGAAGCCTACCGGAGTCTCCGGACGGAAGGAGAAGGGACTTCTTTGGTGCGAGGGGAAAGTATTAGTAATAGCTACTAGCTAGGGCCGTCAAAATGGTTTGCTCTCGAAGGTACGAGATGGGCCCCAAAGTATCTCCCGAGCCCAAAATTCAAAATGGGCCCCAACGGACCCAGAACCGGCTCTTCGGTCCGTGCCGTGCTGACCTGGAATTTGGGCCTGTGTGGGTTTTCATTTGGGAATTGCCTCTCTCACACGGAGCGACAAAGAAATTATGGGAAGACATATTGAATGGGGCTTCATCATTGGGGCAAGGGGCTTGACGACGAGGGATGTCGGCCAGAATTGGTGGGGCTATGTCGGAAGGGTGTGGTGGTGGCTTGGAAGAAACTAAGCTTCGTTGGTTTTGGGAAGAAGACGGGTTGCAAATGGGCCGGGCGCACCGGGCCTTGTGGGAACCGGCCTCAACAGACCGAGTTCGATCGCCAAGGATCTAGAAATTAGAACATTTCTTTCCTTTCTAGGGGGGAAAAGCTTAGGAAATTGACACAATTAGTCAAGAAAAAAAAAAAACTAGCTGGAATTGGGGGTAAGGAGAGGAAGCTCAACCTGTTCAAACAATAGAGCATGCAGGCAGGACGCCAAGTTTCCGGACTACCACTGCTAGTCCCTTATGGTCTTCGGACCTATGGATCCAGCACTACGTGCAATTGATGTCTAAATTACTTGACTTTGTTATATAATAATTTAAATCAATAATGCAGATTTTTTTTTAATCTACATTAGGAAGAGGATAGTGCATGTGTGCGGTGAAATTTGATAGCATTTAGACAGCAAAGAGGTAAGGCAAGAAGTTTGCACGCGTGGATACGGTGGAGCATATATAGTACATGGTAGATTTTTTTCGTTCCTATTTATGTCATAAGTATCCTATTCATTGATCACTTGAAAGTACAATATTGCATTTTAGAGCTTCGATATCGTGCAATATCGGCTCATTCGTGGCTCCATTTACTCATGATTTTTTCCAACATATGCACATACTTTATAGGCATATGTAATTGTTGCAAAAAATAAGTGATCAAACAAATAGTAAATGAAACAAGAAAATAAATCAAATATTGAATTTATATGGTTCGATTGATGCGATTTATTCCATTTGGACACGTAACATGCATTATCTAAGTTGACTTCATATTATAATCGGTCAATTGCTTGGTAGGCTTCAAGTCTAACTGCGAGTTTGTTGCCTGTCCAAAAGGTCATAATCAATTAATCTACTAGGGAAACCTCATCCAATGAAATTGATGATTCTTTGTTGGTCTTCTACTAGATCCAAACTTCCATTCTCTATAATTGAGTTGACCATTTGAAGTGAATAATATATCAGCCATTGATAGAGGAACCATTCCCCCGATACTAATTTACAAGTGCACGTCCTGTTCATGAACTGGCATTCAGTGAAGTACTAACATATTCTTATGACTCATTAAAACATTGATGTTGTTCTTCTTGGCCTTGAGATGGTAGATCTCTCTCTCTCTCTCTCTCTCTCTGTGAAATGCAGAAATCAATGAGAAGAAAGGTTTGATATGCCATGAAGATCTTGAAGATGTTGCATGTCTTGGTTGGTTGTCTAGCTCTAGGAGTTTTCGCTTGTGGGCAACAAAATCTAGGTTCTATACAAAATCCAGGTTCTATCTCTCACATACACGCGTGCTTACAGTGATCATTGAATTGTGAAGAGTTAGAGACGTTAGATAAAAGGGATTTTAGAAAACAGCACGGTGATAATTTAGTGTCTACCTTTCTTTCCATTGGCAATCGACCTTGCAAGCAGAAGACAAAAAATAGTCATACTTAAATTTGTCTTAGAAAATGAGGATTGAGTATATAAGCGGAGTTGAGCTCAAGGAGTTTTAACGTTTTTTAAACTACACATAGCAATAATTTGTACACAACTTTAGGAATTTAGCAAAGTTAAGGCCGTTCTACATTCTCTACGAAACATCCACAGATCCTCCTTTATAATGGAGAGTTAGTAGTGTATCATCCTCTAGCTTACTTTATTTTTGCAATTGATATCTCTGTTTTCCAGCTTTTCACGTATGCCTTTACCATCCGATTATCCATCAAAACTTCTTACGTAATTTTCATTGCTGAAATGTCCTTCTAGTTGATATAGTTGTTAAAAAATTAGATAAAAAAGTTTAAGGGACATTGCAAAGCATCAAGAAATTTATAACACTATTTGAATTTCGAATTCGTGATGCATGGTGAAAAGCAAGTGACAATCTCTAGTTACCCTCGATTTAGGTTTCATAAGCATCGATTGCGGCGCACCTAATGATTACCATGACGACCAGCTCGACATATACTACGAGGCCGATACAAGGTTTGTAGATTCTGGGACAAACATGTAGGTGTCTACCCAGGTCATCTCCCAAAACAGCCTACAACAATCAAAGAATCTCAGGATCTTCCCCAATGGAAAAAGGAATTGTTACACATTAATGCCCGATAAAGGAAAGGGCAACCCATATTTGGTCAGGGCTTCATTTTGGTATGGGAATTATGATGGGAAGAATCAAACCCCAGCATTTGACCTCCATATTGATGTTAACTATTGGAACACGGTGAACTCTTCGTCTTGGATAAGCAAAGAGATTTTTTACACTCCTCCAAGAAATTATATACAAGTTTGCTTGGTGAATACTGGCTCGGGAGTTCCATTCATATCAGCTCTCGAGTTGCAGTTGATGGATAACTCGACTTATCAAATCAATTCCGGTGCACTTGTAACCAACTGGAGATATAATTTAGGGAGCCTAAACACATATAGGTGATTTTCTTTGTTATTGCCTATGATATCCAGACGTTGATCACATTCATCAGTCTGTAAATGACATGTTGGTGTATACACATTTACTAAACATGTGATTTCACATTATGCAAAGCATGAACAATAGAAAACGTGCTATTATTCCCAAACCAATTTGTGTCGGCTTGTTCATCATCTTGCACTTATTGTTATGATTATTTTTGCGTCGGCATTAATAGGCATCCAGAAGATGTATGTGATCGCATCTGGAACAATGAGACTTATAGTGGAGGTTTGTCGTCAGTCAGCAACACGACGGCCATTGCGACAAGTACAAGCAATGATGCCTATAAAGTTCCGCCTGAAGTTTTGATGTCCGCCATACAAGCACAAAATGTCACCGATCCTCTGAGTTTGTTTTGGACCTCAAACAACTCCACTATTGTCTGGTATATATACTTCCACTTTGTGGAATTGCAAATGCAAAAGGATCAATTCAGAGAACTCACAGTGTACGTACAAGACACATTCGTGAAAACTGTCATGCTCGAGAACCTAAAGCCAGTGACCATAGCTTCATTGCCCATAAGTGGACATAATCTGAGCTTCACTATTAATGCGACAGCCCACTCTAGTCTGCCACCGCTCCTCAATGCTGTCGAGTTTTTCACTACGATGCAGCTTCCAAATTCACCGACTTTTCTTGATGACTGTATGTATATATCTATGCTCTCACCTAAGTTCTTGCTTGAATACTCTTTGATTTCCTTATGATCGTAACTCTTTATTTGGTGGTTTAGTCAATGCCATGTATGACATCAAGAAAACATATGGGGTGATTAGAGCAAGCTGGCAGGGTGATCCATGCATTCCTACACAGTACTCATGGAATGGTCTGAATTGTAGTTCTAATAGTTCTCCAAGAATCATCTCATTGTAAGTCTACAAAAACATATTTTCTGTGACACAATGCTGCATTGGAACCGCACAAGTCTCGAAAGATAAGTTTACTTGACAATAACTATAGTACAGATTGGTAATACATCATGCGAAGAAAGGAAGATTTTGAAAATTAAGTCTCTAAATTGATGCCTTCCATGTTAAAAGTTTTTTTTTACCGAAAAAAAAAAAATTAAGCGGTGGGATTTTACTCTAATCGAGATAGCTGCTGATGTGCAGGAACTAGTGGACTGAAAGGACTGATAGCTACATCGATCTCCAATTTGACAGCAGTTGTATCCCTGTATGCATTAGCAGTTTTTTTTTTTTCATTTTATTTAATTTGAACAGAAAGAGAATGGACGACACTAAGCCCAAAAAAAGCGACACGCTTCTTTATCATTAGCATGATGTTCATTATCTACCTGACCCTGTTTTATGCATTTCAATAAGTACATGCATGTGAAGTTTCTTAGCACTTTTTTGGCTCAAATTCAGGGATTTATCCAACAATTCATTAACTGGGTCCGTGCCAGACTTTTTAGCGCAAATGCCGAGCTTGAAAGTTCTGTGACTCACTGAGCTTTTAACGGAAAGATTATGGGCGGTCATCTAGCTCGAGTAAATGGCTATCAACTTCTAATCATGGATATTTGCAGGAATTTAAGTGGAAACAACTTAAATGGCTCTGTTCCTCAAACTCTCTTGAAGAAGACGACAGATGGATCGTTACTACTTAGGTTCGCTCATTGCCACGCTATCATAACACTTCATTTAATCACTGATTATTATCTATACAATCTGCTTCCTCTTTCCGTATGTTGCTGATCACACTGAAGAATGAACAGGATAAAAGTGATAACTGCTCTTGTAGTTTTCTCTTTGATCAACTTATGTATGTAATATATGCACGGTCGGATATCCAAGAATTCATGTGCTAATCTTTTGGCATTGACATGTACCATCGACGTTTTTCGACAGCTTAGATGGAAATCCAAATCTTTGCCAATCAGACTAACTGTCAGACCAGCAATGTGCAGCCGAAGAAAAAGGGCATCTCTATCGCTCTGGTCTTGATTTTAGTGGGAGCTCTTGCAGTATTGTGGATAATGAAAAGAAGACAAATCCAAAGTAACTCTTGCGTATTGCATATACAAGAGAAATCAAAAGTTTTACATGTGATTTTCTCAATCCGGGTTGGGTTTTCAACCCCAAACTGGTTTAACTGGTCCAATTGCTCATGGCCCTTTCGACAATCGGGCCCGGAAAAAGTGAACATGATAATCTTGCTTCTGTGCATCACTGTTTCACGTTAAAAAACCTATGCACGCATTATTTGTTGATAGTATCATAATCGCGTCGATCTCGTGTAGATAAAGGCACGAATAATTCCTCATTTGGTTGAGGTAACTCGCTTCGCTCTTTCTGGTTCATTTTTCATAACATGGTCTCTTCTTTATTTAAGTCATTACATACTTCTTCAAGAAGATTCTATTTGCAGTTAAGGCATATGATATCAGACTGAAGGTCATAATCTGCTTAACTCTGTTAAGGTTATGTAATTTCCTTTTCATTTCTCTAGATGTTACTACTACTGCTACAACTACAAACTCTACCAGAGAATCTACTGGGACATTAAGGTTGTCAAAAAATCAACTTTTTACATCCACTGAGATTACAAGAATTACTGATAACTTTGGAACAATAATCGGAGAGGGAGGATTTGGGAAAGTTTACTTGGGCAGACTTGACAATGGCACTAGAGTCGCGGTAAAAATGTTATCTCGATCATCCAAGCAAGGCTACAAGGAGTTTCATGCAGAGGTTCGAAACATTACTGCAACTAGAATCAATATGTCATGTTTTCGATTTTTTGGGTGTTCTACTCATGACAAGCTTTGAAACCTTGATGTGCAGGCACAACTCCTGATGGTTGTTCACCGTAGAAATCTAGTTTCACTTATCGGATATTGCGAAGAATTTGAAAACATGGCACTGATTTATGAATTCATGTTCCATGGAAATGTTCAGCAACATTTGTCAGGTTTGTCACATATTTCCTTCTCCAAATTCTAACCAGATAAAGCATCACTTGGACTCTCGCTACATGACAGGACAACACATGTCGATTTACATTTTATCTCAACTCTGTTCTTTTATAGTTCAGGCTTTTGGATTAATCGGTCAAGTGACATATTCAATTATAGCACAATGGAAATGAAATTAACTTTCTCAGCAAATGAATAAGATGGAGAACAGGATTTTATATCTTTTGTGATTGGAATACTTCCTTAATCCTCTACTTTCAAGCAGAAGAAAACCCGAATGTTTTGAGTTGGAGCCAGAGACTACAAATCGCAATCGATGCAGCTCAAGGTACACAAAGTGGATTGATGAAATCATTGTTCACATATCCACAAGTTGAGCAACACGGTACGCTTCATTAAGTTTTCTTTTTTGTTGGTGGTGCAGGGTTGGAGTACCTGCATAATGGTTGTAGACCTCCCATTGTCCATAGAGATTTAAAGACGCCCAATATTTTACTAAACGAAAACATGAAAGCGAAGGTTGCTGATTTTGGATTATCGAAAGCATTTGCAACAGAGCATGATTCTCACATTTCAACTCACGTAGCAGGAACTTTTGGTTATCTTGATCCAGAGTAAGCAACTCGAACCATCAGTTCTGAATACAAAGACCATTCCACCTAGGAAGCAAAATAACTGTACTTATTTAGAACAGCGCGACAGGCCCATACATTTTTTTTGTAGATGTTTATGTTGGATACACGTTTGTAGGTACAGTTTTGTAAAGGCAGTCTCGGCAATTGTTGTCCTAATCAAAGCAACAATTCCTTTTGAATCCTCAGGTTTTATACATCTGGAAACTTGAGCAAGAGGAGCGATGTGTACAGCTTTGGCGTAGTTTTATTTGAGCTAATCACGGGAGGCCCGGCCATTATGAGAAGTCCAGAGGGCAGCAGCATGCACATACTTCACTGCGTGACTCCACTCATAGAAAGAGGGGACATCCAAAGCATTGTCGATCCCAGGTTAAATGGCCAATACAGCATCAATTCTGCATGGAAAGCGGTGGAAATAGCCATGTCGTGTGAGCCGATTATGGCAGTCCAAAGGCCGGACATGAACCATGTTCTGTCAGAACTAAAAGAATGCTTGACAGCAGAGATCGGTTCCGGAAGAATTGAGTCTTTTGAGATGACCTCAATTGACGTTGATATCGCTCCGAGTGCTCGTTAACCATGCTTCATCTATAAGGTTATCATGCCCATATTCCTTGTATAAGTTGTTGATTATTACATAGAACGGATTCGAAAACTTTTGTGCAAAGTCTGCGCTTGTGACTTTAAATCGCGAGCGATGCATTTTGGGGTTGTTGCTTTTCTAGCTTAGTGAATAAATGAGTGAATGGAGAGTTCACTTCACACTTCGGCCCCTCTTTACAAGGCTACAAACTGTACAGTTATCAAGATGGTTATAGCTAGCCTTGCTCAGCCATCTCATGTGAAACCCTGTATAACGCAGCAGAGGAAAAATGAATTTCTTTCGTTGTTATACCATCTGTTTTATGAACCAAAGTCATCTTTTGACAATCTTTGCCACCCACAACCACCAAAGTAATAGCCACTTGGCCAAAATGAGAAGCCCAAAGAGCAGCACTTGCGTCACCCAATCGGCGTTGCCTCAAATCGAACGAGAGGATATAAAGCATCATGGATCAGAGGCTCCACGGGCAGTTCGGCACCGCATCTGCTTGTTAACTAGTCGAGGCAGCAATGTCGTGTGCAGTCGTGACTGCGAACAAAAGGCCGAGCATGAACCCGCATGCTGTTGGAGCTGAAGGAATGCTTGACTCTTTCTAGGCGTCGTACCTGATGAACTGAGGGATTTTGTTCTACTTCACCCTTCCCGATCGCTGCTTATGATTTGGATAAACGTCTCTGAAAAAGTCCCACGCAGCAGTGCTGAATGTGCTCCAAAACCTTCCTTTGGGTTCTGTAATTGTGGACGATGTGATTTTCTTTGATGACATGATTTCAAGGTTTTGCATGTACCGTATCCTCCTATGAACTTGAAGGCTTTATTGGTATTGGGCTTAAGGCCCGTCCGCCCAAGTTGGGCCCAGAAAGCCCGGCCCACGGGAATAGGGCCCGTGGAAGGAGAGAGGTATAAAAGGGAGGAGAGAGAGAGAGAAGACGTTGGTTGAAATCAGAATTCACGTCTTCTCTCTCCCGCGCGTTTTCTCTCTCAAAAGGGAAAAGAAAGAACAGTAACGTATACAGCTTGTTCTTCCTCCCTTCAAGGCTTCATCGGATCGAATTGCTCAGTTTCTCTTCCTCCATCAATGTCGGTGTTTAATCTGTGGCTAAAAGGTACGCTCGAATCCGTGGTGTGCTTTAGGATCGGTGATGCGTGTTGTTTTCCCGGGCTTCGTCTTCCGCATTGATTTAGGGGTTCGATTTAGTGTCAAATCCGCGTTTTCGGGGATCCGTTATTCCCAACATTGGTATCAGAGCCCTAGTTCACGTTTTCCTGACTTGTTTGATGATTTCTGATTGATCGGTCGGTAACCGTTTGGATGACATCATCGCCGACGACGTTTCGCCGGGCGGTCACCGACCGGCGACCCGACCCGACCGGAGACCCGACCCGACTCGCTGACGCAGACATGTGCTGGATGACGTCTACGTGACGTCATCCCACGCATGCGCACGGCACGTGCGTCGGTCCCCGCGAACGGTCCGACCGGCCCGACCGGTCCGTCCGGTCCGACCGGTCCGACCCACGCGCCAGTTGACCTAACCCGTTGACCGTTGATCGACGACCGTTGACCGTGACCGTTGACTTTGACGGTTGACTTTAACCGTTGACCCAAAAAAAAAAAGGAAAATAATGTGTTTCTTTTTCAATTAAGTGTATGTGGATTATAATGTGATCCCTTATTTGTTCTGCATTTGTTACAGGAACTATGCCTCCCCTGAGGTTGCGCACACCTATTCGCGCAGTTACCGATGAACAAAAGGATAGGCTGTCTGAGTTGATAGCTGAGCTGACTAATCATCGATGGGAGAGAGGTGACTTAATTGATCATGTCCTTGAAGTCAACGGGAAAATTCAACAGGTCATATGGAATGGTCGTCTTATGTCACAGTCAAAGATGGTGCGATTTTTCATAAACACTCTTCCACCTGAATGGCAAGATGTGTTAAATCGCATATGGGATGTCAACGGAGCTGCTTCCTATAAGAAAATAGTGATGGATTTTGTAAATGAATATTACTGTATTGTTTCAAGGGAAAAGATCAAGAAATTGAACAAAAGAGGATCTTTCCCAGTTCGTGTGCTGACTTGATGTTAGTTGTATTGACCGATATATGTTAAGTATGATTTGTGGACATATTATGTAATGATTACTACATAATTGTGTTAATTGAAAGCATTATTGTTTTTTAATTGTATGTCAATTATCTGTTGCTTTCTATTATTACTGGTTGCTGTGGGTAATTAGCTGTGGGTAGTTTTTAGAAGTTTTTGTAGCTTCATAGAATTGATTTTGCATATGACAATCATATTAATGATAGTTTTAAGTTAGGATTTTTGGAGGATGATTGGAAACGTAGTGACCTTTTGATTCTGAAGCCTTACTTGAAATTATTCATTGATATGATGGGTCTATGTAAATAGGGATGCATAAATGATAGGCATTAATAATTCGTGCATATTTGTCTGATTTGTTCAGATCAATGGCTTCAGCCACAAAGAGCATAGTTGCCGAGCTAAACAAAGGTGAAAAACTCAATGGAGACAACTATGAAATTTGGCAGATGAAAATCCAGTATGTGCTGGAAGAGCAAGAAGCACTTGAGGCTCTTGTCATGACCATGGTAAAACCTGAAGAGGGAACCATTGCACAGCACAAAAGAGACAAAGAAGCTTTTTCTGCGTGGAAAAGAATGAACTGTCTAGCTCGCATCACGTTGCTGAGCAGCATGGAAAATGACGTCATGCGAGAGTTTCGGCGTTTTGACAATGCCAAGGAAATGTGGGAGGCATTGGCAGCTAGATTCGGTCATACTTCGATGACTAGACTGAGGCAGCTCACTATCAGGTTTGACTCTTATAAGAAGCCTCATGGTCAGACCATGAAGCAACATCTTAGAAAGATGTCAAACATGATAACTGAGCTGAGAGATGCTGGCCATGTCCTCACAGATGAGCAGCAAGTGCAAGCAGTGATTTGTTCCTTGCCTCAGAGTTTGGAGCATATGAAGGTGCACCTGACTCATAATGAAAATATCAAAACCTTCGATGATGCAATGCGTCATCTTGAGCTGGAAGAGGACCGCCTGTTGGCAGCTAAGCCAGATGCTGAACTCTATCATGCAAGTTCTAGCTCACATGGAGCTTCGAGCTCCAAACGCAAGCGCCCTAACTGGTTTGATAAGGGGAAAGGCAAGGAAGATGCAGGTCCTTCAGGGAAGAAACCCAAATTTAACCAACATGGAAGAGGGAAGCGTCCTCGCATGAAAAAGCTTACAAGGGTGAAATGCTACAACTATGATAAGAAGGGTCACTATGCTCGCGATTGTCATGAGCCAAAGAAGGTATGCACCCCTTGTATTTTTCAGAACTTTGCTTTTGTGTCGAGTTCTGTGTTCTTAACTAAGTCTAATCCTTTGTGGACTATGGATTCAAGAGCAACGAACCATGTAGCGAAGGATAGAGGATCTTTCGTGGAATTCCGACAAGTACCAACTGGAACTAAGTGGATCTAAGTGGGAAACAACTCCAGAGCTAAAGTAAAAGGAATTGGCACATGCCAACTGAATATGCGTGGTGGACGCACTTTGTTCCTTCATGATGTGTTGTATGCTCCGGAGATTCGTCGGAATTTAGTGTCTGTATTAGTGTTGGTTAAATTAGGTTTTAATATGAACTTCTATAGTAGATGTGTGAATTTGTTTTTGGAGACAAATTACTATGGTTGTGGTTAATTTCTGGATGGTTTTATTGTATTAGATATTGATGCTAATGTTTTTTATTCCCTTCTCACATCTCCTAATAAATATGATAATGATGTGAATGTGTGGCATGCTAGACTTGGTCACATTGGCCAACAGCGTATGAATAGACTAGCCAAAGAGGGCTTGTTGGACAATATTGAAAAAGTCGATTTGTCCATATGTAAGCATTGCCTAGAAGGGAAAACGACAAGGAAACCATTTGGAAAAGGAAAAAGAGCTGAATTTCCTCTGCATTTAATCCATTCTGATGTCTGTGGTCCAATGAATGTGAAAGAAAGGCATGGGGCTGTTTATTTCATCACTTTTATTGATGATTATACTCGATTCGGATATGTCTATTTGATTACTCATAAGTCTGAAGCAATAAGTTGTTTCAAAAGGTTTATGAACTTGGTAGAGAATCAATTAGATAAGAAAATAAAAGCATTGAGATCTGATCGAGGTCAAGAATATTTACCTGATGAGTTCAGAAAATTGTGTGATGAAAAAGGAATAAAAAGACAGTTGTCTATTCCGTACACTCCTCAACAAAATGGTGTTGCAGAAAGAAGAAACAGAACCCTACTAGAAATGGTTAGGTCCATGATGGCGCATGCTAACTTGTCTATCACCTTTTGGAGTAATGCATTGTTAACTGCTGCGTATATACTTAACCGGGTGCCTTCCAAATCAGTTACTTCCACTCCATATGAGTTATGGACAAGTAGAAAACCATACTTTAGTTTTCTTAAGCCATGGGGTTGTGCTGCCTATACACATGAGTCCTCTCACAAGTTTGGGAAATTGGGTCCCAGAGGAAAGAAGAGTATTTTCATAAGATACTCGGAACACTCGAAAGGGTATGTGTTCATTGGTGAGCAAGAAAGTGGGAGTGTAATTGAATTTGAATCACGAGATGTCACATTCTTAGAGGATGAGTTTCCTAAGAAGGGTGACATAGGGGAAGATCACTCCTTATTTGAGACCTTGGATCAAGATAATGATATTAGTAGAGTTCATCCAAGTAGGAGCATAATAGGGAATGATGTGCAAAGTGTACAATCTCCCATACGGCGAACAAGTCGCCAAAGTATTCCCCGTCGACGTTTTGACATTGAAGGGGAAACTTTTATGGTTGCTCCACAAGATGAGGATGAGCCAAGAAATATCAATGAGGCTCTGAATTGCCCTAGTAAAGAAAAGTGGATTCATGCAATGGAAGAGGAAATTGAGTCAATGAAATCAAACCAAGTCTGGGAACTGGTTGATCTTCCAAAAGGACGCAGAGCTATTGGGAACAAGTGGGTTCTCAAAATAAAGCGAAAGGCTGATGGCTCGATAGAAAGGCATAAGGCTCGCCTTGTGGTAAAGGGGTATAATCAACAGGAAGGAATTGATTATGAATATACGTTTTCTCCTGTAATGAGATTTACCTCGATTCGCATTATTCTGGCAATAGTGGCAAGTCTGGATCTTGAGTTACATCAAATGGATGTAAAGACTGCTTTCCTCAATGGAGAATTAGAGGAAGAAATATATATGGAACAACCTACTGGTTTCATAGTGAAAGGTCAAGAAGAAAAAGTATGTCGACTTTTAAGGTCGATATATGGTCTTAAGCAGTCATCAAGACAATGGTATATACGTTTTCATAATGCCATAGTGGCATATGATTTTAAAATGATTGATGAGGATCATTATGTATATATCAAAAGATCCAAGGATCAATTTATGATCATATCATTATATGTTGATGATATACTAATTGCCGGAAGCAATATGGAGTTGGTTAATACTGTCAAGAGATGGTTGTCTTCTAACTTTGAGATGAAGGATATGGGTGAGGCTGCATACATTCTTGAAGCTAAGATTTCGAGAGATCGTTCGAAGAAATCGTTGTCTCTTTCGCAAGAAACCTATATAAATAAGGTTCTTGAACGATTTCGTATGCAAGACTGTAAACCCATAGACACTCCTATTGCAAAAGGTGAAGGATTGAGCCATAGACTGTGTCCAGGGACTCCACAAGAGAAGGAACAAATGAAACATGTTCCTTATGCTAGTGCTGTTGGGAGCTTGATGTATGCTATGATGTATACAAGACCCGACATATGTTTTGCAGTTGGAATGGTGAGTAGATACCAATCCAATCCAGGTCCAGCACATTGGAAGGCCGTCAAGAGAATACTGAGGTATCTAAAGGGAACTGCTGATTTCAAGTTGAATTACCAAGGAAAGGATCTGCGACTTGAAGGTTATTCAGATGCTGATTGGGGAGGAGATTTAGATGAAAGAAAATCTACCTCTGGATTTGCTTTCTTACTGAACAATGACGCCATATCATGGAGCAGTAAGAAGCAAACGTGTATAGCCTTGTCCACGATGGAAGCTGAGTTCGTGGCATTATCAGCAGCGGTACAAGAAGGAGTTTGGCTTAAGAGATTTTTGGATCATTTAGGTATTAATGAGAAAGCTGCAAATCCATTGTTGGTTAATTGTGAAAGCCAAGCAACTATAGCGTACACCAAAGATCCAAAGTATCATGGCAAGACCAAACATATAGATACCAAGTATAACTTTGTAAAAGATATGGTTGCACGAAAGGATGTGAACTTACAGTACATATCTACACATAGAATGGTAGCAGATCCTATGACAAAGCCAATACCTAGAGATGTGTTTTGTGGTCATGTAAAATCTCTAGGATTGCGTAGAGTCTGATGTACTGAATTGTAATTTCCCTGAGTTGTTCACATTTATGAAATTTTGTTTTTCATTGATTAATGCTTATGCATCTTATGATCTTTATGCATCTTAATGCTCAGTACATTATTTTAAGTTGAGAAGTATGTCGGACAGATAAAAGATTAGCCCACTCACACGGGTAATCACCTCTGTTTACTGTGTGATAAATAGAGATGAGACTGTTTTTAAGCTTATTATCTAAGTGATAATCGAGAGCTCAAGCTTAAAATACGTATGTCGCCTTAACTGAGTGTTAAAATGAGGACATAATGCTAAAGATGTCTGAAAGTAAAATAACCCACATATTTTACTATATCTGTCTATGATGCCAGATGTGAGTTTTGATGAATTTTGTGATTGAGTAGATACGTGAACTCAAGTTAGACATTAGGTATGTCTGAACTATCATCTGTACGGTATTGAAAAGTGTAGACATACGCTCCATGGGAAAGGAGTTAATACCGTAATACGTATTTCATACTACGTATGCATGAGACGACCAATAAGAGTGGCAAAAAGTTTGATCTCAACTTTTATGACGTGTGAGACTCTTGAGGAAAAGAGTTCCTCAATTTTTTAGTCCCCCCAGGACTCTTACTTATTCTCAAGATTTCTATTTAGTGTTTGCTATCTTAGGGTGTTGTCAATGGTCATGAGATGATTCGATCTAATGGGGCATTTCTAGAAAAGCAAGCTGGACTGAAATTGAGAGTTTGAAGAAAAGAGGAAGATCAATTTTTGGAGAATCACATTGTGATTTTGTATTCACTGGTCGACCAATTATGACTGTCTTTGTGATAATTATAATTGTGAATATATATATATATATATATATATATATATATATATATATATATATATATATATATATCATTGTTTAAAAGAGATCAAGAGAGATATAGATGTGATCGATCGATCTAGGGTACTGCATACTAAATCTACTCGGAGTGTGACGCCCATTATGAGCTGCTATATATTCCTAACAGATGTATTGCAACGAGCTCTCAAAGTATGCTGGTCGCACGGATTATTCACCAGTATAAATGTTGAAGAGAGGTAAAGAGAATCCTGTTCGGCCCACCATGTGCGAGTGGGAGATGAAGGCTTTATTGGTATTGGGCTTAAGGCCCGTCCGCCCAAGTTGGGCCCAAAAAGCTCGGCCCACTGGAATAGGGCCTGTGGAAGGAGAGAGGTATAAAAGGGAGGAGAGAGAGAGAGAAGACGTTGGTTGAAATCAGAATTCACGTCTTCTCTCTCCCGCGCGTATTCTCTCTCAAAAGGAAAAAGAAAGAACAGTAACGCATACGGCTTGTTCTTCCTCCCTTCAAGGCTTCATCGGATCGAATTGCTCAGTTTCTCTTCCTCCATCAACGTCGGTGTTTAATCTATGGCTAAAAGGTACGCTCGAATCCGTGGTGTACTTTAGGATCGGTGATGCATGTTGTTTTCCCGGGCTTCGTCTTCCGCATTGATTTAGGGGTTCGATTTAGTGTCGAATTCGCGTTTTCGGGGATCCGTTATTCCCAACAGAACTCATAGCGAGAGATGATATTGAAGAAAGGAAACTGCTGCTTTGCACTGAAAGAATCTTTGATTATATCTGTCGGCCAAGTAATCTAACGAATCTTTTACCACATGCCATGTAAGCTAGCAAATTTGCGCACGTATTGCGTGTTCCCGAAAAACAAAAAAAGATCAACGAACTCCCTAATATTATATTAAGCCACCTTCACATGAGAAAGTTAAATTTCCAAATAATGAATTCCTAAGAATCTACAAGGATATTGTTTCAATATACAATGAAAGAGAAATATGGGGCAAGATTCGCTCTGATACCATGACGTGCAAGCGCAACTCCTGATGCCCTTCATCGTAGAAATCTGGTTTCACTTATCGGATGTTGCCAAGAACTCTAAAGCATGATGTTGATACGAATTCATGCCCGATGGAAATGTTTGGTCACATTTGTCAAGTTTGTCTGATATTTCTTTTTGCAAATTCTAACTAGATAAAGGATCTCTTAAACGCCAGCACGACACGTGTGAAGCTATATATTGTCTCAACACTGTTGTTTGATAGTTTAGGCTTTTGCATTAATTGGTCAAGTTACATACTCATTAATAGCACCATGGAGATAAAATTAACTTTCTCAGCTGATGAGGACAGTAGCGTACAGGCTTCCACATCTTTCATGTTTCTGGAATACTCCTCATTTCTCTACTGTCCAGCAGCACACCACCCTAATGTTTTGAGCTGAAGCCAAAGACTACAAATCGCAATCGATGCAACCCAAGGTACATAAAGTAGATCGATGACATCCTTGTTCACATTTGCACAAGTTGAGCGACGCAACACATTTCATCAATTTTTTTTTTTCTGTCGGTGGTGCAGGATTGGACTACCTGCATAAGGGCTGCAAACCTCCCATTATCCGTAGAGATAGCCAATATTTTTTTTTTTTGGTGACCCAGGGAACCTCCGTGCGCCGCTTCACAGCGGAGTAAACCCTGGGGTGGACTGAGCCACCATCACAGACCCAGTCACAGGTGAATCGCGCAGCTTGCACTCAAGCATCGACCACGCGGGGTTTCGAACTCCTCCCCCGGCGGTGGGGTACTAAGTTCGAAACCATCGCGACCACCGTGGGCGGTGGTGAGACAGCCAATATTTTACTAAACAAGAACATGTAGGCAAACCACCGGCCGTAGTGGCTCCGCTGAGTAGGCTTGAAGCCTTTGAGGGAGAGGTCGGGAGTTCGAAGCCCCTGCGACGCAAGTTGCAGAGAAGCTAGTGGACCATTAGGTGATTGACGCATGGCGCCGGGGTGGTGGTCTGCCCGCTAGCAACACCTGAGGGTTTACGTGCGGCTGTCAACCAAGGCAGTTCCTCTAGCATAAAAAAAAAAAACAAAAAAAACAAAAAAAACAAAAAAAACAAAAAACAAAACAAAACAAAACAAAAAAAGAACACGCAAGCAAACATTTGTGATTCTGGATTATCGAAAGCATTTGTAACAAAGCATGATTCTCATCTTTTGACTTGTCCAGCGGAAATGCCTAGTTATCTCAATCCGAGTAAGTGACTTGAAAATCTCCGAATACAAAGACTATTCCACCTAGGAAGCAAAATAATTGTACTAATTTGGACCTGCACGAGAGGCCCATACATCCACTCATACACGTTTATGTTGCGTAGACCTATGTAAGTACATTTTTTTGTGAAGGCAGCTTTGGCAATAGTTGTACTAATCAAAGCAACAATTCCTCTTGAATCCTCAAGTTTCATATATCTAGAAGCTTGAGCCATAAGAGCGATGTATATAGGTTCGGCATAGTTTTATTCGAGTTAACCATGAGCCGCCCATCACGACCTAAATTTTGGGTGTACCACCTAAGGTTTAGGTTAATGGACTGTTAAGCCTAGACTTAACTCGAGCTCTCCCAAGCCCATACCAATTCGCGACTTAGGTTCAAGTTTTTAACATGTAAATGAATTTTATTTAGGAGTTGCTACTAATCAGTTTGTGGTAGGTTGATTAGACACCTAAGTAAAATAATGAGATTATTATGATATTCCCAAAAAAATAAGATTATTTTACTCCTACGAACCAAAGACTTTGGATACAAGGATTAGGTTATATTAGATTTCTCTAATGCCTTTTCGATACCATTTATCTTTAATTTCAAAAATGTTTTTGCAAGTAGTTTTGATTTATTTCAACCTAAATCTCTATCACGCAAACCATTTCTGTTTGAAGTTAAAAGAATGATATAAGTTTAGGGATATTGCTCAAACGATGAGCTAAAGTCACTTAATTATGTGCGGGCTCTCACAGACCCTCACTCCATATGACGTAAGCATATTCGATGTTAAATAAAATTGACACTATGAGAATTTCAAATGAGGAATTGCCACTAGTCTATTGGGATTGGTTAGGAACTATAAGTGAGGTATGAGAGTATATCTCACTTCCTACGTAACGTAGCAGTACCTAACCGATGGAGTATTAAATAAATTACGAGGAGAAGCAAGAATCTAACGTTAAGAAATTAGAAAAATGACATTCTTAACTAGGCTAAAGGTAAAGAACAATAAACATATTTAAAGTGTGCAATCTAGTTATACAAAGTAGAAATGTGCAAATAGCTACTTAGCCTTCATCTTTAAGGTTATTCAAACCCTATTACAAAGCCTTAAGGCTTTTTCAATTTTGAGCACATCTTTCTTTGATCATGGATTTTCACACATTTTAAGAGAACACTACTCAAAAACTAATTTAAAAGCTTTTTTCCTAATTTTTAGAAGAAATCAGAATTTTTGGAATCTTTTAAAATAAAATAAATAAATTTTTTACGGGATTTTTAGACTTTTCTCTTCTTTAAATTTTCAGAATATTCTTTTAAAAATATTTTTTAAGTTTAATTTTTTTGAAAAAGAAAAATTTTAATTCAAAAATAGGGACACCAGGTATAGGCTGACGCCAGCTCGGGCTAAGGACACGAAAATTGGGCCAGTACATCAGGCCTTCCTCAAAATGAAACAAACCCACTAAAGAATAGCCCAATCCAAAACTATCTAAGCTAACCCAAGCCCAAGCTATTAAACTAAATCAACCCCATTCTCAATGCGCGATCCTGCACCTTCGGCAAACGAGAGCTCGCTCATCACCAAGCCGTCACCGTTGTTCATCCAACCATTCAAGATGTTGCAAAAATACGGTCACAACGTAGCTGGAGCAAACACAGCATTAGGAACTCAATAGACAAACCGATGAGCGCTCATTCATGAACCGTCACAAGGCCTTTGCTTCACCGACACGCCTCACCGTTTTAACCTCTAGCGTGCATACGGTTCACCAAAAAAAGAACAGAAGAGAATGTGGGCAGAAATTCAGGGTAGCACGAATCATACTAAACTTCGATACACCAGCTCACCAGACGAGCACTAGTATGCAGAACAGAACAGAAGGGCACGTCTGGAGTCGAACAGAAATAGCAAATATTTCTCGATCACTTATCAGAAGCATTTTGTCGAGCGAGTCTTGCGTGTCCGACTAAAAGCGATTAGGCACACCAAGGAACTGACGTTTGTGGTGTCGAGTTCATCCTTACATCAATCAGAGGACATCTCTAGTCGACGAAAATACTTCATATGAACCCAAAGCGCGCTTTGACAGAAACAGACGAAGCCTCGGTCTCATTTTAGATTAACACTAACTGAGGCATTATATCAAACGCTTGGGGAGCGTCAAATGAAAAGCAGCCACGGACAAGAAACAGGACTCAAAACCGGATCAATGCTCAACACGTATCGGCAGGGAATGCTCAACGTCAACGAAGGACGGCATAAGCGAACCCGAAACGCACGCCCCGGCTCAGTAGGTCGTGCAAAAACACGAGAGAACAAAACAAAAGCAGGGCGCAAAATGGGGAAAAATAGGGGGCGGCCGATGGAGGTCCCTACCCAGGTCGGCAGCGGCGAATGAGGACGAGCTCCACAGATCGCATTAAGTCCGGTCGCCTCGCGTGCCTCCGAGCCGGGATCCTCGAGAAATCGACACAACGAGAAGGAAATCGGAAAAAAAAAAAAAAAAAAAATCGAACCGAGACCTTCCACTCTCGGCCTCGCTCTTCCTCTCGGTCTCTCAATCTCTCTCTATCGGAATCGCTCCATCTCCGAACGAACCCCACCTCGACTCACACCCCTCTCTCCCTTTTAATTTCCCCGGGGCGCATGGCCTCCTGCCTTGCCAGCTGCCAGCTGCCACTGCCGGCCTGCCCTCGACCAGACATCATCGCGCGACGTTCCCTGCGGCTGTCCTGTTCCCCGTCATGCCAGTGTCCTCGTCGTGCTGCAGAGGGGCAGGGGAAAGAGAGGGGAAGAAGAGGAAAGGGCCGGGCCGGTGAAAAGAAAAACAGAAGGGAAAGAAGAGGGCCGGGCCCGCGCGGGGGAAGGAAAAAGGAAAGAAAGGGCCGCGTCAGAAGAGAAGTGACATTTGGTAGGCAAAGATTATGGTGACGAAAAGGTTGTAAGCTAAGTTTTCCAAAATCTACGGTGGAAATTGAGCTTCGAGAAGCTCGCTGTGAAAAATCTAAGATAAATATAATAATAGTTTTCTCCAATGAGGTCTAGAAGATCCATTTTTATTGGTTAATAGTGTGACATCCAAATTTTCAACCCCGTCTTCTCATCAATAAATCAAGATTTCATCGACGCGTCCATATGGGTTATTCTCAAGCCGATCACTCGAGATAACTAGACTAATTTGGAGAAATTATTAAGGAATTTTAAGGCAATAGACTTGAGAACTCGATCAAGAATCGACTTCTTGGCCGTGTCCATCTTTAGAGGTCACTACGACACGCTTAAAAATCGATTTGAAATCGAGATAGATTGGATCGATAGAGATATGTGACTAATCGTGGGTGACGCCTTTGAATTAGAAAATTCTCGTCGGCCAACACTAGATCGATTTTCTTATTGTTTTGGTACCACGTGTCCGTAATTGAATCATCGAGATTTTCACGACAATCAAGAGTTGCCATTGAGTCGAAAGTGGGTTCATAGTGGCTCGAAGAAAATCGACCACGGGGTCATTTGTCTTAAAAAGTTCAAAACTACCCGATAGTCTAGGTCACGCTAAAAACGCGCGTGTAGAATGAAAATTAACCGCCAATTCGAGTCCGATTTCGAAATGAAGTTTTGGCCATGTCACAATAAATTTTAGGAAAGATCGGCTCGGTCTCGTCAGAAGATTTTCGGAGATTCGGGAAATTTTACTAAAGTGGGTTCGGACGTCGTAAATTTGGCGAGAAGTTCAGATTGGCTAAATTAATGGGAAATTTGACTTTTCGGGTTGAGTATGTGTGTGTCGGAGATTTATAGAAGCCAAATGAGGATGAATTGAAATTATTCAAGTGTCAATTGAGAGGAGGTGATGCCAATTTCGTAATCCCCCTCACGCCTACCAAAACGCACCATTTGAGGTGTTGTGAGAAGTGTTGGTGTGGGCGCCGTTTTGGAGCCAAGAGATTATACATGGCCAAAACCAAATCTTGGAGATATTTGTGGAAAAATCAAGCCCAAGGGGCCCTCCATCCCTTTTCATCTCTATCTCTTCTCTCCCCCATCCTCACTCCACCGCCCACCTCCTCCGTTCCTATCCATCTTCACGGTTTCTCTTCCGTTTTGTTCCAAGCTAACATCCACCGAAAATTGCTGCGTTCTCTCGCCTCACGAGCTTCAGCTTGCCGCCACGTCTGAGTCATCTTCAACGCCACCGAAGCCCTCTCCACGGTCTCTCTCTTTCGCTCGGCCAGTCCACGAATTCCACCGATTCCTCTGCTGTAGCTCCTGGCGCCAACACCCCAACCGGTCGGCCACCATCTTCCACCGAATTCTTTTCTACTACCCCACGTATGCAAGTCGGTCAACAGCCACACTCACAGAAGCCACCTTTGACCGAAACTCCACCGAGCGAAGCCTCCACCGAAGCAGTTTCTTCTGTGTTGCTGCCATTTGGCCGTAAGCCAACAATCGGTGCCCTCCTCTCCACACGGCAAGAAATTCAAGCGGACATCTCCACGGTTCTTCGTCCGTCCATCCGTGTGAACAACTACCCACCGATCTTCACTCCACGCGGCCAAGAATCCAGCTGCTTTCCTCGTCGTTGACCCCGCATCCGTGGATTTCCTTGCCGAAGCAATCTGCCAGCGAAACCGCCTCCTCCAGTAACGTTGGTCTTCAATTTTCGTGGCCCAACAGCAGCCTTTGCTGCTTCTTCGATCGGTCATCTCGTCCGAGTCCATCTCATCCGAAGACAGGCGTACAGCAGCCCACACGAAATTGTCACGGCCCAGCTTGATTCAAGCCCGTGTCTTCAGCCAATGGTAGTCTATATCGCAGCCCAAGTGAACAGCAGCTGCATTGAGCCCACGCCATTTGAAGCCCAAGCAAAGTCAGGCCCACCAGAAATCAGCCCAATAGTTTCTTTAAAGCAAGCTTCAGTCCATTTGAAGCCCATGTTCAGTCTTGATTCAAGCCCAGTCCAGTGAAGTCCAGCAAGTTCTTTTGAAGCCCAAGCCCGCGAGGCAAGATTTTGGGCCCGGCCCGAGTGTCCGTTGACACCGCCGAAAGTTCGGATTTCGGCCGTCGTCGCGTCGCCGTCGCGGTGATTCGATCTCCGCTTTTGTCAAGTGAGTTTTACTCACTAAAGCTTTCTTAGTTTGCTAATTATACTTAAGGTTGGTTAGATTTAATTAAATGCAATTAGGTGGTTAGATTAGTTTAGGTCAATTAAATTAGAGACTTAATGATGCATGTTAGGTGATTAGAAATAGATATTAGCAAGTAGACATGCCATGTTATTTATGGAACGAGTCTCGGTAATTTTCCGGGCTTGTCTCGGTATCCAATTCGGCATTATGAGCCTAAATTGGATTTTTATAATTATTTATTTAATTTTCGAAATTAATTATTTAATTATTTATTTTTCCGGAAATTCAACCGGGATGGCCGCCGACCGGAATTTCGTGCTTGATTGTCGTGGTGCGATCCGTTTATTTATTTGAGCTTTAATTGGTGCTAAAGTAATTTATGAGTGAATTTAAGATTTATTCCTAAATTGAATCTGGAGAGGGTCGGGTGGGGACCGAAGTAAAGCCACTAAATGTTGAGAGGTCGGGTGGGACCGTAAAGCCACTAGATCTTGAGAGGTCGGGTGGGACCGTAAAGCCACTAAATTTAAGGGATTGCTTGGTGTAGGATGAATGACCTAGAAATGGTCTGTCTGACATGAAATCGATTAGGTCGATTTGATCAATGCTTCGATCGGTGATGTGATTGTTTGAATACCTATTGAATTGTACTAATATGCGAGATGGAATCGAGGCCAAGGTAAGTCCTCCAACTCGTTTGCGTGTTTAGGCGGCCTATAGTGTATTGGCTTACTAATCGAGTCTTAGGGGTAGGACTCGTGAGACGTGGTCTCATTGGTTATTGAATAACCATTTCAGGACCCTGAGGAGAAGCTAAGGAAGAGGAACCTGAAGGGGAGAAAGACTTTTGAAGAAGAAGATGATCCAGAGAGAGGGATCTTGAATATAACCTGGGAGATGTGGACCGAAATCCCATCCTTTTTGTAAACCCTGTCTTAGCATAGATAGGTGTGAGACAAGTATGTTATGAATAGTATTGTAAGTATACTATGAGTTGTCCGTTAATGAAAGTGTGGTTGTGAATTTCAATATGAAAAATATGGCCTACTTTCCTATCCCATTGTTTTATTATGCAGGGATTTATAAGCTTCCGCATGTGCTTAATAAATAGAAAGGGTCGCGATACATAGTCCCTGGGATATCGCATTCTAAAATCGACCAAGTAGAAGGATGTGCGCGCGTCCGAGGATCGGGGCGTGACAAATAGGCTACTCTTCACTTGGTTTATCCCCAAAAAGTATAAGGCTACACATTCCTTACTTCATTACTGAAAACCATTTCAAGTTGGACATATAAATTGTTTTGTCTATTTTCACAACATTACAATTATTGGAAATAAAACTGATATTGTTGTGGTATAAATTAAGTGAAATCTATCAATGATACCAAGGCAATATATTGCCTGAGTAGAGAAAGTCAACAAGGTGATCCATGTGTCCCAAGCAACCATACATGAGGTGGTCTGAATTGTAGCCATGTGAAGACAAGCAACATGTTAGTTGCAATGACTCAGTTTGACAAGAGCATGGAGTGGTTACTGGGGCAAAAAAGCTTAGATAAGGTACAAATCTGGCAGGCTTTTAGGATGGAGAAGGGGGCAAGATTCCAACTTACATATTGATCAGGGAGAGAAAATGCTTAAGATATATATGTGAAAAATGAAATTAATTCATAGAGGCGCCTTTTGATGTGATAAAAGCTTTACTTTGGAATTCTAAATTTAAGCCCTAGTTCATGCTAGAAAATTACTAGGATGGATAACCTCATGGGAAAGGTTTGGTATAGGATGGGTTAAAGTAAACAATACCTATCGAGAACTTCAGAGAGAAGTTATCCAATTTTGGGTTGTCTAGAGATTGGCCATGGAAGATAGGGTGCATTTGATGTACAAATAAATAGATTAATTTCTCATCTATGTTTTACTAAAAAGTAAGTATCTTAAACATAAAATTCATATTGCATAAGCATTTACTATAGAGGGCAAAAAAGCTATAAAAAAAAAAGTCTTAAATCTATTGCATTGGCACCAATTTAGTCATAAACCTTGCAATTAAATTAAATTAATTATAAATATTTTTGTATTTATGCCAAAGGAGTCCATCCATCCAATTAGTTATAAATCACTGACATGAATATGAATTGTCCTACGTTGGAATTAATGTAAACAAATTTTATAAATTTAATATTTTTATAGGTTTTTTATCATTTTTTTTTAATCATGGTTGCACAATGGTCAGCCAGCCATTGAACTTGTACGCCCTTTCTAGTTGCCAGCAAGTGTCATAGTGTCGCTTAGCCAATAGTTGACCACAAAGGTTAAGCCCTTGATAGAGGCTACAAGGACAGCCCTTGGTTGAGCCCTTGTCAGATCAAGCACAGGTAACCTTCCCCTAGGCAAGGGTGGCCTTCGCCCAGGCTGTGAGGTCAACCCAACCCTCATGGTAAGGGCTTGGCATCCCTTGCCCGTGCAAGCAATGGCCTGGGTATGTTTATGACTTTTTGTGATAGTTTCCCCATCATGGAGCCACCAACATCTATCTTGATCATGACATGAAAGACGACTTGAGGTTGAAGGAAGATGCAAGTGTCAAGTGTATGGGAGCATTTGTTTAGTGGAAATGAAATATATTTTTAAAAATCATTGCTTCTATTCTTAAAATAATTAGTCAATGAGACATATTTGAACGATGCAATTCGTTAATTTCAGAAGGAGGATAGATGCAAGTGTCCAGTGAGAACTTTGGCATGGAATACGACATGAGGTCGAAGAATTTGAGGAGTTTCCAGAACGGAATGAGGAACTGTACCAAGGCAAGGGCAATAAGAAGTTGATTAGGGCCTTCTTTTGTATGGAAATTACAATAGCACAACCAAGCCTGAATATTCGACTTGCACAATGGGGTCAATTTCTATGCCCAAGTCTGTCCCGTGAACGTGGGTTCTGGAGTTCCTTTCATCTCACTCGACAACGCGCCATCTACCCGATTGATTTCGGATCACATTTTCCTCCTCGAAAAGAAATGTGGGGTAGGTAGCACAATGTACTGCCCCCGTGAAGTTGCAATTTTGGTCTCTTCATGATGCTAGACAAATCCAATCATGTCCTGTCCTATCCCCAAAAAATTCATATTGCACACAGTGTAATCGCTCTACCAATATATCTCAATCTTTAGATCACGAGACGAAATGCATCGTTTTTGTCCTTTTTATCTCTCAAGAGTCAAAACTCATGCCACACGTGTCATGAACGAAATCTATGATCAAATTTAGTGAACATTGTCTTATGCATCCATCTGGTACCAAAACAATGTCTATTTCAGAATTTGGACAGGTGGAGTAGCCAATCTCAGGGTTACACGGAATTTCACTCGGAGGTCATACGTGAAGATCACATCTCATATTATTATTTGGTCTAATCTTGTATTGTTATTGACGACGAAAATTCATCTCAGATGGCCTCCAACTTTTGTGTTTACTTGAACTACTTCTTTTGGAGGCTCTGTCCACTTAAAACATTCTAAGAGGGACAAATAAGCCTAGATTTTTTTTCCTTTTAAAAAAAATAATAATAACGCATGGGGGTGACCGACGTTTGAAAGCATAGTTATTTCCTCTGCACAAGCTGAAAAAAAAAATAACATTATTAAAAGGCAACAACCCACGTAACGAGAATAAATAAATTTAGCAATTTAGACAAATTAGACAAATTATATAACAAGAAAGAGATGTGACTAATATCACCTTTCCACAACACATCAACTATATATAAATGGACAGGCTTATTCACATTAAGTTATTACGGTGGAGGTAAATTTGCCCACAAGTCCATGATAAAATGTCATTTTTAATGTTTCTAATAGATTTCTTGGGAAACATCATTTTCATTTAAAAGCATCATACTGACATACTGATTCCTTGGTTAGTCATGCTTAACCAAATAAATTTTCTTATGCAAAGGACCTTTTTTTCAAAGAATTATATTGAGTAGCACAGATAGCAAAATTAGCATTTGGAGTCGAAGAAGGTAGTCAGTTTGAACCATCGTAAGCTTCGCTGATATTGATGGTTCATTCAGAGATGCTGCAAATGATATGAAGGTAGCAATGAAAGTTCGAAGTGAGTTCTTGTTAACCATGAAAATATCGTCCTCCTAAAAATTACTCTTACTTCTCGTAATTTACCATATGGATTTTCATGGCAGATGCTTGTAGAGGGGGGAAAAAGGTCAATTTCGCCGTGTATTGTTACAATGATGCATGTAAACTAATTAGAGCAAAACACAATTTATTGTCTCGAATTTATCAGTTGTCGATATGTCATCAGTCAAAAGCTGTGTACTGACGTTTATTTTAGTACTTGGACTTTGATACATTTGAGGACGAAGACCTAGCTGCAAGTCTTGGTCTTCTTGTGTCGTAGCCACGACTCGGTCAGTATGAACTGAAGTAAATTCTGGGGGTGAGTCCGGTCATCGAAAGAGGAGACTTGGCGAGGCAAAGGTGGAAAATGGTGAGATGGGATCAAGCGGCTTCATTAATATGGCCCCTCTGGGGCTTGACTGGGATAGGCTCCCCTTGCAAGGCAAATGCGGAACACCTCAAGTTCCACGTCTGATAGGTGAGATCCCGTGATGTTATTCATACGTAAGATCCACCCAATTACTCATCACCTCATGTGTTGACTCAGAGCACTTTTTTGGAGGCTCGGTCAACGTAGAACAGGTCGTAAGACATGGTATATGCTAAGAGGGACAAATAAGCCTATCTTTCTTTCTAATTTTTCCCCGGAGCAGTATGTGTGGTGACCGGACCTTCGTAAGCCAAGCTTTCTATCTCTGTAGTTTCCCTTTCATACTTCCGTGTCCTCCAAACTTTGTGGCTCAAGATATAAATCTAATCTTTACCCGAAGTTGTAACAGTGTCATCTGCCAATAAGTGAACCGCCGCCTTGCTAAATAAGTAGCGTCAGAGATGAACTCCTAATCACGATGATCCAATTCAACTTGTGATTTCCTCATCATACGTTTGATAGCAGCATTCCCAGCAAGCTTAAGAAGATATATAATTTCGTGTTTGATCGTGTGATGACTATCCCTTCATTGCTTCCTGTTCTACCTTAATCTCTTGCTTGTTGATCTATGGTAGAGACCTTTTAGGCAAGATATTCCGATCGTCATATAACTTTTGGATCTAAACTTTCCTATGTGAGATGTTTCAATAAGAGCTCTCTTGCGCCTTGTGACTGATGTAATTCTATGATAGAAAATGTCAGATCTAGAACCACGGCTGGATTGTACAAAAGTTCAGCAGCGACTAAACAATCCCCAATTACATCACACACACACAAGAAGGATTGAGCCGGTTGTACCGCCATAACTATGTAGTATGTGTTGCACTGTTAAAGTCGAGAGCTTAATGACCTTTTGCATAATACCACTCTAATAGGAGCATGAAGGGGTTCGTGGAACAAAGAGAGAACGGTTAATTTGTAAAGCTAAGTCCTGACATTTACCGTATATTGTTGAATTACAAATACAACGTGGAGTCAGTAAGATTTACTACCATATCGCTCGAGTCTGACAATTACACTATATTACATTATATCTTCACGATTCTAGGGAACTCCTGTCGTTTAAACTACATTTGTGGAGCTTTCGAACTAAATCATTCCGGTTAAAAGTGTAGCGTTACTTTACCAAGTCCATTGACAGTCTAATAAAAGTTGGCTGGAATGATTATCTCTCCCATATAAAGAAACAGAAGGATTCCTATTGTAAAAGAACAAAAAGAGAAGGAAATGATTGCAAATGCACTCCTTAACTAAAGTGTTAGTTGCGATGTCACCCCCATTGTCCTCTTAATTTCCCATTGAAAGCTAATCTTTCGATGGTAGCTATTGTCCCTTTGAGAGTTGTGATTTAAGTTGTTAAATGATGGCATATTTTATCACTCCCCCTTATGCGTAAGCTGGACTTTCACCTTAGTTTAAGGCGTGGAAATATGTGATTGAAAAGACTAGTAAGGACCTTGAATATTCGAATTCAAAATTTCCTAACTTTAATACCATATGAGATTTTGTTAATCACTCTAACTATTCTAAAAGCTCAAGTTATTATATGATAACATGATTTAATATTTAAATATTCTATTAGTATCATAGGATTGTTTTATCACTCTCTAACCTAAAATCACTTTTATTGCATAACTATGCCTCACCTCTTTGTTAAATGAGCATTTTCGGAGCTATTTCCAATAGTGTCAACATGAACCATTGTATGTGTAAGGTGATAAGCGCATGGCAAACAAAGGTGATCGGTCCAAACCATGATAATGTGTGATGATACCGATAATTTGTGTGGTGGTCGTTGCAAATGGTATAGAGGTAGCAACGAAAAATTCTTGCCAACCATGAAAATGTCATCGTCGATCAATGGCTTCTGGGCATGTCAGATGCTGAAAATATGAGCCAAAACTCATCCTTCTCATAATTTACCGGATCGACTTTCATAGCGGATGCCTCCAGCCGATAAAAGGAAGAAGATAGTTTCACGAAGTACTGTAATAATGATATGGGTCAAAGAAATTAGCGCATGACATGATTTATTGTTTGAATTTTCCAATGATCAATATATCATCAATCAAAAGCTGTCTATTGACGTAGATTGTGGTCACCGACCCAAAAAAAAAAACAAAAAAGGACATTGATTGCGGTCCTTAGACTTGGACACATTCGCGTACGCGGACGATGACCCAGCTGCAAGTCTCGGTCTTCTTGGGTCAAAGAAATTAGCGCGTGACAATATATATATCGTTTTGAATTTTCCAATGGTCAATATAACATCAATGAAAAGCTGTCTATTGACATCGATTGTGGTCACCGACCAAAAACAAAATAAAAAAGACTTTGATTGTGGTCCGTAGACTTGGATGCGTACGCGGACGATGACCCAGCTGCAAGTCTCGGTCTTCTTGTATTGTAGCCATGACTCAGTCAATATGAACTGAAGATGGGATCGGGTATCCTCTAGAAGAAGATACTAATTTCTAATAATTATCGTCAGAACACGAGTCAATCCTGCATATGCCTTCCAAAATCAATATAATCACGTTAGGATTTATGTTGAGTTGGATCATGTTGCTTAGATATATCAAACTCTTAATTATCGTCATTGGTGGAAACTGTTTTTCCTATATAAATATAAAGGGCACACAAGGAAAATGAGGATACAAAATACTTGGTAGTGTTGAGGAGAACCGGGCAACAATTCAACAAGAACTAAACCTAATCCAGGATTAATAAACCAACATAAATCGATTTAATCCCAGCAATAAATAACCAATCAATAAAACGTTATAATAAGCAACATAACCCCAAATTGATAAGGAAACAAAACTAACAACAACTCTAAAGATTTAACGTGAAAATTCAATATGGAAAAAATCACGAATTACCCAAAAACTTCCACTAATCACTAAGACTAACATGATAGACGATGTGTTCTTCTTTAGTTGCTAGAAGCTCAATATTGTTAAAAATACATTTCCTCACAACAAACGTTGATTAATATAAACATAGCAAGAAAACTCTAATCGCGATAGGAGAATTCGGAGGAGATTCTCAACGAACGAAACTGCTCAACTTATTGGTCAAGAAAACCCTTAACTCAAATTTGAACTAATTCTGTTAATATTTGGCGTTAGAATCGGTCCACAAAATCTCAGCCCTCTCTTATCCTTTCTCCCCTGTTTGGTGAGCTCTCTCTTCGGTGGAACACTTTCTGTTCTCCCTCTCTCTTTCCTCTTCTCAGGCACATGGGCACACGCACGAAGGCTTCTTTCTTTCTTTTCGACTTATTGACTTTTTTTTTTCTGTTTTTTTTTAAAGTTTTATGCTAGCTGGGCCCCACAGGTGGACCCAGCCAACAAGTTGTAAGGAAAATACTGGCCGTAGCCACTAGGACGTTGTATGGAGAGCTCGTGATATAAATATACTTCGAGCAGGCATGTCTTCCTCACACTTCTCTCTTCGACCATCTCCACTGTTCTCTATCATAATGGGAAGATTGACTCCAGCTTTCTCGTTTTCTTTGCTTGCTTCTTTAGCTTTAGGATTTGTCCTTGTGGTTCAAGCCCAAGAAAATCCAGGTATCTTTCTCTTTCTCTCTCTCGTCCATGTTGAGCAAAGTTTCCCAGTAACTGTGTTTTGTGTGTGATAACAACGTTGTAAGATTGAATGCTGGCAAAATATCGACTCAGCTTGACATACCAGATATCAGGCTCGAGATTCGCAGTCTGAAAATTGGTTGACAAGTTCAGAAAAGCATGCATACATTAAGGACTTTTGGCATGAGTATTTACTAAATCTGCAAATGGTCTGCTATGTCAGCACGCAGTGCTTGGAAAAAAAGGAGAGAATATGGAGGGGCAAGAAAATTTACTGTATCGACCCCAATTTTCTTCTGTCCTTTCTCCCAAATACAGCGTGATAATTTCCTGTCTCGTGGTTTAAGCTTCGTACAATGTTATTGTCCCCATCCATGACGTAAGAAATTTTGGCAATTCTTTTGTCTATAGCCATCCATTAGTCACGAGCTTTTAATGAAACCAAATGGTGTATTCTTTATATTCATTCTTATTTGATCCTACGTCAAATCGTCAGTATCTCAGCGAACTTGTTCCAATGGTCCAACAAAAAAACTGCGGTTCCATTTCATTGAGTTTTTCTTTTCTCTAAACTCACAAGGTTTTATTAGCATTGATTGTGGGGCAACTGATGCATATATTGAAGAGCAAAACAACATAGCATACCAAACAGATGGAGGTTTCATAGACTCTGGAAAGAACATGCAGATATCCACAGAGTTCATAAATCAAAATACTCTACAGTTGGCAAAAACTTTAAGGAGTTTTCCCGACGGAATGAGGAACTGTTACACTTTAAGACCAGATCGAGGCAAGAACAACACCTATCTGATTAGGGCATCATTTTGGTATGGGAACTATGATGGGAAGAATCAGACTCCATCATTTGACCTATACATTGATGCTAATTATTGGTCCACGGTGCGGTCTTCGATTTATCTCTATCAAGAAATGATGTACGTGTCCCAAGCAGATGATATACAAGTGTGCCTTGTGAACACTGGTAATGGAGTGCCCTACATTTCGGCGTTGGAACTAAGAACTCTTGGTGATGACATCTATCGATTGGGATCTGGATTCTTGCAACTCCATTGGCGGTACGACATTGGACAAAGCTCGAAGACTTATATCAGGTAATCAATTGATTTTTGAAATACAAATGCATAGTGATCATAGTAAATAGAGAGGTTCAATTCTTTTTAGAGATTTTACCATTTTGCAAACTAATGAAGGCGCGAGTGTCCTATTTAATTAATAAAATAAGGCTAACCAAATTGGTAACAAGTAAAGTGTAAAGAAGACTAAAAGGACCACTAAATTAGGATCAATGACATTTACACAAGACAAAATTGAAAAAAGACAAAAGCGGCCAGGAAAATTCAACGAATCACAAAACAAAGGGCAGTTAAAATAATTGAGAGATATAAATTAAAACAATGATATTAGATGTCAAATATTACAAATAAAATCATTAAAAGATTAAACAAAATGAAAGGAGAAACAGAAAATCCATTAGGTCCAAGAAAAATAAATAAATAAGCAAATAAACTCATTTGAAATCACGCAAAAATAATTCAAATAACACGTAGAATTTCACATATGTATCAACAACACCTAAATTTCTCTATCATAGGGAGCGTATTAAGTGATGAATTTTTGACCAAAAAAAAAATCAACGCCATTGCAAAAATATTAGTATATAATCGCAATTATTTGTAGCCTCGCTAATAAAAATTCATTAAACTAATATGAATTACATACTACAAAAAATTTATAATGAGCATTGGCAATACACTGCAAGTCATTTATTAAATAACATTACTATTATAAAATACTGTTATAGATCATGCAGTGATTTTGAGTTGGATATAGTTTTTAATTAAACTCACCGTCAGATGAGAGGGTTAAGGAACAATTAGTTAGGCAACATTAATAGATATAATTTAGTGTTATTATCACTAATAATCTCAAACTAGTATCTTTGGGTAATATCTACTCTAAACTAATTTTCATGTAAAAAAATTATCATATTGGTACATCTTTGCCACATTTAGCCAAAACTAATATTTGTATCATAAAAATCTCAACTTTAGGGTAAATATGGTACGAGTGTACTAATTTGGATTTTTTTTTTGGATGAAAATTAGTTTTAGCTAACGTAGCACGCCGTTAATAATTTTGGATTTTTGATGACCCAAAAATTAGTTTGGAGTAAATGTTTCACAAGTGTAGTTTTTTGAGATTTTTTGTGTGGTATTAGCCCAAAATTTTTAATTCAAAACTTTACTAATATAATAAAATTGAAATTTTAGTAACATGAGGAATTTCACTTATTACTGGTAGATTGTTAAACAAATGTAATTACATTCCCTACCTACTTACTACCAGGCATGCATGATTTTATTTTTTTTCTTACTTAGTTAGATACTAAGTGATAATTTGATAATACTAATATATTTTAGGGTAATGGTTGTCCATGTATTATATACTATATTCAAATGAATTATGTTCTCGTTGGAACTCGTACAGCTCGAGGTTAGCCAGCTACAAATTTTTGTTTTGTTTAGCTTCTTTTAATCGGCGAACGTATGATAAATATATTTGTATAAGTTCATTAAGCATAATCTATATTTATACTATTCAATAAAATGAGGAAGTCTTACTACTTTTAAGGGATCAAAGTTCTTTTTTTCTTCTCCAAGATTTTGTAAGTATTTGATAAATAGACAAATATGTAAATTAATAATTTTATTTTACTTCTCATGTATTTTGAACTTAAAATATTTAAACTTTTATTATCTGATAAACAATTACATAAAAAAAAAAATTGATTCAAGCGTCCAAATACTTTTTTCTTTCCATATATATGTGTGTGTGTGTGTGTGTTCAATTCCTTTAAATGGTGTCGATAATTTCTTTCTATTAATATTTAGTAATTCAGATATTTCATAGCGAGATGATTTTGCAAATTTCGTCGACGACAACTTCCAGCATACACGCAATGCGTCTCCACTTTTGCTAGTAAATATAACAGTGTCTTTCCTACGGATCGCCTTTGTGATTGACACATAGGATTCTAATTTGTAAGAGATTAATGATTCTTTTTTGAGGGAGTACTTTTCTTTTACTCCCCTCTCATTTTTCTACCTATTTATTACTCGCCTCTCACCTTTCCTCTCTAGTTGTTGTTACATTGCTCTAATTGTACCTCTTTTGTATCAAAGAAGTTTCCCACCTTAATATCAAAATGATATTATATAATAGTATAGAGTACGTTTACCATTCAACCAAAAAAAAAAAGTACGTTTACTGTATAAAGTTAGATAAATTACAAGTACTCGAGACATAGTAAGAATTAGAGGTGTCAAACGGGTGGATCGGATCGAGTTTGGGTCGGGTCATTAATGGGTCGACCCAAATTGACCCATTAACCCATTTATGACCCATTTAAGCCTAATGTAATTTTTTCAACCCATACCCACACCCACACCCAACTTGACCCATACCCGACCCGACCCATATTAATAAAATAATTTCATATTTAACCAAATTTAGGAAAAATTATTCTTATGTTTTTTTTAAAAGATTATATTACTAAAAAATTTCCAAGCTTATTTCTTATATATATATTATTTTTTTTAAAAATAGTATTGCTAAAATAATTTTATACAACATAAATTTAATGGACAATTTTTATAATTTTTAAAATATTTATTTAAAAAATCGAATTTTAATTATTTTTTATTTTTAAAAATTAATTTTTTTAAAAAAAATTTAAATATAATTTCTTTTTTCTTTTTGGTTCTTCTTCTTCTTTGGCCGGTCGCTAGCCACGACGACGGCCGGTGGCTAGCCACAGGTGAGCCTCGAGCTCGCCCGATGCCGGCGAGCTTGAGGACACCAGATTAACGAGGCTGGAGCCTCGCTTGACGCCGGCAAGCTCCAGTCTCGCCAGATCGGCGAGACTCGAGCCTCACTAGACGAAGGCGAGCTCGAGGCTCGCTAGATCGATGAGGCTCGAGCCTCGAGCTCGCACCTCGTTGAATCTGGCGAGGCTTGAGCCTCGCCCGACACCGGCAAGTTTGAGTCTCGCTAGATCAGCAAGGTTTGAGCCTCGCCAGGCATCGACGAGGCCTCCGCCTTGCCAGATCCGGCGAGCTCGAGCTTGCCCAACACCAGTGAGCTCGAGGCTAACTTGGCCAGTCGCTGGCCATTGCCGTGTCGGCGACCAGAGGAAGAAGAAAGAAAAAAGAAAAAAAAAAGAAAAGAAAATTAAAATAAAAAATAATTATAATTTCGGTATTTGTAAAAAATTATTTTTGTAAAGTTAAAAAGAGAAGAGAGAATCTCTCTTAAGATCCACTTAAAACCAAACTCATTTAAGACCCATTTAAGACTCACTTAAGACCCACTTAAAACCTACCTATCAAAGTAAACCCATTTAACCACTGGGGTTCGCCCCAATGGCCACCCTTCCAACTTGGAAGGGGGAGGTGGGGGATTCAAATCCTCACCTTCTCAAGGGGAATTGGGATGGGGAAGATTTCATTTTAGGAGTGGGTTTCAACTCTCACGCCCTACAAGGAGGTAGGGCAAAAATCTGAGAGTAAGTATTAGAGTAGGATTAGAATATGACCGACCAAAAAAAAAAAAAAAGTAAACCCATTTAACTACTTTTTATCAAAAACAAGTGACCTTAAATGGGTCATATATGGGTCTAAGACCTATTTTGACACCTCTAGTAAGAATAAATGGAATATTATAGGTCAAAATATCACGTTGACTATTTCATTCGATAAGTTGCTCAAAGTGATAAATGCTAGATTAACATTATAATTTCATATTATTAATACGTCAATGCACTATTTTCTTTATGATTAAATGTTTAATTTTTTTTTCACACATGTTCAATAATCTGCGCAAAGCATTGATTATGCATGTGTGTATGTGTGTGTATATATATATTTCTTTGAAGTTTATTGATGATACTCGTTTTACAAAAATACAAAATTATAAGTTATTGATATTTTGAAGCTTATTGATAATACTCCATGCAAACCCTTTTGGCTTGCTACAAACCAAAAAAAAATTCGGAACTCTATGAAACTGATGTATTGTATCTATAGACAACGTGTTGCAAGTACGTGGCAATTGACTTCCGTTGAACGTAGTAGTAGCCAGTAATGGGTTGAATATAGTAGCTTCAATATTCCTCGGAGGAATTTCCTCCTGCATATCCATATGAATAGGCATTTGCAAGTCACTCATTTAATTGCTCAATTGTTTTGTCTTAAACTGTTGCCGAAACCGCACACAGGTACCCTATCGATGTTTACGACCGAATCTGGACAGCTAAAAACTATAATTTATGGTTCACACTTAACACCACGTATGCCATTGATTTATCTGAGGATAATGATGCGTATAAGTACAAGGTTCCTGGGGATGTTCTTCGGACTGCTCAGAGTTCAATGAAAGCCAGTTCTCCCATGTATTTACAATGGACACCTTCGATCTCCACAAATAGATGGATTGTGTACTTTTATTTCGTGGAGATTGAGAGACTGGCGGATGGCCTACAGAGGGAGTTCACAATTTCCATAAATGATAATCAAATCAAGACGACGGTGAGCCTTGAATACTTAAAACCAGTGATTGTAGTTTCCACTGCTGTTACCGGGTCGCTCATCTCCCTTTCAATTGAATCGACGAATAATTCTGGACATCCACCGATCCTCAATGCTATGGAGTACTATACCTTTAGTGATCTTCCAAATGTGCCCACAGCACAAGACGATGGTATGCTTTTAATCTTCTACATATTTTGTTGTCTACATACACTTTCCACAGTTGTGCTACAATTGACATCGGTAATAATTAGACAGATGTTCGATGGCCAATAAGTACGATTTAGGGAATCCTATGCTTATTATACTAGTCTCCATGGTGGGTCTTATGTTATCCATGAACTCTGAGCAATGGGTAATTCGCTGGAATAAACAGATGTCGCTAATTATTACTTTGCCATCTGCTTAATTCCCTGCGCTGGCTACTTTTTGCTTGGTAATTGCTGGAATGTCTCTTCAAGCTGATGCGTCGAAATGTCAAGTCCTTTGAAAGCTGAAAATCAGTATAATTCATATGTGATTGCAACCACATTTTACGTCTCTATCCTTCTCTTTAATTAATAGATCTTTTTGTGATTTTAACCACAGTGAAAGCTATCAATGACATCAAAGTAACGTATTATATTGAGAGAGAAAGCTGGCAAGGTGATCCATGCGTACCAAGCTACTACAAATGGGATGGTCTAAATTGTAACTATGGAAACCCTTCAAGAATTATTTCACTGTAAGTCCACTGGCACTATTTCTTTGATAATTCTGGTTTTCTAGGTGAAACCAGAGAAGAATTGTCATTCTTCATGAAAACCAGGAGTTTTATGCATCAACGTTTAGGATGAATACAGCCTTCCAATGCGAATTCTCAGATAGATCGAGAAACTTTGCGATGCTTCTGTGAAGTTCTTAGACTAGGAGATTTACAAGATTGTAATTATAATACCCCCAAAGTCTCACATTAAGTGGGAAATAACACACGAAACGACTCAAAATTTGATACTCACCCCCAAAAGTTACAATCTTAAGTAGCCATTTTGGGCTTTCTCCACATGGATTTGACTAGGATATAAAACCAAACATGATCAAGAGTATGACCCCGTCGGTACTTATTTTTGGGCTATCACAAGAGGGTAATAGAGTATTCGCTTTTCGGATGTAGTTATATATATTGCAACTTGACTTGAAGAGGGCAGAGAGGAATTGCTAGGGCACTTGTTTTTTTTTTTTTTTTTTTTTTTTTTTGCTTTGGGGGAGGGGGGCGGGGGCAGAAATGGACCAATTCACACGTCGAAAGGGGTGAAAGTGCTGCTAAGCTATGGGGGCATGATGGGAACTTCTGTGTTTTAAAAGAGGGAGTGTTTGACACCCTAAGCCTCACATACTATTGGACGAAGCTCACAAACTGACTCCTAAGTGACACCCACTCCCACAAATGTCACCATCTTAGTATTTTTTTGGGTGCTTGTTCCAGAAGGATGGGGTGGGTCATGACAAGTTATATACTTATCGATCGAAAGTAAATGCTCCCTTCTTCTCCTATGTATAGTTATCATGCTTGTGCAGCATTTTTCACCAATAGCCTACTTTTCCAATTTGTAACATTAAGTGTTTCAAATTGCATTGTGTATGAGCAAGTACTCGGTCCTCCAAAAATAATTTTATGTACTCTAGGGACAACAGGGAGTTAGTGAGACCCATGCAAGGAATGAGACTGATGATTACGATTGGTCTCTAGTACTTCAAATATTTACATCTGGGGGACCTGCAATATTTTCATTCTGAAGAATTGATTGCACGAAATTTTCTTTATAGCACCAAAAAATGTTGCCTTCATGAAGACGGCAATGACAGATTCTTCTATTTTGATCTATAATGGTCAGGAAATTGAGCTCATGCAATTTAACAGGCGACATAGTCTACCTCTTTCACATCTATCAAAAATGGAATATCTGTAAGTATTACCGTGGTTGACTTAGTTGTGTCCGCACGTCACTCATGAATTATGAACTCCTTGGGCGTCAACTCAGGATGAAATGATTAAGGTTGAGCTTTGGGAGATATAGGCTACTGAAATATTGCTCTACGATGTGGAAATTCCTGCTTTTGGCTTTGGAGTTGGTAAACTTGATATTAGGTGTTCTAAACTTGCTCTTTTCCAGAGATTTGTCTGACAATCAGCTTACAGGAGCAATACCAGAAACTCTGGCAGAATTACGAAATCTTAGATTTTGTTGGAATGTGTGATCCAATTTCTAGAAGCTTCAAGATTGATATTAGCTAGAAAAGTCAAGAAAAGTCCTTAAGAAAATCTAGCTTAGGTGGCAAAAGAAAAGTGTAGAAGGTAGAAGTCTCTAGAAGATGAATAGATAAACTACAATCTAGAATTTCCTAGATAAAGCCTACATGGCAACATTCTATAAAAATCTAGAATGTTGTACTAAGGTGTAACTCATGCCTATAAATAGGCTTGTAGTTCATTCATTTGTGAGTGTGAGGTTTAGACCTCCACCAATCTCCATCAAACTATTTCCTTCAACTAATGAAACTATTTTCCCCCATATCTCCATGTCCTATATCATTTAGTTATCAAATCTTGTCCTTTGTCCATCCTCTATAAACTACACCATACACTTGCACATTTCACTAACCAAAAACTATAACTAATACCAAAACCATGCTTCCGCGTTCAATTAAATTTTTTAACATGGTATTAGAGCCAAGTTACGCCCAGGTTCGTAACTGAGCCAGGCGTAAGGGACCATGAAGCCAAAACTAGGCATATCGGATGGTTATGGGCGTTTGTCTGCACCATCCTCAACTAAGAAGGCCAGAGCCCGAGCGAGAGCCAACAGAGCCAGAGCCGGAGCCAGAGCCAGAATCAAAGGCTAGAGCCCGAGCGAGAGCCAAGAGAGCCAGAGCCGGAGCCAGAGCCAAAACCAAAGCCGGAGCCAGAGCCAGAGCCTACGAGAGCCAGAGCCCGAGCCCGAGCTAACAACTACAACTAAGAACATTTCGATGCCCCGAGACATATGGGACATCGTTGAAGAAAAGATATACGCATTCAAAGATAAGTGCAAGTGGTTCAACAAAAGGATACAAGGGATCGTGGACGAAGACGGGATAAAAGACATGGGACAAACTACAATAGCCGAAGTATCCCGAAATTGGATCAAGGGGGAGTGTTGGAATGTGTGATCCAATTTCTAGAAGCTTCAAGATTGATATTAGCTAGAAAAGTCAAGAAAAGTCCTTAAGAAAATCTAGCTTAGGTGGCAAAAGAAAAGTGTAGAAGGTAGAAGTCTCTAGAAGATGAATAGATAAACTACAATCTAGAATTTCCTAGATAAAGCCTACATGGCAACATTCTATAAAAATCTAGAATGTTGTACTAAGGTGTAACTCATGCCTATAAATAGGCTTGTAGTTCATTCATTTGTGAGTGTGAGATTTAGACCTCCACCAATCTCCATCAAACTATTTCCTTCAACTAATGAAACTATTTTCCCCCATATCTCCATGTCCTATATCATTTAGTTATCAAATCTTGTCCCTTGTCCATCCTCTATAAACTACACTATACACTTGCACATTTCACTAACCAAAAACTATAACTAATACCAAAACCATGCTTCCGTGCTCATTTAAATTTTAACAGATTTCTATAAGTTGCTGCGTCTAAGTGAAGCAACAAAGGACTTAAAGTGGACAAATCTCTAATCGAGTTAGTTGCTGATGTGCAGGAACCTGAGCTCTAGTGGACTGAAAGGACTTATAGCTACATCGATCTCCAATTTGACAGCAGTTGTATCCCTGTATGCATTAGCAGTTTTTCTTTCATTTTACTTACTTTCAACAGAAAAAGAATGGACAACACTAAGCCCCAAAAAAGCAGCATACTTCTTTATCATTAGCACGATGTTCATTGTATATCGGATCCTGTTCTATACATTTCAATAAGTACATACAAATGAAGTTTTTTACTACTTTTTTGGCTTATGTTCAGGGATTTATCCAACAATTCATTAACTGGGTCCGTGCCAGACTTTTTAGCACAAATGCCGAGCTTGAGAGTTCTGTGAGTCACTGAGCTTTTGATGGAACTATTATGTGTGGTTATCTAGCTCGAGGAAATGGCTGTCAACTTCTAATCATGGATATTTGCAGGAATTTAAGTGGAAACAACTTGAATGGCTCTCTTCCTCAAACTCTCTTGAAGAAGAAGGCAGATCGATCGTTGCTACTAAGGTTCGCTCATGGCCACACTAATGTAACACAACATTTAATCGCTAATTATTGTCAATACAATCTGCATCTTCGTTCTGTACGTTGCTGCTCACACTGAAGAATGAAAAAGATGAAAGTGATAGTTGCCTTTTTTTAGTTTTTTATTTCAGCAACTTGTGTATGTAATACATACACAGGGTGGGATATCCATGAAATCATGCCCTAATCTTCTGGCATTGACATGTACTATCGACATTCTTCGACAGCTTAGATGGAAATCCAAATCTTTGCCAATCAGACAATTGTCCAACCAACAATGTGCAGCCAAAGAAAAAGGGCATATCTGTTGCTCCAATCATTGCATCGGTCGCAGCTGTTCTGGTGTTGATTTCATTGGGAGCTCTTGCAGTATTGTGGATAATCAAAAGAAGACAAATCCAAAGTAACTCTTTTGCATATTGCATATGCAAGGAAAATCAAAAGTTTTACATGTGATTTTGTCAGTCCTAGTCGGGTTTTGAACCCCAAACTGGTTAGCTAGTCCAATTGCTCGTGGCCCTTTGCACAATTGGGCCTGGAAAAAGTAAACATGGCACGCCGACTTGACCTTATTCACGTAATCATGTTTCTATGTCATCATTGTGTCATGTTCAAAAACTATGCACATGTTATTGGTTAATGATATCATAATTGCAACAACGCTTACTCACAAGTCTCGTAAATAAAGGCATTTCAAGGTATGCTCCATTTGGTTGAGGTTACTCGGTTTGCTCTTTCTGGTTTGTTTTTCACGACACAGTCTCTTCTTAGAATAAGTCATTACATATTTTTTCAAAAAGGCTCTGTTTGCAGTGAAGATACATGATATCAAAGTGAAGATCATGACCTGATAACTTTTTTCTCCAGAGGGTGCTGCTATTACTACTACCACCACTTTTGGAGGATCTACCGGGACACTAAGGTTGTCAAAAAATCAACATTTTAAATCCTTTGAGGTTGCAAGAATTACGATAACTTTAGAACAGTAATTGGAGAGGAGGATTTGGGAAAGTTTACTTTGGCGAGGCTTGACAATGGCACTGAAGTCGCAGTAAAAATGTTATCCCAATCATCAAAGCAAGGCTACAAGCAGTTTCACACAGAGGTTCGAAACATTACTGCAACTAGAATCGATGTGTCATGTTTTTCAATTTTTTGGCAGTTCTACTCATAGCAAGTTCTGATATCTTGACGTGCAGGCCCAACTCCTGATGGTCGTTCACCATAGAAATCTGGTTTCACTAATCGGATATTGCGAAGAATTTGAAAACATGGCACTGATTTACGAATTCATGTCCAACGGAAATGTGCGGCAACATTTGTCAGGTTTGTCTGATATTCCCTTTTCCAATAGCACGATATATGTTGAGATAATTTTATTATCTCAATACCGTTCTTTGATAGTTCAGACTTTTGGATTAATTGGTCAATTTAGATATTCAGAATAGCACCATGGAAATGAAATTGACTTTCTCAACGAACGAATACAATAGCAAACAAGCTTTACATCTTTCATGAATACTCCTTAATTCTCTACTTTCAAGCAGCACACAACCCAAATGTTTTGAGTTGGAGCCAGAGACTACAAATCGCAATCGATGCAGCTCAAGGTACATAAAGTAGATCGATGACATCTTTGTTCACATTTCCACAAGCTAAGCTACCCGATACATTTCGTCAAGTTTTTCCTGCTGGTGGTGCAGGGTTGGAGTACCTGCATAACGGCTGCAAACCTCCTATTATCCATAGAGATCTAAAGACGCCCAATATTTTACTAAATGAGAACATGCAAGCGAAGATTTGTGATTTTGGATTATCGAAAGCATTTGTAAGAGAGCAAGATTCTTATATTTCGACTTGTCCAGCAGGGACGCCTGGTTATCTCGATCCGGAGTAAGTGACTCAAAATTTCTGAATACAAAGACTTTTCCATTCCACTTATGAAGCAGAATAACTGTACTAATTTTGACCGGCACGAGAGGCCCATACATCTATTCATACATGTTTATGTTGGATAGACGTGTCTAAGTACATTTTAGTGAAGGCAGCTTGGGCAATTGTTGTACTAATCAAAGCAGCAATTCCTTTTGAATCCTCAGATTTCATATACTTGGACACTCGAGCCAGAAGAGTGACATATACAGCTTCGGCATAGTTTTATTTGAGTTAATCACAGGCCACCCTGCCATTATAAGAAGTCCGGAGGGCAGCATGCACATACTTCAGTGGGTAACTCCACTCATAGAAAGAGGGGACATCCAAAGCATTATCGATCCGAGGTTAAATGACCAATTCAACATCGGTTTAGCACGGAAAGCGGTGGAAATAGCCATGTCGTGTGTACCAACGAAAGTGGTCCAAAGGGCAGACATAAACCGTGTTTTGTCGGAACTAAAAGAATCCTTGACGGTGGAGATCAGTTCAGGAAGAAGCCAAAGAATGGGAAATAGTAAGAGTAGTGAATTTGATACAACCGCAATAGAGCTTGATAGTCCTCCGTCTGCACGTTAACCATACTTCGTACATGGGGTTATCATGTCCAGATTCTTTGCAAGGAAAATGTCTAAAAAATCTTAAATTTATTGTATTTTTGTTAATTCAGACCTAAACTTTTTAATTATACCAACTAAGTCATAAACCATTTTCACATTTTGTCAATTGAGTTTATTTGATCAATTTTGGCTGAAAATTGCTAATGTGGACATCGGCCTTCTTACGTTGCACAGCTAGCATTGAGATGGACAAATTTAATTCTTTAATATTTATTTCAATTTATTTTTCTTTTTTGGGAAAAGACCACCAAAAACCCCAAACTTTACCTTAAGTGACAGATTTACCCCAAACTTTTTTTTGTAACACGAAAAACCTTAAACTTTGCAAATTGTGACACATTTACCCCATTAAGGGCATTTTCTTCTTATTCTTTATGTTTTTTCTTTTATTTCTTTTTTTTTATCGTTTTCTTCTTCTCTCTGCCGCCCTGGCGGAGGGAAGCCGACGCCGGCGAGGGTCGCCCTCGCCTGGGCCGACGTTGGCGAGGGGTGCCCTCGCTTGATGCAGGCCCTCATCGGCGTCGAGCGAGGGCCTCCCTGGCGAGGGTCGCCCTCGCCTGGGCCGACGCTGATGAGGGGTGACCTCGCCCGACACAGGCGAGGGCGGCCCTCGTCGGCGTCGGGCGAGGGCCTCCCCGGCGAGGGTCGCTCTCGCCTGGGCCGACGCCGGCGAGGGGTGCCCTTGCTCGACGCAGGCCCTCATCGACGTCGGGCGAGGGCCTCCCTGGCGAGGGTCTCCCTCGCCTGGGCTGACACTGATGAAGGGTGACCTCACCCGACACAGGCGAGGGCGGCCCTCGTCAGCGTCGGGCGAGGGCGGCCCTCGTCGGCGTCGGGCGAGGGTATGCCGGCGAGGGTCGCCCTCGCCTGGGCCGACACTGGCGAGGGGTGCCCTCGCTCGACGCAAGCCCTCATCGGGGTCGAGCGAGGGCGGCCCTCGCCCGAAGTCGGCCAGGGCACCCCTCGCCAGCATCCTGCGAGGGCCACCCTCGCCCCGCCTGCGTCGGGCGAGGGCCTCCCTCGCCAAACCCTCGCCAGATTTGGCAAGGGAGGCCCTCATTGGCATCGGGCAAGGGTGCCCTCGCTAGATCTGGCGAGGGTCTGGCGAGGGAGGCCCTCGCCCGACGCCGACGAGGCCAACCTCGCCCGACGCCGGCCTCCCTCCACCGGCTCCGGCAGAGGGAAGAAAGAAGAAAAAGAAAAAGAAAAAGAAAAAGAAAAAGAAAATTTAAAAGTAAAAAGACAAAAATATCCCTATGATTTAGGGTAAATATGTCACAAAAATGAAAGTTCATGATTTTTTGTGTCACAAATGAAAGTTCGGGGTAAATGTGTCATGGTTAGCAAACTTCAAGGTTTTTATGTCACAGAAAAAGTTTTTGGTAAATTTGTCACTTTTTGTAAAGTTCAGGGTTTTTGGATTTTTTTTTTTTTTTTTTTTTAATTTTTCTTCTCTTTTTCTTTTTTTTTTGGGACCCTTGCCTACCACAAAAAAAAACCGTAAAGAAGGAAAAGAAAAGAAAAAAATTATAAAAATAATTATTATATATATATATATATCAGCTATTTTCGATCAAAATTGGTCAAATCAATTGGAAAAACATGAAAAGGTTTATGACTTAATTAACACAATTAAAAAAATTAGAACTGAATTGACAAAAGTGCAATAAGTTATGACTTTTTGGACAAATTTCTCAATTGTTAAAATAGTTTGTTATCATGAAAAGAGTGACTCTTGGTAATGAAAAGAACATGACTCTTAATTATGAAAAGAGTTAATTGTTAACACAAAAAAATGGTGATAGTTTATCATGAAAAATGATGATGGTGGGGATAAAGTACTTATTACCAAGAAATGTATTGATGGTTGTATATAAATATAAACCAAAACATTTATGTTCATTACAACTCTTTAAAATAACAATTTCTTCTTCATAACTCTCTTCTTCTCTTTTATACACACAACTTTGATAACACATTCAAGGTAAAATTTCAAGAAAAAATTGAGTAATTGTTGAACTTTTTCTCTATTGCTTTGGTGTATATCTTGAAGGTATATTTGTTTCTAAACCCAACAACAATAATAGTGAGGGGCAAATAATATATTAATCACACATAATATCATCAAAGATCTATAAATTATTGCTCTATTTTCATGAACATTCAAATTTTCCAAGTAATCTTAAGGGATTATTATTTTTTTATGGAGATGGGGACAATGGTTGCATCAATTGCTCACAATCTTCATAAATAAGCATTATTGAAACTTTTGTTTCGGTTTATATGCTTACATCATCTTTTTCACAACCTACCCTCAGACAATGATTCACATAAAGTTCAATTAATAGATTATTAAGCCTAAACTTATTTTGATTTCTCCCAAGCCTATACCAATTCGCAACTTAAGTTCAAGTTATTGATATGCAAATCAATTTTATTTGAAGTCTTCACTTACCAATTTAAGGTGGGTCAATTAAAAACTCAAGTAATGAATTGAGAAAAACACTTACTCTTATGTATTAGAGATTGTGGATGACATGACATGAAATGGTGAATTTATTTTTTTTTAATTAATTAACAATTTTTAGTATAATGTTCAACTCCTATATATTTCATAGGGAAGTAAAAATGTGATTTTTTTGGAAAATATTTTTCAGGAAATCATTATTTAGAATAATTATAATAATTTTCAATGACTAATACCTAAAAAAATAAAATGGAAAATATTTTCCATTGTTTGAAGGAAAAACTTACTTGATTTTTCTAAGTATACATACACTATTCGGGCGCCAATAATTTGCATGTGGGTACATAAGGAACCTGGCATGAGTACAAGGGTCTTAAGCATGGATACCAACTCTCAGGCACGAGCATGGGCACTAGTCTTGGGTCATCAAGACCAAACCCAAGAACTCAATACTTATGCTTGACTCCCTTATGCTCTAACCCGGGTCTACAAAGGCTAGGCCAAGTCCCCGACACTTAAGCCTGGGCCATCGAAGCTGAGCCTTGAACCTTGGCACCCGGGATGGGGACCCCAAGACGAGGTCAATCGAGGCTGGCCTCTGGACTTCAATACCAGTGCCCGCTTCCTAGTCCATCAAGGATAGGCCTCGAACCCTATGCCCGAAATCCAATCCCTTGCACCTGGACCCGAGTCTATTAAGGTTGGGCTCGGGACCTTAGCGCCAATACCCAAGTCTATCAAGGCTAGGCCTTAGTCCCTAACACCTAAACCTAGCCCCAAAATCAATGGGCCATGGTACAAGCTCAAGGGACTTAGGCTTGTGCACTAGAGTCCTAAGCCAACCTTAATGAACTTGGGCTCAAAAGCCAAGGACTGGGGCTTGGGCATTGTGATCAAGGGCCCATCCACACGGTCCATGAACTCGATGCACTCGATCACAACCCTCCACCGGGATTGATCCAGACAATCAACTAGATCGATTGACTTGACCACAAGAATGATCCTCAAATGTCAATGCACACGATGCAAGGCACGATACACCCAACCTTGATGGACTCTTACAAGGGCATTAAGGATCAAGGCACATCCTAAATGGACTTGACCTGGCCTAGCCTTAGTGGACTTGGGCTCAAGTAGGGGATTTCACACTATCAAGGATTTAAGAAAAAGCATTAGCATTAGCATATGTATTTTTTTGTCTATCTCATTCAAATTTTGAAAAAATAATCTTTGATTTAATTAAATTCATTTTTCTAAATTTAAGTTTTGATAAATAAAAAAATTTCTTCTTTAATTAAAGAAATATCTTTTTAATAAATCATTTTCCTAATCAATCCAAATATAACGAAACAAGCTTATGCCTTAACCTGCGATCCTCAGGATCTTTCTCCCGTCCGAAGCGCCCTTGACTTTTGAACTTCGCGGGGTTTTGCGCTGACGTCTTCGTCCTCCCCTCGCTCTGAACTCTGCAAGTAAGCCCTAAAGATTCCATCTTTCTTAGATTCTCTCGCCCCCTCCCTCTTTCCATGTCATGCAAGCATCGGAAATGAGAGCTTTCAGAACGCTCTGCACCCACAAGCACCTCCTTCATCCCAACTCCAAACCCACATCCCTCGCCTCCTTCAAGCCCCTCCAGAACCCCCGTCTCTACCGCGGCATACACTCCACGAGTCGCCGCCTCCTCTCTCGAGACCCCGGCCTCGGGCCCTTGCCCTCGGGCTCCGAGTCGGAGGCCAGCGACGCCGCCCCCGCTGTCGGCAACGTCTACGACCCTTCTGCCCGCTGGGTCAGAAGCAGCGGCGGGGAAGCTGGGTCGGGTCCCGAGAGCGGAGCAAGGAGCAGGAATGGCGAAATTCCCGAAGAAAGGAAGTATTTTGGAGGTGGTAGGAGCTCGTATGGTGGGAGCGGTAAGAAGGGGAAGAAGAGGAGTTGTTGGGTTTGTTCGGAATGTGGGTACACGGATGGACAGTGGTGGGGTTCGTGCAGGTCGTGCCGTACCGCCGGGACGATGAAGCAGTTCACGGTGGAGGACAACGGCGGCGGGAGCGAGAAAGTGAGGGGCTTTGAGGTGTCGGAGAATGCGGTGAGGACGTGGCTTCCGCGGCGGGCGGGCGAGGAGCGGCCGCTGCGGTTGACGGATGTGAATAGGGGGTTGAATCAGTTAGAGTGGCGGATTCCTCTGTAAGTTTGTTCTGTTCTTGGAAATTAGTAACCGTTCAGCTTTGGACCCTATATGCAGCTGCTACAGAAGGATAAATAGTTGAAGAAAGTTGTTGTCGAGTTGATTTTATTGTCTTATCTACATTTGACATAATTTACTTCGAAACATCTTTCCAGGAGTTGGATCATAGAGCGTATCTTGTGATTCTAAAGAAATTTTGCTGGAATGATAGTATATTTCCTTTTCTTTAGTAATACGAAAGTGATGATATAACCTTTTATCCTGATCACAATCTGTTGTCCACCTTGATGAAACCATTCATGCTGGTTATTCTAACACTTTAGTACTTCTGTTAATTTATTTTGAAAGAAACGTGCATGACACAATGATCTCTTGGGGTGCTTGATGTTTAGGTATGGACCCTTTGGAGAGGAGGTTTCGAGAGTGCTAGGCGGTGGTCTTGTGCCAGGTTCGACCTACTTTTTTGCTGTATGGTCTGCACAAATCTGCTGCTGTACTAGAACTTTCACTTGAGATGTATGGAAGTTTTGAAGATCTTAATTTTATCAAAGCTATTGATTTTGCTGCATTGTGGCTCTAAAGGTTCCTTAATTTTGGTGGGAGGTGATCCTGGTGTTGGCAAGAGTACCCTGTTGCTGCAGGTAATGTACTTAGATGATACATTAAATATTCATAAAATATTTTAAGTTCTGTATATATCTACCTCCCTGTCTAACCATTGTGCCCTACCTTGTCCATCTCATATATTAATACTGGAAGATGGCTGCAATGATTGCCGAAGGGCATGATCTTGGGAGATCAGCTCCAGTAGTATATGTCTCTGGGGAAGAGGTAAATGGATTTTTCATGTTAGGCTTCTGCTGGTCTTTGCTGTCATGCATATTCATTCTTGTTGCCAGATCAAATTTGTTTTGCTTTCAGATGGTTTTTCTTGTTTGTAAACATGGGCTCTTTTGCATTTTCTGTCTTAGGATTTCTCTGGCTTGTACCTTAAGAATTAGCCATGAGACAATTTTACTCAAGGAGTCTTGATAGAAATGAGGATATAGATTTTCTCTGATAGGCATGTGCTGTATGTGTTGCTTATCTTTTTTTCTGACCAACATGTATGTGTCATTGTCATATCACACTTAGAATCTACCTTGTCCCCTTCTGAGGAATCTCTTTGATTTTGTATTAGAGTGTGGAGCAAATTGGAAGCAGAGCTGACCGTCTAAGCATTGGAACTGAAGAACTGTATTTGTACTCAAGCACTGATATTGAGGTGAGTGCAAACTCAGGAATTTTGCAGTGAGCAGCTATTCATACCTCTCAAATTGCTTTTACAATTTTGTCCTGATTTTTCATGTGTAAATTGGTTTGGATCCTTGAACTGCCATTAATAACCTGATAGACCCAAAGTTCAATGGGGATGATAATTCCTTAGAAAACAATTGAAACATGTGTTTGTTAAAGGAACCTTTTTATGGGTTGTCTACATTCAAAAATTTCTCTATGTTTGGATATAGAGAGTCCAGGTCTGTCACAAATTCAAAGGTGCTGATTATGCATCTGCTCTGTGTGAGGCCTGACATGTGTTTTGTTCTGCAGGACATACTAGAAAAAATTCAAGGTCTTTCACCTCGAGCTTTGATTGTCGATTCAATTCAGACAGTTTATCTAAAAGGAGTGGCTGGAAGTGCTGGAGGTCTCTCACAGGTAACATCTTTGCAATCTACCCCCTTGCAAGAGGCAAAATTGGATCTGAATTCAGGAGATTGGTGATTGAGTTTAGGGCACTCTAATTTTTTAAGTGATCTCGTGTTGCCAAAAGTTCTTTTGCCTAAAGTTTTTTCACTTCTCTCGTGAGATTGACCGGTATTACTGGCATGTGGTCGTCATCACATATTTAAATGAGCTTTTCTGAAAAAAATCTATTGGTTAAATGAGTACTGATATTGATTGCTTCATCTTGGCTATCTTTATAAATGCACCAAGGAAAAATGCATGATTGATCTTGACATTGGTGTGTGGCAGGTGAAAGAATGTACATCAGCATTGCTTCGTTTTGCAAAGAAGACAAACATTCCTGTTCTATTGGTATTCAAAATTTATTAGTCTCATCGTTTGTTTTGTACGTGGTAAATTACCCACAAATTTGGACTATTCCTATATGACGTTATAGCATTTATGTCATCCCATACATCTTTAGTGTCTTGGTGATATTCTAGTTGCTGTAAAACCAATCTTTCTGGAAGATTTTGCTTATGTGAGTCCACTCTTATTGATTGTATGTTTCAGATTGGACATGTGACAAAATCTGGAGAAATTGCTGGTCCCAGAGTTTTGGAGCACATTGTGGATGTCGTTTTGTATCTGGAAGTTGGTACCTTTATCAACATTTCTTTCGTTGTATTGATAGTGGATTTTCTGAAGCTGTGGCATAACTGTAGCATCTCATTTTAGGTCTTCTAGAGTCACTTGATGCATTCTTTTACTGTCATCGAAGTGATTTGATTCAAACTTAGCAATTCAAGTAATCTTAGCATACAATGGGTCAATGGTCGGGGTAACCTAAAAGAATTATCAGCTACTTCTGGATCAATTTTGTTTCTTGGGGATGGCAACAGTTCATTTCAACAAGTAGTTTCATGTGTTATCTCATGTATTTCATACAATAATAACTGCAGTGCTTTTCTCTTTAATGTATCATACTTACTTTAGGTATGCTACATGTATGAGCTTCTTGACAAGTTAGCGCTTTGCACCATTTTATTAAAACCTCTCTCTTGATTTCTTAGGGAGAGAAGCACTCTACCCATCGTCTGCTGCGATCCGTGAAAAATCGCTTTGGGTCCACTGATGAGGTATGCATTCCACTAAGTGTTGTGTTAGCACATGGACCAGAATTCAAGCTGTTTTCTTTTCTTTGTTTAGGCAGTTTTGTGTATCTTTGACTTGTTCTTTTGTTTTGAAAGCTGCTTTAATAAGCAATTTTTTATGTCAAATTTTTGCTTTATTTGTTTGCTTTGGCACACATTTAGATCATGATTACCAAAGTTGATCTCAAACTTTTTCCAGTCATCTTGATACAATTGTGGATAGAAGAAACATTTATCTGCTTGGAAGTGTTCACCATGGGCAACTATTGCTCCATTTTGGAGCTTCCTTTTGTATGGTTCATAAAAGTACTGCACCCCCCCCCCCTCCTTCTTTCTCTCTCTCTCTCTCTCTCTCTCTCTCTCTCTCTCTCACATAAACTGCATACTAAGTTAAAGCGTGTTCATGCTAAAAGATTATTGGCGTGTTAAAATATCCCTATTTTGTGGAGCAGAATTGAACTCTCAAGGTGTTGGGACACTTAGATCTTCTTTTCCCCTAATGTAGCTTGGCGTATTTGAAATGTCACAATGGGGACTAGAAGCTGTCTTGAATCCCAGTCAGATCTTATTAAGTGAAGAGCATTCTGAATCAGAAGTCATGGCTGGATTAGCTGTGGCTGTTGTGATGGATGGATCCCGAACTTTTCTTCTTGAAATTCAGGTAGATTTTCCACAATCAGTTTTCTTTGTCCTACAACAGTCATCATTCACACGTGAAGCTGCTCATCCCAATAGTTAATACTCAGGGTACATCAATGGACTTTAGGTTAGCAACTTTACTTTGGAAAGATCCGAAATTTTCAGGAACATTTATTTTGGACAGGCAAAGTTTATTGACATCTTTTCTTCATCCACGATGCTAATGCCTGTTCTAGCATCATCCTTGCTGTTGACTCTGCGATGTGTGGTGTTATTTCTTGTCTTCTTCATTCTGACTATTGTAACTTTGCTGTAGGCCTTATGTTTATCAAGCTCTACAGTTTCAAGACAGGTCAATGGCATCCAAGCAAGTAGAGCAGACATGATTATTTCGGTTAGTGACATTCGTTTTCCTTTCCTTTTTTTTTTTTTTTTTTTTTTTTGGGATGGGGAGTATCTGCGAGGACAACCCTCTGCGTAATAAGCTGCATTGTAAACCAAACATTCATCTCTATTTTGCAAGGCCAAGAACTGAGGCTATAAAAATTTTATGTGCTTGTATGCACATGAATTTTAAAGGTGTCTTGTTTGCAACCTGGTAAATGGCTAGAGAATCAAGCATGAAAGTGTGATGATTGGCCATTTGGCCTTATTTTATTGAGCTGAGCTGAAAGTTTCTGTCCCCTGCATGGAGAAATTGGAAAGTAAAAGCTAACTATTGTTGCGTGTGCTCTTCATAGGTTTTAGTGAAGCAAGCTGGTTTGAAGCTTCAGGAAAATGTGAGATCAATTACACTTTATCTACCTTTTTTTATGCCTTCAGTACTTGCATACTATCTCCCTCTTATACATATTACCAGACTTTAGCATCTGACTTAATTCGCCATACACATACAGCTTCTAAAAAATGTGAGCTGCAAAAATAAGGATTCTGAGTATCTTGTGTAATTGTAATTGATATTTCCTCCTCTAGGCCATCTTCTTAAATGTGGTGAGTGGAGTGACATTAACAGAGACGTCTGGTGATCTTGCCGTAGCAGCAGCAATCTGCAGCAGGTGCGCTCTTTGTCATGTTCTTGATGTCCATTATTCGCATGAATGAGAACTGCAATGCCACTAAACATATGAGCTTTTATGGCATTGATTTCGTTTTCCTGGCACCAATAAATTTAGTGCATCGATGTGTTGTTCATGAACTTTAAATCCTTCCCTTTTCCATTTTCATGCGCTTTCTTTAGCTTTCTTGAGTTTCCCATTCCCTCTGGCGTTGCTTTTATTGGAGAGATTGGCCTCGGCGGCGAGCTTCGTGTGGTAAGATCCAGTTTTCCAAATTTTTCAGTCAACTTATTTCATTACACCAAGGCAACTGCAATTCCCCCCTCTTCCTTTGCAATTTGATTTTGCCATGTCAATAAGTTCGATGCCGACCTTTCTAGGTTCCCAGAATTGAGAAGAGGGTGCACACTGTGGCAAAGCTCGGATATAAAATGTGTATCGTCCCAAGGTCAGCTGAGAAGGCTCTCGCGAGTTCATCCTTCGGCGACATGCTCATCGTAGGGTGTCGGAATTTGAAGGAAGTCATAAATGCCGTGTTTACCGCATGAACTAACCAAGGCGAGATCGGTTTGTGATCGATCATTACATACTCATTCGGAGGGATGTGACATTTACAGATCACATTGGAGTATCCACCGTCACGTGGTCGAGAAGGTCAGGTCCGTTAAGAGCTTGAAAGGGGGTTTATGATATGATGCAGTCATTGATATCAGAAGATTAAAAAAACACTGGCTGTGAAGTAAAAATTGTGAGTATCTCTATGATATGTTCGATGTCTTTTTTACCGGTATAGTTTACATATTATCTCGGGTCTTGTAAAGTGATCAAGGACGTTGTCGAAATGCTTGTTTTGCAATGTATTGTGTAATTTCTGGAATCTTTTACTGCACATTTATGTGTTAAAAAAGGTGGCGGTTGAGTTCGATTTCAGATCTCACTGCTTCTACATGTTTAGAACGTGTCGTGATGTTCTCTACCTTTTCTTTGAGGGGATCAAGAAAGTGGATTTAGGCGTTATTTATTTCACGGAAAAATGAATAATTTTGAAAATATTTTTTTTAAAATTAATCGTGTATCAATTGAAATAATTAATTAACGAAAAATATTTCCATTACTGATCAAAATTTGTGTTTAAACATTTATGTGAACGGTGGAAGTCTTTTTCACTCTTTCATTTTTGTAAATAATAAAAGTATTTATTTTTTTTAAAATGTTTTTCAAATTACTTATTTTCTGTAAATAACCTTAGTTTGACGCAAAGGAAGCCGTCTATATACACCACAGGAGCCCAGTGAAAAATAAGATGTGCTTTTTATCGTTATGTAATTGCCCATTAATTAGTAGAATTAAAGGAGCATTGAAAATGTAATGAATTATGACCTGTGATAAGTCTATTATCCATCCACCGTAAAATTTCACTTAGGTGAAGTGCATGAAAAAGTGATAAAAAGACATGAAGAAAAAGCTCATCTCCTTTGTCAGATTGAATTGAAGTTGGATGCCTTTTTTTTTTTTTTTTTTTCTAATTAAAGCAGATATGAATCGATCTTTTGTCCCTGAAGTTGGGGACCGATCGTGACAAAGTCATGAGAATTATCTGTACAACTTTAAAAAATAAAAAATAAAAAAATTATGAAGAGGGTCCTCCATTAATTAAATATTTTCCAGATTTTTGGATAATGTTATAAACGTGATTACTGCCCGAATTACTCGACTTCGTTATTTAACAGTTTAAATCAATATTGCAGATGTTTTTTTTTTTTTTAATCTACACATAAGCCAGAGGATTAGTGCATGTTTCCGGTGAAATTCCAAAGCATTTGGACGGTGAAGAGGTGCGGCAGGAACTCTGTACGTGTGGATATGCTGGAGGATATTCTTGCAGCTACATGGGAGATTTTTTTGATCCTATTTATGTCCTGAGTGTCCTAGTCAATTGTCATTTCATCGCACAACTATGTATTTTTAGCCTGTATAGCTTCTAAATACTTAGGATACCCGTGATAAAATTTTTGAAACAGAAATTAATTTCTGGCCAGAAATTAATTTCTCAATTTCTATTTCAGAAACTGAGAAGCTAAAAATTTTAGCTTCTGATTTTTTCTTCGAATTTATTATTTGGAATAGAAATTTGTTTTTGAAGTAGAGAAATCAAATTGTGTTACAAAACGGATTTTCCAAACCCGTTAGGGGAGCGAGAGAAATAGATAAATCAATAAATAAAAATTTTATCATGCGTAACCTTAATTTGTAGCGGTCCGAGATATTTCAAGTTCAAACACTTCCAAACGAATATTTTCCTCTCCTGATATATATTTCTAAGCTTCAATCTCAGACCAAAGGTCTAGCATATGCACGAGAGGATAATCGCGTCTTAATCTAACAATATATAAAGCAATTGGCGGTGTTTCAACAGCATTTTACAATAATTGTCGTATCCTTTGTTTTCCTTTTACGAAATGTCAGTATCGTGCTCGAAAATGGCTACACTTTCTTGCCTCTTTGTTTCAAAGAAAACATGATGCTAGTTCTAGCCTCGAACTCTTTGGTTCAGAAAAATCATCATAAGATCGATGGCCAATATTCGATATAAATGTCTCTTGATGCTGAATTCCAAATTTAAAGAGCTCCATTTTATTTTATTTTTTTGATCGAAAGGAGCTCCATTTATGTCATAAAAAATGAATGATTTTGAAAAGATATATATATATATATATATATTTTAAATGATTACTTGTATTACTTCTAATTATTTACCGATGGAAAATGCCTTCACCATTCATGAATTATCAAAATAATCTTTGTTACTTCATTTTTATAAGCGATACAAGCGATCGTTTTTAGGCAAGTGTCATTCAAATCATTTATTTTTTTACAGAAACAAACCTCTTCTGCATTCACAATGCACGTGAAATGTGGATAAGCATATGTATACAGCGAAGATCGATCAGCTATTGAAAGAAGGCTTAAAATCTCTCAGAGATTTTTGTGGGGACGTGGCGTTTCGGGATTTTTGCCTATATAAAGGATAACCAATTCTCGCATGCATGCAAGTCAGTGAGTAGAGCCTTTTCCCTAGTCATCCAGCATCAGAGATTGAGAGATAGAGAGAGCAATAAGAGAGCTATGAAACCGACGAGCCTCCTCCTCCTCTTCCTCGCCATCGCTGTCCCGGCATCGCTGACCCTCGCCGGCGACGTGCCCCACAAGATCCACCCGCTCCGGCCGCAGGCCGGCTCCGGCGACCATGTCGCCGGCGTCTCCTGCCTGAGCTGGCGGTTCGCGGTGGAGACCGACAACCTCAAGAACTGGGACCTGGTCCCCATGGTCTGCGAGAACTACGTCGGGCACTACATGCTCGGCCACCAGTACCGCAAGGACTGCAACGCCGCGGCCTGGGCGGCGTACGACTTCGCCAAGGGGCTGACGCTCAAGAAGGACGGGAAGGACGTCTGGATCTTCGACATCGACGACACCGCCCTCTCCAACCTCCCTTACTACGCCCGCCCCGAAAATGCATTCGGGTAAAACTTAAAAAAGGGACTCCTAGACAGACATGAATGTGCTAAACCAGAACAACTAGGTGTTTTTCTTACGACGTTCCGATGATCTCAGGGCGAAGGAGTACAACGAGACGACGTTCAAGGAATGGGAGAAGGAGGGCAAAGCGCCCGCCGTGCCGGCGGTACTGTACCTGTACAAGAGGCTGCTGAAGTTAGGGTTCAAGATCGTGTTCATCTCCGGCAGGTCCGAGAGCCTGAGGCCCATCACCGTCTACAACATGAAGAAGGTGGGCTACCACACCTGGGAGAAGCTCATCCTCAAGTAAGCCTAAATTTATAATAAAAATGAAAAAAACCTCGTCACTCCCATCTCCGACCATCTCTCTCTCTCTCTCTCTCTACACTCCTCCCCCGGGCCTGAACTAAGAACGGTGAAACGTCCGTCGGCGCAGGCAGACGTCGGAATCCGGGACGACGGCGTTGGTGTACAAGTCGAAGAAGAGGAAGGAGCTGGAGCAGGCGGGCTACAGGATCATGGGGAACATGGGGGACCAGTGGAGCGATCTGTTGGGGAGTCACATCGGGAACTGCACCTTCAAGATCCCGAATCCGATTATCTTCATCGCCTGAACCTCCTCCTCGGATTTCTTTTTTTTTTTTAATGTCGTTCGAAGCTTCGATCGACGCGTGTCTTGTGTCTATGTCTGAGTCTATGCTGCCCCCGCTTATCTGTGCCATTAAGAAAGGTCCGAACGCTTAGCTAGCGACGCTGGCTAACGCCAGGAGATCCTTTCGTCGGCAACCTACAAATAAGAGCTTAAAAGGGTGGGTTAGACTCAACCTTTGTAATGCTTTATGTCTCGTCGTTCATGTTCTAGTTCGAATGTATATATTGTACTGTGAGTTGTGCGGTAATTGTGCCACTGTTTTCTCTTTCTTGCCCTTCTTACGTGCTGAGTCTCGTCGGTTGAGATTTGGTTGAAGTGAATTTCGATAGATAGGAAAGATAGATTGGAGCTACGTGAGCTAAACTCCATGCCACTAACTCTTTCACTTTCGACAAAGTTATGGAACTTTTTCTTTTCCCAAACAACGCAAAACCGATAGATATTGGCGGATGTGGGGACGAGAAACGTCGGCATTATTCTTTAATAGAGGGGAGAAAAAGGAGGACCATGTGAGCTGAGGAATCGTATAATCAATCTTGAAGTACTAACCACTAGGGGTTCGCCCCAGTAGCCACCCTTCCAACATGAAAAGGGGGGTGAGGAGTTCAAATCCCCACCTTCTCAGGGGGGATGGGGATAGAGACGCGTAAGTTTCGAGAGTGGATTGCGACTCCCACGCTCTGCAAGAGGTAGGGCACAAGTCTGCGAGTGAGTGTAGAGTAGGAATAGAGTAAGACTGACAAAAAAAAATCTTGAAGTACTATTTGTATGAATTTTTTGATTTTATCAATTTAATCCTATATATATTTACAACAAAATTTTAATCCAGTCCATTTGGTCAATATTTTTTTTTTAAATCATTGACATGATAGTGTGCCACGTAGGACAATCAATGACAATTAGATTATCAAATTGACTATTTTATTGTGAAAATTGATAAGATAGAATAAATTGAAATTTCACGCCAACGTTTATGACTCAATTTGGCAAAATTGAAAAAATTTATGATCAAAATAGCATTCGTACTATAAGCTCAGGATTGATTGGGTAATATTCTCCTACACGAGCCTTTTGTGATTTAATCAAGGGATCAATAGTAGATAAATGGAATGTTTACATAAATCTCTAGCTCTAATTTCAAAGCATTACATCAATTACTCAAACGGGGACTCAACAACACTTATTAACTTTTAAATAAAAGGCTTCATTAGCATAATAGTTATTGAGGTACTGTGAAAATAATAATTTATTATGAGCTACAAATTCTTGAAGAAGTGAGTCTCACGATAATTTATAGTCAATAGACTATTATCATCACAGTACATTAATGATTGTTACGTTATCATTTTTCTATATAAAAAAAAATCTTTTTCGCTGGCGGGTCCATTCTTATCTAGTTATATCGGTCATTTATTATGCCTACAGGAGCTTGGGACAGGTCTATTCTGATCCAAATTTAGTTGCGCTCTGGATGAGGCAAACGGGACTTCTTTGATCCCAACGGTGGAGGACATGGGACTGCGTTCATATGCGCGGTAGACACGTTTCCATGAAATAATGTGGAGGGACGAGGCCCCGCAAACAAAATAGAATATGACGAGCGGGGGACCGTACATTTGAACTTAAGTGAGTTGCGCTTTTATTGATCACTATATGAATCTGGTTCAAGCTTTCCCTAGCCCTTCTTATCAATAGGAACCGGGAGAAATATTAGATATCCATGGATGATGTCAAGGCAACGCCATAAGTACATTAGATATTTGAAAGTATAGTATCACCGTATTTTGCTAACAAATCGAATGCAAAAGGTTTTTCTGAACGCAATGATCAGGGGCGAAAGTGTCTTCGGTGGTTCACATCATTGCACTCCTGAACCAGGAAAGGGTCCTCTGATAAAATATTATCGGGGCATGACCGTAAACAGTAGTAGCGAACAAAAGGACGATTCACTGGGCTGTTTCGAGGGCAGAATCCGAGGCATCCCGCCAGCAATCTTGTCAGACAAGATAACGTGATCCATAAATGTCGTGCTTTCCCATGCTGTGGTTCTCGTTTTTCGCCACCAACAATTAAACTTATAATCGTTTCTTAAGATGAGGACATCATTGAGAGATCTTCCCCACGGATTTTTATTTTTTTTGGGTCGAATTCCCCACGAATTTGATTAGCTTAATGAAATTGACGACTAACTCAAACAAAGGGAAAAACAAAAACCCAAAAAAAAAAAAAAAAGAAGGGGGCTACGTCGCGTGATGTTTATCGACATATAATTCCAAGTTCATGTCGTATTGAGGGGCGATGTAGAGCCTATTTAAAGGAGCGTCCTCGTGGTATAGCAAGCCGAAGAATACACCTATTTCTCCCTCTCTCTCGAGGCAAAAAAATGGGGAAAGAAAGTATGTGGGCGTTGCTCATCTTTGTGGCCGCAATCCGAGGCTCGCTCGCCGGAATCCCCCGTGAAATCCACCTCCTCCGGCCGCGCTCGGGCTCCGCCAGCGAGAGCGTGCGCGGCCTGTCGTGCCTGAGCTGGAGGCTGGGCGTGGAGACCCACAACATCAAGAATTGGAACACGGTCCCCCGGGAGTGCGAGGGCTACGTGGGTCACTACATGCTGGGCCATCAGTACAGGGAGGACTCGAAGGTGGTGGCGCGCGAGGCCGTGCTCTACGCCAAGAGCCTGACGCTCGCCGGAGACGGCAAGGACGTGTGGGTGTTCGACATCGACGAGACCTCGCTCTCCAATCTGCCTTACTACGCGAAGCATGGATTCGGGTATGTTACAAATGCATTAAGCTTTTGTTTTCTTTAATTCCTCTTTCATTTTGACGGTCCAAAACAGTAAAAGAAAGTGATTTCACAAGCCTTGTTGAAGCCCAAAGCATGTGTTTACTTTTTACCAAAGTTGAAACTTGAGTGGCTGAATAAATTTCTTCGAAGATGTCGTGTTTATTTGATTGGATCCGCGGTTGTTCACCGTAGAAAGACAGTCGCCGGGGTAAAAACTGAAAAGCACCCTATAGTTACCATCTTAACTACCATTAGTCTATCTGAACTTACTTCTTATAGAATTTTATAGTGAAGACTCTTTCTCTCTATCTGCAAAAAGATTACATTTTGATGATAATGCGGGTTTTGTCGATTGCTCGGCGTCGTGCCGGTATCGTGTACTTGGAATGAGCTCGTATACAATAGTTGGCCGTCCTGAGGGGAGAAAGGGATGTATGACGTTGTCGCCTTGAAAAACAATAATGGTGGTAATGTACAAAGGATAGGTACCATCTATACTCATATCATCAGACTTAGTCAAGTATAGTAAAGAAAAGATAAAGAGGAGAGCCACATGGAGGAGGTAGATGGTAAATGCTGTATGTTTTAAGAAAGTATACTCTTGCATAATAATGCTGGTCGAAAATCTTATCCTTTTAGCCTTTTCCTCCCCTTGGAATCCGCAATGATGTAGATGCAAAATGGGTTCTTGGACCACCCGAAAAGCAGAAGATATTGCCAAAGTTGTCTCCTTTCTTGCGGATCTTTGAAAATCAACGTGGACGGCGAAATACATATAATATTGCTCTCTAGTTTGTCTGTAACATCACCAAGTCAACTTCTACAAGTAATTATAATGAATCATGCGATGATGTGATTTCTTCTGCCGTTGGATAACCTCGATGTGCAAGACGATCCCCCACCTTCCCGGCTTTGGAAACAGTACACTGATCTTGTCGGATTAAAGCTGTAAACTTCGCTGTTTTTCCTATCATTGGAATTGCCCACATGATTACCAGTCGACACTGCTGACAAAAGCGAGACAGCTTCAACTGGTCATGACAGGACATAAAGAATTAAAAAGTAATATTAGAGCGCACATGGAAACACTTCTATTTTTTGTTCGCAGGAATAGAAATAAAAAAAAGTGTTTTTGTTGGGATAACGCAGTTTTTGAACAAAAGAACGTGTTTGGTAAGTGTAAAAAAAAACTGTTCTTGGAATAAAAAAATAAAAGAAACACGTTTGGTAAGCTCGCATGATCAATTTACGTTCTTAAAATAGAAAAAAACGAGTAAAACACGTTTGGTAAACGAAAAAAAAAAAATTATGTTTTAAATTTAAAAAAATATTTTCTTTAATAAAGTTTAAAATTGATATTGAATTCTCATTCTTATGAAATGCTCATTAATTTTATTTTGTTCATGGTTAGTGAAGACAAACATTTTTAACATGATCATATGGCATATTTTGTAGAAAATTTTGTAATTAAAGTTAGTATCAAATTTTTTCAAATACTTTTTTATTTGCATATAATGACACCATGAGCAGTATTCATTTGCATTAACTCCATGGAAGAGCATCACTAGGCCAACTGTCAACCTGTCAAGACAACATGCCCCTAATGGTCGTATTCCTCAGATCTATAGAAGGAGATTGTCAAATGTACCAGAAGCTTAGAATGATCGAGATGTGATGAACTTACCCTGAGATTAGTAGAATTACAGAAACCACCCATAGCACATACTGATAAATCGTGTGCTTTGGTTTAAGTGAAGGGGTTGCTCTTCTAGGAAGAGCATTTCTTTGGCTAACCCACCCGAACTAGGGCCGAATTAGAAACACAAAGCCAAGAAGAAAACCAGAAAGAAATCCGCCAATATGAGCAAAGTTGTCCACGTGAGGTAGAATACCCATCGCGAGATTTATTATAACGATGATGATGAGAGTTAACAATGCTGCTAACTGCACATACAGACAAAATGATCTATATGGTCAAAAGGCACGGTCAAAGAATTTCAAAAGGCTGAGGGTTCTAACAAAGGCCATGTTCGTGTTTGCATATATTATCCAGTTTGTAATGAGTTCGGAGAGCATGCTCCCTAGCAAACCGAAAAGGGCACCCGATGCACCAACCGAGATGCTAGATTGAATGAATAGGGCTGATAATAAACTTCCACCAAAGCCAGATATAACATACAGTAGCCTGATTCGAACTGAAAATTGGAAGAGAAACTACGAGTTAATTTTTGCAAAGCTACGATACTTCATAAAAACGAGAGCTTAATATTTCCATGGAAGCATCAGTGGGAGCCTATCCGATTGGGTTTGTGTCAGAATCTCAAACAGGTAGAGCCTTTCAAGGTAAAGGCGATGATGCATTATGAAGTTGCAATAAAATCATTTGCTACAGTAAAGAACATTTATGCATACCAAAACCAAATTCCTGTTCAAGTCGGATCCCTATGAAAACTAGACTCAACATATTTGCCAGCACGTGGAAAACCCCAGCGTGCAACCATATGCAGGTAAATAGGCGCCAAGCCTGGTGCTTCTGAACCACGTCAGCAACTGCTAAAGCGCCATCTCGTATAACCTGAACAGGAAAATGGCAAATGACATAATTTCATTGAATGAAAAATTTCCCAAAACCATAACTCCACTATATGGTATGTCAATTTGCATGTTAAGATGAGCTGGACACATAATGCAAATCTCCACCAATAAGAGTTAAGAGTTCTATTTTAGAGATTAACATTAAATTACGATTTAATACATGCGAAACAGCTGAGAAATAACTCTCGATAGAGTTAATCGTCCAGAATCAAAATGACATCTTCTGTTGTTTAGATGTGTCTTGGTAAGGGCTGCAAGAAATGCTATGCCCAGCACTATCATGTTAAGAAACATTTGTAAGTCTCATCCTTTCTCTATCTTGCTGCTCTCATTTCCCCTTTTTCGAGGTTCAAGTTTGTCTGATGGCTTTTATTCAGATCATCCATGAACAAGATGATGAAATCAAACTCAGCTTCTTAGTTCCAATTCAAATCAGGAGATTTCCGGTAATTACACAAGATATCTATTACTCAACCGCCTTTTGCTACTTGGGTTTCACATTACTATCCACCTTCTGCCTTCGGAACCACTATCTAATTCGAAACAAGTACATGGAATTTCATATTGAACATTAACTATAGTGCGAGCCTTACTTTAACAGAAAAGTTACTGCATCTCTGGCTCCTCTCTCCACCAAAGATTGATCTCACGAGTAAACTAAACAACAATGGAGCACAAACTCACAAAAGTCATCCACTACAAGGACCATTCTAAAAAAACCCATGAAGCATCCACAAGCCCATGACCTATTCAACTGCAGACACATCTAGACGTTGCATTCCACCCACCGTGCCATGCATCAATCCCATATACGTGCTAGAAATGATACAGAAACAGAGAAAGTAACAGAGAAGGAAGACTCACGTATCTGATGAAGGCTCGAGCAGGGGATTCTCCTTGAGCATTTGAAAAGAGAACCTCCCCAGAAACCTGGCGATGCAAAAGCCGGATTTCTTGGGACGATCGTTCACGTACATGGTCACCAAGAACATCACCATGTTGGCCACCACGAACGACGGGACCAGCCACGTGACCCATCGTCTGTACCTGACCTGCCTGAACACATGGTCCTCCGTCCCCGCCGCCACCCCGTCGTCCCCGCCCCACCCCTGCACCATGATCTGCACCTCCGACGAAGGATCCTTGCCCTTCATCGCAACTCCCCCGCTCTTCTTATCGAAAATGCGTTAGCTTGTCGTCGCCATTGGGATTCGTGGGACAAAAATTCAATCTCAAACCCATGTGGGTCGGAGATGAATCATCAAAAGGCGAGATTTTTGGCCCCCGTTCGGATTGGGTCGGAGATGAATTATAAAAGGCGAGATTTTCGTCCCTTTTTCGGGATTGGGTCGGAGGGGAACTTCTCTTTTTTCCCGTTCCTTCGGCAGCTAAAAAAACGCAAGACGGATGCGATCAATGTTAAAGTGAACGAGAAGAGAGAAAAAAAAGAAATCTTGCGAAACCGTGACGTGGGTTGATGGGTTTTGTGCTATCTTTGGGTGATCCGTTGTTGCGAAACCATCGCAGATCTGCCGTCGGCAGCCTCAAGCGAGCGTCCCAGATATGCCGCGCCGAAGCCCATCGTCGACCGGAGAAGGAGGAGCACCGAAAACGTACCTGGAGTTGGAAGCTTCAGCCGGTGAGTCGCCGGAGTGAGGAGTCGCCGGAGAGTCAGCCGAGTGGGAGCCACCGAAGAGAAGGGAGAGACGCCGGAAAAGGAAGGAGGAGGCGGAGGAAGCTTCGGCCGAGAGAGAGCACGCACGAAGGAGAAGCTTCAGCCGGTGTTCTTCTTTCTCCAATTTTGTTCCCGTTTTGTTTTTTGTTTCTTTTCATTTTTGTTCTTGAAGAAGTGTTTATGGAGAAAAGAAACAACTTTTTTGTGTTTCTTTTTTTTTTGCTTCAATTTTGTTCCGGGAATAAAAAAAACAAAAAAAAACGTAAACGCAACCAAACGCGTTTTTGTTTTTTTTTGTTAACAAAATCCGTACAGAAAGTGTTCCGGAAACGTTTTTAAGAAACGTTTCCATGCACGCCCTTATGCTACTTCTAGGGTTTCTTTTTCATTCCTAGGGAAACACAGTCGTGTCCATCTCTAATTCATTTGTAATCCATTTTCATGTGTAAACTAAGCGCAGGGCGGAGCCCTACAACTCGACGCTGTTCAATCAGTGGGTCCTGACCGGCAAAGCACCGGCGCTGCCGGAGACGCTGGAGCTGTACCGGGAGCTGTTGAAACTGGGGATCAAGCCCATCTTCCTCACCGGAAGAACCGAGGACCAGAGGAAGATCACTTCCTCCAACCTCAGGAACGCTGGGTTTCGCAACTGGGAGATGCTCATCCTGAAGTAAGCTCGCCTTCCGACTTCTTTATCCACCTGAAACGCGACGAAAGAAGCAAGAAAACTATACGAAATTCATCGCTTCATCCTCTATAGACTTAACATGATTGATTAGGGTTACAACCTCATGCCTTAAGTCATTCCGTATTGGAATTGCACTCACCGGTCGTTTGGGTTTGCAGGGGATCGGCTTACTCGGGGACAACGGCGGTGGTGTACAAATCGAGCGAGAGGAGGAAGGTGGAAGAGAGCGGGTACAGAATCGTTGGCAATATCGGAGACCAATGGAGCGACCTGTTCGGTATCCATGCCGGCAACCGAACCTTCAAGTTGCCTGACCCCATGTATTACATTAGTTGATCCCTTTCATCAGTTTCTCTTCATTGATCGGGGCCCATTTAAGTCCATGGTGGATGCGATTGACTACCAATAAATCTCTCGAGAGGAACAATGTATGCATTAGACCACTCAAAATGGGTTATAAACCAATTTCTTCGCCCATATGTGATGACAATTATTATATGAGTTAGATATATTTAGTAGATGGTATAAATGGGTTTAGAATATTAAAACCCAAAATGATATGGGTATTAAATGAATTTATAACTTATATAGATTCAACCAACTTTTTAAGGTATGAATTTTCTTAGATTTAATTAAATACGGAAGTATTTTAACTATATGAGTCCGATCGAGTATGCATTGGGTTACTATATTTGTATCGTATAAAAATGAATCAAAATGGGTTAAATGGATTAATCTTGATTGGACCTCAAACCGAACCGAATCAATCCAATCCACTAGTCTGGTATGCATTGATTAGATGTATCTAAACACTCTCTTATCATTTAGGCACTTAAATCTCAAGCAATAACAAAGATCTTTTAATAATGTATGCAGGTCACATTTGCTTTATTCTGTTCACCCACCTGATAAAGAAAATTCGGGTTATGTCTCTACTGATTAAGTAATCAAGTAATATTGTATCATTTTTCAGAATTTTGACTCTTGCGGAAGTTATATCACGTAATATCGCATTATATTATACTAAACAAAGCTCATTAAATACTTTGGACTCGCTTATTCCGTGGGACAACAAATAGTTGGAATTTCGGATTGCAAATATATTGTTCCATTAGGGAAAAGTTGTTGGTCGACTCTAAAGGTCACTATCACATGAATAAGTTACCACGTATAAAGTCTTGTTTTTCTATGTGAAAAGCGTGAATAGTAAATTTGTTTCCTGTGCTTAACAATTTTTTCCATGACAAAAAGTTAGTTTTCTACATTAAATATAAGAATCACAATGGCCAGGGGATCCACCTCCCAACAACTAAAGAGTAAAAGATGCATAATTTTATAGATCAGTGTCAAGCCAATGTAAGATATTAGTATCTATCAAATTCGATTTTTCTTTTAGGTGAAAGCCTATATTTTTTTTTTAGCTTGCCTATTTTTTTCCAATCCATTCTTTGGATTTTCAATTTGTCAAATCAGTCATTGAAGCTATATACCTCTTTAAATCAAATGTTTTGCGGCTCCAATTTCAAGAGCCTAACGCCAAATATATATATTTCATTATGGACTATCAAAAAACTTAGGAGACTAACTCCGAAAATGAAGACCGTGACTAGATTTTAAGCAATGAAATCTCTCAACAAGAAATTTGCTTTTGGCTTTTTGCATAAAATTTTTTGCATTCTTCAACAATCATGTTTGCTTTAATTGACTATATTTGGAACTAGAGATATACCACCGGAAAAGTTATCCAAAATGGGAGAGTAATTGAGTCAAGCCAGGTGGATACCCTGTCAAGTTTGAGCACGACTTGCATATGCAACACAAAAACTAGATCAACTATTAGAATATATGTGCCAGAGCTCTACTTGACTATAGAATCGAGATACTCCTACTCAATTCGGCTCAACTCAGCTCAAGGTCAATTAATTTATCAAGGAACTCAAGCTCGAGCTCTAGCTTGATCCCCAATTTTCTAAAGGCTCAAATAATGTGAATATGTTATGTAGTCTTTATTAGAAAATTTGGGGAAAGCCATGATCTCGATGATCATGACCAGTTGCGGAAACGTATGAAATCTATACTAGCTCCAGCCATTAATGATATCAAGTATAGATATGTGGAGCTTGAGCAATCGTGAATGGGCACTTCTAACCAATTGCCCTCTTGACGTTCATGGTGTGCTCTCTAATTATCAGATAATTAGAATAATGAGAATAATAAGAAGATTTGTCTTAGATGACCTATTTATATGCCCATACAAATTCTAATAGATATACTCTTCCATCCAGACTAATCCTAATATATATGGACAATCTTCATAGTTATCAACTACTAGATTTGGATAATAAATCCTCAGTGAAATCTAATGTAGTCGGCCCATTTTTCCCACTGCTTGTGTATTATGAAAGATCATGCAAACACCACCAAATCAGCTCCATCCATTACGCGGGAACATCAATCGTGGCGACCAAGGGGTGAGCGATCGATCGGCACCGAGGTGATCAACGGAAACGGAAAGGCAATGGGAGGGAAACCGAGGGAAATGAGGAAGCGAGGATACCGTTGCCGAGGGAGAGGAGTGGTTGTGAGGAGCAATCGCAGCGGCAGTGAGGGCAGGAGGCGGAGGGGCCGCGGCCACAGCCGCGGACGGAGGCGAGGGCCTTGGTGGAGCGCTAGTGCAGAGGGGGCCCCACTATGTAGCACAACATGCACACCGCCATCACTGCGATGAACGACTTCAGCGCCCTCTGCTGTTGCTGATCATCTCTCTCCCTCCCCCTCGCAGGATGTACGAGTGTATGATTTCGAGCCGGAGCGACGGCAGCAACGGCGGCGACGGCGGCGAATGGTGGGCGATCGATTGTTCGTAGGAACCACGGAGGAGGAGAGAGAGGCGCGTGACGGGGGTGGTTTCCCTCCTAAATGCAAGGGGAGTTTTAAGAAGTCTACACTTGCTAGAATTGAGGTGCATAAAAGAGAAAATAGAAAAGCACAATTTTTTTTTTGTAGGATTTTGAGTGAATTTATTTGATTGATTGTGTAATGGGATCGTAATTGAATAATTGCGAGTAGAGTCGATTTTCTTTTTCTTTTTTGGGATGAAGAGAGAGTAGTGGTTAGTTTTAATTTGTGATGTATGAGTGATTTTGGAAGATAATTGGTCAATCATTGAGTTAAGAGTAGACAGATCAATGACAGATTAACCATTGAGTTAATTTTATGAATAATGAAATGTTTCCAATCATTGAGAAATCTTTTCCACTCAACCATTTTTTTAAGTAATAAAAGTAATTATTTTTTTAAAATATTTTTCACATCACTCATTTTCCATAAAATAAATATAACCTTAGTTTGACGCAAAGGAAGCCGTCTATATACATCACAGGAGCTCAATGAAAAATAAAATGTGCTTTTTATCGTTATGTAATTGGCCACTAATAAGTAGAATCAAAGGAGCATTGAAAAATGTAAGGAATTATGACCTATTATAAGTCTATTATCCATCCACCGTAAAATTTCACTCGGGTGAAATGCATCATAAAGTGACAAAAAGACATGAAGAAAATGCTCATCTCCTTTGTTCAGATTGAATTGAAGTTGGATGCTTTGTTTTTTTCTTCTTCTTTTTTTCTTTTCTTTTTTTCTAATTAAAGCAGATATGAAGGCATCTTTTGTCCCAGAAGATTGGGGACCGATCGTGACATGACGGTTTCACGAATAAAACGTGCCCCAAAAAAAGCTTGGCTGAAAAGTCACGAGAATTTTTTTAAGTAATAAAAGTATTTCTTTAAAAATAATTTTCATATCACTCATTTTCCATAAAATAAATATAACCTTAGTTTGACGCAAAGGAAGCCGTCTATATACATCACAGGAGCTCAATGAAAAATAAAATGTGCTTTTTATCGTTATGTAATTGGCCACTAATAAGTAGAATCAAAGGAGCATTGAAAAATGTAAGGAATTATGACCTATTATAAGTCTATTATCCATCCACCGTAAAATTTCACTCGGGTGAAATGCATCATAAAGTGACAAAAAGACATGAAGAAAATGCTCATCTCCTTTGTTCAGATTGAATTGAAGTTGGATGCTTTGTTTTTTTCTTCTTCTTCTTCTTTTCTTTTCTTTTTTTCTAATTAAAGCAGACATGAAGGCATCTTTTGTCCCAGAAGATTGGGGACCGATCGTGACATGACGGTTTCACGAATAAAACGTGCCCCAAAAAAAGCTTGGCTGAAAAGTCACGAGAATTATTCGTACAATTTAAAAAAATAAAAAATAAAAAAATTAGGAAGAGGGTCCTCCATTAATTAAATATTTTTCAGATTTTTGGATAATGTTATAAATGTGATTACTGTCCGAATTACTCGACTTTCTTATTTAACAGTTTAAATCAATAATGCAGATTATTTTTTTAATCTACTTATAAGCCAGAGGATTAATGCATGTTTCCGGTGAAATTCCAAAGCATTTGGACGGTGAAGAGGCGAGGCAGGAACTCTGTACGTGTGGATATGCCCATATGCCGGAGGATATTCATGCAGCTACATGGGAGATTTTTTTTTTTTTACCCTATTTATGTCGTAAGTGTCCTAGTCAATTGTCATTTCATCGTACAATTATATACTTTTAGCCTGTATAGCTTCCCCACCGATTTGATTAGCTTAATGAAATTCTCAACTATCTCAAAACAAAGGAAAAACAAAAACAAAAGAGCTACGTGGCGTGATGTTTATCCACATATAATACTATGTTCATGTCGTATGGAGAGGCGACGTTGAGCCTATTTAAAGGAGCGTCCTCGTGGTATAGCAAGCCGAAGATTACACCTACTTCTCCCTCTCTCTCACGAGGCAAAAAATGGGGAAAGAAAGTATGTGGGCGTTGCTCATCTTTGTGGCCGCAATCCGAGGCTCGCTCGCCGGAATCCCCCATGAAATCCACCTCCTCCCGCCGAGCTCGGGCTCTGCCGGTGAGCGCGTGCACGGCCTGTCCTGCATGAGCTGGAGGCTGGGCGTGGAGACCAACAACATCAAGAATTGGAACACGGTCCCCCGGGAGTGCGAGGGCTACGTGGGTCACTACATGCTGGGGCATCAGTATAGGGAGGACTCGAAGGTGGTGGTGCGCGAGGCCGTGCTCTACGCCAAGAGCCTGAAGCTCACCGGAGACGGCAAGAACGTGTGGGTGTTCGACATCGACGAGACCTCGCTCTCCAATCTGCCTTACTACGCGGAGCATGGATTCGGGTATGTTACAAATGCATTAAGCTTTTGTTTTCTTTAATTCCTCTTTCATTTTGACGGTCCAAAACAGTGAAAGAAAGTGATTTCACAAGCCTTGTCAAAGCCCAAAGCATGTGTTTACTTTTTCCCAAAGTTGAAACTTGAGTTTGTTTGATTGGATCCACGGTTGTTCGCCGTAGAAAGACAGTCGTCGGGGTAAAATCCGAAAAGCGCCCTGTAGTTACCATCTTAACTACCATTAGTCTATCTGAACTTACTTCATATAGATTTTTACAGTGAAGACTCTTTCTCGGTATCTGCGAAAAGATTATATTTTGATGATAATGCGGGTTTTGTCGATTGCTAGGTGTCATTCATGTGCTGGTATCGGGTACTTGGAATGAGCTCGTATACGATAGTCGGCCGTCCTAGGGGAGAAAAAGATGTATGACGTTATCGCCTTGAAAAACAATAATGGCGGTCATTGAACAAAGAATAGGCACCATCTATGTTCATCTCATGAGACTTAGTCAAAGTATAGTAAAGAAAAGATAAAGAGGAGAGCCACCAGGAGGAGTTAGATGGTCAATGCTGTATGTTTTAAGAAAGTATACTCTTGCATAATAATGCTGGTCGAAAATCTTATCCTTTTAGCCTTTTCCTCCCCTTGGAATCCGCAATAATGTAGATGCAAAATGGGTTTTTAGGCTGCGTTTGGTAAAATTTTTTTACAAATGGACTTTGAGTTGAATGTGCGTTTGGTAAAAAAACTTTCGCAAGGTGCTTTGATGGGTATTATTTTTTCTTTTCTTTTCTTTTTTTTTTGAAAATTCAACTAAACCCTTCGCCGGACCGACAAAGGGCTGCGGCTACCGGCGAGCTAGATCTGGTGCCGACGGCCGCCGGCGCCAAATCTGGCTCACTAGCAGCCATCGCCCTTCGCCGTTCCAGCGAAGGGTTGCTCCTTTTTCATTTAAAAAATAAATAAATACATGGGTAATAACGAAAATATGAAAAATTAATGAGGGTAGTTTAGGAAGAAAAAAATATTTTTAGCATTTCCAAGGAGTGACTTTCATTTGAAAGCTCCTTAAAATTGATTGCTAAACATCCTTATTTTAGCTGAAGGGGCTTTGGCATCTAAATGGGCTTTCTAAATGCCCATCCAAACGCACTCTTAGACCACGCGAAAAGCAGAAGCCTCAAGAGTCCAAAAAAAAAAATAACGCAACATGCTTAATAGGTCCAGAAAGGAGATTTTGCCAAAGTTGTCTCCTTTCTTGCGGAACTTTGAAATCAACGTGGACGGCGAACTACGTATGACATTGCTCTCTAGTTTGTCCGTAACATCGCCAAGTCATAACTTCCACAAGCAAATGAATAAGACCTGCGTGCCCGTAATTATAATGAATCATACGATGATGTGATTACTTCTGCCGTTGGATAACCTCAATATGCAAGACGATCCGCCCCTTCCCGGGTTCGGAAACAGTACATTGATCATGTCGGATTAAAGCTGTAAAATTGGCTGCTGTCCCTGTCATTGGAATTGCCCACATGATTCCCAGTCGACACTGCTGACAAAAGAGGGACAGCTTGGACCGTTCATGACAGGACATAAATAACTCAAAACTCAAAAGTAACCTTATGCTACTTCTAGGGTTTCTTTTTCATTCCTAGAGAAACACAATCATGTCCATCTCTAATTCGTTGCGCTTTGGTTAGCTTTGTAATCCATTTTCATGTGTGAAGTAACCGATCTAATTATCGAATGCGCAGGGTGGAGCCCCTCAACCCGACGCAGTTCGGTCAGTGGATCCTGACCGGCAAAGCACCGGCGCTGCCGGAGACGCTGGAGCTGTACCGGGAGCTGTTGAAACTGGGGATCAAGCCCATCTTCCTCACCGGAAGACCCGAGGACGCGAGGAACATCACTTCCTCCAATCTCAGGAACGCTGGGTTTCGCACTTGGGAGATGCTCATCCTGAAGTAAGCTCGCCTTCCGACTTCTTTATCCACCTGAAACGCGACGAAAGAAGCAAGAAAACTATACGAAATTCATTGCTTCATCCTCTATAGACTTAAAATGATTGATTAGGGTTACAACCTCATGCCTTAAGTTATTCCGTATCGGATTTGGATTCACCGGTCGTTTGGGTTTGCAGGGGATCGGCTTACTCGGAGACCACGGCGGTGGTCTACAAATCGAGCGAGAGGAGGAAGGTGGAAGAGAGCGGTTACAGAATCGTTGGCAATATCGGAGACCAATGGAGCGACCTGCTTGGAATCCATGTCGGCAATCGAACCTTCAAGATGCCTAATCCCATGTATTACATTAGTTGATCCCTTCATCACTTTCTCTTCATTGATCGGGGCCCATTTAAGTCTATCGTCGATGTAATTGACTACTAATAAGGGCGCGCATAATAAAATTTCTATTTCTCTATTTCTCTATTTCTCTATTTTAGGAATAGGTTTAAAGTAAATCATTTAGTAACGATTTGATTTTTCTATTTTAAAATAGATTTCTATTCCAAAAATAGATTTGAAGAAGAAATCATAAGCTAAAATTTTTAACTTCTCAATTTCTAAAATAGAAATTAAGAAATCAATTTCTGGCTAAAAATCAATTTCTGTTCCAGAAATTTTGTCATGCGCATCATAAATCTCTTGAGAGGAAGGACATGCATTAGACCGGTCAAAATGGGTTATAAACCAATTTTTCTTCACCTATATGTGATGACAATTATTATATGAGTTATATATATTTAGTAGACGGTATAAATTGGTTTAGAATGTTAAAACCCAAAATAATATGAGTATTAAATGAATTTGCGACTTATTTAGGCTCAACCAACTTCTATAGGTATGAATTTTCTTAGATTTGATTAAATACGATAGTGTTTTAGCTATATGAGTCGGATCGAGTATGTATTGGGTTACTATATTTGTATTGCATAAAAACGAATCAAAATGTGTTAAATAGATTAATCTTGATTGGATCTCAAACCGGACTGAATCAATCCAATCCACAGGTCTAGTATGCATTGATTAGATGTATCTAAACACTCTCTTATCATTTGGACATTTAAATCTCAAGCAATGACAAAGATCGTTTAATAATAGAAACTTTCTAACGTATGCAAGTTACATTTGCTTTATTCTATTCACCCACCCGGTAAAAGAATTCGGGTTATGTCTCTACTGATTAAGTAATTAAGTAATATTATATCATTTTTCAGAATTTTGACTCATACAAAAGTTATATCACGTAACATCGCATTATATTATATGGAACAAAGCTCAGCAAATACTTTGGACTCGCTTATTCCGTGGGACAACAAATAGTTGGAATTATGGATCACAAATATATTGATATTCACTTTCCGTTAGGGAAAAGTTGTTGGTTGCCTCTAAAGGTCATTTGCTAGAGACATTTCATATAAGAAAATTCACCATTACATGAATAAGTTACCACGTATAAAGTCTTGTTTTTCTATGTGAAAAGCGTGAATAATAAATTTGTTTCCCGTGCTTAACAATTTTTTCCATGACAAAAAGTTAATTTTCTACATTAAATATAACAATCACAATGGCCAGGGGATCCATCTCCCAACAACTAAAGAGTAAAAGATGCATAATTTTATAGATCAGTTTCAAGCCAATGTAAGATATTAGTATCTATCAAATTCGATTTTACTTTTAGGTGAAAACCTATATTTTTTTAGCTTGACTTTTTTTTTCCAGTCCATTCTTTAGATTCTCAATTTGTCTAATCGGTCATTGAAGTTATATACCTCTTTAAATCAAATGTTTTGCGGCTCCAATATCAAGAGCCTGACGCTAAATATATATTTTATTTATTTATTTATTTCATTATGGACTATAAACAAATTTAGGAGACTAACTCCGAAAATGAAGACCATGACTAGATTTTGAGCAATGAAATCTCTCAACACGAAATTTACTTTTGGCTTTTTGCATCGAAACTTTTGCATGCTTCAACGAACATGTCAGCTTATATTTGGAACTAGAGAGATATGATCGGAAAAGTTATTCAAAATAGGAGAGTAATCGAGTTGAGCTAAGTCGATACACTATCAAGTTTGAGCTCGACTTGCATATGCAACACAAAAACTAGATCAACTATTAGAATTTGTGCCGGTGCTCTACTTGACTATAAAATCGAGATATCACACTCAATTCAGCTCGACTCAACTCAACTCAAGTACAATTAATTTATCAAGGAACTCAAGCTCGAGCTCGAGCTTGATCCCAATCTTCTAAAGGCTCAAGTGATGTGAATATGTTATGTAGTCTTTATTAGAAAATTTGTAGAAAATCATGATCCCGATGATCAGGATCAATTGTGGAAACGTATGAATTATGTACTAACTTCAGTCGTTGATTATATCAAGAATAAATATGCATAGCTTGAGCAATCGTGAATAAGCACTTCTAGCCAATTGCCCTCTTGACGTTGATGATGTGTTCTCTGATTATTAGATAATCGGAACAATGAGAATAATAAGAGGGTTTGACTTAAATGGCTTATTTATATGCCCATGCAAATCCTAATAAATATAGTCTTCCATCAAGACTGATCCTAGTAGATATGGACAATCTTCATAGTTATCAACTATTAGATTTGGATTATAAATTCTTAGTGAAATCTAATGTAGGCAAATTTAACTGAATGTGGGGTCATATTAAAAAAAAATATTATAACAATCTTGAGACATTTGTGCCTATTTTGACTAATCTAAACATTTTTTAACGAAAATATTCGACTTGACAAAATATTAGAATCAATCGAGCTCAAGTTTGACCCAAAATTAAACGACAATCTTGAGTAATCATCCAACCAAGGTAGAGCCACTTGTGAGTACCTTAACTGAATTTCGCTCTTAATTTAAACTCGATTATCCGATCACCAAAATTAAAATTTTAAGAATTTGGTTTGGTTGGTGAAAAACATGCCCTATTTTTCTTTTGGTATATATATATGTATACAAAAAATGCGTTAGTTTAAAAGATAAAAATAGTACCTTTTATTCAGTTATACAACAAATCCAATTCCACTAAAAATCTCACGAGGCACGATCCAAATGGCCGAGGGGCGAACGTGAAGGGCACTCATTCACCAGCGCACCCGAATCATGAGATCACGTCGCCAGGTGGACGGCTGCAGTCTCACCAGGCGGGCCCCGCGCACCGCCCGATGGGACCCCCTCCGTGCCGGTCCAAGATGATTGCGGTCCACGTGCATCGCAGGGGATTAATTCCCCCTTATATAAGGCTCTCTCTTTTAAACCGAACACACAGAGAGAAGCGAAAGCCAGAAAGAGAGAGAGAGAAAGAGAAAGAGAGAGCGAAAATGTCGTGGCAAACGTACGTGGACGACCACCTGATGTGCGACATCGACGGCCACCACCTCGCCGCCGCGGCCATCGTCGGCCACGACGGGAGCGTGTGGGCGCAGAGCTCCGCATTCCCTCAGGTCGTTCTCCGATCTAGCTAAGCTATGCGCGTGCGTGTTCGCGATCTCCGGTTCGATTTGATCTGCATTTGATCCCGTCTTTTCGGTTATGGATGCGTCAGCAATGATGAGATCTAGAGATGCGTTCGTCGTCCGATCTCGTGATGATGATGATGATGATGATGATGATGTCGAATTGGATTGATCTCTTGGTCGCTTGATATTTGATCATCGTACGCTTGTGTGATCGAAACTGGGGATGTTTCTCTAGGAATTGATGTCCGTCGGGGGAATAGCATGTTGTCCCCATCTGAGATTGATCTCGACGATTTCAACATTCTGCATTGCGCAATCCGATGCTCGTTACCCTCTCTTTTTAGCTAACTGTATGATCATTTCGCTTCGTTGTGGTATCGGTTCGATGGACAGAAAGATGTTTAGCGGGTTAGCGGGAGCCAAGTTTCTCGTCGATGTGCGAGCATTACGCTAGTAATGCAGCTCATGACGAGTGCATAGATGATCTTTCGGGGGGCCCGCGGGGAATGGGTTTTTTGGGGGTTGGTATTTTTGTATGTCGCCTTGATAATGCAACTGAATTGAGCGCCTTTCTCTGTATTGAGATGAGATGATAATGTTGCGTCATCCCTTTTCTTTTTCTTTCCTCTAGTTTAAGCCACAGGAGATTGCTGCCATCATGAAAGATTTTGATGAGCCCGGCTCGCTTGCTCCGACGGGGCTACACCTCGCCGGCGCAAAATACATGGTTATCCAGGGAGAGGACGGAGCTGTTATTCGTGGAAAGAAGGTATGCAGGTCTTCTTCTTCTTCTGTTTATGTATTGATAGGAGAATTTGATAGATGCAGGTGGTGCTTGTTTAGAAAAATCTAACTAAACGAGTGATATCGCATGTACATGGATGAAGCTAATTTGCCATCTTATAACTTGTTACCGTATAAGGGGCCATCATACCTATAATTGATTCCGCATTGTATTTCGAACTGTCTTTCACTTCTAAATCATTCCTTCACTGTGCTGAACAATTCATACATCTCGATACTTTATAAACAAAGTGAGCACGAAATTTATTTCAAGTTAAGGTGGGCATGGGAGACACGGTACATGATACTTGAGTTTAAAGCTTGAGAATTTAACTCTGGATCGCTTGAATTCTGTGTCCTCAAGTCGAGCAGTGCCACAGCCGTTGAAGCTGATTCCTAACAGGATAGTCAAGCGTACTAGTGTTTCCATTGATTTGCAGGGTACCGGTGGCGTTACCGTGAAGAAGACCACCCAAGCTCTGATCTTTGGCATCTATGAGGAACCTTTGACACCAGGACAGTGCAACATGGTTGTTGAGAGGATGGGAGATTACCTGATCGATCAGGGCCTGTAAATCTCTGCGCCGAAGCTTATACTTCTTTACAGATTTTGACTCCACTTTGAGGCTTGCTGTCTTCTTCCTTGCTCCAGCTGAGACAGGGGGAGTAGAGTCAATTGGAATAACCATGTCAGGACTAGAACAGCCTTTCATGTTCAAGTCGTGCTTTGCTTTGTCATTATCTATATATATGTCTAGTTGCTCAATTCTTGTAATCATGGCCCCAAGTTTGGTTTTCTAAATGATTCTGAGAATCCATATTATGATGTGATATGAACAGAAAGTTTGTCCATTGTTTTCTGAAATAATGCTTTTCCAGCTTTGTCCATTGTTTTCTGAAATAATGCTTTTCCAGCTTCATTATGATTAGCCAAGTTCCTCATGGGGACGGCAGTAGGCATTGGTGAAACCTCAGGTCAAGCTCGAATTTGCATTCTTTTGAGGGCAATCTAGAGAAGTTTTCGTTCACCAAATTGGTGGAGGGAAGTTTTCTGGGCATATTCATTTCCTCAGCTAACACAACTACAATTCTTCTTCACAAACTCCATGAAAGAAAAAAAAAACAACAGGAATTGCTCCATTTCTTTTAAAAATCCAGTCACGCTGAATGAATCTCCACCAAAGAGATTGTTTTTCCCATTTCCTGCACTTGGGGACTAACTTGAGCTCATCAGATGTCGTCGAGATTGTATTGCACGGTCTTGAATTCGGCTGGATCTCCTCACTGGAGTTGCAATACTGACCCAAGCTTCTCTGGTTCCATCCTCCTGCGACGAGGCAATAAAGAAACTTACTTGTCACGGAAGTCCATGGAAAATGATGCCATCAATAGCCTATATTAACTAAAAAGTATGACACCACCGTTCTTACCTTTCTTGTCGATATCATCTCAGTAGTAGTAAAGCTTCCGAGCGAAGGAGAACTCTCGAGAGGAGAAGAAGAGACTCGATCGGATGCCAAGCGATGCTCTCTTTCTGAATTCTCTGCGAATTCGCAAGTACACTTGGTCGGCGACACTCTGAAAGAATGTCCTGAAGTTGAAGGCAAATCATTAGCAAACTTTTTCTTCCTTCTCAAGTACAGCACCAGCACAAATGCAAGAACTGCCGCGGCAAAAACACAAAGAAGAGCCATCGTCACTAATTCAATCCCTATGAACCCTGAAGTAACTTCACCAACTTCATGAGTTTCTTCTAGCAGCAGATTTTCAGTTTCGCTTCCAACTTCTGGTTTGGCAATTCCACTCCCCTGAGGCTCCGAGCTCTTCTTAATCCAATAAAAGTTGCTCTCTACGCCTTCATTTTCTTGTTCGCAGACATCATCATTTTTCTTGAGTCTTGTCTCCGCCGCCTTCGAAGACTCTTCAAGTTCAACTTCAGCCCTCTGCCAAATCCCACCATCTCGTCCCTCCACAGCCTCATCTAGTTCATCGTACTGATAAGAACCCTTCATCACCTCATCCATTTCCATCCACTCGGTGGCATCCCCTATATCGCCTGACGAGTCGACATCAGTTTGAGCCGCACTGCTTTCATGAAGTTCAACTATCTTTTCAGGTGCCTCCTCATTTGTAGAACTCAAATTTTCATGCCTTCCTTCAACGTCGCCAATTTCATCTGAAGGAGAAGAAATGCTCTTACTTGACACATCAATTTCAACAAATTCAACAAGCTCCTCAGAAACATCTAAATATGTACGACTGGACCTTCTTTGCCAATCTTCAAAGTCCTGTAACGGAAACGAAATCCTCGTATGACAGATACACACCATCAGCACCAAAACGTGAAGCAAAAGCAGCAATTTGCATAACCATCTCAACCTGCAAATCTGCGGCATCTCCACTCGATTACCTGCTCCATCAAACTCAGAATCCTCCTGCTCTTGCTTCGCCGAATTCTCACTCACGGACCCTCCCGAATTGGAACCTATACTCGTGCCGCCAAAACCGTCCATCACTTCCTCCAGTCGACGAAGGACCTCACAGTGCCGTCCGGGGTCGTAGCGGAGGAACTTGGGCCGGGGCGAAAGGTAATTGGTGAAAGGATCATAAGGGCTCGAGACCGGTGTTCCTACACCAGAAGAATCGGAGTCAGACTCACCAGGGTATCGAGAGTTCATCCTCATTTCCCGATCGAATCTTTCATGTGATCGGCTTCTCGTCGCAGTTCCGAATCTTAAACGAAAACACAAATGCGCAAGGAGAGATGTCAGTAGAAAAGGGCGATTCGCGGGGGTTCAGAAGCATGAGCGATTGAGGTTTTTGAGGGTGTTGATGAGGAAGAATCGGCTATTGCAGAAAATGTGGGTGTGCCGTATCTTGAACCCCATTCTCGCTTGTGTTCTCATGGCAGTTGACAGAAACGAATTGCGTTCTTGACCGTTACTTTCAGAATCGGCTATTACAGAGAATCCGGGTGCTTTTCAAAATCAAGCCCGGCCCGGGAAAGAACAGTTAAAGCAAATTTCTGGCCAAAAAAGGGAGATTGAAAAATGGCCCATGCAGGTCTCGAACCTGCGACCTTCGCGTTATTAGCACGACGCTCTAACCAGCTGAGCTAATAGGCCAGATGTTGCTTTGTGATGCATAGTTTGGTTAAATAAAATGTAATAATTTTTAAAGAAATAAATCCTTGAGACCAACCATTGAGCTGGAGTCCAAGAAGCAGTGCGATCCTTAAAATTGAGATTAAATAAAATAAATGGAGAAAGGAATTTTTTTTATGGTCCTTAATGTGCTTAAAAGGAAATTTAAAGCAACGAAATTATGGCTCTAACAACGCCCAAAAAAAGAAATGTTTTAGTTTCAAGCAATAAATAACATTACTCCTTAACTAGGAATGGGAGATGTTATCTTCATGCACCCCAAAACTTCGCTAGTTTAGTATATGGAAGTAGCATTCAACTCCCTGTCAAAATCATGCTTTAGACTTTTATGGATGATGTAAAGTTAGTTTCACCGATATTCTCAATGGTGTCGCGCCCATGGCGATGGTGTGGATTTTCACTCGTTCACAGGCAGAGCCGAATCGGCCTTAATCGCTGAGTGAGTGAGTTTGTCAGTCATTCAAGAGGATTCGTTCGTGATGATGAATGGATTCGAGAAAGAAGACGGCGACGACCAAGAACCCAGGATCCAACACGAGTGCCGAGTGGTACTTATCACTGGCTTTTTGGAGAAAGCTGCGATGGGCTTCCGTACCCTGGAAGTGAGAGCCAAATCCACTGGTGAAGTTAGTGCGAAGGATTGTGGATCAACTCGATATGATATAAAGACATGGCATGCTCGACTCAACGTACTGCAGCTCAACTAAGCTTGGCTACATTTAAGTATAAAAAACTCGACATACTTGTTCTTTTATTACTCGATTGAACTCAACTTGGCTCGAACTACTCTCACTCGCCCTTTGGGTTTTGTTTAAAACTATATCGAGGAGTGGAACAATGGTTATGTAATAAAAAGTAATATTATGAGTATATATAATATTATCTGTCACATAAATTAAAAGGAAATCCATATAAAAAAAAACGAGATACTCAATTAGGCTGGCAAGCCAATTGATTCAAGTATCTTATCTCTTTCGCCATCGAAATAAACGTGTTGTATTTAACTTGTCAAATTATTAGTTCATTCTTAAGTATTATCATTTCACTCGATTATGAAGTTTAAATGCATAATTAACGTTCTTGTCAATTTTCTTACTATAATACTACTTGACCTAATGATAGGTTACATATAGACTCCATAAATGTAAGTTATCATTGATTTTGCAAGTTTAAACTATTGTTAAACATTTTGCATTATATCATGTATGCCAATACTTTTTTGTTTAAAGGTTGGCAGAATACAATAGAAATCAAAAGTGTGTAGATTCATTACATGTCAGTTGAAATATTTGTAAATCCTCCCAAACAATCGAAGAATGTGAATCCTTATATGAATGAAAAATCTAATTTGAGAGTTTTGAAGCTGGCGTGAACATACTTGATACATGATAGTTAAAGAATTTGTAAAACCTCCGAAATATATGAATGATGAAAATTTCGAAAAGGGAATTCCGATTTGATACCTTTTGAATCTAGTACAATGTTAAAAAGACAACACTTAATACCATGAGGTATTGAATTATATTTAGCATCTTAATATCTCTTGCTTTAATCAAAATAAAAAGGGCTAGAGAGCAATGATAGGAAACCCTAAAAGCGTTTGGACAAACCTCGTCGCCGCGGCTCGTTTATTGACTCGAGAAAGAACATGGGAGGGAGTGAAAAAGAACATTCGCCGTAAAGACAAAACATATAGCTGGCTCCTTTATACTAGTTAAATTAATGAGTAATAGATAATAATGCCACAATGTATAAAAATAATTAAATGCAAATCATGTTCCATTATCAATAACATTGATTGGTTAATGATTTCACGTTCCTAACACAATTAAAATAGAGCTTAGCTTAGCTTAGATTAGAACCGTAGCAATCTTGTAGTCAACGTTGATATTAATTTTTATTTTTCCAACATAAGGAAAAAAAAAAAAAACAAATTTCTATTTGGAGATAATTCCGGCAATATCTTAATGCAAGATCCACCTTGATTCACGCTTTGATTAGACAATAAACATTAAGCAAATCTTGGAAGAGATGGGTGTTGCTGGTCAAAGAACTTTCAAATGTTTATCCTTTTTTTTTTCCTCAAAATGATTGTCCGTATCATTTGAATTATTAGTTAATAAAATGATCTTTTCATCATCAACAATTTTTTTCATTCAGTCATTTTTATAAGTGAAATAAATGATCAAAATTTTTTTTAAAATTATTTTTCTCAAAACAAACGCATCCTAATACGTGGTTACTTATTACTCTTAAGATAAGGGAAGTGTAGGAACCATCCGAAGCAATTTCCATTTGGTTGGTTTTACATCAAAACAAACATCCAAGAACAACTCCCAAAACTGAGTAAGAATCTACACAAAAAACACTGCTGGATCTTCGTTCATTGCAGACATCTAAATTGAAGATGAAAGCTCTAAATCGAGACATCTATACTATTCGCAAGAGGCAGCGACCGTGGGTATTGGCAAACGAATCGCGGTCATTCGAAGATGTCTTAAAACTGAGAGCACGACCGATGCAGTCCGATGGCGCTGACGCTGTTCCGGGCGGCGATGATGCTGAGCGTGAACCTCTTCTTCGACCCCTCGTCGGGTCTTTGCCTGGGGGCACTGAGCGACCTCGACTTGGCCTTGAACGACTGAGTGCTCGCCATGTAGCTCGGGAGCTCGGAGCGAGGCCCGTAGTAGCCATCTCCACAGGGGCTCCTGACCGGCGTTGGAGTTCTACACTCGTTGCCGGCGAGGGGCCACTCGGAGTACTGCTTCGAAACCGCATAGTCCAATCCATCGTAGATGCATTCCATCAACGGGCTTTGGATTTGGCAGAATCTCGAACGAGGCTTGAACGTGTCGACCTCGACAATTTTGGGGCTCTCTTCCAAATTGCTGGTGACCTCTGAAGAAGTAGAGAACCTCTTGCTGTGGAATGCACTTCTTGGATCACAAACTTTTTCCTGTAAAATGCAGCAGAACACGGTGAGACAGACAATTGAAGCTAATAACCAGAGGGATGTGCTTCGAACAGATTCTCACCATGGATCTCCGGGGTCGGTTTTCCAAAGAATACCGGTTCTCTTTGTCGAGGGAATGGCGAGCTTGATGCGATCTGACGGCAGCTTGGGCTCGAACTATGGCCTGCATGCTACGCAGAGCGGCAGTAGCCCGCTTCCTGACCAGATAGCCTCTAACGAAGGCTTGCAGCTTGACCAATCCTTTGAGAGCTCGAAGCGCTTTCCGGGCCTGTCACCAATGCATAGTTTCATCAAAAATATATACCCATTTGAGACAATGCCGACAAATGCTGGAGCCAGCGACCGATGTTCATATGGTGAAGCACTGTAAAAGAGCATATTAGACTAACTGGCAAATGCAGTCTGAAACAGGAAAAATTGAGAGAAAGATGGAATATGGAGGCTGCAATAGAAAGGCGCAAACAATATTCCGAATCGAAAATGTTCGAATCTTAATAGTTCAGGCAGAAGAGGAGATACTTTTCTATTCATGGAACTCAATCAGTCAAGTCCTAATGGCATGAGATACTGTTCTACTCATAATCGATGTCTCATTTCAACTCACAGGTGTGTGTGTTTGAGAGAGATGTGATTTGCCCCGGGCATTCACAACAATTTAAGCATCATATGATTTTATCAGAACCAGAGAACAACCTACTTTTACCAAATTAAGTTAAACCTAATTCAAGAGAAACATCTTACAAGAAAACCTCTGAAAGCGGTCTGGATTTTCACTGCAGCCCACCTCTCCCTCCCACCTCTCGGCATGGTCCCTCTGCCATAGCTCGTTAGCTTCATGACCGCCGCTGCCGCCTCTGCAGCTGCAACCGCGGCATCGGCAGCTGCTGCCGTGGCGGCTGCGACCACAATCGCCTGCTCATTTTGCCCGTTCTTCGCGTCCATAACATAAGACTTGAGCCATGCAGCATCCGAGATTGAACTGCTGGGCCGATACTTGTTCAGCGCATCAGAATCCTTCCCAGACTTGCTAAAACTCCACCTTTTTGTCTCCTTCTTGTCGCTAGAAACGGGATATGCACTGTCGAGACTGAATTTTTCTCTCCTCATTCCCAATACGGCCTTCAACCATCTTGTAGCTTTTCCCATCTTACTCTGCGGCACTTGATAACTGATGGAAATTAAAGGTAGTCACCTGCAAGTAGAATTGAAGTTGCCAAGCACCAATTGAGAAACAACAAACGCAGGGTCAAAACTCCGTGAAGCAACGACAGAAAATGCAATTCGTTTGTCATGAAAAATTAAAAGAGTGGCGTCTAAAGAGAGAGAAACGGATAAAGATTGGACATGTCTGGTTTGGTGGAAGGTAACCTGACAACAACTCTTGAAGAAACTGCATTTGGAGACAAAAGGATGTCACGAAAACCAGAGACTTTTTGACTACTATTTCAATGACACAGTACACGAACAGAGTCAAGAGTCAAGGAGTTTTATGGAGAAAAAGCTGATGAGCTCTACTCATCCAAAGAGCTAATTTCCAAAATTTCAAAAAGAGCGCCGAATTTCAGCTGCTAAACTCTCTCTCTTCAGACCGAAAAAAAAAAAAAAAAAAAAACTCTCTCTCTCTCTCTCTCTCTCTCTCTGCACTGTTTTTCATGTAAAATTATTTCCTTCTTTCAAGTACCAGTGGGGATAATGCCAGCCAGTGGCTGTCGCAGAGAATCTTTCACCCTTTCAAACACCCTGTTTGAGTAGTGTCCTTTCTACCTCGCTTCCCCTTTTAAAGGCTGCATCAAGATCCCCCTCTCTCTCTCTCTCTCTCTCTCTCGCTCTCTCTGATTTCCACAGCAATTAAAGCCACACCAACCAAATGGGTTTTTCCATTTTGGGTCCGAAATAATGACCCCTTCAGTCAAAATTACCTCTGTTGGGTTAGAGAAGATCTTTGATGGAACCTCTGATTTGATTTGATGGTTTAGCCTCCTTTTTTCTTGTCTGGAAATAAAAAAGGGTTCCTTTGTAGATAACTCTGTGGACCAATTTCAAGCAAAAAAGAACATTTCACAATTTGGGCGTAGAAGCTTTCTTTAATCTTTGCTTGGCTTCCCCCACGTCTTAAATTAATCCCAGAAATCCCTGCAAATCTTCTGCACATATTTACTATTTTATGCAGAAAGAGAAATTGTGATCGGCAGCCATCCATGGTGGTGGGGGATTTTGAAAATGTTGGAGAGTTTCAAATTTTGAATAGTTAGAAAGATTATGGGGCTATGGGATGAAAATTGATTGATGAAAACGAAAGGGGAAGGTGAAGGTGAATAATGAATTTGGACAACTGGGAGGGGGGAGAGAGACCAAATCGGGCATACTCTTTGTGTATACCGATGAGAATTTTGTATGGAAAATGAGAATCTGGATCACATTCAATTCAATCCCCATGGCTTCCTCAGCATTTGAGTTTTTCGAAATCTCGAGGGATATTCGAATCTTGGTGTTATCCGAGAGAAGGGAACATTAATGATACCCGTGATCCTATGCTTTGAATTTCTCCATTAATGCTATCTGTCTCCCTGTTCCACAGTGAGCTTAGAAGTTCCTTTTTTTACCTTCTGGTATTCTTAATTTCTTACTCTCCTCTCCTGTTAAAAGGAAATCATAAAATCGCATTAATTTGCTCTTAAAACACCATTAAGTATCCGTAATCTAAAATGATTCAATTTCAAAGGAAAGAGTGCACGAATTGTGAAAATTGTAAAATTTTCTAGATTGACCGTATAATAACAAAGTTTTTTTTTTTTTTGGTTGGAAATGCGATATCTATTCATTCACTTAGGTAAGTTCGGAGTAATTACATCAAAAGCATCGGCACATTTAGTTCAAAGCGACATACTTCTTTTTACTCATCTCCTGAGTTTGCTCCACCTACAATTTGTAGACCCAAGATTGATGAGTACTGCAGTCCCTTCAAGAAACTAACAATAAGGAAGTCTCTACTTGTATTGCTACTTATTGAAGTTTCGGGATAGTTTTTGTCTTAACTTGGATTTTAAATAGAGAAAAAGCCACAAAAAAATACTCAAACTATTACATTTACCCCAAACTTTTTTATTTTAATATTAAAAATCCCAAATTTATACCTTTGTAACATATTTACCATCTGTCAAGATCTCGTTAAATGATTTTTCAGCCAAAATAATGTTTTTATTTCACTTAAGCTACTTGACCACCATGTCAATAAAATTTATTTTTTAGCATCCTTGTAGATAGAATTTTAATGGTTCTCATTGACAAGATTTTGACAAAAGGTAAATATGTCATATAGGTACAAGCTAGGAAGCACCGATGCTCTTCAAGAGTTCAGGAGTCTTCATGTCATGTCGTGTTGAACACTCCAATATGTATCCGATATTCTTCAACAATCAGTCAAGAGGTGTCAAAAAATTCAACACTTCGTTAACCCTCCCGACACTCTCCAATATGTAAGTCCAAAATTCTAACATGCAAGTTTGTAATTCTGACACATGATTCCAACATACATAAGGTCAATTTATTTATTATTTTGGAATTTATTGGAATGAGATTTGTCCCAATCTTTACTAAACCCATTTTTGAAACATAGCTACACTAAACCACGCCCATTGGACAAACACGTTTAGCCCATATTAAAACTATTTTCAATAAGGGACCTATTTTTCTCATTTTCCTCTCTTTTTTGTTTCAATAAACATAGTAACATATGATTTAAGGAAAAAAAAACTCAACATCCTTAAAAACTACAAATATTATTAACTATTTCCTCAATTCATAACTATTTGATCACGTAAATGTGTCATATCATATGCTATATCATTATTTGAAGTATTACCTCCTCATTTACATAATTGGAATCCATTTTATATAAATTGGAATCCAAATCTAATCTAGCAAAATGTGCATCATTCAAGTCATTGCCACTATCATAATTTTCACTTGCTGTGTATATAAATAATTTGGCATATTTTTTTGAATCTTTCACTTCTTCTTCAATACACCAAAAGCTCGCTCAATTTATAATATTTCACTTTATTGTAAGAACCTCTATTAATAACATGGGCCAAAACTTAATTAGGTGCCTAGTGTTCGTGATAGCCAAATTCTTTAGGTTAGGAGGGGGAATAGTTTTGTTTCTGTTCAAGTTACGATTTGTTTAAGGTATGTAAGCCAAATAGAAAATGACAAACCTAGAATTTTCATGCAAATAAGACAAACCTACCTTTGACACTCCCATGAAAGTTTCGATTTTCCCTTTCTCTTACCACCGGTTGAAATTAGTCCTCATGATTACCCTAAAATCCCCCTAGTCAAACTTCTCCTTTTCATGGTTGCAACAAGGGAAAATTCCTAAGGAATGCCATCATTTCCCCCATCTTTTCTCTTCATTTTCCCTTCTCTTTGGTTTCTCTTCTTCCTTCTTTCCCTCCCTCGCTCGATGCCTTCTCTCTCTCTCTCTCTCTCTCTCTCTCTCTCTCTCTCTCTCTCTCTCTCTCTCTCTCTCTCATTTTTCTTCCCATTCCCTTATTGTTCATCGAAGAACTAGTGAGTAGAGAAATGGGCAATCTTCAAGCCAGCTCATGGAAGCCATTTTTGTGTCCTAAACTAAGTAAGGGAATAAGCTATGTATTATACTTCGACATTCTCCTGACACTTAAGGATGAATTAGCTCAATATAGTGGATTCTCAAATATATAATATAGATCATTGGATAGTCTTAGCTTGCATGTGTTTTATGATGTGTGAGAGGTCTTGCGTGTAAGTTTTCTCGAAGGTTTTGGGTGCTAAGCTTGCATGAGATGCGATTCTAGAAGTTGAGGTCGAATCTCCTTAATATATGTTTTGCCATACCTCCTACGTGTAATGATTTTGTGGATTGAAATGTGTTGCGAATTTATGGTAGCTTTCTCTTGGGAAATGTTCTAAACATCTTATCTTACAATATATATTATACACGGGATTTTTTGGATTTTAAAAAAATAAAATAAAGTTGTCAGCCTCGTTTCATGCAAATCAGTAAGTTGTTTTTGTACTAGAATTAGAGACCTTTTGATGTTCAAAGAATTTTTATCAACCCTTATGGTTTGATTTTAAAATGATTTTTTTACAAAATTTGTTCTGTACATCTTGAAATATAATGTATATTAATTTTACAGTAAATGAATGAGTTTTGGGTTTCAAACCAAGCGGGTTTTTAAAATGTGATTTCTGGATAGAGGAATAGTTTTGGTGACTGTATTGTGCGATTTGCCACTTTTATTCTAAAAAGAAATGGATTAAGCTTTCCACATGAAAGATCATTTTAAATGTGTTTTATAACAAATTAAATTTTGGAAATTTTTCAAACTTGTTTGGTTAATTTCTAATTTTAATTTTAGAGCCACGCATGTGGGCTTGTTTCTGTTGATAAGGGCAAATTGTGGTCTTGTTGCTATTTCTGATGTTACGCTTACTAAAAAAAGGCATGTTGTGTGATTGTGGATGAATTTAACTTGCTGAGAACCTGTGCTTAATGGTTGTACATGGACAGTGCTCATCGTGTGTGCGAAATGAAGTGAAATAAGCTTGGAAAGTCATGTGAAGAGCAATTCTATTTAGTGCATGCTGTTGCATTGCAATCTTGGCACATTGAGCATGTTGTGTGGTAGTGTATGCATGTGCTGGAGGTGTTATAAATGTGTCTTAATGAAAGATAGTGATGTGGTGAAATGTGTAAATTAACCAAATTAAGAGATATTCTATCACCCAGCGGCTCGATGATGCTCTCGAGGAGTGGAAATGCCCCAAGTTGTGTGATCTGGGATGCCTTTGTTTTAGTCACAAGGCCAGCGACCTTTGGATACCGGGATGCCTCAAAGAGAGATGCCTAGGGCCAGCGTCCCCTGGAAGTCCAGCCAACGTCCCGAAAATGACTCGAATGGATCCGGCTAGTGTCTTGGGTTAAATCCAATTCGATGGTGGATATGAAATATTCACACATTAAAATTAATCCACAAAGCGTATAAGTACGTGTGATGATGTAGCCGTGTGCCATATGATGCATAAATGAGTTCATGTGTGATTTGTGATGCATGAACAAGATTGGTGTATGCTTTGTGGTGCGGTTTTCATGCATTTATTCACTTTAACATGTTTAGTTCGCATGATGTTTTTGGTACCATTTGCTGTCCTATTTGATATAATCCATGTTTATAAGCATTCACTATATTTGAGCTATGTTCACTAGTGAGCGAAGTTAGGATCTTGTTATTTCATGCTATGCTTTATCATTTACTAGGCATTATTGCCCATCCCTTATTTTTCCCTCTCAGATTATTAGTTATGGATGTACCTCCATTGGCAACTTATGGCACACCAGTGCGAGTTGTGGGTGCATATAAGAACTTCGAAGATCAAGATTCTAGCATTATTTTGACTCATTATGCATATATTGTCTAAATAGATGATGGACGGCCTAATCATTTTCCTATGCGCTTTATGTCCGTGTATCTCAATGTGAATGGAAGGTTGTTTGGCCCCATCCGTTGGTGATTTGTTAGGCATAAAGTGTGTAAAAATATGGAGGAAAGTAGTGAATAAAGAAAACGATTGAGTAGAGGAGTTAGACACAATTTTTTGCCTCTCCCAAGTATTTTGTTCTGGTCATCTTAATGTACAATTTGCTAGGTTTGTAATTGTCAAGATGTTATTTTCCTTATGTAATCCATGCTCATGATGAATGAAATTTTATATCCAATTTGGATTCTCACCCTATATGCCATATCTTATCTGGCAGTTTATTCGAATGTATTTGGGAATATCAAGTTTGGAGAACGTCATGAAACATTAGAGAAAATAATTTAATATCCTATCTAGATTCAAATTTGGATCATCAAATGCAACCTAAATGTTTTGATTTAGTGAAGCTTATTTTCAAATTGTTTAATACGATTCGATTTGGCCCGGATAGGATCCATACCAAGTGAGCATAGAAGGTAACTAATGACACCCAAATCCTATTTGGGCCTACTGGCCACCAAGCCCATTAATATGGATCATCCTCCTTGGAGCTAAATGTACAACCCAACCCATTCATGCTAGCCTCAATTATACAAAAAAACACATTAATCGTTTATTAATATGACAAAAAAAGAAGAAGAAATTTCCCCAAATTTGAATCCAAAGAGACAAGAGGTAAATCATTATCTCCATTAACGAAATGTCAAGGAAGTGGCAATTCAACAATTTTCTTTTTCCGTTTCTCGTCTGTCAAATTCGAATCCCTCCCACTATTCAAATTGATTATTAAATAAAGTGCATTTGTCTTCCTCGCTAATTTTGAGATCGAACCATTATATATACTTATATAATTACGCCAGCACGCAGGACCTTTTTATGACTTAAATTAAATTCATCCATCAAGCAATATATTTTTAGATAAGATTAATATATTATAAATTAATATATTTGTGACAAATTTCTTGTAAACTAATTTTTTGACCCAAAACTAGTAGACTTGTAATATTTTACCTCAAACTAATTTTTTTAACCACAAACAACTTAAAATTTGTATATTTATGAAAACAAATTCATCCATTAATTTTAACAAACGAATGGTAAATCTCAAACTAGTATCGTTAATTGTCACGATCATATGACTCAACAAGTTTGATAGTAAATTTAACGGAAATTAATAGAGGATAAATTTGTCACGGGTATAACAATTTTGAATAGATATCAATTTGGAGTTTTTTGTGATGTTAACCCTTTTAAATAACCGGTTAAAGTCTAACAAGTAAAATTTTCACATCCAAAAAAAGAGTGCAGATGGATTTCGCCTTTGGATAATAGCACAAATGATCCATAAACTTTGATTAATGTGTAATGTGATTCCTGAATTTTTAATTGGTGTAATATAACCTTTAGACTTTAGCCTAATGTGTAATGACATCCCTAAACTTTTAATTTGTTCAACATAATTCATGTAAATATTTAAAATTCTAGGGGCGACATAAAGCATGCATCAAACGAATTAAATGTGCATGGACAACATTACACATTGTACCAAAATCCGTATCTCACATTGAAGAAACTAAAAATTCAAGGATGATATTGCATATTGGATGAAAGTTCGGAAATTATTTACACTATTTTCCAATCTGTTTTCTCCAATCAAATCAGGGGCGAGGCATTATAAAAAAAATAATAATAAAAAGAAAAGAAACCGACCACGTGATGATTGTTATTGGTGGGGGAAGGGCCGGCCAACGAGAGAGGCCATTTGGAGTCAAAGGCATTTGGCAAAACCTTCCGCGTCAAGCCGACGTTACCGTACAGTGCTCCCCACCTCTTCCCACTCAATAATAATTAATTATTATTTTTTCCTCCGGATTAAATATCCAAGAAAAAACAGTTCACGTTGTTTTGTCTGTTTGGGGCAAATTAGGATCGTGTTTCATGTGATTGTCCGTGCTGAAATGCAAATATTTGGAATATTCCAAGCATTTCAAGATTAAATGAAAATTGAAACGTGAGATTTGTCAAAATTTATTGGTTGTCGAGTGCTGGGAACGGAAGTTATCGGTGCAAGCCAATGCCACGCAGCCGAATTTGAATTTTTTCCAGTTCGAAGCATTGATCAAGCGATTAATACATTAAGAACTGCAATTTTATCTTATTTGGTTATTTACTAAGGTAACTAATGTGAACACGAGAAAAAGATTCTTCAAATTTCTTGACTTTCCACCGAAGTTGTATAGTTAAACGAATATTCCAACCATCGAAATGTCATAAAACAATTATATGCATATGCATGTACGAATTTTTTTTAGAAAATATAAATACCTCTTGTTCAATAAAACCGAATCGCACATCACAACACTAGAAAAAAGGTGGAAAAAAAGATCAATTGAAGATTAATAGAGAATCTGTCAAACAAAATCCTTGATCGCTCCAAATTAAATAAAAGCGAGATGGTACTTTTCCAAGTTTTTCCATCAAAGTTAAGGAGCTATAATGTCATCCGGACTTTGAAAATCATGCGAAAATATTAAACAAATCTGTGTTGGAAACCCAAAAATATGCATCTCATAAAATTTCAAATTAAGTTTCCGACCGGAAGATAAGATCAATCAAAAATTAAAAAAGGGGCAAAATTAATCCGCATTTCAATAAAAAAAAGAAGAAGAAGGAGTAGAAGTATTTGTACGCAGGAATTAAAAAAAAAAAAAAGGAAAGAATCACAAAAATCACCGATGCCACCGTCTCCCGATATTTTAAAAAAAATATATCATCTCTCTCTCTCTCTTTCTCTCTCGTTTTCTCTTTCCTCAGCTTGGAAAAATCAACTCTCGCTTTCTCTCTCCTCTCCTCGCTTTCTCTCTCTATCTGCATCTTCTCCAACGCGATTTGGGACTGCGAAGCCTCTTCATCCTCTGCTTCGCCATTCGCCCTTCTCCCTCTCGAATTGGGTAGAGATTCCGCTTCTTCTTCCCCCCTTTCCCCCTTTCCTCTTTTGGGTTCCTCCGCTGCGGCGCCGATTCGCGGTCGGTCCGCGTTCTCCGCTAGGGTTTCGGCTTTTCTTGATCCGCTCCGGTTCCGCGCTTGTTCCTTGTTATTCTACCTTGGCGGGCCCCCTTTCTCTCGATGGGACTCGAAAGTCGGAGCCTTTGGTCCTCCCCCGATTCCTCTCTGTTCCGATCGGGGATCGATTCCGGCGATTTCGGCGATCGGCGATCGATCCTTCGGTTCTAGGTCTTCTGGGTATCTGCCGGAATTGGTCGGGGGGTGTTCTTGGGGGATAAAGGGGGGATTTTGTGCTTTTTTTCTTCTTTGGCGTCTCTTTTCGTCGATCGGGACGGTTCTCGGCCCAATTGAGGTTCCGCCTTTTTGCGTTCGATTCGTCTCAGATGGTGAGCTCGGAGGGTTTGGGGGCATCGCCGCCGCCGGCGATGGCGACGACGGCGACGGCCGCGAAGCAATTCGGGGTCACGAAACCGATATCGGTGTTGGGGCCCACCGAGGTCGATGTTCAGAGAAGCAAGGAGTTGGAGAAGGTTGGATTTTTGGTTTTCTTGGCGTCTTGTGCTTGGTTGGGCGTTTGCGAATTTCTTTCTTTTTTTCTCACTGGGATTTCGCTTGGGCGCGCAGTTTTTGGTCGATGCTGGGCTCTATGAGAGCGAAGAGGAGGCTCTGAAGAGACAGATGGTTCTCGATCGGATTGGGCAGGTAAATTGTGGGTTGTACGTGATTAGGATATTGGGGATGCTGTTGCTTGGTTTGGGTTTACATCTGTGTATTGAGGTCTTGTTGCGGGAGATTTCTATGATTCGCAGTTAAATTGATATTGCATAGGAGGAGCTGTTGTTGGTTAATCTTTTTTTTCTTTTTCTGTTTCTGTCAAGTTGGACGATTTTAGTGAAAGCAGTGAGGCCATTGTGTGTTACTTTTACGTGCTAAACACAAGCATGGAATGGGATTTGTAAATTCTTTTAGTATCTAAAAGCTGGAATTGTTGGTTCAAGTGTCTATGCGTCCTGAGGAACAAGAGAGTCCATTTAGGATCCATCGATAGTTTCGTGTTTTATGCTAGTAACTTATGTGGCAGGGAGCATTATAGATGAGGCCTGAATTTGTTTTCTTGGATGATTACATCATAGACGTGGTTCTTGGAGAAGGTGAACAATACGAGGGATGATCTCAGCAGATTTCTGTTCTCAATCTACATACTAAAAATTTTCTTGAGATGCTTTTTTCTCTCTGTGGAGGCAGCGAGGAAAATTGCTTTTGGCCAGCTGAAGGGTGTAATAATGTTCAGTTGAGTTCACTCCAAAGTGAAAGAGCTGGCAACTTTGCTCAAGAAATTGATGTTACATTAAAACCTGTTCTGCTACAGGATTTAATGATTGCATTGGTTTCATGCCAAAGATAAAACGATGGGCATTTTGCTTAATAATCTATTGTGTTACATCAAGCCTAGCTGGAGAGAAGCTGAATTTGCTCTAATATTGAAAGGCCAAAAATATCTTTTTAGATTTTAGGGTCAGAATAAATAATTCTTCTTTATTTTTTGGGAAAGAAAACAAAGAAATTGTCTTCTGCAAATTGAAGCATGCGATAGTTATTTTGTTTATTTGGTACTTGCATGGATTATCTATATTTGTTAGTTTAATGAGTCTTTTTTTTTTGGATTGCTAATGGTAATACTTTTGGAGTTTTTACCCACTGGTACTCATTGTTGTTTACACTTTGTGTTTCTGATGGTTTTTCTTACTCTGTATGAGTAAATGATATAATAATAGAGAAAGTTTCAGGATCTCCTAGTTCGCTGTTGCTAATTTTTGTTGGTCCAACTGTTTTTGGATACTGAGCTTTTCGCGAGTTCAAGAGGATTCAAGCATTCCTGTAATATGTGAAAGTACTGTCTGTGGTATAAAGTCTCCTAAGTTTGTTTATTCGTGCTGTCAATGCTTTCTTTTTCCATTTTCAGATTGTAAAAGATTGGGTGAAGCAACTAACTCGTCTACGCGGGTACTCGGATCAAATGGTGGAGGATGCAAATGCTGTTATTTTTACTTTTGGTTCTTATAGGCTTGGGGTAAGGTTCTCTCATTTGGTTCATTTACTCCTTATATGGTTTTACAAAAGCAGTGTCCTCGTCATTTCTCACCTTGTTATTTACCCTTGGTTTCAATATCAAAATCTTCAGTAATTTTCCTCTTGTAAGAGGGTTCTCTGCGGTAGCATAATATTGTTTCTTTTTTGCATTACCGCATGTGTGCAGTGTGCAGCCTGTGGTGCCCCGTTCTGACAGTAAGAGGGAGACTGCTTCTTGATTTCTAGTTTTTGGTTGATTTTAGTGACATAAGTAGTAGGATTCCCTTTTGAAAATTTTTGTTTATTAATTAATGATTGATGGTATAGTTGCAATGCTGAGTGTTGTGCTTTGCCTTTATGTTGTGGGGAAAAATAATTCAAACTTTTCTTTTTAACAGGTACATGGCCCTGGTGCTGACATAGACACTTTGTGTGTTGGGCCATCCTATGTGAATCGAGAGGTAATTCAATTTGTTCATCTACTTGTTTATCTGCTCCATCCTCATTTTTACATATATCTAATTCAGTTTTTTTTAACCCTCATCAGGAGGATTTCTTCTTCATATTGCATGACATCCTGGCACAGATGGAAGAAGTGACAGAATTACAGCCAGTTCCCAATGCTCATGTGCCTGTAATGAAATTTAAGTTTGATGGGATATCAATCGACCTTCTTTATGCAAGCATTTCGCTACGGGTTGTGCCAGATGTGAGTGGAGATTATCTTTGTTCTCCTTATGAACTTTATAACTGTTTCTCTTACTTTATGATCAAAGTTGAGTCCTCGAAAGTTTTTGGGGATCCGCCTACACATCGTAGTCCTCTGTGTTTTCTGTGGCAGCTCAAAATCCCTGAGTTCCTGATGTGTATGTACTGAAATGTTAACAATTAGGTCTTTCATGCTTGACTGCATGCAAACATTAGCATAGACGTGGATAATGTGATGTATGTGGGCTTCAGTTTGCTGTAGCTGTATCAAATTAAGCTATAATAATTACGACATGGATAGTGGATCCTAAATACATGTAACTTGCATTTTCAGAATGCCCTGCTGCAATTTCTCTCTTGTTTGGTTTTTTCCCTGTGCCTCTGTTGTGGTGCAGCCTCCTTATGTCAAACGGGCAGGGTAATGATTATGACCGTGAGACATGTTTATATGTGCAAAATGCTAGGACTAGAATCTTCAATGTGTTGGATTAACTTGTGAAGGGAACTGAGTGGGAGACATAGTTATTGGAGATCTTTCCTTTGTCAATTTGCAACTAGTTTTCGACCTCTGTATTTTGTATGCTGCATGGATCCTCCTCTTTTTCGTGTTTCTTTCATCAGAGATGATATTCTGGCCTTATGCTTCATTTCTTGACTTTCTTTTTCATGGGAATCACCTTTCTACAGGATTTTGACATCTCCCAAGTATCTGTTCTGTATGATGTTGATGAACCTACTGTTCGAAGTCTCAATGGGTGCAGGGTTGCAGATCAAATTTTGAAGCTTGTTCCGAATGCTGAGGTACAAAGATGTGTACTACTTTTTTTCTTGGTGGTTTGATTTATTTGAGTCTCTTTCCCTGTTTATCAGTATTATGTCACTTTTATGTGTGTCAATTATGTATAGAATTTTCGGACTACACTCCGCTGTCTAAAGCTTTGGGCTAAAAGGCGTGGCGTCTATTCCAATGTGAGTATTCTCCTTTTATTTACATACAGCAATGGATCAACAAACTAGTGTCAGGTTTTTCTTGTTCAGTTTATCTGATCTCTCTGTCTCTCTCTCTCAATCTTTTAATATGTAGGTGACTGGATTTCTTGGTGGTGTCAACTGGGCATTGCTTGTAGCTCGTGTGTGCCAGCTTTATCCTAACGCAATCCCCAGTATGCTAGTTTCACGGTTTTTCAGAGTTTATACACAGTGGCATTGGCCAAACCCTGTTATGTTATGCCAAATTGAAGAGGATGAACTTGGCTTTTCTGTTTGGGATCCACGTAAAAATCCTCGTGACAGGACCCATCATATGCCTATCATAACACCTGCATATCCTTGTATGAATTCTAGTTATAATGTCTCGACCAGTACTCTGCGTGTTATGATGGAACAGTTCCAATTTGGCAACAAGACATGTGAGGTATGCATATACCAGTATCTTGCTCACATAGGTTAGTTAGTTTTCTGATATATTCTGATGTCCTTCTGTGTTGTACCTTCTTTTTTTCTTTTATATTTTCAGGAGATAGAATTGAATAAGGCCCAGTGGAGCGCACTATTTGAGCCTTATATGTTCTTCGAAAGCTATAAAAATTATTTGCAGGTCGATGTAATTGCTGACGATGCAGATGACTTGCGCTCTTGGAAAGGTTGGGTGGAATCAAGGCTTAGGCAGTTGACTCTGATGGTAGTCTCCATCCTCTTTCAATGGGAATAAAGAGTTCAACGTGATGCACTCCTATATGTGCATCCGTTATGAATTGATGAGATAAAATAGAATGGCAACTTTTATGTTACTCCTTGTTCACTTTTTTCTGTTGTTTTGCAGATTGAACGGGACACATATGGGAAGTTGCAATGCCATCCATACCCTCACGAGTATGTTGATACATCAAAGCAATGTGCACATACGGCTTTTTTCATGGGTTTGCAGAGGAAACAGGGGGAGAAAGTTCAGGAAGGTCAGCAGTTTGACATACGTGGGACAGTTGATGAATTTAGGCACTCCGTAAATATGTATGTGTTCTGGAAACCGGGGATGGAGATATATGTGTCTCATGTTCGCAGAAGACAGATTCCTTCTTATGTGTTTCCTGATGGATATAAGCGAGCCCGATCTAGAATTTCAACCCAGCATCAAGGTGAAAAAGCTTCCTCAGAAGATGCTGATGTGTGCAAGGGTGAATCAGCTGAGAGAGACCTTAAAAAGAAGAAAAGCCCTGTAGGGGAGGATGTGAAGCAAAGTGGTTTGAAGAAACGCAGATCTCTCAGTCCACACACATGTGGTTCAGTATCACCTGAAATTGTTACTGACAAACCCCGCAACCTGTCTCAGGAGAATTCTATATTAGGTTTAGTGGGAAAGGGAGAGATTTCTGAGTTGAACACGACATCGCAGGTTGGCAAAAGTTGCGACTTTCAGTCTATTAACTTTAGTGCTAATACTGGGTCCATCAACCAAGAGCTGAAAGTAGCTGAGGTTGATGAACGGTCAAAGTTAGAAAATGCCGAAGGTGGCTGTGCTTCTAATTTCAGTGCTGTTAGAATGCTTGCAAGTGAGGTGGGTTCATGTGAGGGAATGCGGCTTGACTCTACCTTCGGAAGCAGTGAGGGGAATAATGGGAGTGCTGAGATTAGCATTGATGGTAGTACCAATCTGGGGTCTTCTCGGAGTGATTCATGTGAGGCAGATTCGAACTCGTCATTGGAGGTTGGATGTGCTGAGTTCGCAGGAGGCTTGCGAGAAGAATTGGAGGTTTTAAATTTAAGCTCTCTTTTGCATTTTTAGTTTTTGTGTTCTCTTTCCTCTATTTTGCCCTTTTCATTTAGAGCTGATTATACAGTACCTGGGCCTCTGTCAGGACAATATCTGTCCATCTAAGTGACTCATTCAAGTTGCATTACCTTCTTGGAGAGTCATTTTTCCTTTGTTTTTTGGCGTCATTTTATTTACTGAGTTATTTTCCTTTTCATCTCTTGTTTTGTGTGTTGTGAAGCCAAATGCGGTGGTTGGGCTGGCACTTCAGCCGAGGGGCGGCATGGACCCAGAGGTGCAAAAGCCAGTGATAAGGTTCATGCGTTTTTTTATTAAATTTTTTGCAGCATTCTCTACTTTTTGGCACCACGATTGTCTTTACATAGTGCCCTTTCTGGTGGTTTAGCTCAATGGCAGGTTGAGTTCTACATGAGCAGCTTTGAAGGGATTGAAATTGTGAATCAACTGATAAAAGTTCTTGGCTGTGAGGCCATCAGAATCAGAAAGCCCAAAGGAGACAGAAAGCCAGCAGTTTCTGGTAAGTATACTAATTGCTGGCTTTCATTTGTTTCTTTTTCAGGCGCATTGGTACCTTCATATTGTGAAGCAAACTTCAACCAAAAAAAAAAAAAAAAGGGAAGCGAATTTGTCTTCGAACGTGATGTGAAGTGTGAACTGCAGCTTTGCGGTTTGATCTGTACAGTTCTAATTTTAGACCGAAGCACTTGTGCTTGATGCTCTCACACTGATTATTCCAGCATTCTGTCAAGTATGGGAAAATGTCGCAAAATATGCTGGACTTGTTCGGTGGGTTTTTCTTTCTATAGAAAGTGGTTTTGTTTATGAGGATTGAGGATCTCACCCTATGGACAACGAGATATGCTTCGGTAGGTTAGTGTGTGTAGCAGGTTTCGATGTTCTACTCTGTTTCCGAGTCATTGTACACTACTGACTTGTAATGTAAGGGATATTTAGCCTCTCTCTCTCTCTCTCTCTCTCCTCTCTCTCTCTCTGTGATTTGACTGGGTGGCCTTTTAGCGTTAAAAGTTTACTGATGATCCGGCATGCAGCTTGAACAGTTTTGTTTTACCTGGACCGATATATAGTTAGAAAACACAGCACCGTTACATGACAAGAATTACCTAATGACCCTTTAAACTGTTGTGTCTGAAGTTTCTTTTGACACGGGCACAAGTTGTCTCTGAAGTTCTTGCTCGATTTTACTTGAGAACATCTGGAGGAGATTTCACAAGGTTTATTGGGGGAAAAGCGCTATGTCGAAGCAATTGAATTTGGTAGTAGCAGAAAGGTTTGGAGGTTTCGACATGTTTGCTTGGAGGTAGAAGGCTCTATAGTTATTGGAAGTCTGGAGTCCTCCATTTATGGGATGGAAGGATGGATATCCCCGTTCTTTTGTAGTAACTTTTACTCTTTCGAAATTGGGCTTTTGCCCTTACGAGAGTTTGCATAATTAATGCACAAGTTGGCACGAAAGCGCGGCACGAGTTCAACACGACATGCTACGACTCTCTTCTTGAGCCATTACTCGCTATAGTCTTTGTAGGCAATCAATTCAGTTCACATGACCATGCACTCGCAATGTTGTGTTAGACAGAGGTGCATGACAACGATTTAGGGTAAATTACGAATTTGTGTCCGGTTTTTTTATGCCGAGTTCCTATCGATAAAGCAAAGCCACTTTGACTAGGCATCACGTTGCCTCTCTTCTCTCTCCCCAAATGTTTTTTTATTTGTGCAATCAGCCCCCGAAATTCAGGGATTTTGTCAAACCCCCCGCCCTCTTGTCTGAACGATTTTCGGGTGGGCTATCTCCATCACCCCTGCCCCCACGTTTGCCCCGGTGGAGGAGGAAAAGTGTTGGAACAAATGGATTTTTAGTCATCCATCTTTTCCATTTTTCTAACCTAAAGTCGTACGCAGCAGTTTGGTTATCGTTATAGTCTTATGTGTCCGACTGAGGATGTTACGTTTCTTTATTAGTCTTTCTGGGTTCTCCTTGCGGTTCGTGTGCCCAGGCCAGATTAAACAAAGCTTAGTGCTACAAAATATATTATCGGAAAAATTATTGCTTGTCGTTATGCTTTCTAAGTCCTCTATAAAATTTCAGGTCTCGCTGTCTTTGAATCGGTAATTGAAAATTGCGTCCGGATGATGTTTATTTGAAGATAATGGAACGTTTTAAGATTGAATTTCGTGAGGATTTCGCGCTACCCTTGTCACAAGATTCCCACTGTTATCGCTGCAATGATTAAGGCAACAGTGGGAAAAGGATAGCTTTCTCCTTCCGTCTCTGTCTTTAAGACAATTGACGCCTGGTTTGTCTCTTCCAAAGACTCCCACCAACACAAACCACTTCGAGGGTCGTCTGTCTACAAAAGCTGTGCAGTTGTTTTCGCTCAGCAATTTAGGCATGTCCCAATTAAAATTCGGCCAGCAATGTTCAATGAAAGGAACCTCTCCCCAAAACAAGAAAATCTTTAAGATTGATACAGGAAAATATAAGAGGAAAGAAATTGACTGAGACGTTCACCAACCGAAACGCACACGTGGGGGCGCGCACGAACGAATGATTCCTTTAGGCATGGAGACCATTGCTTGAGAGGTTTGTCCCTCAAGTTAGGCAGCACGCAACCAAAAGGACCCCACCTCTTTCTCTGTGTGGAGTGCATTTTCAAAGTTTTCAAGCCAATGTTGTTTAATTGCCTGCGGGGGCATTGACTCTCAGCACCTAACCTAACCCAAAAAAGAGAACAGCTCCTTCAGCCCCTAATTGAGCTCATCAAGAAGCCCTGCCAAAGCAAATTTAAAAGTACAGATGTTGAACTCCCGTTTGCATAAAATGAATAACAGGTCGTCCTTGAGAGAGAACCAAAGAAAGAGGAGAGTTGAGAGTCCATGGAAGATCACTTTGCGATGTCCTTGTTATGCTCTCAGTGCAGTGGAGGAGGGTCTTTTGAGATCAAAAAGGACATGCCTTTTGTTCACTTCTCATCACTCTATTCGTGCCCAAAAGGAGGCTTTGAGTGGTAGTGATTTCAGTCTACAGGGAATTAAAGAAACAGAAAACATATGGAGGATCGGATGTTGAAGATGATGGCCAATTTTATTTTATTTTTTTGGTCAAAAGATGATGACCAATTTGTGTGAAGCTGTTTCCGTGCATTCCTCTTGATACATCTCAGCTCTAGTGCGGCCGCAACACGCTCCATACACGTCGGTCTCCTATGTCAAATGCTGGAATGATTGAGAATTAGAAAAAAACCAATGCATCGGGAGGATCGGATGATATTCTGAGTTGTCGATGAGCCATGGAAGATTAGTCGTGCCTGCACTTACCTTATCAATTCATGGACATGTTCAATCAATGTTAATTAAATCTATGATCTCTCTCGGAGCATCTGAAACTGAGCACTAAATTGGACAAAGACAGAGACCATGTTATCCTCAGTCATCGACCTAGTTAAAACTAACCTTAGATGAATGTATTAAAGATTACTTTCATTTCCTTAGCATAAAAAAAGCGGCATGTGCATTAAAATGTTCTGACCGACCTGTTCACCTTAGCCTTCCTCAAGTAAATCACTCGGATATTTAAGATTCGACAACTGTTGCAACGTGACGTTTTGGTCCAACAACGGGTGAGAAAAGGCGTTCGGGACAGCAGAGGCTAGAGGTCAAACGACGCTTGTTTGGCATCGGAAAAATTTCACCCCATTGGAAACTTAGAACGTCAAAGTCAAATGTAATGGTCAGTTAAGACATAAAGCACTTCTTTGGATTCAGAACCAATTGCGGTGCTTGAATAAGAGGGCGGTGCTTGAATAAGAGGAGGCTTCAACCAATTGTTCTCTCTCCCAACTTGAACCCCAACCGCATGAATTGGCATAAAGATTTCTAGTTGAAGAAGCAAAAGGGGATTGGAGATATCAGAAAATCTCACATAACGTAGCATTCAATATTACATGAACCCAAAACCAGTTCCTGCTGTCTTTTTACAAAACCAAGAGGATCTGCAACAAGAACAACAAACCCAAACGACCCTCTTGAATCGACTTTGCTTCGGAAATTCTACGCAGTTAGCTCACAGATAATTTTACTTCTCATTGATCAAAGATCTCAAGTCAAATGTCAAAACATGAACACAGATGGTGTCTTTCTCTTCCTCAGGAAATTCCTTCATGAAAAAATCCTCTGATTAGTCCTTCATTTCAAGGCTATTCTTGTAATGCTTGGTGCCAACTGAGACAAAAAATAAACACCAAAAAATTTATTAGATCTCAACATAGAGCAGGAATTTTTAGTCCCTGTATACCAACAAAGCACAAACTTACGGCACAGCGCAGAAACTTCAGAGCTTTTCAGCACCCGCAATCGCTTGACGGTGGATACAAACATGCTGCAAAATCATACATGCAGCAATATATTAGAATATTAACAAGATGGTACTCCTCTGTACATCAATATCACAGAACAAGCCAACTTCCAAATGCGAGAATTAAAGAATCCAATTCTCTACGTGTCCATAGACGAAAATCCACTACATCGAGCTCCGAGTGCACCTAAACCGAAAATTCATCCTAGAATAGGCAAAAGGACAGAGATGCGGGTGAAAATTCCACACGCAATGTCCGGAGTTCACTAAATGACATCAAAAACATGAAACGACGAGCCCACTAATGAATTCATGTGAAGCCCTGTAATATAAAAATGCGAGGGAGAATAATAATCTTAATGCATCAGATCCATCCACCAAGAGATTTAAGATGCTTACTGCCATGGCACATCCCCAACAAGCATCCTGTCTCCTTCATTATCCTCATAAACAAGAGTATATTCCCCTCTCCCATCCAATACCCCTGTAATTGGTTTCTCTTCCTCTTGCTTCTTGTTGATTCCACCAGCTGAGGTATCTCTTTGGGCTGGATAATAAGAAGAAGAACAAAAACCAAGGAACATCGTCAGCTAATCTTCTTCTTGACCCCTAAAAAAATAAATAAATGGAACATGTATTCCAATATTCCTTTATGACAAAATTTAAGGATTTTATATAGGTATCCACAATGGTTATAACCTGCAAGGAGGACTCTGAAGAGTTCATCAACAGCAGATGAGAGCTTCTCATAGCTATCATAGGCTTTAAGATCAACCTTCCTTCCGATGGGAACACCCTCCATGTTGATCTTCACAAACATGCCCTTCTTTTCACAGGTTTTGACAGGTTTGTCTTCCCTGCCAACCTTGCTTGGGGTCTCATTCTGAGGCTCAGGAGATGGTTTGGTGGAACTGCCGCTGGTTATGTTTTTCCTGAATGAACGAATTGGAGGCCAACCAACCACTGGACCAGGCGCAGTTCTGCTTTCAAGAACATTCAGAGATAGCAACCAAAAAGACAGAAGCAAAGCCAAATAATCAGAACGACTTTGTCGCTAGAAGATGAGTATTTTTCAGACAAGAGTAAATGAAGCAATCAGAAGCAGATGCGAGCAAAAAATAAAAAATAAATATATATACATATCTTTTGACAGAGATTAATATGTTTAAGAATCTGTTAATACCAAGCAAATATATTTTTCTCTAGAGTTGATAATCGCAGAAAAAAGAAAAAAGAAAAACTCATCTGCGACAATCTTTACATGTAAACATCCTTTTTACCCTCTTGACAGATGCAGAGAACACATAGCAGGGAAAAGGCAAAACTTGCAAGAAAAAGGATGAAAGAGGGAAAAGCCTGAGTTGCCAGAAAAGCTACGAAAAACCATCATTACTTAAAAAACACCAATAAAAGGAGCCACCTTAGCAAGGCATCGACGAAGAATCATCATGTCATAGGTTTAAGAGAAAATTAATGCTGTGTTCCCAACACGAATAATTTCGAGTACCTTTTCTGAGAGACAGAGGGAACAGCTGTATTTGCAGCAGAGGCAGAGGCAGAGGCAGAGGCAGAGGCAGAGGCCTGTGAAAACGCCTTCTTCATTCCTGAATCTTGCAAGTTCAACCCTTTATTGTTGCAGTTGGGCTGTGAAGTCTCCTTTGGCAAGAAAGGCAAGTTCTTGCTCTGAGAGATTGTTGATGGGAACTGGTAATATGGCCTGGGTGGCTTCATCTCCTCTTGGTCTTGCAGTTTTTGGCAATTCTCTTTGTAACTTGTACCAGGCCATGGAGATGCCAGAGCTTCTGAGGAGCCAAACTTGCGGGCTTGGTGTCCACCATTGTTGGTGGCGATTTGTGTGGAGGCCATGGAAGGGAAGTGGCCGAAGGGAAGGAGAGCCTCGTCCCTTCTCTTGTTGTTCATGTCCTGTTTTAGGTTGCACCAGTCATCAGTGCCTGGTGGACCGAGCCTGAGCTCCAGCTTTTTCTCTTCTGAAGAACCACGAGCTTTGGCTTCATCAATCATCATGTGCCATTCTCTCTTATTAGGCATCAAATCCAGCAGCTGAGGATTGGCCACCCCATTTCCTGAAACTCCTTCCATATGCTACCACCCAGAAGAGAGACTTAAAGTGACCTGTTGAACGAGGGGGGAAAAGTGCTTGTTTCGCTGAAACAGAGAACAAACCAGCAAAGTCAAATGAGAAAAATTCGCATGGAGGTTGGATTTCTACAAGCAAGAGTAACTTCAACCCCAAAACCACATGGATTAAGCTAAGAAGCAACAGGGGGAACAAGCCAAAGCCAAATAGAAACTTTCAGACTTACCTATCCTAGGAATTGTAGATAATCAGCCAGAGCAAAGAGTCACGAAGACCCACATCCTCAAAACCAGCCAAAAGCGTTAACCAGGTAGCAAGAACGAGACAGCCTTACAAGAGACTCAAACCACTCGAGGGAAACACCAGGAGCACAAACTGAAAAAACCACCCATCTCTCAGCTTCTTATAACCAACCCCAGAAGAAAATACAAAAACCCCACCAAGCCAAAAGCTAAAAAAACTAATAATGATCAACACTCTCCCAAAAGCAAGTAAAGAGAGCTACGCTAGGGAGGAATGATACACCACTTTGGTTTAAATTATTGGCACGCTTAGTGGCCTCTCCCTCTCCCTCTCCCTCTTATCTTTATGCGAGATAGGATGGTATATTGTAAAGGAAAGGTGATTTTTTAAGATGAAGAAGAAGGGGGGCAAGAGGAAAGTGAGAGGAACAGAAGATGATAAAGATTCCCTTTGCCCGAAAAACCCAGAACAGGGAAAAAAAAAATGGAATTTTGAGAGCACTACGCACGCAACCCCCCCGGCCCTCGTCCCCTAAATAAAACGCTGGATTGTTCAGCTCAACAAGCAAAGCGTGCTGCGTCTGACCACCCCCTTTAAAAGGGCCCTAAAAAGATGACCTCTCTCTCTCCTCCCCTGTTCCAGACCCAGAGAAAAAAGAAGAAAAAGTAAAAGGATCCGCCCTTTTCACCCCCTCTTTTTCTTTTCTTCTTTTTTCAAAATCTCCACACACCCTGTCTACAGTACACTCTACCACACATTCCCGGACACGAGCTAACTTCTCCACGCACACTAGTCCAAAGTCTTCACAGGGGTGGAGAGAAGGGGGAGGGAAGCGGACAGGTGTGAAAGCTACTTGTTAGTTGAGAAGTCCGAGTAAATCAAGCAAGATTGTTTGTTTTCTTCCCGAGAGAGAGACACAATACTGTTTCTGTTTTCTAACATCTCTCGCTTTTTCTTTAAAAAATCCTGTCCTTTGAGCGATTCGGCATCTTGGTTTTACTGCCATGACACGGCGCAAGTCCACCCTGTTAGACCGATTAAATTAAGGCAAAGGTGGGATTTTGGGGGGGATAAGAGAGTCGCTTGCGGATGAATTCAATTGGGTAGTTCCCATTTTTTTCAAAGGATCACAAGAAATCTTGATGGAGAAGAAGCACTTCCTGGCCTCCGCTCATTGGCAGGGAGGAACGAGTAAAGAGAGATTTGCTTCAGCCGCATTCTTCGAGCGCGGGAGAACTTGTGCAGCAAGAAAATGCAAGAAAATCAGAGGTTCCGGGTTGAGTGTAATTAGACCTATTGATTACATCTTGATCACCTGTCGGCGAAGAACGCAACGGGGATGCGCAAGTTTGGATAAGTTTAAAATCTCGATTTACATAATATCTAGATACCCCATCTTGGCGGAAATAATAAAAGAATCAGTAACGACGAAATGGCCAAACTACAAATGCATTTTGTCCGGTTTGACTTGCATCGGTTATATCAATATTATCTTTTGTCCTACACATTGATGGATCAAAAAAAGCATTGCGCCAATAGGGTCCAAGCTCCGACGAATGCGAAACTAAAAATTTTGGTGAATGAGATCATTCCATTGGCAAATAATAGTTTTCATCCCATGAGTGCTCGTGTCAAAATACTTTAATGTCGATTGTGTACCTTATAATGATATTGTCAAATTTGGGTATTTAGAATAAATTTCGTGGGAAATATGGACAGTACAGGGGAGTCTCATCTCATTGGATGAAGACAAAAGGACAGCAGTATCCTTCATAAGAAAAGGTTGCATGTCATTTTGCAATAAAAAATGTTGGACGAAATCAATAGATGGTGAGATATTTGACGAGCTTGTCTGTACCAAATTCGATCCTGCAAAAAAATAGTTAGTAGTAATAGTTAGTAATACTTACTATACAAGAAATTTGAGTAGATTTTCTTATTTTTCTCTCGCCATTTGCAATTACCGAATCTCCCAAGGAGTCTCACCGAAGAAATAAGATGTGGTTTCGATGTGATCCAGGATGCGATTTTATCGAGTGCTCTCCATGTTGGAATTGTCACTTTCAAAATTTTAAACATGAGAATGTCTAGTAAATTATATAGGCGGAAAAATTGATAGAAAAAAATAAAAATTGTCTAGGTAATCAAAGCTATGATAAGTATATGATGCGTGTTGATACATTGGTCCATCTTTCATCTGTCAATCCATTCATAAAAAAGCATGGTGCCCCCATTTAGTTTGACTTCCATGGTTAATTTTAGCTTTTTATTTCGATTATATTCACCTTCTTTTTATTGTTCACGAGAAAAAGAGATTAGTTGGTTTGACAAAACAATGGGCGTCTTTTAGATAGATTAGTGGTCATTTATATAGATTACAATGCAAGCCAATTCCCCTACTTGACTCTTACATCGCATTTACTCTTTTAACGATTACGTCTTTACTGACAGTACCCGAGATTGTCGGCTCCACTACTTAACAGTTGTAGTCTCCATCTAACAGTTATATCACACGCGTTTCTTTAATAGTTGACTATTTACCTTAATACTTAATCATTCATCGATATCTCCGTCGACTAAAACTGGATTCTCTCACCAACAAATCATAATTTGTTGACTAACGACGCTTAACACTTAGCAATCTCCTATTTCCATTACTCCCTTAACCGGCCTCCACCAATCGAGTTATCAACTAATCACTAGGACATTTTTTGGTGTCAACAGGTGCGTAGAGGTAAGATAAGCAGCGGAGATTTGAGGGAAAAAACATAGTGTAACGTTTTGATTTTAACTTGGAAGTGGGATTAGAACTAGGTGACATCAACATCCAAGATGGTTGGCTGCTTAGACATTTTTATGGGGATTTCTTCTTCCTCCTTTTTTCACAAAGCTTGATGAGAATAGTTTAATTGAAAAATTTAATGAGGCGATTAATATTAATTTCCCATGTCGACGCGATGGCCGGCTTTCGTTTGGGCCACGTTTTTAAACATGATTTCCTCCATGTACTCATAATCACCCACATTTCCTAAATTTCTAAATCTTTTTTCCTTGACGTGCGTATCCTTATCTTTTTGCTTGTCAGAGACCCCACCACTTCATTTTTAATAATTTTCATATATATATATATATTATCAATATCCATTTTCTCAATTTCTTTGATAGCTACTCATCATCCCCAACCACTAACATAAAATTCAAGGAGACATTTATATAATATAAAGTTTTTTTCTCTTCTTTTTTTTTTTTTTTTTTTGCCAAATTGGTCGCCACCCTACATCCATATCACCCTCCCTCTTTTGAGACTTTGCATATGTTTGCCCCCCTCTTTTGATTGAATCCCTACCCTCACGCGCCGCATATGTGTACTTCCTTGTAATGATATTTCATGATCAACCGACGAATAATTGATGACAAAATCATCACCCCCATAGCTAGAATCTTGTGAGCTTCATTCCCTTTAATTTTCTATTTGTGTTTTTCATTTATAAGATCTGAAAAGCGGGCCCTCAATGATTTTTGAAAAGAGACAGAGTAAAAGTCAAGAGAATGATTTTTTGAGATTCGAAAGTAATAATTTAAGGATCTCTGATTGGCGATTAAGATGCACTGAGCGTAAATAGGTTGATATGTGTTAGAAATTCTATCTCGCTAATCATTTGGTCATCTAGTGCGCCAGGCTATAACTGAATTCAGTCAAAACGAACGGTGCGCAATGATGTGTGTTAGAAATTTTGTCGTGTTTTAGTTGATTGACAACTTTCGGCAAGACTTGAATGATGAATGCCGTGAGATTTCCAACGCATGCTTTAAGAAAGGTCCAGTAGATTATGGAAAAACAAACATGAATGAACATACATTATAAATTCCCCGATTAATCATGAGGTAAAATGAAAATATTGAAGGTTCGTGATGGTCAATATAAATTCCTCGATGCTCTAAAGAGCTAAAGTGCATGTGGACCCGAAATCTTGGAAAAAAACTAGGAGTGCAATCAATTGCCATGATCGAATAGATTCTTATGTTCTTTGAATCTGCCTCGCATTTGCATACCATATATTGCAGCAAGAAATTAACTAATTTAAAGTGTGAACAAGATCATTGGTCATCGAGACCCATTATGTCCAAAAAAATTCAGCCGAAAATGAGAAGGAAAAATCGCTTGATTTGATCACTCCTGAAGACCCTTTTTTGGGGTTTTTTCTCTTTAGTTATTGGTCAAGAAATGAGACCTAGTCCCATGGTGGTGGATCGGTGTGTTTTCCTTTTCCATAGCTTTCCACAAGGAAGAAAAAAAGAGAAAGGGCAGATCTTCAACATTGGACGACCGAGTTCGATCATCATTTCGAAAGCTTTTTTCCCCGCATCGAATCATGAAAGAAGGAGGGCTCCTGGGTTTCTACAGCCCTGATGATTAGGGTTTTTAGGAGGTTTCCTCGCACATTCGAACCTTTAATTATGACTATATACGACCGGGGTCAAGGTGTCACATTGAAAGCGTGAAGAATCGCTCCCCCATCTTTAGTTAACCAAGAAGACAATCATCCACGTAAGAATGATCTAAAAGATCAGTCGCCATATTTCTTAATTAGGCATGCTAATCCAAGATCATTGGCTGTTGAGACCAAACTTGGGTTAACCTTATCTCGTCGCACCGCAATAATTTATATTTTCGTGTGGCACTTTGTCAGCAAAGTTGATGTTACAGGAAGGTTCTACTTCTAACCCCATCCACCGTGGAGATTATAAAAATGTCATGAGTGTAATCTGATTTGCGGGCGGCAAGACTTTTAGTGGGCTGATCCTCTAAGGCTGATTAAGATCACTGAAAATCTTCCGTGATCTAATACACTCAAAAAGTCCCATCTCCTTCTTTACACCTCACTCCGGGAGACCCTTTTTGGCCCTCGTGCATGACATTCTTTTCGAGTGACGCCTTCCCCTGCTCATCGACAAACGCTAATTAACGGCACGTTGCCTGTGCAAGCGAAATAAAAGACATTCCCGTCTTCCATCATCGGGGCTCTCTGTCGAGCCTAGTACGCTTAATTTCCACCACGGCCTTCTCGTCTCTGTCTCGTATCGCCGAACGACAGCATCCCATGGTCGCAAGACGAAAGACGGAAAGGAAAGTCGAAGAAGTAAGATACGTGTTTGATGTTTGTGAGCATCGAGAACTGTAGCTAGGTCGGCATTGGAGGCAAATTGGAGAATCTCTTGACGTTTGTCGTTTGGGATATGATTCAAAAAGGAGCCCCCCATCATGCATCACTTCCCTCAGAGCGATTTAGAAAGTGCTCCTTGTCAAGTCCATCTATCTAGTCTTGGCAAGAAAAGCCCTGATGCCCGGGGTCACCCGAATGTGAACACTTGATGCGCCGCGAAAGCCAAGAGACTTACTATTTCCATGAGGTTCATATTTTGTACCTTTGGCCAAAAGATAGCGCCCATTGCGAGTGAAAAAAGCAATCATGCCTAGGTCCACCTCCTTCTGTTTGCTGCAGGATTGATCTTTGTCTCTAATCGCCAATCTCTTTCTAACCCTTGAATCTCGGCCCTGATTCGATGTTTCTCGAGGAAAATACATGTTAGGTGTATTCAAAGTATGACATTTCAATACGCTCGGCTTAATAGTAATGAATACAGTTGTTGTTGCTTAATAGAAATGAAGAATTGCGTAACCACTTGATATACATCTGGGGATAAGCTTGAGAACTACTTGCAAGACCTTGAAAAAGATGGATTTTAAGGTCGAAGAAGGCCTCGGTACTTTTCTACATCATATTCATGGATTCCATAACAGCATTCAGACTATTGATGATATGTGAATTCTAGTTTTCGAGCTTGCTCTTTGGATTTTTGTGTTTATTTGAACACCCTTAAAAATTTATCAAAGGCCACGTCCATTTCAAATTTTTCACTTTTTCATCTTTGTCCATAATGTGAAAGGGATCATTTATCGTTTACTTGTCATATCATTTATCTATCACACTCAAATGTAAATGACGAGTGTGCGAAAAGGAAGATAAATGACGAGGAGAGTTACTTTTATTTCCCATTGATTAGACACCAAGAAGATGCTGATCAAGATAAATCCTAGTACAAACTTTTGGTCATTACGTCCTTCTCGAGCCTCGGTTACCCATCTTGATGTCCACCAAGAACACAGGTGGAACGCAAAGGAAAAACCCAAACGAAAGCCACAAGAAAAAAGGGCACTACACTAAGCCCTGTGATGATGAAGAGGGGCCCCAATCTGGCGACTTTCCCTTAAATCGAAACGTGGGCAATTTAATGTGGACATTGTATCGGAACCTTGTTGGGACAGTCCTTAATGTCCCCAACTCACGACGAGGGACATGTAGATGTCGTTCTCAACTGTTGCAATCCCAACCACCTATCTAGCATTAACAAAAAGAAGAACCTCACTTCATCAACTACTTCCATCTTTGGTGTTTTGACCCTACCCTTTTGCCCCTTGGGTCCTAAAGTAAAAGTTCTCGAGGACCCTCCAAGCTTTAAAGCGAAAAAGCTCACCCCAAGCCCTAGCTTTCTTGGTCAATCTTGAAGGGCGATTTCTCAGTCCACATATGGATGAAACACGTAAAGATTTCAAAGACCGTAAGAATACGCGATCTGCCCCGTCTAGAGGTTTGACTGTTTTTCGGTCCGGGGACCTCTCCGAATTGTTAAATTACTTTTAATGTGGGTGTGCATTGGCCATCCCCTCACATCATTTGGGGCAAATATATCATGTATATTTTTGTGCATAATCTGTTTATGCAAGTAGCCGATCCATTAAATGGAATGATTGAGGTATTCGGACGCCAGTCGAGTGGGAACATGTGGCACGGTTGTATGTTTGTGCCAGTTGCAGAACACACGAAATGATACGGATCTATATGATTTTGTACATGGAGTCGGAAGAATGAGGAATAAGATGAGCAATGCTTAAATATCTGCAGTTTAACACTATAGGAGTTTTGAGGAGATAGAAACTTAACTTGAATGCAGCCACCATGACACAAGCGATTCATTCAAAAATTTTAAGCCATCACATGGAAAAGGTGTATCGAACACGAGTTTAAAAATGAATCCCATGAGTAACGGCAGAAACACAAATCAAAATCAACTTGACTTCAGAAAAAAAATTCCACGTTACAAACACTAAGATTGGTTATTTCAAACGGTTGGTGAAATATATCAAAAAGAACTCTCTTTTAGCTTCGAGACATCTCATGATCAATCAGTAAGATGGATGATGTCAACACGTTCACGCAACGCGTTTTATGTACGAAATCGTAATCAGTTCCTCCAAAATTTCATGCCCATGTTATCGGATTCTGCTATTTTTATAAGATTACAAGTTGTGTTGGGTTGTGCTCTTGATTGACTGGCTGCAAGCTTAGTAATTGGGCCTAACAAAGGCCTCTGCTTATCCCAAAGATCTGCGAGGCCCAGAAGAGTCCGCTGGCATCGGGCCTCTCGGCCCATCTTACACTCAAACCCAGAGATATCCATCAGAACCGTCTGCCATCTTCGTTTTGAAATTGCTTCTCCCCTTTCATTAATGAAAGATGTACACACAATACACTTACAGAATGTCCACATCACTTTGTGCTCGTAATTAGTCTGCACATTCTAAACAGAGTCATCTGCCGTCAGCGTCATTGCCCGCTCAACTCTGCACAACGACTGTTCGATAACTAAGAACCGCCCTGCATCAGCTATATCTATAGAGTTTAACAAAGCTCCTTGACTGTGGTTTGAATGAAACGATGTGGAACGCATTAGGGACCAGATCAATTATGAAGGTCCAGAAATGAGTAAATGAGCAGAAAAGAGAAAAGGGTAATAATAATCTCTTTGCTAGTCTCTTCTTAGAGATGAAATCATTAATTATGGAAGCCATGCAAAAGCTCCTCTGTTTTTTTCTCCAACTATGGACTCGAGGAATGTCATAATTGTCATAATTTATGATTTTTAGGGGAGGGCCCCATAGGAGATGAGACTTAGGTTCAGAGTTGGATATAGCTCAGTAGCATGCAAGTGAATAGGCTGAAAAGAGAGCCATCATTTTGGGTTAGTGTCGAGGGCTTTTGTAGAGCACGAAAAGTGTAGCCATTAGGTGAAGTGATTTCTGGTTGTCAAGTAGCCCTTTTCCTATGCTGAAGCTAAAAGCTTGGTCCCCCTCGATCCTCGCGATTTTTGCTTTGGTATATCGAATCTAGGGGTGTGTCGAAGAACTTGTGGAAAGTGCAGGATCGGCACCGACATGGTCGAGTAGATTTCACAATGGGTTTCTAGTAATTTAAAAAAAGAAGAAGAAAGAAGTTGATAAATTCAAGAAGAAGATAAAATGGAAGTAAATAGCTCAAATAAGAGATGGTAACTCAAACTTAATTCGTTTTTGTTTGACTGAAGTTAATAAGCCACTCTATGATTTAGGTTTATAATTTCATATAAGTGCAAATAAAAATTGGTAAGTTGATACTAAATCAGTAAAGTGCATGTATAAAAATTGGCAATTTCATAAAAGTGTTGATATTTCACTAACAAATTACTTGGGAAAAAAAAAAGCCACCGTTCATTTGTTTTTACCATTTTTGTACTTGCCAACACTAATCAAAATTCACAAAAAAACAAAAAAACAAAACAAAACAAAACCATATTTTTAGGCATGGGACAGAGTTCTAGTTATAGACATGTTGTTGATAGTGAGAGTTTTGGTTATATTCCCATGCTAGAGTACCAAAATTAGTAGGGAAATTGTCGAATTAGTCATAAAGTATAGATGCTATTTAGTTCCAAATTAATTTTATTTTGCCAATTTAGTTTGAGACCTTGAAATTAATCATATGGACTACATTGAAATTTTACACAAAGGATTAGAACTAAAATGACATATGTATAATAAGTTTAGTTTTTGATTAGACGATTTTCCCAAAATTAACAATAAAGAATAGAGAGTTTTACCAATTAGGCAAACTATTTTGGCCTCGAAAATCCCTAAAAAGAAGGTGCCCAAAATTGGATAATGTCGAGCTAGTAATATATTGCAAATATTACAGCCATACGCAAGCGAATGAGGTTGGACACAGCATGCTTTGCCCGCAACTCCAGTCTGGATGAGGGTCCACCAAACCACTATATAAAAACACAGAAAAAAGGAACATCATTAAAAGAATAATTAATAATCAGATACATTATATAGCTAGAGCAGCCCACCATATGAATAAAAATCATAATAAATTTAGCATACTATGTAATTAGAGAAGCTCTTTTCATGGAATTAAACTCGATAATAATAATAATAAAGAATGAATAAGAGAGTCTCGGGGACATGCACATGCATGCTACGTTGGACTGGGGCCCCACGTGTTCCTGCTAAGCCTTTTTTGGTGTTATTAATAAAGTTAAAAGAGATTAGGTTTTCTAAATGTGGCAGTTCATGCACATACTTACTCCCTCGTCCTTCCTCCTACTCCAACTAATATCATGTGTCTAGCATTAATTGTTGTTATTATCAAAGAAAATGACACAATTGACCCTCAAAACTTTGTCCCTAGTGAGAAAGGTGGTCCCTAACTTTAGTCCAATATTTATTATCGTCCATGAACTTTAAATCTGTTCGATATCATCCGTAAACTTTTAGTATGTATTTAATATATTCCTTGGACTAAATAGACATGTTCAATATTGTCCATGAACTTGAATTAACGGAAAAAATAATATCGAATATTTATCAAAAGTCTAGGAACTAAATTGAAAGTGTACAAAAAGTTTAGGCATTACAATTAACAAATTAAAATTTCAGAAATGAGATTACACATTAGATTAAATTTTATGGACGACACTGAACCATGTGAAAAGTTTATTCATTAAATCAAAATTCAAAATTTATATATGTAATTATCCCTGTTATTTTTGTCATTTATAATTATTAGACTAGCCTAGGTGGTTTTGGGCAATGATAGCGGAAATCATGGTCTGTCAGTATTATGCGAGCTCATCTCGTGATTAGAATTAGGTAAAGGTCCACCAACCGAGCAAAAGGATCAGATAGGTTTTTTTTTTTTCTTTCTTTCTTTTTTTTGGTAGAAGAAGGATCAGATAGGTTTTTGGTAAGGTAATCATTATTTTTTTTGGTAAGGAAAATGATCAGATAGGTTAAGCTCCAAAAGACCCAATAATTACCACAAGAGTCTTCTCGTTGCGGGCTTCACCAAGAGGATTCATGCGCCGTCCGCTTGGGTAGCCAGAACCCTAGCTATAAGAGAAGCTCTGTTATGGGTCAAACAGAACAAAAACACATAAACTAATCTCCAGCAGGAAGTCACAACCAGAACTGATCTGCAGGTGACCTTATCTTCAGATCACTTAACCCTTGTTCGCTACTTATCAGGCAATGAAGAGCCCCCCTGGCCAGCCTAGCCCATTGTCGAGGATTGCAAAAGTTTATTGGCCTAGCTAAATGGAATTTCGATCATCTATGAGCCTCGGGAAACAAACAAGGTTGTGGATTGGGTCGTTAAAGCCCACCAAGCAAATCCTCTTCCTAATAATTGGTTCTCACATCCTCCTCAGCCGTTAATTTTAATCTTATGTTTAGATGTTCCAATTGATAATGCCCCTTTAGTGGGCTAGTAATGAAATTACGATATTTCAACCAAAAAAAAAAAAAAACTTTTGCACATGTTTGTCTGGACAAATGAAAATGGATATCGACATCATTTCGTTCTCCTTACAATGTGAATAGACCAAGGGATTGGCGGCAAACCAAAGACGTGAACGTCATCACTCTTTGGGTATCGATATCATTTCATTCCTCGTTGACTCAATAATGCACATCTTGCGATCATGGGTGCAACAAGAGTCTCACATAAGGGTGAGCGGTTTTAGATTCCGTATAAGTTTTAAGTAAATATAGAACTTACCTGTTGAAATGGGTTTCTCTTTTTTTTTTAACCTAAAATTTATTCAACATATCTTAGAATTTGAAATCTATATTAATTGAAAAATTGCACTAAACCATCACTTTTAATGACTATCAATTTCTACTACAATTCACCAATCATAAATTCTATTTAGATGCATGAAGAATATGAAATATTAACAAAATAAAAGTCTCGATCATAAAAATGAAGGTCAAACTAGTGATTCCAAATTACGGATCAATGGACACCATGAAAAACTTCAAGATCTTGCGATGATATAGACCAAAAAAAAAACACAACTTGTTCCATGTTTTACCTATATAAAATCTGAAACTTACCTATCGAAATAAATTCCTTAACTTTTTAAAATCCAAAACCTATGGCTATCAGGCATATCTTGCCCACCAGTTTGATTCTTCAATTTCAAATCATATCCGAGAGTCATACTTACTCCTAGTCTTGCACAAGAAAAGAAGGGGTACTCTCAATACCCGTTGGTTCTATGTCTGTTGTTTGCAATCTCATTGCCAGCGAGATACATGATGAGACACATTCAAGATGAATTGTACCACACTCAAACTCAGAACTTCACGTCCAATCTCATTGCATTATTCAAAATGTCCTCTCCCTCTCCCTCTCTTCAAGAGGGCAATGGGGCAATGGCAACCTTGCTTCAACAGACCACATAATGATAAAAGGAATCTGGACTTCATCTGACAACAAAATTCTCCCTGCCACAGTAAAAAAACTATTGAGAAATAGTATCCACACCACAAGTAACCCAAAACTTTTTTTCTTTTTCCTTTTTTGGTCAGATGGTAACCCATTAATTAGAACAGTGAGAAAAAGGGCATTTTTAGGAGAAATCAGTCACCGCTGTCCGACAGAGAGAAGACCCGTGCCTGAAAAAGAGGAGATTAAGATAAAATTTAGATTAATTAAAGAGTTAATTAAGGGAAAGATGGCTTTTTTTGTGGGGAGGGGGGGGGGGGGGCGGTGGGGGCCTGGGTGGTGGAGGGGGAGAAGAGTATATTTTGGCGTTTCCTCCAGGTGCATTAGATCTCCGTGTCTCCCCAAGGACATTATCATAATCTTTTCCATCTTCTTACAGTTGTCTTCAGCCCCCACGTGCGGTCCCGCCTCCCGTCAAATTCCCGAGTCCCCGATTTTCTCCGACATTTCCACGCCGCTTCAATTCATCGGTCCCCCACCAACGACGAAAATGAGGCCAAAAGAAGAAATTGAATTGAAATGAGATCTTCGCAAGCCAAGCGACATTGGGTATGTTTGATTAATTTGCCGGCAGTCCTACTAGCCATAGAGTATTTAACATGGTCCACGATGTCGCATAAATTTGTTCTCGATTGTTCTCTTTCATTCAATAGATTGATCCATTAAAAAAAGATCACAAGTTATGAATACTTTACTTAAGACATTATTTGAGAGATATAATCCGAGTCCATCGTGTAGAAGGTTTTCTTACAAATGCAAAAGAATGAAATCGCCTTGTTGTTAATAGAAAGAAGAAGTTATTGAAGGGGGTTTAAGGTTCGGATGAAAACTATCGACATTTAAATTTGAATTTACATTAAAAAAAAGAATAGTTTCCGCACAAAATTCGACATGGGAGAAGAGAAAAGAGCCCACAAGTCGGGTTTCTATCTACATGTCGTGCTCTTTAGTTTTACATAATGACGTGCGATTTGAAAATGTTATTAGAACATAGGATGAACGTGTTAATATTGCTTGAACATAAGGTGGGAGATGGCGATGAGCGATGGGCGATGGGGGTTTGCAACCCTTGTTGCCGATTCTCTCTGTCTTTTCTTTTGTTAATTTTAGATTTTTTAAAATTTATTTTAAGTAATTACTATATGAAAAATTAGATTTAGATCAACATTACGTCGTTTTAGTCACGTCATCACGTCTGAGACAAAAAATATTAAAAATATTCAAAATAAGCACGTCAATATTTTTTATCAGTCAAATCGAATAAACTTAATAGAAGAATTCATTTATACTAATTTAATAAGTTTTTAGACTCAATTATATATTTTTATTTAATTACATTGTCATGATAAATTTCAAAATTTCTTTATGCACATGTGGCCAATTAAATCAACCGTCCTTTGATGCTCCTAGTACTCAGTAGTAGGAGTAGTGCTAGTAGTGTCGGCTACCGCGGGTCGCAGCCTTTCGGTCAACGTCTTTTTTTTCCCTCTGTTTGACCCGCGAATTCAACGATTAATCGGCAACGCAGCGTGGGGCCCAACCGTTCTAGTCATTTTCTTTTACATTTTCATTTTTTATTTTTATTTTCGGCACCTATCATTTTTTTCCCAATATTTTTCGCAGTTCGTGCCCCCACTTTTCCCAAAACCCACTCCCAGCCATGTCCCACCCCTAAACTGCTCCGAAATCAACCCCGTGAAACTTCCCAAGATGTTCACCCACGAGTTGAGAAATTACCCCTTTTTTAAATTGAATTTTTCCTGGCCTTTTTGCTCCTTTTTTAAAATTGATTTCTTTTCATTAAATTTGTTTTTCTCATGCCCCTTCCTCTGTCTCTATTTTCATGACAAGAGAGATGCTGCTCTAATTTTCTTGCTCTCGTGCTTAGGAGAAGACCCTTCTAAATCGCAGATTTAAGAGAGTTTACCCTTTTTTTCAGATTTAATTTCGTATTTTAGTACAGTGACTGACTTAAATAAAGAAATTACGTCATTTTTAAAGTAATTTTTTTCCAAGAACCCTTTTTTTGCAAATGGGTCATAATGGAGATTGCTTCTGTTCATTCAAAGACCAGCTGCTTTGGTCAGTAAAAGCTCCATCTTACATTTATTTTTTATTTCAGCGGCTATACATTATGATGTGAAAAATAAATGAAAAATTGTCCTTTATTAATTTTATTATACCTTGCTCACTATAATATGATGTGAAAAAAAAAAAAAAAAACAGAGAAAACAGAGATATTTGAAGATGCTAGCCTGGGAGAGAGCGAGATCCGGGTCAAGACAGCAAATGGGACACGATCTCAAAGCCTTTGCATAACTTGTAGGCAACGGAACTTCTCCCCCCACCAAACCAAAAAAAGAAAAGAAAAGAAGCAAGAAGATTTTTTTTTTCCACTCTAATATCCACCATCTCGCTAAATCCACAATAAAGAAAGAGACTTTAGCAGAAATTTTTCATGAAAAATTTCCAAGAAAATCTTTCAAGAAATGGGTCGTGATCAAGAAGACAGCGGGCGGATTCCTACTCCAGCACGAGAGATCGCGGAAATATCTGTTGTATCCCCGCAGCAGTTGGGTTCTCGTCTTCCTGTCCAAAGTTTCCCCAAGTCGCTTTCCCTTTTTCACTGTCGTGTGCTGCGAACAGTTTTGGCAGAATAGAGAGAGAGAGAGAGGCAGAGTCGGTAGCACAGGAGAGAAGAAAAGGCGCAAAAGGAAAATGAGTGAAAGTGCTCTGCTCTCATGAGTCCCTTCCTTCCTCATTCCTTTCTTCTCGTCTGTCCTTCCACGGTCCCCAAAAGCCTCCACCCAGCAAGGATCCTCTCCTGTTCTGGCAAAATCTTTCTGCAGAGGCTCCGGTCTTTCCACACTTCGTCTTCCCCTGTTTTCTGGGTCTCGCCCCCCTCCCCTGCTTCTTGACGATTCTTGATTGTGGGAGCCTCCGGGAGCTCTGAAGAACCCACCAAGTTTCAGCATCGGTTTCTCAGTTTCACTTCCACTGTTCGGCTTCTTCCCTGTACCTGTGCAAATTCACCTCAAATTTCATGCACCGCGTCCCTGAAGTTGACATCTTTCGCCAAGCTTAGCTTCTTCCCCTCTCGTCGAAAGCATGTATCTTTCGCAGGCGCGTCTTCTGGTTCCCCTCCTCTGCTTGCTCCTCCACATTGATCCTCTCCGCTCCTCATCGACGCCCATGAACTGTACGGACACATCTCGCCTCTGCACGTCGTTTCTGGCCTTCAAGCCCGAGCAGAACGAGACCTTCGGCGTGATCCAGTCCATGTTCGACGTATTGCCGGCGGACGTAACCGTGGAAAACTCCAATCTTGACTACGTATTCGTGAGGAAGAACTGTTCTTGCTTGTCCACGCCGAGGGAATACGCCACCAACACCACCTACACCATGAAATCCGACGAAGGGTATGTCTACGACACCGTGATTGAGGCCTACGACGGGCTCGCGCTCTTGCCGAATTCGACGCGGAGAGCGAAGGCCGGCGCGGTCGTGTTTCTGAGGTTGTTCTGTGGGTGTTCAAGTGGCTTGTGGAATTACTTAATGAGTTACGTGATGAAGGATGGGGATAGTGTGGAGTCATTAGCCAGTAGGTTTGGCGTGAGCATGGACAGCATTGAGCAAGTGAATGGGATTAGTAACCCAGACAATTTCACGGTCGGTGATCTCTACTACATACCCCTCAATTCAGGTAATTTCTCGTGTTTTAATCTGATTTTGGTTCTGAAGCATGAGGGGAAGTGGAGGCGTGAACTGTTTCGGAACGCGGTTAGATTGTTGTGTTTTGAGTCGGCGACGATGGCGAATTCTGCCTGACGTTTGTCCATTCGATTGGGGAAGTTGACTTTAATTCGTGGATAGTGGCTATCCGGTGGGATGCATAGGAGTCGTAGTCATGTTCTCGGCCAATTTCCAAATGATGAAGTTGTTTTTCGCCTTAAGTTTCTTGCGTATGTTTCAAGCTTGTGGTCGAGAGTGGTAGCAGTTAATTCCCGTGTGAAATCCTGGTTCACAGGTTATACCAACACAGTGTCTAATTACTTTGAGCTTAACACAATGTAATGAAACTTTTACAGTCTGGGCTAATGTGTATGAGGATGTCTGTCGATCTGGGCTTAACCCAGATAGGCGATTTCTTGGACTAAATAATCTGATTCGCTGTATTAAGTAAGATCCACCTGCGATTTTCTGATTAGGATTTTGATTTGTTTCCAGTCTTTGGTTATGCATTGAAAATTTCACACTGTAAACCTTATGGTCGCCCTTTGTTGCTAACTTCATTGTTTGATTCAATGCCTGCAGTTCCTGGTGAGCCTTATCCTTTGGAGGATGATGTTACTCCTTCCCCTGCTCCGGCACCATCTGTGGAGAGCATTTCAGGTGTGTATAATGTATCTGAGTCAAGTGTTGGGCTCTGCATTTAGGTAGGCTATTCCGTGTTTCCTTTTCCTGTTTATTTTCTATGTCTTCTACTTGTGAACATGGGAGAATAAACATGGGGGTGGATCACTTAGAACTGGATTTATTCAAAGTAATTTTTGTGCACGATGCTGATTTAATTGAGCATAAGAAAACTGCAGATTATCTTAACATATTGCATATACCGTTAGAAAGTTCAACCCAAAAGCTTAAGCTTATAGGTGTAGAGATACCACATGAATATAAAGAGCATTTATGATCCGTTACGATGTTGAGCAATATTTCAGCTTAAGCTTATAGGTGTAGAGATCCCACCTCCTCTCACACGCAAGTTGGATTATGAGCTACGCGTGGTGTTTTGACTATGCACATTCACATGAAATCTTTTTACCCCACACCTAGGCACATTCATATGGAATCTTTAATTGGCTTTGATACTATATTCAAAAGTCCAACCCAAAAGCTTAAGCCTATAAGTGGAGGGATACCACATGATTATAAAGAGCATTTGGGATTCGTTGTCAAGCGATGTGGGACAATATTTCAACATCCACTTCACGAATAGATATGCCTGATATGAATGCCAACTTTATTCTTTTTCCATTTTGCAATTGAGGATCAGAAATCTGCTGTGGAAGCAACCGTGAATTGCTCACTCTATTTAATCTTACGGGGAGCATCCTCTTACAGATCTGTTCATCCATGTGGCATTCCCTTTTCATGCATATCACTCTTAACTTCTTTCTGAAGTCAAACATTGACTCCGGGCTTCCTAGAAACAAGAATTTCATGTAATTACCTCCTATTTGTTTGCAGACGGTAAAGAGCATCACAAGGCTCATGTATCATACGGCTGGATAATAGGGAGCTTGGGGATTGGTCTTGTTGTTATTGTAGTATGCGTTGTTGTTTTCATTTCATTGAGGTCATCAAGCTGCTTTACTGAAGCCCAAGGAAACCGTGGAAAGGATCGTGATGAAAAAAGTCAACATAAGTTTCATATCCTTCGGAATCCAAGTTTCCTTTGTGGTTCAGGAAGATATATCTGCTGCAAACCAGGAGATTGGAGGCAAACCAATGGGGAACCCAGTACTCACCAGATAGATCTTCCAAAAGGTACAGTACTTTCGGTCATCTCTGCAACTTACGCCATACACTACCCCTAGAGTTGAACACCACGAAAGTGCTTGCACTTGTTCTAGATTTCTTTTGAACTTTAGCGCATAAATTTGCAAAATATGATTATGCTGAAAGTTGTCTTCACCGTCTCTCCCAGTTTAATTGAAATGGTGTCACAAGTTATTTGCTATTCTCTCAGCTTCAATTGCCCAATTGAATGATGTGGATTGGAGACTTTTCTTTTATTTAAATTATTTCAACCTTCTTTTTCTCTATTGCACTAAGTTTGCTCAATCAATTATTTTGCCCATACCTTCTTCAAGCCTTTGTGGTAATTTTTTCCATTCATATGCTAAGGTGCTTCTCTGTATTTTGCAGTTCTAGGAACTGATGTATTTGATGTTGAGAAGCCTGTAGTTTTCAGTTATGAAGATGTCACGTTATCAGCTGATGGATTCTCTGATGCTAGCCTTCTTGGCCATGGTACATATGGTTCTGTATATCACGGAGTCTTGCATGATCAGGTACACAACCACTTATTCTTAATAACAAGTATTTTCACTCATAGGGTAATGTTCTTTACCTGAGAGCTTTCTTGTCTGTTAAATTCTTTTAGGAAGTTGCAATCAAAAGAATGACTGCTACAAAAACAAGAGAATTTCTAGCGGAGATGAAGGTTTTATGCAAAGTCCATCATGCAAATTTGGTAAGGTCCTTTCTTCATCTAAATAAGGAAACATTATTTTCTGTCTGAATCTTGTTCATCAGTTTGAAGATGGTCCCATTTTGGTTTCTGCAGGTGGAGTTGATTGGTTATGCAGCCACCAATGATGAGTTATTCCTTATTTATGAGTATTCGCAGAAGGGTTCACTGAAGAATCACTTACATGACCCACAAAGCAAAGGTAACATTGTGCTTAATGCCTTATGCCCGTGCATGCGCCTCATTGGATACTTTCTGCTTGATGATATATTCTTGTCGTCTATCAACCGTACTTGGAGAAGGAAGTAGAAGATTTGGTTCTTGTTCATTCTGATGCGCTAAATATGTTCTTACACATTTCAGCTTAGACCTGTCTGTTTGAGTTTTTGATGATTTGCAAATACTGTCGCTAGGTCAAACATCTCTTTCATGGATTATGAGGGTGCAGATTGTGCTTGATGCTGCTAGAGGTCTAGAATACATTCATGAGCATGCCAAGAATCATTATGTTCATCGAGATATCAAGACCAGCAACATTTTACTTGATGGTTCCTTCAGGGCAAAGGTATTTTTGTTTTTTGATTCTCTTAGTCAGATCCATTGGCCATTTGATGCATGTTTGCTGACTTAAGTGCTTTCCTCTTGCTTCCGTTAGATATCAGATTTCGGTTTGGCAAAGCTTGTTGGAAAAACAGGTGAAGGAGAGGCCAGCGTCACAAAAGTTGTTGGCACATTTGGTTACTTGGCTCCGGAGTAAGATTTCGAACTTTTATGTGGCGACTCTGTCCCTCCTTAGTTAGCTGTGTATTAATGTTGTTGGTGGTTTTAGGTATTTGAGTAATGGCCTTGCCACTACCAAGAGTGACGTATACGCATTTGGTGTTGTCCTTTTCGAGATCATATCTGGAAAGGAGGCCACAATACGCACTGAAGGCACAGGGACAAAAAGTACAGAAAGACGTTCATTGGTGTCCATTGTAAGTTCTCATGGAAAGTTCTCCAGCACATATTCAGTCATATTATACAGTCCGTCCAATCTTTAGTTTATATTATACATTTGAATAGAGATTTTAATCTTCTTCCTGAAATTGGTCTCAAGTCATCATTCTGTTGGCTTGCCCATTGGGCACGACTCAATGTAGGAAAATATGCAGAAATGTCTTGATATTGTTCTGCAGAACGAAAGAAAGATGACCTTGAATTGTACTAATCATAATGCTAACACAACTGCAGATGTTGGCAGCTCTTAGGAACACACCGGACTCCATGAACATGTCGAGTCTGAAAGACTGCATCGATCCCAATCTGATGGATTTGTATCCCCACGACTGTGTATACAAGGTAATATGCAGTGGCTTTTTGCGATCCTATACAAGTTCTTTATCAGGCATTACTAGCGTCACAAATAGTGTAAAGCCATGAAGCATCACCATGACATCACATGATCACTATACATGGTCTAGAAAAGAATTCCGAATTCTTTTTGTGCCTAACTAGGCTCATGAACTTCAAGCAACAGAGTATGTGCTTGGGATGGTTTTCTCATAGAAACTTTTGGTGGGCTGTTCTTGTTAGATGGCCATGTTGGCAAGGCAATGTGTGGAAGACGATCCCATCCTAAGGCCAGACATGAAGCAAGTCGTGATCACCCTTTCTCAAATCCTTTTGTCGTCGGTGGAGTGGGAAGCTACTCTCGCTGGTAACAGCCAAGTGTTCAGTGGCCTCGTCCAAGGAAGATAGCGAGGGTTTCAAAAAGTCTCTATTGGCTTAAGGCCACCTCCCTGTGTCTCGTAGCCGTGCGTGTATACAAAATGCGGATCCGGACGGTTGTTTCTATACGTCCTATTTTTCGTTCTTGTGAGTCTCTACTTTTTTGTTCTCCATCTAGGTGCATTGCCATTCGGAAGTATAAATCTTTTTTGGCAGGAAAATTAGTTCTAGTTCCAGTGTAAATTGTAACTGTGAAGTGAGGACGAAGTGAGGACGAAGTGCGCTGCTTATTTTTCAATAGATCTGTTCTGTTTTGTTGATGTGAATATTCACTATCGAGTGAGTTCAAATCTGGTTCTCGACCCATATCGCCGTCTCTACTTTATGCGGATTTCTCAGTGTCCTCGGATTACTTTCAGACAGAAACAGTGTTTGGGGATTCATTTGGTAAAAGTTGACAATGACGTTCGGTTTAGAGGATTGAAGGAATATGCTAATTATTCAGAGTAGATCCACCATGTACAATCTATTCCAGTGATGATCATATACACTAGAATTATTCAGTTGACGTACTATCTAGGCCATTCTCATCACCTCTCTATGCCAGTGTGATGGCCAGAGTGCCTGTGATTTACTTGCAAAGTGAAGCTAACACCCGGCGTGGCGGATCAAACGACCTCCGAGAATGAAGGACGGCCCAGTTGTCCACCAGCAAGACGTCGCCTTTCTTCCAGGGAATCACGACGCACTCTTCTTCGAGGATCTTGAGACAGTCGTGAATCACGTCGCCAGGCAAGGGACTGCCGTCACCAAACGTCACTGCCTTCACGGGGTCGTTCCTCGCATCTTCCCAGCCAGTGTATGCTGCCACCATGCTGTTGAACCAGATCTTGCGGTTCCGCGACTCGTCGAGTTTGATTGCTGGAATCGGACCCATGATCGACTTGACACCGTCTTCTGTCCACTCCAGCTTCATACCCAACCGGGCAGCCCTAGCAAAATGTTCATGAAAGTTTAAAATGAGAATGTCTACTTAAACCATTGCTGATAACCATGTCCAGATCAAGCAGGCTACTGAAAGTGTTGCAACAACCCTGCAGATCACTCTCCACAAAATTTGAGAAAACAAACCATGCGCGACAAGCACATGATTCAATCACAAAGGCGGCTCAATTAGTTGTTTGCCGAGTCGAATTGAGTCTGCACAACCATGAAAGTTCTAAGTCTGCACAAACCTCTTCTCCGCCAAGCTCTTGTCATCGGTCAAGAACGTCGATTTCCAGCCGCGGCCGATCGGGGAAGATGGATCGTCCTCTTCCCCTAGCACCCGCGTGTAGATCAACCCGTGCTCTTCGAGCCGCTGCACGAAATCCGGGTACTTCTCTCTCATCCGTTCGTAGACGACATGGCTGAGCACGAGGGGCGTCTCCCCGCCGCTCGCCGGCTCGACTTCGCAGAAGAAGAACAGCTTGGATGGGAATTCAGGAACCTGTCAACGATCGGATCCAGCTCATTAAACAAGGACCAACGTACTATCAAGGAACTGATACTACTAAACTTCACATGCTACACAGATTGCAAGAATATAACATCATCGTAATTGGAACAAGAACAAAGCTGAAATTTTTTCAGGAAAAAAAACTGATTTTTATTCAGTGTTTCCACTTTCCCAGAAAATGCCAATGGTTGAACAGAGCACTCGATGAAATCTAAACTCGAATCACGCTGAAACTGGAAGCGAGAAGACCTCGCCACGATCCAATATGTCAATCCAAGAACCCGCAAAAAGTCTCAGACCCAGTGATCTAAAAGTAGTAAGGGGCAAGAAATGGGTCGGCCGAAGAGAGAGAGAGAGAGAGTCTTGCCTGAGCCATCTCGTGGTGGAAGGGTATCTTCTGATCGGGCGGCGACTCGTTGGCCGTGAAGACCCGGCCGACGACGTTGGTCCGCGGGGCGGCGCCCCCGACGTACGGCAGCTCCTCGTACCCGAACGCCTCGACGACGGCGTTGAAGTCGGCGGCGGAGGCCACCGGGAACCCCCGGAGCAGCAGCGTCCCGGCCTCCCGGACCAGCGACTCGAGGTACGGCTTCTGGGTCTTGATCGCCTGGGTCAGCAGGGCCAGCGAAGGCGGCGGAATCCCGGAGTTCGGAGCCAGCACCGACGGGAAAAGGACGCCGCCGTACGATCGCTGGTGGGGCAGGCGGGCCTCCGCGAAAAGACTCGGCTCCGCCATGGCCAAAGCTCGGGGCTTTCCTTACTGGTTTCGCGATGGTGCTCGAACGAGGATGACGAAGGAGGTCTGCGCTGGTCGTTTTCTCCCGCTCCCCCACCTGGATGGGATCTGCGACCAGGTTCAGAAATTTCACCCCCCCCCCCCCCCCGGGGGGGATCGCTCATCTGGGCCCTGGCGATCGTGATGGGCTCGAGCAGGGCCCGGCCCACGATCTCCGGCCCGATCCAGAGAACTTTCTAGCGAGGATTCGACGTGATGTTTGCCCGCCTGCTCGAGAATTCGAAAAAAGGCACGAACTTTCGGTCGATCTCAGAGAGAGAGAGAGAGAGAGAGAGAGATGCAGAGGAGCCGAGCGCGGTCGGGGAGGAAGGCGCTGAAGGAACTGCCCAACAACTGCGGCAATGGCTGCACGACCGCCGCCGCCGGCGCGAAGGCTGCCGGGGAGAAGTGCGGTTTCAAAACGGCCGCGGGTATGAGCAAGAAATCGGTCCCTCCGTCCGCCCCGCCCGTGGGAATCGACGACTGCAAGATCGAGGGTGGAGTGCGAGAAGAAGGAGGCGGCGGTGGGGACTCCCTCGACCGCTTGCTGCTTGTCCAGTCCGATCTCTCCGGCGTCGTGCGCCAGGTACTTTGGATGAGAAAGATGACTCCTTTTTCTTGGCCTTTCCATTGGTGCGCGAAAAAACCTAGGTTTTGGCTATGACTGTCTAGTTGGAAAATGGTTTTGGAGCAGTTCATTGGTTGAATTGGACCTTTTCCTGTACTTGGTGTTGGTTTGCTGCTGGGTCTTTCTGTGTGGTGATACGACTGGAAGAAAGAAGACCGGATGTTCACCATGGAATATCAAGTGGTTTGAGATGATGAAAATAGGCTACTTTTTGCGGGCTCTTCGGTTGTGATTAGTCTTCAAGGTCTCAACACCCGACAATTGAATTTATGTTTTCGGAGTGTATGAGGATGACAACAATGCGAGGTCCGGATTTGTGGGGCGTTGGATTGTCTGGGAGGATGAGAGTGGAATATACAGTGTGATGAATTTGCTTTAACTCTAGGTGAAATCTGCAGTTAAGCATAATCATTGGATTAATTTAAGTTCACGATGTCGAGCCATTCATATGATGTTGGATCGGAATGTATACGAACCATTTCCTTGCTTCACCTGAAAAATGTACTTAACAATGATTTTTTTTTTTTCCACTTTTCTTCATGGAGAGGTTCATTGGGACGTTCTCATCGGGTTGCTCCAGTCAGGATATATAGCCAACCGAGCGATGAGTTTTGCATATAAAAATATATATTGCCATCTCCATTATTAGACTCTCTCCTTCTAGTAATTAGTGATTGCGTTCTATGTTTTTTCCTAGATCGATGAACTAGTAGCCCAAGCATTTAAACTCGAAGATATGAGCAAGCAGGGAAAAAAGGAAGTTGAGTCTTTGGCACTCTTCCTGTCCGAAATGCTGTCTTCATTGAAGGTCTGACTGTTGGGATTTCTTATGGTAGAATTCTGTTAATATATTGTATTCCCTAATCAGGCTGCTGAAAATATTTGTCTGCAGCCATGGCCTTCCAGATTGCAGAAGGCTTTCTCCAGTCCTCCCATTGAGCCTACAAATGTGGTAGAACCGTCTCCAGCAGTCTTAGCTTCTCCTGTCCAAGACAATGAAAGCATCGTGGTTCAAAGTCCAGAGCAAGACAAAATGGATTCGCTGGTTTCTCCTTCTCCCTTTGTATCCTGGCGTGCTAATTGTACTGTCGAAAGAGGTAGGCAAGTGTTCATGCTCACACCTTTGCCAATATCAAGAGCATTGTCATCCAAATGCCAGGAATCATCTAGATCTCTACTCGACAAGATAACTTCGGCCACTGCTCCACCACCTTCACTTACCGTACCTCAAGAAATTAAAGATGACTCACTAGTGGCTATACATCCAACCCCAAATAAACCCATTGATACTCTCGTGAGGAGGAAGGACAACACTGCAGAGCTGGGTTTTGTTTCTCCAATGGTGCTATCGAAGAGGGACTGCTCCATGCTCATGATGACGCCTTGCTTCAAGCTGTCACCACCGAAGTCCTGTTCATTGCTCGAACCCATCTCTGAATCTTCTCACTGGGGAAATCTTAATCTTCGCAAGTCAACTCCATTTCCTGTGGGAGTCAATAATTACAGTGCGTCAGAATTGTCGGAATCATCTGGAGATGGAGCTCCAGAAGGCCTGGCCGCAAGGTATCCAGAGCTTCTGGGGATAAGACAGGATATTAAACTGGGAATTAGAAAGGAGAAAAAGGCGTCTTCACCAGATTGGTTTATGTCTCCCCCCAAGTCTTGTATTTTGATGGAGCCCCCTGATGAGAAACAGCTGACAATCTCAACCACTAATGGCCAGTTCACAGAAACTGTGCCTCTTCTGGCCCAGCAAGCTGACTCTCTTTTATCACAAGGAAATGCTGTTCTAGAAAGCCATCTAGCAATTGAGAAATCCAGAAAGCAAGGTTATATGTCTGAAAAACTTTCCAAAAAAAAGGATCTTAGTAACACACACCATTTCCCTATGAAAATGTATGGAATGATTTTTTTTTCTTTTTTTTTTGGCAGAACCTGTTGGCAGCACCAAGGCACTCGTTGAAAATACTCCAGTTTGGAAGGAACCGGAGAGTATTCTGATGGGCAAAAGACCCGGCGAAACTACACTTAAGAGAGAACTGTGGACGAAGTTTGAAGCGGCATCTGATTATGGTTTCCGGGTCAACTGCTCTACACCATTAGAGACAGAAGGGAAAGGATTTCTTGATAGATTAGATGAGGTTTCCCTTGATGGAGGAAGTCCAGCGGCAGAGACCTTCAGCTGACATAAAGTATCCCTGGAAATTTTGACTTGTAAATTGGGTGCCTGTATTTTTCTGCTTCGATGGCCTTTACTGGGGGATTTTATGCCTCCACAGCATGAAATTCTG